>CM056993.1:114603622-115803622 GCA_029891345.1 Dryococelus australis
ACAGTCTCCTTCAATTCTATAATATCACATTTCCACAGTTGATATCTGTAATCAAACTTTGAGGAAAATTATAGCTCAGTACACACTTATTTTCCGCTTTCGCAGTTTTTAAATTTTTTTTTCGACTTCAAGGAAATTACTGTAATATGAAATAAATATTGTAATTATCTGATACACCTGCTGTGGTCTAGCCCGCGGAATACGCGGGCAGGACCACGACAGGTGTATCAGATAATTATGGTATTTTTTGTGAATATTTAATAATGCAGTTGTATCACATAATTATGGTATGTGTGGGATGTACAATAACTACTCAATTTGCTCGCTCGTGCCTATCGGCGCTCGCTCGCAACTCTACTTGCTTTTATTGTACCGTGAATATACACCATAAAAGTGATTACAGTAAAACCTTGTTAATTCAAAGTGCTCGGGACCTAATTTTTCAACTTTGAATTACATAATTTTGAATTATCGAATTAAAAATAAAATTAGTTTATGTGTATTAAAGAAATGCACATTGTCACGTTCCAAAGTAAACACAACTATGGCCCCAGGAATAACTACCCTCTCGAAGTTACAACCCTGTTTTGGGGAACCATAACATTTTTGGTTTGATACTATAAAGTATTGAGAGTATCAAGGTATCGTGGTATCGAGGATCCCATCCCTAGTATATTCATTATAGTTTATTAATGATTTATTATATAAAGTAATTTACATATGTAAATTTGGTACATATATCAGTTTTATATATTATTTCAAGATGTATACATGTGAAGTTTCCCCTATGTAGTGAACATAAAAAATTTTCCCTTCAGATTCGTTACGAAAAAATGTTCTATTGTATTTACTATTTAATTTGTAACATTTTTATGTTAAAATTATTTCTGTGATGCATGTTTATTTTGAATCTTCCTGTTCATAAACAAATATTTTATACCAACTCAAATGTATATGAAAGCACCCAAGTTTAAATCATTAATTAGCCTGCATTTTGTTTTTTGAAAGAACTTGCTTTTGAGAGTAGATATTTTGCAAGTAACATTAATCTTTTTTATTGCAGAACCAATGCATATTTAAAAACAATTCATCATTTTTGTTTCAAGACTATCAATTGACTGTCAACACCAACAAAACATGTAATCAACATTGCACATGCTTACTATTTTCTCTGTTCACAAATAAGTATTTACATAAACACGGACCAACATATTTATTTTTAATTTTTTGTCATCACTTGAATTTAATGGTTTGTTGTATTACTCTATTTACTTTTTGTACAATGTAAACTGAAATAAGGGTAAAATTTACTTTTAATTGTGCTCCACTTCACCAATCCCTTTGTTTGAGAATTATAGAAACCTAAATTCAACTTAAATATAAGCAGAAAGCTTTTTCATACATTGGTAGTAAATCTGTGAATTGGCATTATAGAATCTTCACATCGGTGATTTGGCACATTGGCATAATTTTGTGAATCGACACAAGTTTTTGGACCAGCATAGCTCTAGTTATATGCTTGACTTTTTATTTCTACTCATTTGAAGATGTTCATTGAAAATTTTATTCCATAGTTCTTAGAGCTGGACTGTTACTGATCGTGATAACTAACCATTTTTATGAATGTTTGCAATTTCATACATTGGCAAATCAACTATCATTAGATCCCAGTGGTGCTCTATTATAGAATAACTCGTTTAGAAATGTGATCAAAACCAGAATTATTAAGAACAATCAATACACACACATTTATTTTCACTAACATATTTACCGAAGAAGACATATCTTTTTTATTGTTTGTAGCTGAAGAAATAGGTATGTAGGCCTAAACGTTATGTTGCAGTGATTTGTACTACCATCGCTTTTATTCACGTACCAAATGATGAACACATACCATTTTTTTTTTTATTCCAGGGAAATTATAGTGCTTTATTTCTGCAAACACATTGAAAAGTATATAATTTCAGTACATTGATGAGAGCATGAGACAGCGCTAGCAATATTGCAAGCTGGTTCCAAGAGTTTACAATGAAACATTTGCATTTACAAAGAGTTTCATCTACTATAATGTAACTTACAGTAAACAAATTCCATTACCAAATCAGTAGGAAGAAATTGCAAACACGTGAAACTGTTTGTGTTATGTTAGCAAATAGCACTACAACTGCATGCACCAAACCACAGCGTTTACATAATCTACTACCATTTCAATTAAGAAGATACAGCTATTTAAACATATGGCTTCACCCACTATGCGTAAAAGATGATCACTGAAAATAAAACAGTACAACTGCTGAAAATAAAAATGCATAACCATGGAAATGAATTTAATTCCTGATAAAACACATATTTGTACTGCACTTGAAGATGCAAGTATTATTTGTGGGGAACAATTTGTTGTGTGATCAGTGAACTTATAATTTCTTCATGTTATATATAACTGAACTGAAATGTTTACTGGTAACTATTTGACTTTGGAACGGTTTGCATGTTATTCAAAAATCTTACTATTAAATTTGAAAATATTTGAACATAAAAATCCACTATTCGCACACCCCTAGGAAACAGAGCCATTACTGTATTCTCAAAAGATATAAATGTTTTAATGCTCAAGAGCTTGTAAAAAAAAATCATTTTTAGCTCAGTTATGTTTCAGAATAATCTTTCTTTGCAAATAAAACTTGATTCATTGAACTACATCTGAATGTAAGTTTTGATTTGTACACTTGTTTATAGAAAGCAGTATAAATTCTGCTTTCTTTTAATATATAGGATTTTGAAACATGGCATCAAACCACTTCCTAAACATGAGGAAAATCTACAGCATTTGTGGAATCTAAAAACTTGGAGATACAACTTCTTTGAATGAATATTTCATTGCAAATTCTACTCATTTTAAATTTTAACAGTATGATCTTAAAAAACACATAGATTTTACGTGTGCAATCTTCAATTTGAAGCAGCTCTTTAGTTTCATACCTCTTGTGATTTGACAAAGCACAATACATGCACTATCTGATGAGAAGTATTTGGACATCCCTCTGTAATTGTAAATTCGTGCCTGTATGTCAATACAACTGTCGCTACCACTATAAAAGGATACAGAGGGCTCAATATTGGTCAGTGCTATGGAATATTGGCAGAATTGGTGAAGCAAGGTAGATCAGTGACTTTGAATGTGGTGTGGTTATTGGTTGCCACATCAGTAAGTAATCTGTCAGGGCCATTTTTGCCCTTCTCAAGTTGCCCAGGTTGGCAGTCGGGGATGTGATTATGAAAGGGAAATGGGAAGGCACAATCACAACAAAACTAGGGTCAGCTAGGCCACATGTGTTGACTGACAGGGACCGTTGAGCATTGAAAAAGGTGGTACAAGAAAATTGCATGTTACCATGTGATACCATCATCCATTGATTCTGCAATGCTATTATTATGCCGCTAGCACAATTGTGTGCCAAGAGGTACATATAAGGACTGAAGTTCAAAGCTCAGGTACTTGCCCAAAAACTGCACATTTTGCCTGCGAATGTGTTTAGGGTGTAAAAAGCACTGCCAATGGAATGTGGATTACTGGAAATTCCTGATTTTGAGTGATGAATCATCCTATGCCATGTGGCAGTCCGATGGGAGGGTTTAGGTGTGGAAGATTGTCAGGTGAACACTAGATGCTACCAGATATAGTACTTGCAGTAAAATTCAGCGGAGGTGGGGTGACAGTGTGCGGGTGGTTTTCATGGTAGGGACTTGGTCTTCTTGTAATACTACAGGGCACGTTAAATGTGGAAGCTTGCAAGGACATTTTGACCATCTATATGTTTTTTTTTAAAAGGACAGTTTGGCGATTATAACCATGTTTCACCATGACAGTGCTCTCTCTCATAAAGCACAGTTTGTTCGTGAGTGGTTAGTGAACAATAGGGGTCTGGAATGGACTGGCTAACCCAGAGCCCTAACCTCAATCCTTTCAAACATCTCTGGGATGAACTGTAATGGTGACTACAAGCCAGATCCTGACAAATCACATCACATTTTACACAGCTACAGCACTGTGCAGCAAGAATTATATGCTATTCCCCCAGAGGCTTTCTGAAACCAGGTTGACAGTCTATTCTGCAGGGTTAGAGCTGTAATAACGGCCAAGAAGGGTAGGCCCATATTAATTACACTACTGGACAATATATGTGAGGGACACTTTCAGGACCTTTTTACATTGGTGTCTGGATACTTTTTATGAGATAGTGAAAGTTAATATAGCAAAAATAACTTTGTCGGTTTAGCTATCAGTAAATAGTTGCATCATTATTGTCAAAAGTAGTATGATTGCAACATAACTTATGAGGTCTACAAAATCAGATTTTTACCATCAGAGATTGCTCTACTAAGGTTTAATTTTTCAGAAACCCAAATTTATTTAATATGCCTGTGTAATATACTTCTTATTGTTTATTTTAACTACATAGTAGGGTATATTTCTAAGGATCAGTTGTGTAATGATGTAAGCAGCTCACTGTATTTAATTACCCTGATGTAGTTTTACTTTAGATATAGTAAAATGTTGTTAGCAGTAGCGATAATACATTATGATTTTAGTAAATTTTACAGTTGTTACATTTCAGACATTTAAAAAATTACCATTAACACTTTGGATGCCATTTTCAATTAAATTACATATGCAAAATTTCTCAAATTTAAATCTATTCTTATTTAAAAATTTTCTTCTTCAGCACATTCAACCAATTATTTATCAATCTTCTTAAATTCAGTAGAATTCAATATTCCTTATCTTCAATTGTTACACATTTATCTTAAAATAAATCTTACTGCAATTAGTTTAAAAAAATTCACCTATCTTCTTAATTCACATATATATCTTCTTAACTCACCTATCTTCTTAATTATTGTATTGTTAAATCTTCTTGTAAATATCCACACCTATTTTTGGAGGTGGTGAGAATTGTTCTCAAGAAATAATTATATTCTATTTTACTTCTGCCTGACTTATGTTATCTCCTGTCATTCAATTGGCTGTCATCTGACCATGACATCTCTCCTCCAATCAGCAATGGGGAGATGAGAGACAACCAGGATAATTTTATTTAGTACTTTTGTTTAATAAACATTTAATGCTGACTACCATCTAGAGAAGAATTTAAAATAAACTGAATACTGTCTAGAGACAAATGAAAAATACTTACACATGGTCTCAATGTCAGTAATCTATTAAAATAACCAAAGATTATACTGTTAATTCATATAATAAAGCATAATTTAGAAAAATAATAATAATTAATGAATGAATATCATAAGCAAGTACTCTGTAATCATATATAATGCAAATGTGTACGGCTAACGGTAAACATAACCCTGAAAATCTGCAATGCTACACAGTGTCATCTTTGTGCACATTCTGGGTCTTTATTGGGTTGTGCACACAAAGGTGGTTTTGATGAGGAAGCTAAACCAGTAATGGTGTGCAGCCACCTTGTATCATGCATTGCTCAGTTTGCAAGTACTGAATCGGAACTCGAGTGGTCCAGACCCCACGGTAATCATGGAGGTCTTAGCTTTGTTCACATGTTTTTACGTAACTGTGCTATACAGAACACAAACTTAGATTTTTATTTGCAAATTTGCAAAGTTACCTAAGAAGAAAGCTATAATTTTACAGATAAAAAGCATGTGGCTTTGAATCAGCTACTGCTGAGGTTTGAGTTGGTAATGAAATGATGGGTATGTTGTAGGTAGAGGATTCATGGAAGAGCCTGGAGTTTATTGTGCTGCGCCACAAGGACATGAAAGATGTGTTTGTCCTTGGCAGCCTGGAGGATGTTCAGCAGACCCTGGATGACAGCAACATTAACATGTACACAATCATCAGCTCTCCACATGTGGGCCCCATCAAGCCTCGTGTTGATGAGTGGGTCCGCAAGCTGCATCTCTTTGGGGAGACACTGGTGAGTGTACGTAATGGCGGTCTTCCTGCTGTACAATGTACCCGTCATGAGATATGTACCTTCTCCTGCATTGTGAGCTTTAGCTAAGCCATAAATATTTTTCCATGATCCTTGCATGTCCTATTACTACAATCATATATATATATATATATATATATATATATATATATATATATATATATATATATATATATATATATATATATATATATATATATATATATATATATATATATATATATATATATATATATATATATATATATATATATATATATATATATATATATATATATATATATATATATATATATATATATATATATATATATATATATATATATATATATATAGGGAAGAGCATACCATTTCTCATTCACTCTAATGATGCCCCTCCTGTTTGAGGTACCTTCAGCAGGCGGGTCTAGCCCAAGCTCCCCCCCTTCACCTTTATGCACCAAAATGCTGGAATCCCATTCACAGGGAGAGCTTGCACAAGGGTTCATTAGTCTTGCCCCTTCCTGATAGATTGAGTATACCTTGCTGCCTACCTGGTCAGACTCCACAGTCTCCCTGGCCAGTGTCAAGGCCTTCCTAACCACCTTCTCCTACTCAACCCTATGGTACAGTACTTGGGTCACCGTGAATTAGTGTTGAATGGCAGGTGTTCCATAAAGGTAGGCACAGCTCTGGGTGGCAACAAGGGCATATTATGTAGGAGGGTATGGTTTTGATTCCTGGGTGACCTCCCAGAGTTTGGCGACTTTCCTCATGGTGCAATGCCCCAAACAATAGGTATCACCTTTTTCAGGATAGCGGAGTAATCAGCAATATCGCTGGCACTACAGTTCTCCAAGGATAGGCTCTAGGTTGTGCTGTTGGATGACTTCCACTGCCGGCCCCCAGCCCCAGCAAGTACTCAGGTAGGGTGGGATTATTTCTGGCACACCAAGTAAGTACTCTACTAAAGGTTGTATTAGTAGTTAATGATCTCCCTCCAGTGGTGACTGACAATGCGGGATTATCACCATACTCCAGTTCCCAAGCCAAAGAGGCATTTTAGGTGCTGAATAAACCTAAAGGGCGAAAAGGGGGTTTGGACTTATGCACTTGTGCTGACGCCTAGAAGAGTGTGTAAGGACGTAGGTTGAAATAGGGAATAAAGCAGGAAAATAGGTTTTTGAAAGATAGAGAGCTGGTAGAGAAAGACGCCCAGGATGTTTATGTGTGTTTCATTGGTGAATCAGCAAAATCAGTATAACCAGCCTGTACCCATACCAGGTCCTGAAGGGCCATACCTAGGTTGCCAATGGTTCTTAGTGAGTTAATACTCATGGTCGACACAGAGGCTAATGGGGTGAGAGTGATGCCATCATACAGCGTACTCTGTGGGTGAGTGCAAAGGGTTATTACTGTGGCTAAGCTAAAGTTAATAGAGTTGTAAATTGAGTAGAAGTTGGAGCACACTCAGACAAAATAACTTTTTGCAACTGTGCTAAGGCAAACCAGTATTTACCTTTAATTTGTTGTCTATATTTATACACTGGACCTGGGTGAGCGAGGGGGTTGCAGGAGAAGGCGGAGAGAGAGACCAAGAGAGAGCAAGGATATGGTTGCATGGCTAGAATGCATGGTGGGTTACCCCTTCTCGGCCATGTTATATTTATTCTGCATCACTATATCTGTTCCGGCCAGTTTCCAGACGAGCCACCATGACACTGACTTATATCAAGAAAAACACTCGAGTCCAAAAACACAACACACTACTCTAGTCAGCCATACTACACTCCCCTTTCCATTTCAGAATTTAACACTTATAAATTTAGCCTATTTGGTACTTTAACTACTCAATTGGAACATCTGCACTGAGGAGCGCTCACTGGTGTTGCCACAGGAAATCCTCTGAACTCTTCATCCTCTTCATCTCTCTCACTTCTCTTCCAGTCTGCCGTGCTGCTCCCTGAATGCCCTGCTTCCTCCTTGATCTGCTGGCCATCCCACTGCAGCCTGGTGGCTCTCTCTTCATCCTTTTTCTTGGAGGCTGGATTTCCTTACTCCCTCTGAAGATCCCAGTTTTCCTCTTGTGTCATGCTGCCCTTCTCACCTCTCCTGTGCCTGTTCACCTGTTCTGGCCCATGGCCTCAAATGATCCGCATGCACTAACTTGACCTTGTCACCCACCTGTACTTGATATGTAACAGCACTCATCCTTCTTCTAGTGACCTCTTTTACCCACCTGGACTCTTCCCCCTTCACTGTTTTTACCAGAACCGTATCACTTTCTTGAAACACCCTACGTAAGCCTCGCTTTCTGTCCAATCGGTGCTTCATGTGGTCTTGCTTGTCTGCCATCTCCCTTGAGAACGACGGTTTTAGCAGTGCCAAACGAGTTTGAGGATGTGTCTGTAGAAACACTTCTGTTGGGGTTTTCTTGGTTATAGATTGGGGAATTTTCTGGTATGCAAATAAAAACACATCTAGTCTATGCTGCAATGTGCATTGTCACTGTATTTGTTGGTCTTCTTGCAGCTGCTGTTTGAGTGTTAATTTGATTGTCTGTACCTGCCGTTCCGCCGCACCATTCGATTGTGTATATGGGGGAGGCTTGACATGTTTCACACCATTGTAAGACAAAAAGCCACCAAACTCATCCGACTGGAAAGGTGGTCCATTGTCAGCTACTACTACCTCTGGCAACCCAAATGCTGCAAATAGTGTTTGTAACTTTTCCACCGTATGACTCGCTGTAGTTGTAGACATTGTAATTACTTACAGCCACTTTGAAAAGGCATTAATCACGATTAGAAACTTATGTTTATGTCCCTCTGCAAAATCCAGGTGTACCCTCTGCCATCTTCTCCTCGGCCAGCTCCAAGGGTGTAGTGGTACCGGAAGGGCAGCATTTTGGCTTAACTGACACACACCACATTGCCGCGCCTCTTCCTCAATCTGGCTGTCCGTACCAGGCCACCACACATAACTGTGAGCCAACTTTTTTCATCCTGGTAATTTAAGGGTGCTCTTCATGTAACAACTTGACAACTCTTTCGTGCAACACCTTTGGAATTACGACTCTGTTCCCCCATAGCACACAATTCTGCTCCATGTACAGCTCTATAACTTTCTGGCAGCATAAGGCTGCAGCTCTGGTGCCACTGTTTTAGGCCACCCCCGCAGAATATGATCAGACAACTGTATCACAGCATCCTGCTGTGTAGCTTCCGCAATATCCATGACATCTAACAGGATGTCCTCAAATGGTGCAAAGAAAAAAACTTTCTCCCTCCAGCCATGGCTCACCAATTTCTTCCTGCACCTTTGGTGATGGCAAATGAGATAATCCATCTGCATGCCTAATTTCTACACCCTGCTTATATTTCACTTCATACTGGTATGCTCCCAACATCAATGCCCAACACTGTATTTTGGCCGCCACCATTACTGGTACCACCCGTTTTGTACCAAAAAATGCCGTTAAGGCTTGATGGTCCGTTACCAGTACAAACTTGCGGCCGTGCAAATAGTTGTGAAATTTCTTCTCTGCAAATACCAAACTCAGGGTCTCTCTTTCCACTTGACTGTATCCTGCCTCTGCTTTTGACAAGGTTTTGGAGGAAAAAGCTATTGGGCCTTCCTCTCCCGAAGGCATGGTATGAGCCAGCACAGCTCCGACTCCGTACACACTTGCATCTGGTGTAACCACAATTGGTAACGTTGGGTCATACGGCACTAGTACTGGGCTCTGAATTAACAACGTCTTACTCTTCTCAAAAGTCTTCTTGCAGTCAGATGTCCATCGCCAAGAGCACATACAACAGATGCAATAAGGTGGCTAGGTTAGGCAAGAACTTGTCATAGAATTGCAATAATCCCAAATATGAACGAAGTTCCGAAACATCTCTTGGGGCTGGGGTCTCCTGAATCACTTTTACCTTCTCTTGCATGGCTTGAATGCCCTCACTTGACAGTTTATGTTCTAAGTAAACAACACTTTGACAGAGAAATTTTCATTTATCCTTCCGTACACAAATTCCATATGCCTTTAGTCTCTTAAATACCTCAGCCAGCTTGTGATGACCCTCTTTCAGACTAGAACCTACCAACAAAATGTAGTCCAGATAAGCATACACTCCATTTATACTTTTCAGAACCTGCTCTGTTGTTTTCTGAAAGATGCATGGAGCACTAAAAAACCCAACAGGAAATCGTATATAGCAAAAACAATCCTTTGTGTATGTTAATCATCAGCAGGGGCTGGCTTTGCTTGTTGACTGGCAGCTGGGTATAAGCTGAATGCAAGTCACTGACTGAGAAAACCTTTCCTCCAGCTATTTCACTAAAAATGTCAGCTGGTTTTGGCAGGGGGTAATGATTCATCTCAATCAGTGGATTCAATGTATCTTTAAAGTCACCGCACAACCTAACCCCTCCATCCTTTTTTCTGATGCACACTACTGGGGTGGCCCACTGTGATTTATTCACTGGGTATATTGCTCCTGATTGTATTAACTTGTCAATCTCGGCTTCCACCGCTGCTTTCATTGCAAAAGGTACTACCCTAGCTTTGCAAAACACCAGAATGGTTCCCTCTTTAAGTACTACATTAGTTTCAGCACTCGAAATAATTCCTATCCTTGGTGTAAACAATGACTTGTACTACAACAAGAGATCATTGATGATCGCCTCTCTCTCGGATAAAAAGCTTTTACTATCCAGTACCTGGATATGTGGTCCCCTCCTCCGTTCATTTCACCTCATAATGTTTTTCCAGTCCAACCTCAGTGAGGTCAACCAATTTCTCCCCAACAGCGTGGGTAACAATTTACTCTGACTATCCACTACCACCATGTGCATAGTCATTCGCTGACCTTGGTATTCCACGAGAACTTGACACGCTCCCATGATCTGTTATGGTTGTCCTGAGTATGTACGCAAGGCTCTGTCGTCTTCAACTTACATGGTTGTAACTTTGCCTGGTAGGTACTGTCTGAACATACCGAAACCACTGTCCCAGTGTCTATTATCACTCGCTCATACTGACTGTTTAATAGCACATCATCTGTAAAACTATTGGCCTTACCTGTTACTTCGTTAAAATCAATATTGAGGAAGTTTAGTTCTACTAGATTTGCTTCCTTCCTGCCGTGTGCTTCTTGGACCCTACATGTTCTTTTAATATGCCCCCTTTGTTACAGGCATTGCAAATATAGTTGGCAAGACATTGTGCTGCCAAATGATTTGCACTCTGTTACACCGGTAACAATTTATACTTCCTCCTAGACTGACCTTCGGCCTAGAAAGTATCCCTCCTCGCTGCCATGTGCCCCCACCATTCCTTGGCGTGACTGCATATGCTCCGTCCGCATCGCGTTCAGAGTCCTCTACCTTGTGTTGCACCATCCCCGGTCTCATTTCTTTGGAATGTCGCAAGGCTGCTTCCGTTATCAGTGCTTTCTCCAGTGCCGACTTGAAGGTTAACTTACCTTCCACTAACAGCTTCTGCACGATGTCCTCGTTTCATAATCCGTGCACGAATATGTCCTGTAAAGCCTCGTCCAGAAATGGACCATACTCACAGGCCATTGACATCTTTTTTAGAGTTATTTCATATTCCGAAATGCTTTCGCACACACCTTGCAACAATTTTATGTGCTTGGCAAACAAAATTTTCTTGGGTGTGTAATGCGTCATTAGTACCTTCACCAGCTCTGCATTCGATTTTGTTTTTGTTCATGGCTTATCAGGTACACACAAGTTCTTTAACATTGTGTATGTTTTGGGGCCTAACAACATTTAAAAAAAACTACACTGTTTCTCTTCTTTGACCTTGTTGGCTTTGAAATAATGTTCCAGTCTCTCCACGTAGCGCTCAAAATCCCCTTCCTTGGCGTTAAATTTTTCTATCTTGCCTAACAACATCTTGTCTTATCTAATCTAATATGGCCCTCCTGGCTGTTTTAACATGCGTCCCTAACTCCAACTCAACCAAAAAAAAATACTGCATCACTTCGTCCTGCTACCCTATATCACTCGATTATCTCTCATTTTGAATTATCACTTCCCGGACTAAAAATCCCATCCTTGTTGCCAGTTGTTATATTTATTCTGCATCACTTCATCTTTTTTGGCCAGGTTCCAGACGAGTCGCCATGGCACTGACTTATATCAACAAGAACACATGAGTCCAAAAACACAACACACTACTCTAGTCAGCCATACTGTAGGCCAGAGACCAGAGGTGTGTTCAATGGGCATATGTTGAAATGCTGAGCAATGGTGTGGTAAGGGCAGGTAGTTACAGCAGGCCCGTAGGCTGTTACGCTCGTATTAAGTTGTTTAAGTGGCATGTATGGTTGACGTAGATTGAATAAGAGGTCACAGCTGTGGCAAAGACTAGGGGACGAACGACATCACCCATAACATGCTATGTCTCCCCCCTTTCTTCCTTACCCTTTTCATTAGCCACAGAGCTACAGGTGTGAAGACAGATGTCCTCTCTAATGATGGCTAGCTTCCTCTTGGAGGTGGATGGTATGCACTCTTTCATGCAATTACCTCCCTCCTGCTTGTACCCATGGGGCAGGTAATGGGGCAAGACAAGGTTAATCTTGACCATAAAAGAGACTGGTATTTATTAAATGGGATCTGAAGGATCTGAATCCTGCCCTCAGGAATGGAGCTCTGATACAAAATGGACTGAATGGCTAGTTACATACAATTATCCCAAAACTATGGAGAACTACAAGTATGATGGGTTTAAGAAAGCTTTCCACAGCACGTGAGCAAAGCTGGTAAAAGGTAATTATCATAGACGGGGGTTACAAAATATAATCCTGGCCTTAAGGGTTCACCTAAAAGAAATTAATGACTGGCAAGTTCTTTTCTTTCAGAGCTATCATTTTAAAGGAAAAAAAAAACTAAGTTTACTGAAGAATTTACTGCCATTACTGATTTTAGACTAACTCAAAAGTGGGTAGTCCTGCTTACTTCAAGATAGAAGCTGCTAAATGGGTATACAGATTCTGTTGTTGCACATCAAGTTACAACAATAAGAGAAAAGTTACAATGAAGCCATCTATTTTAGCTTCGGTTTGTTCAAAGTCCTTCAAGTCCATGTTAATGGTTGGTTATTGGCTCATTCATAAAGTATATGTTCAATCACAGACTGTATAAGTATAATTTAAAGAGTTGAACAAATGGATGAGTGTGTGTGTGTGTCTATATACACACACGCATGCATGCATGCATGCACGCACACCCACGCATACTCATACACACAGACACACACACTTGCATGCATGCACGTGCACACACACACAGACACACACATGTCGTCCTGTTCTGGACAGTTTAAAAGTTACAAATTATTTCAGATTTTTCGTATCTACTCTAAACTTCAGCAAGAATTTAATGATGTTGAAGAAAGTACATGTCCCAGTGAAGTGATTTTTGTAGAAATGGTATCCAACTAGTTTAGTCACATAACCAAACATCATTCATGCTATTGTCATCGCAGCAATGTGGAAAATAATAACAGCTTTGCAAAAGTTATGTATTGTCCAGATATTTGTCACGAGTTTATGTGCGTTAAAAAACTACTAATGTACTACATAAACAAATGCCTGCCACTGGAAAACCTACTTACATGTATGCCTTGTTAGAAGTACGAATAATAAGCGTTCATGAGCAAATGTCGACGTCGTAAATTTGAAAACTCTGTTACGATCCAGAAGTTGCAATAATAACAAACTGACTGTAGAGCAACGATACTAGTGTGGAAAGAGTTTACTTCTCGGAAAACGTGAAAGCATACTGTGAAAGAATGAAAACGTTCCCACATCACAATGCGTGTATGTTGTCTGCTGTAATTGCATGCTTCCATTATCACAGTGAATCTTCAGCTGTTGGGTATTAGACTTTTGAACAGCGGTGTGATGTGAACGGTTAGTTACTAACTGGCAAGAAGACTTTGCATAAGGTATTGGATTTGATTTTATGTCAATCAATGTGGATACGTTATATCCCATTAACAAACTACCATGCCTTATTTGCCTTGAGAATATGCTGAGATGCACTATCTTTATGGTGTTGCTCAATGCAACAGAGATAATGCTGTTACTCTATATGAACATCATCTACTGAGAAGAGGAGGCCGACAACCTTGTACTGAACCTAGGCGTACAAGGTATAAATGGTTCAACAAATCGCTAACACGTGAACATTTTATTTTCACATAAGTTTGAAAACCACTTGGCATGAAATTACAATATGAGAACAAGCTCTCAAGACACCTTTTTGCTCAAAAACCCATATAAAAATATTAAATGTTTCATATAAAAATATAATAATTACTATGCCTTAAAAGGTAATAGGCTGCTGTTTCTCTAAACAATCTGGCCCAAATTGACTTACATATACTAGCCAACTCTTTTGCAAATTTACTGGATTAACATAATTAGTAACATCAGGCATATTTTATACATTATATACATTTGGTACAAAACCTTTGCCACACAGGCTTATAATTCCCTTAAAAAATAATTAATTGATTATGATGAATTCCACACCCAGGTACTCATAATACAATATACATTTCAATATGATATTTGATTATAAAAAATCACAATGATTTTATGGATGTTCAATGCCCCAATATTGCTACTATTTGAAACCTCAACAACTTAAATCTACGAGTAAAAGTCATTCTCTTTATACTGGCAGAATAGCGTGTTGCCCAGTTACAATGTACAATGGGCGGATCCTGATCAAGCCTATCTTCGCTCCTTAGTTTAATACCCGTTGTTACCAAATCAGTGTTTCACTGTTTAAAATTTGTAACAAGTGCAAACATTATGTATTGGGTAACTTTAAAAGCACCTTTCTTTAACATGGGATTCTTTTGGAGCCATAAAAAAAACAATATATTTTAGACGTCGCCATTCCCACTGGTTAACATTTGCTACCATGCCTGACCAAGTTCCAGGATTTCACAATTAAAAGTTGCAACACATGCTAACTTTGTACACTGGGTGACGTTTTTTCGTAGCCTTAAAATTACGCAGTATTTTAAGACATCAGTGTTACCATTTGTTACCAACTGCAACCAAAGCTGACTTTTGTTACCTAACCAGCACATTTCTCAATTAAAAACAAGGCACCTCTAAGTGGATATTTCAAAACATTTCCCACGGTGCTAAGAGCTCTAAAATGGGGAGCTTAAAAACATTTTTAAAACATCTGAAGCATATTCTTACGCGATCACTGGCTACCATGCAGAAAATATGCACTGATTATAAGGGAAGGCAAACACACTACAAATATTGAACCTTTTCCCTACATCAGCTCCCATAAATTATGTGTACATTCCCTAGTATTCCTAGCCAAGGGCATTAACATTTTGAACAGCATTTCTGCGATCAAAAATTTAAACTTGCTGATAGCGTGAACAGGTACAAGTCATGGTGACACTATAAACACTCCGTGGCTAAAGTCAAACGGTGAAACAGGGCACACTACTGTACATCCAACTTAGGCTTCTCACCAGCCTTTAAAACTTTCCAAATTTAGAAAAACAAGCCCTACAACACACTGAATATCTGCGAAGGCTATACACTACATACACAGTGAAAATAATTGGCACCATGACTTACCTTTGGCAGAGTCACGCTGTAGCCATCGTTCATGCTTTCTACCTAAGCTGTTCAAGTTGAATAACCATTAAGACCAAGTATCCCTACGCCGATGTGCCCTCAGCATGGCGACGTTCATGCCGTCCTAACCAAGTGAACTATACCAAGTTATGCTGTTAAAGAAGGAGGAGGAGGGCTGTGCACACCTATTTGTAACATTTTCAAACACCTGAAAGAAAATGGCGTTAGAGGGGGAGTGATAAGGTAGGAGAGGATGCAGACAGGAGAAAAGAAGGGGTACCAGACCATCGCCGAAGTAATCAATTCTCAGATAGCGCTAGTTGATCTTGATGAAATTATTTATGACCACTAGGGGTGCCGCCTAGCAGCACAACCTGAGAGATATCCTGATCACAGGGGGGGTTTATCAACACACACAACACATTCATGGAATGCAGTATGCCTGGTTCAAGATGTGAACGCATCCCAAGGACTGACCTGGACAGTGTTGACCAAGTGTTGGAAGAGGTGCCATTGAACCGTCTACCAGTATCAGGAAGATAAGCAGTCGTACAGGTATCCCAACAACTAGTTTACATAGTATACTGCATGCCAGCAATTACCACCCAAATCACATATGGCGGGTACAAGCTCTATCCCAGCAGATTATGAAAAAAAGGGTGGACTTTTGCCACAAAATGCTGCATCAGTGTGGGGATTACGCAAGCTTTTTTGATAATATTTTGTTGATGGCGAGTCACATTTCCAATGAGGTGGATTAATCAACATTCACAATATGTATTCATTCATGGGCTATTGAAAATCCTCATTTAATAAGAAATTCGCACTTCCAACACCAGTTTGGCATGAACATGTGGACGGTCATAGTAGGCCACCAATTGATTGGGCCATTTGAACTACCAGTATGGCTGATCGGTGACATGTATAGCTATTTTCCCCAGCACAATCTTTCGCCACTGCTAGAAGACGTGAACCTGGAGGTGCATATAAACTTGTGGTTTCAGAATGATCGTGCTCCATGCCATTATGCAGTGCAAGTGAGGCAGCATTTAAGTACTACATTCCCTGATAAATGGATTTGATGTGGCGGACCAATAGCATGACCCCCGGATCACCAGATTTGAATCTGATTGATTTTTGTCATGTGGGGGTACTTCAAAGAAACAGTTTATTCAAGTGAGTGTCACAACATAAGGGAAATGGCGCACAAACTGTCAAATGCTGAAAATACAATAAAAGTAAACATTCATGCATTCCAGTCATTACAAAGTACTTTTATACGAAGGTGCAGGTTGTGTGTACAGAGACATGGCAGACATTTTGAACATATGTTATAAATATGCAAATAAATAATTTCAAGCCCATTACATTCATTTGATTGTTCTACCTTAGTTTGTTAATCTTTCAAAACGAGTGAAACTAAGCAAAAGAAAAATGCTATGTCACTTTTATTCCACTGTGTTTAATTTTAATGTCACACGTTATTTATGATGTTTTCAATGTAAGTAGCACTGCCCGACAGTCAGTTTGTTACTTTTTCAACTTCTGGGTCGTTATTCAGATTTCAAGTTTACAACTTCGACATTTGCTTATAACCGTTTATTATTTGTACTTCTAACAAGGCATACACGTAGGTAGTTTTTCCAGTGGTAGGCATTTGCTTATGTAGTACGTTAGTATTTTTTAAAGCATAATAAACGTGTGACAAATATCTGGTGAATACATAAATTTTGCAAAACTGTTAGAATTTTTCAGATCACTGTAATGACATTAGCATGAATGATGTTTGTTTATGTCACTACACTTGTGAGATACCATATCTACCAACATCACTTCACTGGGACGCGTACTTTCATCACAATCATTAAATTGTTGGTATAGCGTAGAGTAGGTCCGAAAAATTGGAAAAAAAATCAATAAATTTTAAGCGGTCCAGAATCAGATCACGTATGTATTGGTCATTGTTGTCGGTCTTGGGTTCCCTCTATCATGTACGTTTGTTTGCATGTCTATGTCTGGAACACTCTGTGTGTGTGTGTGTGTGTGTGTGTGTATATATTTATTTATTTATTGACGCATGACATCTTTTCAACAGTTGTGATTTTAACGACTTCCGTTCCATCCCTAGGTCAGTTCTTACAGAGCTGGAAGTTAACTTTGTCTCATTAATATGTGAGATTGTTCTGTCTGCCTCACAGATTGTTTTAATCACCGCCGCACCATAACAATGCTTAAAGGCAGTGAGTTCTTTTACTCCCCGCTAGATAACTCTAGTAATAATAATCGTTTGACTATGGTTAATTTCCTCTTCTAGGAGTCTAAGGGCCTGTTTCAACCTGTTTTTTTACACCGCTCTTATGAGCTCGTGGCGTAAGGTTTTTAATATATATAATTCAGAGAAGTAAAAAAAGCAATAATAAATACCAGTAATCTGAAAAACTGTATGAAAGATGAAGCCTGGTAATACAGCGGTTCTATAGTGTTCTTCCAGATTCACTGCTACACCCGACATGCCTCACAGCATTACTCCTTCTAGCTATTCGCTAGCCTGAAATGTCATACAGCAGGAATCATGTAGGCAGTTGTAATGCCTGGGTATATTGAGTTCCTAGTGAAGGGTTCCCCCGAAGATTAGCCAATGCAATACACTGAGTATTACCGTAGCCAAACTCGGAATACCGCTTACTTATGTTTGCCGTATGGCTGGTTTGCGAAGCCTGCACTACCTTATGTACTCAGTTAATTAATTGTAACTGGTTTTCCAAAACACTTGGGACTAACGGGAGATTATCAATTAGAATGGAAATGACCCTATAATTAATTTGGTTACTTATGTAGTGGAAAAGACCCTAGAACTAACTTGGTTACATATGGAGTTTATTATACTCGCGTAACATAAAAGTGGAACAATACAGTGAAGTGGAATGAAAATTATCATGAGACTAATAATTCAAGATAAATTTACACGGTCACCTAAATAAAAACTGCGGAAGTTAAAATATGAAATCAAATACAGGCGAAGGCTACATGTTATATATTGGATGGCGATGCTGTATTAAAGCAGCAAAAGAATTAAATAATTAATAAAATTATTCAAATGCAAATAGCCTATGGGATCCTAACCTTAATTAGGGAGTGTCCAGAGGGGACCTCGTAGTGAGATAAACAAGGTTCTTTACCCAACTGGTAATGGGGTGGCCAGGCTAAGGCCTTACCGGGTGTGTATATGTTACAATGTCGTCATGACTCTGGTTTACCTGGGAAGGTAGTGAGGTAGGGGGGTTAGAACAATGTGTTGGAGCCATTGGCGATAAAGATGTCCTTGGGTGTGTGAGGCTTTGCAGGAGTGATGCCTTATGGTGGTGGCGTCCTCTGGAGGGGCAGTGTCGTTGTCAACCACTGATGGCCACCGGCACGGCTGAGGGCGTCCAGCCCTTATCAGGGTACCCTGGCCTTCGCATCCTAGGAATTTTGCAAGACAGTATTGCAGCCATGATCTAAGGGATTTCACCTTTATTCTCACCCTCTGCCTTCACAGCCTGGCGGACAATGAGCAACTTGCGAGTGTCTCTGTCCTTTGCATCCCGGGGACGATGAGCAACTCCTGAGGCTTGGTGGGGAAGGCCTTTTATACTAGTTTCTGCTGACCATAGGTGCTCAGAGGGGTGTGGGAGGTTTGGCCCCCGCTTCTTAGAAGTGGAGCTTGTGACGTCATATGCATGAACCGTGGATCCTTATCTCGCCTGCCACTTTGCATGTGGTGTTGAAATATGAGGTCCAGAGGTGCTCGAGGAGGCAGTGACTTGCTGCTCATTGGTCCGCTTTGTTCAGCGGCACAAATTTCAAATGATGCGCACTCTTTCTAGTGGGCACGGCTCAGTGGAGTGGTGTGTATTTCGGGTAGGGGCGATGACGTGACTCCTTTTAGGAGCATCGGTTTGACAGAATAAGCTGGGAACATCGGGGTGGCAGTGTGTTGAGGCTCTGTCAACTTCCAGAAGTCCCACGGGTTCTGTCTCCATTACAGTGCGTATCTGGAGTTGACTTGCTCATAGATCAATGCCATTTTCAGATGGAGCGAAGTCGGTCATCTGTAATGCGCCTACTCTAAGCGCTAGAAGCATCATGCATCGAGTTACTGTTTCTTAGTCTTACTTATCGTCATTAATATTGACTTTCAAAACCAGTGCTGGCATTAATCATCTCAAGTAACGTCAAATTCTTTGTCAAAATTAGGAGAATCAAAGCATTATAAATAAATACTGTTTTTAAACGTTGCCAAAAAACTCAGACCACAGTTACTAAATGAGGTATATTTAGGCAGATGACGGAAATGAGGTTGGCACCAATGTAATGTATGTTGTTGTGTGAGATGATAACAAGATCTAGTTGGTATAGAGACATGCTTGTGCTGTATATATTATAGCAGTGTAATTAAAGACGTATCAACTATCATGTGTACTAATTACCACTAATACATGGTGCAGTCATGTGGAGTTGGTTATCATGTTTTACGAGCTAGTATGCCCAAACGTGCATGCGAATGAGAACCAACCAATGAGTGAGACAACAGTCTGCGTCAAAATGGCTACGCAATCATTGATTATACTGCCACCTGGTCCTGTTGATATTAATGGACAAAATGCTGCAGCCAATCGGGCCATGTTTTTCTTAAAATTTGAACTGTATTTTACTGCTATACAACAAACCAAAGCCCCAGAAGCAATATAAATTGCTATATTGTTAAGTTTCGTGGGAGAGGATGCTCTACGAACATATAACACCTTTAAGTTCACCGGTGATGAAGGTAATGACAGAAACAAGTTTCAGGTTGTGATGAAATCATTTCAGCGCTACTGTTCACCCAAGAAGAATACAACCTACGAATGATTCAAATTCTCACCAAGGATGTTGGAGGCTGGTGAGAAGTTTGATGAGTTCCTAACCCCGCTTAAAATACTAGTGCGGAATTGTGAGTTTGAAACGCAAGAGGACCGTATGATTAGAGACAGGATCATACAAGGGTGTAGTGATCTGGGATGTAGGAAGCCTTACTTAGGCTAGAAGATACATCACTACAGGCAGTGGTACAGGTGGAACTAAGTAAACAACAGGCACAACAGATTAACGAAATGCTTGGTACGTCTTCCGCATCTAATCCCACATCAGTAGATGCATTTCAGAAGAGAGGGGGGAAACCACTGCTGAGAGTCAAAAAGTAGGTGATGTTTTTAAGTGCAGCAGATGTAAATTCACGCATAAAAGATGTGAATGCCCAGCATGGGGCAAGAAATCCAACAAATGTGGGCAGCTAAACCACTTTGCAGCTGCATGTAAAGTGCGACAGGTACGATCAATGCATCTATAACATGAAAGCGATGATGATGACATATTTGTATTGCACAACTTCAAAACAGTATGTGTAGATTCAGTGTATACTAGTCCAATATAGGTACAAAACAAGAGTCCAGTTTAGAAAATAGGTTAAAAACAGAATGGAGGGAACAGGTTATGATAGAGGACAAACAAATTGTGATGAAAGTTGACACTGGTTCAGATGAATGTGTTACCTTTACACATGTTTAAGAATATAGACAGGCAACTGAAAGTGAGGGACATGGGAGTTGTGCGTGTCATATGGGGGCACACAGATCAAGCTGGCAGGAGTGATCAATTTACACTGTCGAGTAGGGGAGAAAGAAGCATATCTTGATTTATTTATTGGCGGAGAGTGTAAAACTTGGGTTTGTGCAGGCAGTACACAGTATGAGGACTCAACAGTAGGCAAAGGATAAATTTGTCAGTATCAATAAGGATGTATTTGCTGGATTGGGAGCATTTTTAAAAGAGCATTCCATCAAGGTGGAACCAAATGCACCACAATTCCAACATGTGCCAAGGAGAGTGGCAAAATCCAGGCTAGGCCCTTTAAAAAAAGAGTTAGACAGGTTGAAGGAGGCAGGGTGATAGTTAGGGTTAAGGAATCAGGCCCAGAAGGTTGTATAAGTAACATGGTCATAGTAGATAAACCGAACGGCAATGTCAGGATACGTCTAGACCCAATTGAATTAAACAGAGCGGTTTTCAGGAAACACTACTTAATCAGGAAATTGCGGGACATTCTGGATAATTTAACAAAAAAGAATTACTTCACAGTCTTGGATTTTAAAGAGGGGTTTTTACAGCTCAAGCTAATCTGTGAATCGAGGAAATATGTAGTGTTCTCGACACCTTATGGTATTAATACATACACAAGAATGCCATATGGTTTGGCCCCTGTCCCTGAGGAATTTCAGGAGGAGGTAGACGAGAATTTTGGCGCCATACCAAACTGTGTCACTTACATTGATGATATGATCTGTTTTGGTGAAACGGAAGTGGAACACGACAAAGAATTACAAACTGTAATTCAGAAGGCAAGGGAGTTAGGGGTGAAATTCAATCCTGATAAAGTCCAATATAAACTAAGTGAGGTTAGATACTTGGGACATAGATTTTCAGAGAAGGGGATGAAAATTGATCCTGAAATAATTAGGGTCTGAAAGGAACTTCAAGCTCCAAAAAATGTAAAAGAGCAGGAATGTTGAATTACATCAGGCCATTCATCCAAAACATGTCAAATATTGAACAACCATTACAAGAACTAAGGAAAATGGATTCAGCATGGCAGTGACTCCCTAACCATGAAGCAGCTTTAAATGAGCTTAAAAACAGGGTCTGCCAAGCACCCTGTTTGCGCAGTTTCGACCCAACATTGCCAATAGCAGTGCAGTGCTATGCCTCTCAGTCAGGGTTAGGGGCATGCCATCTTCAAGAAGGACAGCCAGTAGCATTTGCCTCCCTCTAGATGGTGGAGAGCGAGTGTAATTTGCCCCAAATAGAGGAGTTATTGACAATCGTGTTTGAGATGACAAAATTCCACGAATGGATGTTTGGTTATCACATCAACATTCTTGCAGACCACAAACCACTTGTTCCCCTCATGTCCAAACCTATAGGTCTAAAGAGGCTGCGACTGAAACTACTACTGTATGACTTGTCTGTGACATACTTACCTGGAAAGGAAATGCATGTAGGTGATTTATTGTCAAGGTCTTATGTGAATGACTCCATGCAGAAAGATCCAGACATGTTGAACATGGTACAGTCAGTATCCGCACACTTGGTCATAACACCACTAAGACGAGCACAGCTGGTAAGAGAATCGAACAGAGACTCCGAATTGTTCCTACTTAAAAACTATAATTTTGAAGGATGGCCGGAGCACAAGAAGCATGTAGACGTGAAAGTGCACAAGTACTGGCAAATTAGGCATGAAATTTGTGTGGAAGAGAATCTGGTTTTCTATCAAGACCGGGTAACCATACCAAGAATATTTAGACATGAAATACTGGGACTAGTGCATGAAGGGCACAGTGGTGTAGAGAGATGTCTAGCAAGGGCAGGCAGCATTATGTATTGGCCAGGATGGGTCAAAGACATAGCACAGTTTGTCAAACAGTGCACAGTGTGCGAAAAATATAGTCCCAAGAATAAAAAAAAGAAATACCAGTCAAGAGAAATACCTACACTTCCATATCAAAGGGTATCAGCTGATATACTGGAATTCGGGTGAATCAGCTATCTCGTGCTAACTGATGCATACTCCTAATGGTTGGACATAGTACCAATGAAAGGTAAAACTGCGCAATGTCATAGAGGTGTGCAGAACAGTGTTTGCGATACATGGGGATCCCTAAATATCAGAGTCAGACAATGTCCCGTTCAATTAAATTAAATTCTTACGTTTTGCTCGGAACAAGTTCCAATGCAACTTCAGCAGTCCTGAGTATTCCCAAAACAATGGCCTCGCAGAGAAAGGCATCCATATTGCTAAACAGTTGTTACTCAAATGTAACGAGACCCAGACGGACTACACAGATGCATTATGAGCGTATAGGAATATGCCCATACCAGGGCTAAGTGCATCTTCATCTCAACTTCTTCTTAGCCGGTCAGTACGCACAGCCTGCCCAATCACGGTACAGCAACAAAAATGGTTATGTGATCGAGAAGTCACAACGAAAGGTTACTACTATAGAACTGGTAGGAAAGAAGTTGAATTTCATCCAGGACAGAACATAGTGGAGAGAACCAGCAGGGACAAGTACTGGAAAACCAGCAAAATACTGGGCAGACACCAGACTCCCAGGTTATATTGGATTTTAAACCATAAGGGCTATGTAATAAGAAGGACTTCAAAAGATAACAAAGCCTCGCCAAACAACTACAGTCCACTCGATATACAGACTTAGAAAACCGCAGGACCAGCCAAGAAGTAGTTTGTCAGTCTTCAGAACATAGGGCTGTCAATATGTTGCCACAAACTAAGAACCAGGAAAACTTATCACATGACCAGCAGACTACTACCAGGAGGAACTCCACGGGCTATGAAGAGAGGCCTTTCAGAGGATTCAGTCTGCAAAGAGCAGAAGCAATATCAGATAGTGATAATGTTGTGTACATAGGACCTGAGGAGTTTGTGTGCATAGATGAAGAACAAGCCTCGGGAAATAACTCATCTCGAAACAAAAAACCTATATGTATAGACTGCCTGCCAAAATAAAGCAGGGTACCAGGACGAGATGAAGCAAATGAGGGCTAATGAGTGTTTGCATAGCAACTCGTCATACACTGGGTCTTATGTGTCTGTATGTTATTATTAGTAACATATTAATGCACTGCTCTTTTGTGTTTTTGTGTTCTGTATATCTGTATTGTAATATGTTCATGTTCTCTCCGTTTATATTCATGTGTTCTATAAGTCAGTATATCTCTGTTGTTAGTAACATGTTCAGGGTCTGTAGAGTTGAATTTACACTCTGCCTCTTAACAGTGTTAAAGGGAAAGATGAGGTATATATAGGCTGACTGAGGTATATTTAGGCAGACGACTGAAATGAGGTTGGTGCCAATGTAATGTATATTGTGTGTGAGATGATAACCAGATCTAGTTGGTATAGAGACATGCTTGTGCTATATATATTATAGTAGTGTAATTAAAGACTATCAACTATCATGTATACTAATTACCACTAACTCACTAAATCTACAATAGTTACCACATGGAGTCTTACAGTTGCAGGAAACGAGACAGAGAAGGTAATTGGGGGCAAAGGCTTTGGTACTGGTAATATGCTGTAAAACTTTCCTCCAACCCCCATCTGTAGGCGGAAGTTTATTGCCAATCCAGTAATGCACCTGGAGGCAAACTCGCGATAAACGTTGGTGAGCTGCTTCTGATGGAATTTTCTCTGAAACGAAGTTAAATTTTAAAGATGATTTTCTTGTCATAGATGTAAATCTGTAGTAATAAGCTTCATTCAGATTTTGATATTTCCTGAGCTTGTACATTTCAGGTATAAATTTCTCCCCATTTTATAATAATTCATCATGGGATACATCTTTTCCAAAAATATATCTGCATTACATTTTGCTTGTGGTACATTACATCAGCAGATTTGATCGTTCCCAAAACAAAAGAGAAGAGCTTGTGTCAGAGCCTGTAACAGCATAGGTAATTAAGAGCAGTTTTTTGATGTTCTTGTACACACTAATTAGTTTCTGTATGTTGTAATATACAATTGACTAATTTTTTCCACAACCATTTCAACACAGTCATAGTTGTGGGAACAAAAACTGATCTTGTACTGTTAGTAACACTTGCATCAGAAAAGAACTCAATTTTTTTTTTAAAGGAAATCTGTGAAACCAAAAAAGAATTAATTGATACAACATTTTGAAACTGATTTACAAGCGATTCAGTGAAGGTAATCATTTCCACACTTTGGAGGGGGTGGGAGGAAATCACAAGGAGAAAATGTGGGGATTTTTTTTAGAAAGTGCATGTCTGATAAAGGGGTTTCACTTGAGAATATTTTGCTTTCCTGGAATTAGTGGTCACAATGGACAATTTTTGGCCTTTATTTCCAGGGCTTTTGGGAACATGCTCAGGCAGAGTAACATTCTGCACATGTGTGTGCTGAGGCAAATCAGCCTCAAACTCAAGTCTGCATCTGGTATTTATACACTTGATCTAGAGGGAGCGAGGTGGTTGCAGGGGAAGTTGGGGAGAGAGAGAAAGAGAGCAAGGATGCTGGCTGCACAGCTAGAATGCACGTGGGTTACCTCTCCTGGGCTAGCGGCTGGAGGGGTGGTAGGTTGGCATGTGCCGAAGTTCCGAATGATGGTGTGGTGTTGGCAGTCGGCACATAGGTGGCAGCAGCAGCCCTGCAGGCCACCACTGTTGCATCAAGTAGTTTAGTGGCGTGTATGACTTACAGAGCGTGACAAGGTGGCCACAGCTGTGGTGGAGGTTAGAGTGATGAACAATGTCTCGCCTCTGGCACATTAATAATGAGCTTATCAATAGGGTAATGTTGAGTCTTAAAGTGTACTGCAAATGTTGCTAGGTCTTAGCTTACTCTTAGTAAACTTAAATTTCTTTAGCTGGCATCTGAATCTTCTTGGAAAAATGGTTCTGTTTTAAGTTTTTACAAAAATTTTAAATATTTTCTTTATTTAGGTAATTTGAATCTATAAATAGCCTATATTTATTTACAATGATTTCATGTAACAAAAATATAAAAAATCTCTGGTATCTATAAAACTTTTAGTTCCTATGATTTCAGAGTGATATTTTGGTCTATGCTAAGAACTTGTGAGATCAGTCTTAATTTTTATTGACACCATCGGGTGAGACACGAAGCCAAACAGATACACTTTTTACTTACTGGTAGATGGGCGCTAGCGGTGGTTCCTACGCACCGCACTTTGAGACTCAGATATCTCAGGGATGCTGTGGGTTTTGTGTGTTTGTCTCATCCGTGGGTACTTACAAAATGCTTTAAATACTAAACATGTCACTTTCAAACACTGATGAGGAGCTGGGTTCTGACGCTACAAGAATATATATAAGTTTACACTGGTAAGATTGGGTTTATTTAACAAAGTTACATCTCGTGCCAAAATGAGTTTTATGGTTCGCTCGGACGTGACTATCCAGTTCTGTTGGGTGATTCCCCTAGCACGTTACTCAACTTGCGCACTCCTAGATGGATGATTTCTCCGCTGTGTCTGAGAACACAGTCTCCACAATGAAAGGGGTCTATAGCTGCTAGGGCGGACTAGAGATTTTTCTTGGAGACAGGACATGGAGTATGAAAATGAACACTACCACGTGCATTTATTTTCTTCACTAACACCTACACTTCGGGACACATCCCTGATGTGTGGCGATGGTCAATACACATAGCGGGTTAGGACGGAAAATAATACTGCTGCACAAAGAGAATACATAAATATTACTGGGTGAACATCGGGCACGACATTAATAGGCAAAATAAAAACGCATATGTGTGAAACCAGTGATAGGTGGCGTGGATACTGCTGGATGAAGTTCTTAGCGGACCACGTGTGCAGATGTAAAATGCATTATTTCTTGTGAAATTTTGTAAATTGTTACCAGCCAAAATGAGAACTGCGTTAGGAAAATTGTTCCCTTCAAGATGCGAGCATACAAAAGCTCTTGGCAGATCTTATGGTGGGAAAATCCAAACATATGAAATGACCGCATGGTCATACACAAAAAGCATCAAACATAAAAAATACAAGAAGCATTAATGAAAACAATATATATAACCCTGAGATACATTATGGCACACATGAAATTACAAGAATTATCCCTCTAAAACGCGGTGATGGCGCAGGTACGGACTTGGTGGTAGCTAACTACGTGACCTCAAAACAATTTAACATGACAAAACCCTGAAATAAACACACACAAATATGACCGTCAATATTGCTCATCACAATTATGCAGAAGTTACAATAAAAATCCCTTAACATGGGCGGATGGCACCTGATACACAAGTTGCGCGTGTTGCGTGGCCTCTCCGACATTATCTCCTCACATCACCTTTATGTTCCAAAAAACCACAAGGGTGACAAATAACAATTTAAGCAGATAGCATTGCGCTGGGGATGTCTGGCAAAATGTATGCAATGCAAAGGTTAACTGGTATACTACATGAAATTATGGAAATCTAACTTAGTGTAAAAATATGAAGTGCGTACGTGTAAGCGTCTTACCTCGCCAGCTCTCCTAGGATGACTGCCGAGAGGCAAGGGTTGTGCAGACTTACCATTGCTGCCTACAGGGTTCACACAAGCGGAAGTACTATGCACGTTGAGTAAAAATAATTAATAAATGAAATTAAGTGGCATACAAAGCAGTTTTAATACAGAATTATCAAAGCAATTTAGATCTGTAAATATTGTTGTTAATTAACTGTATTTTGAAGGCATTCTTGCCTGAATATCAGTGTCCTGTTCTGCTGAATTTGAAAACATACATGGCACAATATTTAAGAAATGAACATATTACAGTTTATAACACATTTTTACCCTGAAAAGAAATACATAGTACATTTGCAAACTATTTTGGACCCTGAAAGAGAATACATAATACACTGAAAATAATAAAAATATCCCGTTCTGCAAAAGTCTGTGGTTGTGGCAGGTTGCACGCACGTGCTTACCCACATGTTATTATGAGTTCCAAGTGTCATCATGGTCTAACTGCTACTGGTTCTTAGCTGGTGTCAATATGTACTGATTTTGGGATTAATTGAAGCTTCAATGCTAACGTAATAATTTGTCAATATGTTTAAGAAGTTAGCTGTGTTTTCACTGAATACTAATTATGTTTTTAAAAGTTTGGTTTAAAAATATTTGTTATCAAATGTAGTATTTATCTTAGCTGATTGCATTGTTTCATGTGGTCAAAATTAGGGATGTCAAACTTGATTCCACGATTACCGCGATTCTTGAAGAATCATATAATCGAGAATTGGAAGACGAAGAATCAAAGTATTAAAACCCGATTCCTACAAACACATAACATATAACTAGAGGAACTAGAGGCACGATTTCGTAAATCACGATATAACAAAATAACACCGAAATACATGTTAAATCGCTAAATAACAAGAAACACAACAAATGCGCGATATCTCACAAAATGAGCTTTCTCCAAAAGAAATAAACTCTTCTCCTATATTATATCACGAATTTACTTCGGCACTGTAAAAATCTAGAGATGTGCGAGTCTCAGGAATATTGAGAAATTCTAGAGATGAAAAAATTCTCAATTTCGTCTTGAGATAATTTTTAAATCTTGGAAATCATAGTTCTAAATGATACAACATATTTAAATACATTATTTTTTCTTGTGAAACTAAATGTAAACAAACATTCTAAAGATTACACAAGCAGTAAAACATGTACTTTGAGATAAGCTACAGAGAGTTTGACATCTATCAGCATCCAATTGTGCAAAGTGAATACTCACAACTCGAATGTGTGCAGTAATCTATGGCGGCCACTTGTGTACTAACTTTGACTGATGTGCGTGAAACGAATGTGTGATATCTAAATTGACACATTAAACGGACTATTTCATAAAATATCTAGTCTCATAAATTATGGAAGATGCTGCAGCCGATGTAAAAGACTGTAAAATGTCTATCATTTGGACATTTTATTTAAAGATAAAAGTGCAAAGGCAAGTGTGAAGTGTGCAAGAAATTAATACAAACACAGACCTGAACTGGTCTGAGAAGACTTTAAAAAAAAAATAATGTTGTTGATATTGATATTACGTGGATATTGCTTGTCTAGTTTATGTATGTATCTCATAATTCCTTTGTATTAAAATTTATTAGTGTAAATAATATATCTTTTTTAAACTTCTTTGCATTTCCAAAAAAATTGTTTGTGAATTAACCAAAATGATATTGTATTTTAAAATTGGAGCCTTCTAAATAATTACTGCTTTAAACAAATTTTAACGATGATTGCTTTTCAATAAGTGCCAGCCTTGCAAACATTTTACTAATTTATTATGTTGGTGAACGTTTATTATGGCAAGTGAGGTTTGGAAATATTTTCGAATAAACTATGCGGACAAAATATATAATGATATATATGTACATTTTCAATATTATCTCATTTTGAACTTTTGGGAATTTCTTATGAATATGCTCCCACTGTTCAAGTGTTATATATATTTACATTAGTAATAAGCTTACTGCTACTGTAGGCCTAGTTTAAATAATTAAATTTCACATCCTCCTATATATTAATTAGTTCTGTAAAGTAAGTGTCTGTAACTAAAGGAATGGTGCGTTTTGAAATAGAGAATCGAGAGTGGTATCAACATCAAGATCGAAAATCGAGGAAAAGAGGAATCATTACATCCCTGTTCAAAATTGTATGAAATATAGATTTGTTGTATTAAATATTACATGTGTGCCATCTAAATAAGTTCACTACAGTAATACAGTAATTTGTGCATTTACTATGATTATAAGAGACTTCAGATAAGAAATAGATCACATACACATTCACAGGCTCTTTTCTAAACTCGAGTTAACTTTAATAATCAGTCTGATAAAATTGTAAGCGATGTGAATGAAAATGGTGTTTCAGGATGCTTGGGTGAAATGCCAACAGAGTTGGATGTACCTGGAGACAATATTCACTGCTCCAGACATACAGCGACAGCTACCAAATGAAGCCAAGATGTTTCTAATTGTGGACAAATCTTTCAAAGACATTATGCGCCGTACAGCCAAGGTGATGAATTGTTCTTGTATTATTATTGTTATGTTTTGATTTTGTGGTGGTGGCATCAACAACTGTAGTGGTGGAGTAGATATTTATTTTATTCTTGTAAGTCTGCAAAGAATATGAGTTGGTAATTTTGGTTATCTTTTGCTTCACTGGCAATTTTATTGGTTTTTTTGCTGTCCTTGTGTCATTATAACATGTTATAACAGTTACTATATAGGTGGATTTTCTCATCCTAGGCTCACAACTGTTGTACTTTTCTGAGAGGCTTTAGTCTACCTTGTTTCAGACCCATCACTATTAAATATGGCAATTTTTTAAAAATTAATTTGGAAAGTTGCTATATGTGATGGATGGTATTTACATATTTTGTCATTGTGCAGAGTTGAGATGTCTAGAAAAAATTGAGAATGGTTGGTATAGTGTAGGTAATATGGATATGGGCTATTCACAGTAAAATGAGCACTTAGGAAAACCCACCTTAAAATCTACTTCTATGCACGTTGTGTATTCAACCGCCTTATGTAAGATTAACATTGTCGTGGGCCTCATCACTTTATTCATGCGTCTGTCAAATGGAACTTAGAAAATATTAGAAAAGTAAATATTTAACAAATGTTCTCATTATTTGCACTTCGATGCATTAAAAAAAAAGCAAAAGAAACAATTTCAGTTATCAAAAATGGCTTCCTAACACTTTTTATTCAACGTTAAGACACAAAACTACTTCTCATCCATCGTTACCAACTTTACTTAGGTGCAGTCAATCAGGGTGTCCGTTAAAATATTTGCAGCAAGGGGCAGTGACTTTTTTCTAATGTTGATTTCAAAAGTGCTCACGTTATCGTGAACAGTCTTTAGCTAAGTATACAAATCAAATAACATGCACTAACTCCCACAGTTTGCAGGTACTCGTGACAACAGACCACCCAAGTTTTAAACAACAGCATTATTGGTTTCCTGCAGTTCTGACATTGTGTTACAGTATGACTCGTGGGTGTAGTAAACAGATACTCTTTTACCACAGAACTCAAACAGAATGTAGTTAAGTATGTAGGTAGATAAACGTAAACTATGTTGATAACATAAATGATGTTGACATGATCAGGATTAATTAGTGTAGGTGTATAAGTAAAATATTTTTTGTCTCGATTTCGGTAGGGTAAAGTTACACAACATAGAAAATGTAAATTACTGTTGACGTGTGACGGATTCTGGTTCAGAGTGATTTAGTGATGTGTTTCTAACTGGCTACTTTGTTGGTGTCTGTTGGATGTCACTTTCAGGGGTCACCTGAATCTCAATTATTGTTAGACAGGGGCACAAACTGAATTTAGAGTTGGTCGTGTTAGTTGTTGAATTGGCACAAAGTCAGTTTATGGTTTGGCTATAGGTCTGCTGACTTGTTTTTGAGCTGCTGGCTTATTCAGTCCTGGGTTAGGGTAACTGACTGGGGCTGTTGGCTTTCTGGCTAAGGTACAGCTGCTGGACGATCCTGACTGTCCCCTCTGGCTGCTGCAACTGGAGCTCCAACTGCTGCTGTTGAAGGTCCTCGGCGGGCTGGGTTTAGCGTCGGGTCTTGAGCCAGGGATAGGCTGCTCCTACTGGTATCTTCTCTTCTCCGTTGAAGGTGATGACGACGGATGGACGGCACCTGGAAGCTTCCGGGGAGGCTGAAACAAAGATGGGGAGGGAGTCGGGGAGTTAGTCCGCACCGACTGGCAGGCGGCTTGAGCTCATTCCCATGGGGTTTGTTGGCGAAGTTTCTTGCTGGGTTTGGTTCAACCCCAGGTAGTCTTGTAGGCAGTAGTTGCCTGTCGTTCACTAATACCCTTTCCACCTCTCTTGGTGAAGGGCATTAGGTTCAAGAACCTGGGTCCGGGAGATAGGAACAGCCGACATGCATTGCCTACCTAAGCGTGTTCTGCCGTCTAGGCACACGAGTAGAATGCAAAATATAACCTTATTCCTCAACCGGCAACACAAACGGTGCAGTAGTTGAAGAAAGAGTGGGTTTCCTCAGAGGTGTCCCAATAGCTTCGACAGGTAAGCCCCTTGAGGGGATGGGTCCGATCCAGAGCCAACTAAGCACTTCCTCCAGCAACACAAATGGTGTGGTGGATGGGTGCAAGTTAGTCTAGCCACTTATCCTCTCAGGCAGGAGTATGACTAGTGGTGGTGGCTCTACCGTTCAATACAGCTGGTGTGCTGAATGAATGATGGTTGAATGATGTGTGTTCTGATGTACAAATTCCCCAGTGAGAAACAACTCATAGTCCTTCACTAGGCGGCAAATGGTATTGGCAAACTCGGTCTCCTGCTCCACTCGGTGGGATGTAGGTGTTTGCTATGGTAGTCTGGAAGAACTAAGGGATAATGAGAGAGTAGTTAGGTTCAGAATTTGTTTATTCAGTTAGGAATAAGACACAGTTGCCTGTACTATCTCCTGTCTATCCAGAATTGACCGGAAGTAGTAAACTACACTGTCTAGTTTAAGGAGACCTTGTTCTAATCTGACTGTGGGCAGTTTCGACTGAGTAGCTAATGACAACTTTACCTGTCTGTGTATGTGTGCCCTGATGGGACTTAGAGTGCCCACGTCCTGAAGGGCGTGTGGGGTAGCTATTGCCAGGGGCAAGTGACTTAAGGTGGCATATGACTTCTGGAAGACTTAACAGGAGAGAAGACTTCTGAAGTTCTGCTGTAGGCAAAGGTGAGCTGAAGATAAGGCACTATAATGGTGGCTGATCAGGACTCTGGCAAATGAGCGTGGTGGAGCTATCTGTCCAGTTGGTGTGGCTTGTAGACGAGTTGATGAACAACTGAATATTTCCAGCCTCTGCATATGCATATATTCGGCTGAGGGCATGCCATACCAGAGGGGTGGGGTGGGCTGGGCTGCTATGCGCACACATCTTGGGCGGAGCTAAGGGCGGCCATTGTTGTCATGCGAAACTTCTCAGAGTGCCCTTGAACTTCTTCAGGGTTGTGACGGTGTCGATTACTGATAATTGATTGTTGTCATCTTCTCGAGGAGAGGCAGCATATTGCATGGTTTACTTGCCAGCGTTATTGTTGTAATTGCATGGTTTACTTGCCGGCGTTATTGTTGAAATGTAGATCTCTGATATGTCTGTAATAATACCCGGTTCGAGTAAAATCCTGTAGGTGCTCCAGTAGTAATTCTGGGCTTCCAAACCCCATTAAGTGTTTCTTGTAGATGAAGCGTGTAGATGAAGTAAAGTCGTTAATTCAAATAGCCAGTAAGCGTCATCCATCACTATTAAGGCTGCCTGGTGAGGGGGGTGTTAGTGTGTGTGATGCAAAAATCTATGAAGTTCTATGGGCGTCTCTGGCCAGTGCATGTAAACATCATCGCCTTTACGACGCGCAAAGTTTTGAACTTGCATGGAGTGTTTCTGTCATATTGCTAGAATTATGGAGTGGTGGCCATATAATTTTATTGGGTGTGTAACTGTAGCAAAGTCCATTGCAATACTCTTATCATAGTTTCATTTTAATAATACTCTGTCGTAGTTTCGTTTGAATCTGGTTTATTTTGAGAAACAGAAGTCTGAAAATTCAGTTTTTAGTCATTTTAAAGAGCATTAAAGTAATATTTCCAATGTGCGTGATGTCTTGAAAGTACCATACACGACTCGGCTAAAGGGTATGTTCTTTTCATATATTAGCACAATGGATGCACATTTATTATTTTCATGGAATAACGTGTATTTCAAACACATAGCAATGCAATTCTATTGCCAGGTAAGTGGACCTCAGAATCAGCTTGAGGTCTGTGCGAACTGTGTCACTGTACAGGGCAACAGCAAGATGGAGGTGCCAAAAATACAATAAATAAATAAGCATGGTGGGAAATATGCAAAAAGCATTATTCATTTTCCAAAAGAATATACTTACTTACATAAAACTGTAACTGTAACATAAGCTGTAACTTACATAAAACACAAATTTTTAATAAACTTTTTCCATCCTTTTTTTTATATCATTGTTACTTCAGAAACTCAAAGAAAAAAGACTAATGAATGAGATGTAACATTTAATGTCAGTTGAACTTCTCTGACATAACCTGTGGCCGAAAAATAGAGAATAGTTCATAACTAAATATCAGTGGGTTCTGAACACCATGAGGAACAGAGGGCGCCAACAAATGTGCCTTTTTGTTGTGCTTGTGCATCAAGGTGAATGAATTTGTGAATAACAGTTGAGATATACAGTAGGACTCCAATTTTACAATGCCTCATGGTTCCTGATATTGACCTCGCAAAATCGATGCAGGCAGATTTTGACCCCCCATATACCCAAAAAGTGCATTATATGTGCATTTTTCACGTTATGTCACTTTTTTTATCATCTGTGGTGCAAAAATAACCAGTTTTTCAAATGAAATATTGAATTATTTCAGTAGAAAGATATATCTGAAATAAAATTGCATCCTAGAATGGTAAGTACAACCATCCCTTGTCACAAAAAAAAAAAAAAACTAAAACATTGGGCACCATGTCACTTGAAGTGAGTGCGAAGTCCATTTTCAGTAGCTTCTTGCAGAAAAATTAGACAGTTTTCTAATGAAATATGAATTTATTTCAATAGACTGTCTTCCATTAAAATTATATCCCAAAATAATATATACAGCCTCCCTTGTCACAATAAAAAAGTAAACATCAGGTGTCGAATTACATTAAACGAGCACAAAGTCCATTTCAAGTAGCTTTGTACGGGAAAATCAAACGATCTCTTAATGGAATATTAATTTATTTGAATAGACAGACGTCTTCCGAATAAAATTACATCCCAGAGTGGCATTTATTACCGTCCCTTGTCACAAAAAATAATGGAAACATCAAGTGCCATTACTTTAAGTGAGTGCGAAGTTCATTTCCAGTTAGCTTGTTGTGGAAAAATCAAACAATTAATTAATTAAATATAAATTTATTTCAATAGACATATGTCTTCTGAATAAAATTACACCCCAGGATGTTACAGTGGATTCACTATCCATTGTTTCGGAGGGGACTAACAGAAAATTTCAATACATATGAACTTTCATGAATGTGGTCTTGAAATGCCGATAAATAAAAAATGGGATCACAGAATATGTTCCATGGACGCAGGATTTCAATCCACCCGAGTTCAATATATAGAGGTTCCACTATATATATGACTTTCCTTTGTCATCAAAAAAGTGTAAACACAGTGGCGCGCACTCATTGTGCATACATTAAGTAGACAACGTAAGTCATTATTTAAAAATTTATCATACTGGCACAGCTGTTGTTATTGCACAGGTAGGCTACTTCAGAAGTGCCGACAACATAAGATATCAGCCATTATGATAGGCACTTCGGCCGGCCGCTTACGTACATGCCTCAGGAGGTGAGACATTCTGTTACAAAAAAAATATATTAACAGTGCTTACACTGATAATAAAGTTGGTGAGAGGGTACTGGTTACAGCACTACAGCATACATGGTGCTATAACATCATTTGATTATTTTATCATCATGTAACTAACATGGCAGTGTGTGTCCGAGGCGGCATTAGAGAAAGAATGGCTTAACAGGGAACAGTTGTTCCATAGATACCACGCTTTCCTCTTCTTTTTTATGCAGGATGAGATGCCATTCACATGGGATGGGAAGGGGTTATCTCGGGGAGGGGGAAGTTGTCTTGTTCGTTGGACAAAGATATCCCAAAGGGTGTGTGGGAGAGAATGCTGGCATGGGAATGATTCTTTTGTGGTGACGGAGCAGCAAGGAAGTGGTTGACAGAAACTTACTAATGTTACCATATACAGGTTGTTGGAAAACTGATCCAAAATATTTTTGGAGGTGATTCCTTGTGGAAAATGAGGAGACTTATGTATTACAATTTACAGCCTAGCCGAACTCCTAAGGGAGATATACGCCTTTGAACATTGAACTTATAATTTGTATTTTCACAACAATTTGAAAACGGCATTGAATTAAACCACTATTTTCTGAACAATGTTTAGTGTTATTGAGATTTTTAACATATTAAGAAAGCAGTGTTATGACAGTCCACCTACATACAAAAGTCAGAGTGGCCAACCTTTAATTGCATTCAATTGTTTTGCCCTCACGTGATATGGCATTTTGATGCAGTTGTCTGAACCAGTATGTCCTACTTAACAAGAAAGGTACTTGTGTGGCAAGACTGACACACCACTCTTTGTACAGAGGCATAGTCAAGGTCTAGTGCCGCAACATCCAAATTCCCCTTCATAGAGATTAAAGCCAGTGCTTCTGTCCGGCTCTATAAAACCCTTGTCTGACAGTGATGCATCAGACTTCCAGTAGATGTCACGCGTCAATACATTATTTTTTGAAACTGTGCAGTACTAGAATGGCAGACACTTGTAAATAAATACACACACGTACATTAACATTTATAATTTTTGAAACAATAACAATATGGCAGAGTTCGCAGCAGCAAAGTAGGTGGGTGTGGGTAATGCATGCTATTATTGGTTGGCCTTGTTGCTATGTGTGCGATAGTGGACCGTTGTTGCAGCCAGTCACCACAAGAGATAATCAGGCAAAGACTGTAGTGGGATGTGAGCAAAGGTAAAGAGCGGTGAGTAGAGAGGGTGAGTGAAGGACAGAATCCCCTTGCGACATCACATCACTTGTCGTGCAGCACAAGGCAGGTTAACCTTCAGGCGCCGCACGGTGCACTCATTTCAAAACACAACTGCCACATTTATAATGGATTTTTTTTCATATTACAGCATAAAAATTAAGAGTAGCAATATTATAACCCATATGTTTTATCGCTGTGGACGGGCAGATTATTTTTTATTAGTTTTCATTAAAATTTTGTACATTTTCCCCATAATTTTTGTACATTTTCTCCATAATTTTTTTACATTTTCCCCAGGATTTTTCCATTTTTATTTTTGCAATTTTTTTTTACTCTTCCTGAAAATGACTTCGTAAAATTGCTACCTTTTTAAATTCGGTACTTGTAAAATCAAGGCCCAACTGTATGTTAAGTAACAGCAGCGACTTGTGAATATATGATTTTGTTTAGGGTGTTTATAAGTAGGGTTCTTTCTTTTCATATGAATATGGACTGAAATATTTTCTGTGAAGTTGTTTGCATGTATATGCATTATCTCAAAATATAAATGTTTCTATTTTTTTTATTTTTTTTGGAGAAAATTAAAAACCAATTACGTAAGCCTCTTCTTTTTTATATTGAATAATTCAATTTGGGAACAAAAGCTCTATAGCTTTTGTACACAAAGTAAGGTTAATTTTTGCAAGGTGTGTTTTCATATTGTGCAGTTTCCATTTTTATTTTCAACCGACATGGTGAAATAAATTCACAGTTAATGGAACATGGTCCAAGCATGTGCTATGCCCATTTAGTTATGATGCCAACATATATACTACATGTATACATCAATGCAACTTAGTTTTGTTCCTTTAAATGGCTGGCAAGGTGGTAAATGTTTGATTAGCGACCAGAGGGGCATCCTTGTACCCTCCCTGTCATGGCCAACTAGGTTGGAGTAAAGGGAGCCTCTGGAAGGGTGATTCCTGCATCCTATCCCCAATTTTACAGTACATACTCAGTTATGATGATGCAAACTGTAAAGTATCTACCTTGGTCAATGTTTTTTAACCAATTTTATTAAGTATTTTATTTTTCATATTTTAGTATATCAATTTAGAGAAAATACATAATAAGAGTGTGGTGAATACAGTATACATATAGCACACTTTGTCTTGGCAGGATTATTAATATTTCCAAAGCAGTGTGTTGAAATGCTACCATTTTTTTTCACATAAATATGTTATTGTTTAAATATTGTAGATGTAGTAGATTTTCTAAACTGCTTCCTTTCAAGGATTAATTTGATATTGTGTTGTAAAAAAATATTTAGTTGAACATAGTATTTTGTATGAGAATTTGTGTATGACAATTTATTTATAATGTTTTGTGTCATGTGAATTGTGCTTTGTTGGGGAAACTTGGATTTTGATTTATATTTTCTTAACATAACTAGGTAAATCTTTGTAAAAATAAAACTATAAATATTTTTTGAGTTATATAATCTGTCCAGTACAAAGCAATTCATGCTGTACCAGTATAAACATTAATACATATTTTCGTATTATATTATATATATTCATTTGCTTTACGAAATACAACATGTTGCCTTGATTTGTGTTAGTAACTTCTGATATTCATGTTATGATTGATGCATTGCCTTTTGCCTAATCGTGCTTTCATATTGATTTACAGATGCCTCTTGCAATGGAATCTTGCACAGCTCCAAGTTTGTTGGAAGAACTTAAGCGAAACAATACACTTTTGGAAGATATCATGAAGTGTTTGGATGCTTATCTAGAGTCCAAACGGGCAGTGTTTTCTCGCTTTTACTTCTTGTCGAATGATGAATTAATTGAAATACTTGCACAGGTAAGTTGTGAGAATTTGTTATTTTGTAGAAACAATATTTTTGAAAGTTTATGCCACGAGTGTTATTGACTCTTGATGTATGGGTAGGCTCAGCTGTCTTCTGTACACATTTTCTTTAAATATAATATTTACACTTCAGAGCACACAATAATCTTCAAAAAATTAATCAGCTGTAGCTAGGGCACCAAATTTATGGTAAATAAAATGGGTTGATTTTGTCATAAAAAATATTAATTTCAACAAATAAATTTTATAGCAAAAATATATCTGATATTATTAGGACATGGACCTTCTGTTTTTTTTAACAATTTAAATCAAAATTAAATGGAATTTGTTATTCATTTGTTTTAATCAGTATATATTTCCATGAAAATATTAAACAATTTTTCACAATGAGGATGAAAGAATAATCTGATGATCGTACACTTGGTTCTGTAATGCACATTGTTACAGTCGCAGTCAAATAGTGTTTTTGCACAAGGCAGTTGCCCTCCAACTATAAAGTATAGTAAATGCTATTCATAGTAAACTGAGCACTTTTCAAAGCCCTGCTTAAGATCTACTTGCATGAATGCTGCGTATTCTTCCCCCACATATACAAATAACATTGCCAGAAGCCTCATCACTTTATTTATGCTCCGGTCCCGATTAACCGTGTTAATCGGGACAGGAGAAAACAAAAATAAGCGAATTTGTATTAAAAAACCCGGATAATCGAATTTACACATTTTTACTATTAATAAAACAGTGATATTGGCTCCGAAAACTGTGATAAAACATAGTACCTATAACACATTTCAAAGCAAATACAAATCACTCGCTGTATGTGGAGGATTTAAAGTACACGATACTTCAATATATATTTATGTTGCACCGAGTATATATAATTCACGGCACATTGAGTATACACAGCCTGCACCAGTGCAGGCGCCAGGTGCGGGCGCGTGTGGGGGGGGGGGGGGATAGATAAGCAATGCGTAGTTGTGTGTGTTGTTTTCTCAACGTGAATCACTCAGACTGGTCCTTTAGATGTCAGAGTTAGTTGAAAATTTTGAATGTGATAAAATAAAAACTATAACTGGACTTTAAATGAGGCAACCTGACATTTAAAGAATACATGACAATCTGTATTACTAGGAGCTTATTTTAATTTAACCGCCTTACACACACACACACACACGCACATGCCCGGCCATGCATTCATGCATGTACGCACACACATGCATGCATGCACACATGTTGAAAACTAGGAAATGTTGTAAATATTTAAACACTTGATATGAAAAAATTTAAGAAAATTTAAACATTGCCTTTATTGAAAAAAACCTTCAGTTATTTTTCTTTGGCACTAGGACTGGTTTAGTTGATAGCACGCCATGCTCATAATTTTTTTTCAAACATTTCCCCGTTGGTTTAAAATGCCCTTTTGCACTTTTTTGACGTTGAGAAAATAACACTACAAAGTGAACAATGACCCAGGCTGACGGTCTATAAACTAAGACGTGGGTTAGGAATTTTGGATTGTTTGTGAGGGGGGGAGGCTGAAGCAGTGTGCAAAATGACAAACTTGCCTAGTATATTTTATGTACACATTCATGCATGCATTTTGAAGGTAAAAATACAACATTGCACTTTGTAATTTTGTATATTTGCTAACTTCCGCAAGATACAAAACACGAAATATGAATTTACAGAATATGCCACCATTTTTGTATACTAAATTAGGTCACGTAATCATTTTGTCAACAAAATCTGCCGTTTTGGACAAGGTCTTCAGGCGGTTTTTTAAAAAAAAGTTGAAACAACAAACTAGTATGTTTCAAACAATGTCGCATGTTCAAATGCATTGTCTGTATGCATCGTAGGCAGTTTCTCTTGAGATTGCAAAGGCGTAAAAACCCTTCACTGATGGTAGTTTAGTTAGAAAGTATGCTATTGAAATGGCAAAAGCTTTTAAAGATGCTAAACTAGCTGAAAAATTCGAGTCAGTGCCGCTTTCCCACCAAACTATACAAAGAAGAATTATTGACATGGGTAAAGAAGTAGAAAAATTGATGCTCAGTCTTTTTGAAGAAAGTATATATATATATATATTTCTGTCTTTGTCTCGATGAAAACACCGACCAATCAAATATAGCTCAGCTATTAATATATGTATGCAACACTTCCAAAGATTTTTCCATTAAAGATGAGCTATTTGATGTGTGTTCTCTACATGGCACCACTAAGAGAAAAGACATGTATGATGCTGTGAAGAAATCTGTTGATAGAATTGGAGGTCTCTGTAAATGTTCAGTAATCATAACAGATGGAGCACGAACAATGACAGGGAATAACATAGGATTAAAGGGGTTGCTTAAGAAAGATGGAGTAAATTGCCCAATGATTCATTGTCTCATTCATTAGGGAGCTTCATGTGAAACTTTCGTGATGCAAGATTGAGTTTTCAAATTTGTTGTTACAATTGCAAATAAGATAAGAGGAGAACAGAATGCTCTTTTACATAGGCAACTTAAGCAGTTTTTGGAGGACATAGATTCAGAACATGGAGACTTGCTGTTGTTCAACCCTGTAAGATGGCTAAGTGCAGGAAAGTGGCCTTGAGAGGTTTTTTGCAACTAGAAAGGAGCTTTCTACATTCTTACATACATATGTAGAGTTTGACGCCATTCACTTAAAAAAAGAATTTAAAAACCCAGAATTTTTAAGGCAGTTAGCTCTTTTGACAGACTTGACCAACCACCTCAACAAATTCAATCTGTCTCTTCAAGGAAGAAACAAGTTAGTATCAAACATGGTGGGAATGGTAAATGGATTCCGAAATGAGCTAAGAATGTTTTAACACTCTTTAGAAAAGAATGAATTAACACATTTTCCCAGCTGTGAATAAATATTGAAAGAGTTCAAGGAGCAGGATAAAGTTGTATACTTTTGTGCTGCTCTTTTGAAATTCAAGAAGTAATTGAGGAATTTGATACTAGGTTCATTGAAGTTGAAGATTTGAAAAAAAGTATTTTACTTTTTAGCAATCCCTCTGTGTTAAAATTGAAAAGCGAGAACCTCATGTTCAACTTGAACTATGTGATCTTTAAGCCGAAACTTTCTTTCAGACCAGACAGGAAAAGGGACCTGATTTTTTCAAATTGCTGTCTGAAGATAGATTTAATAATTTACGAGAATTTGTACTAAAAATGACATCAATGCTTGGTAGCACTTACACATGTGAAAGTGTGTTTGCTACAATGAAGTTCATTAAAAATAAAAACAGAAGTAGCCTCACTGATACTTCTTTGCGTCATCTCCTGAGGCTGTCTACAACAGGGCTAGATGTGGACATACGGTCGTTGGTGGATGCAGCTGAACGGCCACAATCTTCACACTGAACTTAAATTTTGCTTAATGTATTACTTATTTTATTTGGTATGTAAATATTTACCCACTTTGATTTCTCAATAATTAAACAATTAAACATTGTTTTTAATAATAACATTCAATAAAATTAAGTTTTTTTTAACTTAGCCTAGGGGTCTAACCTAATTGAATACCTTGTTATCTTTGTACAATGTAAGAAATTTGCCGAAACTATGGTACGGACCGCGACTTTGCTAGAATTAGAGTTGTGGCTCATGAGCCCTTTCAATTTGGACAGCCCTGGTTTAAAGATATAAACATCAGCTCACATGGCACAGCGATAGACGTACATGATACCGCTCCTTGTTAAACGACACATGTTACAGCATTGCCTTGCTGCAGAAGTTACATTATGCTTTGAGAAAACTCAAAAAGCCGCACGGATAAGCCGAAAACTGGTTAAGCGAAGCATAAATAATCGTGTGTGTACTTATTTTAATATTATCACCAATATTTTTTGTTAGAATTGCCCATTTAAGGTGGAATATCTGATGCCATATTTGCTCGTAATTTACATGCAGAGCCATTTACCTAAAGTGTGGGCAGATAGAAGCCAAATTGCACTCAAGCAGTTTAAGAGTTTCCTGGTAGGTAATATTGTCATTGTCTAAATGGGACAGAAGTTGCAAGGCAACAAAAAAAATAAAACAGGAGGAGTAGCACGGATCTACGTTGTTGACAGTTCCTCTCTCCATCCTCTAACTCTCATATACACATGTACAGCTCCCCACTGGCTGCAGTGGCTCATCGGCTCACGCTTGTGATGCTTTATTTGCCTTGCTGAGTGGCTGAAAGAAATTTGTTGCGTAGGGCCATTTATATATCTAAACTTTGAAACCCCGAGTAAACCAGCACAAAATACATATGTGACTTTTTACAGTTAGAAGAATTATTTAAAAATTATTAAAAATTTTATTATTAAAATTTATTTTAAAAGTCGTTTGAAAATTTTATAAAAATATTTATTATTAAAAGTTATTTAACTATTATTTTAAAAATATTTTTAAAATATAAAAAAATTTACTTCATGAAACTTTGCATCATGGCTGTTTCGTGCATTTGATCGTCTGCCAACTTGGTAAGCATTATTATTTTTTTTCATTCATCATGTGTTTATATGTTACTGGAGTTTGTCTCTCACCTTCCTTCGACTCCCATCTTGGAATGCTCTCACATGCGTTCGACCAATTAGTCACCTTCGTTCCACCGCCATTTTGTACAGCGTCAATTAGTCACATTCTCTCCAATGCCATCTTGGTAGGCATCAGTTGTTTACATCACTTAGGTGGTGCTAATTAGTCACTTTCGTTCCATTCTCAGCAGATGACTAACCCTTACAACCCCGACCTTGCAATATGTTTAAGTGTTCAAGTACCCCTCCAATTACTCAATTTTGTTCAATCCAATGTTTTTCATTGGCTAATTACCCCGTCAAGGCTTCTCATTGGCTGTTTAATCGACAAGCCTCCACCATCTTTGTTTGACTGTCAGGAGGCCTCCACTCATGTGATAATCTACCTGACCAATCGGCAAGCCTCCATCCACTATAGTCGCGCAGAGACAATGTCATCTCCCCAATTACACTCTGTCTTTATAAGACGCACCCCGAGGCCTTGTCGGGAAAGTTGTACCTTGTATCTAAAATGTATGCATGTTGTCCAAGCGGTCATAAAATCCTTTCAGCCATTTTGGCATTTGGAAGGGTGTGTTTGCTTAGTGCCTTAGACAAACAGGACGAGATGCTGTATATACCAAAAGAGTTCCTGCTTGCATATGCACCGTATGAATTTGAGGCCATGTTCAAGTATTTGCTGGCCTACCTACAGCTGGACAAAGTCATACCAGACTGCCTCCCGTGCAAGGAGTTTTCGAGGGCTGCACCTTTCTGTTCTCAACACGCCGCATCACATGGGTTGGTGCAAGGCCCGCTGAGCAGCCTTTGCGTTGCCTGCCCCTGTGCAAGGTTACTACACACAAGCTGTACCTGCAGAAGATGCCCTGCTGACACCTGTCTTCCCTGTGCAAGGTTTCTATAAGCTGTACCCACAGAAGACGCCCTCGCCGTGCAAATGATCTACTGGCAAGCACTACCTGGCTACGAGGAAGTCAACCCATCACACGAGTGAAACCCTTGAATTTTGTAAAACATTTTTCGACTCCTCATGTGCAGACATTAAATAAACACGTCATAAAGTACTCTGCACTATGGAAACTATATAAACAAAACAATTGCAATGGAATAGTACAAAATGTGGGTGAACAAATGGGATGAAACAACTACACTTTGCATGAAAACAATAATACAAATGCAATTAACACTTGCAATGGAAGGCTAGGGGCATCTTTGACAGTTCCCATTTTAAATGTGTCCATGCCTTTGCTTTTAAGCCCTTTTGGGGTGCCATACCTTGTACTTGCTTGCACTACACTTACACTTATTGCGCTCGTCGCACTGATTGCACTATTCACACTGTGATGCAAAACGCCGTAGAGTGCTGATACCTGCTGCGGAGATGCTGAGTGCATGGCCGAGAAAACGGTCTGGAGGGTAGAAGATGTGAGCACATGTCAAACCCCCCCCTCATCTCTCTGGGACACCATTTGCTGGCCGTGCGCCGTCAGGCGGAACCGGGGCACTCTATCTTGCCCCGATGTATCAGTCGCAGGGCGTACTGGCTTCTTGGCTTGCCAGTACGCCGTTGGAACTGCTGCTGTTGTCATTGCTGCAGGTGGCCTGCTTCGGTGCAGGACGTGGTGGTACCACCACATGTCAGGCACACCCGGGACGGATGTGGTCGTTGGTGTGACCAGCAGAGGTGGAACGAGCTGGCCGACTCGTTGCCCTCTCTGCTGCCTTCACTATTCTTGCTCGTGCTCCTGCTGGTGCACCACCAGCCTCATTGCCACTGGGAGTGACTTGGGCAGGCTGCGACCGAGGGGTGTTGATCACCTGGTGGTGTCCTGGCCGGCGACAATGTTCGTGCTGTTGACTTGCAGTGGATGGCCACTCACTTGTCAGTGGCGGACATCCCTGGCAATTGCTCTGGCGCCATCGACAAAGCGGCAGGGGATCCCTGGGTGTCACCTGGTGCGGGCAACATCAGGGAGATGGAGACCTTTGGTGTTGGTGGCACCTAGACGTTGGGCGTTGTGGCATCTTCAGGCTGCTCTGCCACCTAAAGTGCTGGCATCTGGGATGGTGCTGGTGGTTGAATGGCAGCACTGGTTGGCACAGTGCCATCAGTGGCACCTGGATGAGCCATTAGATGTGCCTGCAGGGCACTGGTGTGCCAGGCGATGTCGTGCTTCCTGTCCTAGCTGGGGACTCTTCTGGTGGAGATGCTGACGCACCTTCCTCCGCTGTACCCCTCTGGGGATGCTCGACAATGGCATCACCATCATTGTTCATCAGGGGTGATGTTCCAGCTTTGTTGTGTTGCTGTCTTTGAGGTGCTGTTGATGTCGGAATGATGAAGCCGGATGGCGCCGTGCTGTCTCCGACACCTGGACTGAAGTTTTGACGACTCCTGGTGGACACTGGTGTGTCGGGCGTCACTGTGCTGTTGGTCCTTAGCGGAGACTTTTGAGGGAGGTGCAGATGCACCTTTCTCCTGTGTATCTGCTTGGGGGAGCTCAGCATCTTTATCACTGTCATGGGACCTCAAGGTATTCGGCATGACTTCATCTGCGACGTCTCTTCGTAAGAGCCGGATGTCGTCCTGATGTGCCCTGATGCTTTTCCGTCCAATCCGGACCATGTAAGGGGTGGGTCTGATGCTTTCGATCACCTTGTGCGGCCAGCTCCAATTTGCAGCAATGCCCGCGCAGAAGTCCCAGCGGCCGGTAGACTGCGGGTGTGCACGAACGTAGACTAACTGACCTGCATGCAATTTGGGTAGCGACCATGTGGTGGTTGGCAGTTACTTTACAGCATGTCCCACTGGTGCTGGTGCAGTTTGCAGTGCTGTTGTCTGCAGCACTCACGTTGGGCACCACTGCTGACTGGGTCAGTCTCCTCCCCCACTTGCGGGCTGTTGGAATCACCCGGCAGGTAGAGGTTATGACCCAGCAACACATCAGCTCGTGTCTTGCCGGTGACGGCGTCAAAGCACCGACGGATGGTGAAGAGGGCAGCAGGCAGGTGTTCAGCTGACGTCGTATGCTGCTCATCCACATGGAGCTGCAGTTGTGTCTTCAACTCCTGGTGTTGGCATTCCGTGGGGTTTGCACGTGGGTGGTATACTGCCATCTCGAAGTGCCGTACCCCTCACCTGGTGCATAACTCCCACCATATATTTTCCGTGAACTGGGTCCCATAGTCCGTCAAAAGATTTTGCGGACACCCCCACCCAGGGAAAAAGTCATTCTGTAGCACTCGTGCGTTGTTGGACTTGCATGCATTGCTGGATGGGTACGCCTCTACCAATTAAAAAAAGTCATCTGTGATGACTATAATGAAGCACTTACTACTCCTGCTGATCTAACATAAAGCCTCATAAGTTCTAGGCAGACCGTGTCAAAGGGATTGCTTGGTAAGTGTGGCTGTTGCTGTTGTACTCCGTCCACTCTCCTTGCTTTGAATTGGTTGCACTTGTGAAACTTTTGCACTGCCTGGGATGCGCTCAACAACAAAGTCATACGCTCACCTGGTCAGCTTGCTTCTCGTTTCCCGCATGTTATGTAGCCGTACTAGACATCGGTTATGTGTACAAAGCGTGAATCTCTGATATTGAAGATAGGCCCTCTATTTCTTTATGGCCCAGATGACGGCCAAGCATTCCTGCTTATTCACGCCATACCTTCGTTCTGTTTGGCAGAGCTTGGCACTAGCAAAGTCTATGATGTGGCAGTCCCCGTCATCATCACACTGATACAAAACTGCCACAAGTTCTTCCTAGCTAGCGTCGGTCTGCAGCTATAAATGCAGGCTGGGGTCCTACCTCGCCAAGGTCGAACATGACCTGAACTGCTGTTTAATTCTAACGAAAGCTTTGTCGGCAGGGTTGTCTCATTGAAATTGTCCTTGAGGTGACACCAAGTTGGTCAGTGGCGCGGTGATGATGGCAAAGTTTTCAATGTGCTCCTGGAGCCAGTTTATTAACCCAAAAAACTTCCTAAGCTGCTTTTGTGTGCCTGGTGGTGGGTATTCGTCAATCAACCTGAGCTGCTCTGGATTCCGCTTGTTGCCCTCGTCGTCGATGATGTGATCTAGGAAGTCCAAACTAGTGTTTCCTATATGGCATTTGGTTGTTGTGTGAGATAGGCCTTTGATGGCTAACCTCTCCAATACTATTGACAAGTGATGTAGATACACCTCTTGCTTAATGACCACACTACCACGTGGTCCAGGAAGGTGAGTGTGAACTCTCTGACGAGGCTGTTCAACACACTGACCATCATCGCTTGGAAGGTGGCAGGTGCACACTTTAGCCCAAGCTGTATTGCATAAAATTGAAATCACCTCCCATCTGGGGCCATGAAACCGGTCTTTCCCCAGTCCTCTAACTTAATAGGGACTTGCCAGTATCCATGTTTTAGATCTAGCAAACTCATGACTTTTGCGTGGCCAAGTGAGGTTTACTATTGATGGAAACCAGTGTGCGAATTAATTGATTGGCTGCTACTAACTTTGTTTATGAGGGCTTGTTGTGGTGTCATGTTCAATTATTTTGATGGGACTGAGGTGTCGGGAGCATATGGGTCAGTTACCCCCTACTTCCCATTTCCCTGCTGGCTGCTTGCATTTTCTTTCGATGTGTTCAGTTGTTTGGGCACTCCACTATGCCTGTGATAAACCTCACTGTTGCAGTAGCAGCAAGGCAGAGGTGATGGCTGGCTCTTATCCCACTTACCATTATGTATGCTTTGGTTTTTGTTTGGACTGGTTACTGAATTTGTAATTTTGTCCCAGTGTTGTCTGAAAAATTTTATTTTGGACTGTTTTGATTTTTACGTCCTGTTCTACTTTCACTTGCGTGCTGTTGCGCCATCGTGCAGCTCCTGAATCGCAACGCTGTTGGCACAGGTTGCACTTGAGGATGATTGCAGCATGCATGAATTAATCTAGAATACCATTTGGTAATGGTATCAACACGGCATGGTATTTGGGGCATACAGTCTCGGCCACAACTTCGATCTCCCGCTCTGGCAGGTGTGGGTTAAAGCGACAGACCAAATGTACTTTCCTGTTTATGAATGAAGTCAGTGATTCACTCGGCAGTTGCTCTTCTAACGTCTGCTTGCTTTGTGCCTGGAGTGACATAAATGCTCCTCCGAAGTGGCACTGGAAGGATTGAAGGAACTAGTTTCACTGCAAACCATAATGATTCAGTGAGTGCCACCAAGAGCACGCGTGTCTGTGAGTTACGCTCTGACGTAGTTGGCCCACTCTTCCTCACACACTACATAGTGCTGTAAATGTGACATGCAGTCATTTAGAAATGCTGATCGGTCCTTGTTGGATGTTCCTGCAAAGGTTGGCAGTGTTTGGAATTTTGCCGGTGTAATGGTAGCTGTCAGTCTTGGGGCAGAAGTAGTGGTGGTCGCAATGTTTTCCGGTTGCCGTCCACTCTCCTGTAGCCTGTTATTCACAGCTGGTTGTCCATAGCTGGGTTGTAGAACTGGTGTAAAAGGTTGCACAGAAGGATAGGGCATTGTGATGGTTGGCATTACTGGTGATAAATTCTGTGGAAATATTGGTGTTGGAAAAAATGCCAGTATTTTGGGTAGGTATGGAGCTGGTTGTGGAAATGGGAGAGGTGCTGGGGCCAAAGCTTGCGGTTGCAGTATTGACTGGGCGTGCTGCGTGTTGTTGTGGTTTACTTGTGCCACTTGTGCACTGTGGGCATGTAACAGTTGTTGTTTGACATTGGTCGCCGCCATGCAGTCATGACTTGTGACTTTCTCCATTGCACCGCCAGTCTCTCGCGGGCTTTTAAACATTGCTCTTGGACCTGAGTTTCACATACATGACATTGTGCTACAACACTCCATTCACCTCACTTGCAGTCTGTGTTGTTATGTGTTGTGACTTTCTGATCTAGTCCCATGATTAAGTCATCCCAGTTGGAAAAAGTGATCTGCGGTTTTCCACTTACACTGCATTGTTTACATTTGAAAGTTTGTCCCGTTACGGTTGCGGTTTCGCTTGCGTTCAGGCACTCGTTATGGTACTGTAGCTAACACAGGATACAACAAAGTGTGATGTTCCCTGGCCTGCACACAGCAAGTTGCTGTATAAAATTTGTTTACTGCAATTTTGAATACATTTTTTAGATTGTTGGAGGTTGTCTAACATTTTAACTAAATTGTTGAGTTGTTGATTTTCCCTTCCCGTTTCACTGTAACTGTCTTTCCACGTGCGGGTGTGTGACCTGGCTAAGGATCAAGGTTGGCTTACGATCACATCTGCACTTTAGAGTGCCTAGCTGGCCTAACTCGTACTTAGCCACCATATCCTGTGGGATGGGCATAAGCACTGCAGACACAGTGGCGCCGGAATACCCATATGGGTCTGACCAGCCATAACAAACATGTGCGTGATGAGGAAGCTTGGCACGGCGATGGAGGGAGGCTATGCCTTCCCCTCACGCAGCTATCCCCTCTGCGCCCGCTATGGGGTTGGACTGACTGGCGGGGAGGGTTGGGTGATGGTGCGCCAGCTCACGTGACTCGCTGCCCGATCAATATCTCCTAGCTGATGGTGACTTTGAAGTGTGGAGGGGAGGAGGCATGGAGTGCACCTGTTATTTTGTCTAGCGCTGAGGAGGTGGGCAGTGAGATGGTGTCACCTCACCACTAGAAAATGGTCACTTTCCTGTACGTGCGCTGTCCCATTGTTACAATGGTTGCTGTTGCGTGGTTTGGTTTGCTTTTTCATGCCACATGGTGCAATATTCCTGGCATCGTTATAGCTTCTGAAAGGTGTCAGAAGGCTGTTGTTGGCAGATTGTGTCATTCCTGATGCTCTCATTGCAGTCGAGTAGGAGAGATTGCCGGAAAACGATAGGAAAAATTCCGGCTAGGAAAATTTTGGAAGACAGAATTTTGGTGGGTTTTTGGGTTCATATTGCTAGGAATATTTAGGAGGAAAATTACGCCACATGGAAGGACGACATTTAATGTCAGTCAATGTGTCACAAGGAGTTATGCCACAAAGTTGGGCACCATTTGTCGCTGTTTGTATGGCTAAGGGTGAAAGGTGTTGTGAGGGGCGGTGAGGTAAAAGGTTAAGGAAATTATCTGTGAAGGAAGAATTTCCCATCTAGGTGCCAGGCATCACCGGTTGGCATCACCGTTGGGTGTCGCTGGTTGGTGGCACCGATGATGTTGGGAGTTGGATACTATGGATGTTCTCGGGGTGCTGTAGGTCATACGCCTGGACGTAGATTTTCCTTCATTTATTATTGCTCCTTTTACTTACTAACTGATTGTGTTTGCTTAATAGTAGGCCTATTAAATGCTGACTTACATGCCTTAAAATGCACTGTTATAATTAGTTACACTTATTATTGCATTGCGGTTTGGAAGGGTCCCATGCCCTGAAATGCCAGTATACGTTGCGTAGGAAATAATACACATTGTAGTAGACATACGTATATTTGCCTTCCAGAAATAAACTACATTCTCATCTGTGATAGACACTTTATGTGATTTAACAGGTTTGGCCTGCCAGTAGGGCTATGCAGAGAAATGGTGCAAAGCCGACATGAACAATTATGTGATGAAGTTAAGCTTCCCCAGGTGATACAACTGGTAAAGGAGGGCCGGGCCGATGTCTCCATTGGTGAAAAAGATTAAAAATGTTCCAGTAATTGAATTAGACTATTGAAAGACTGTACAGATGGTTACAAAGTGTGATGTGCCACCAGAGCAAGCAATGACGCGACCGCGCCCTGCGGAATCACGGATGCTACCAAATTATTCTGCGAGCTGCCTGCTGCGGAGTTGGCGGGACACAGCATGCAGAGAACTATGTTCTGCAAACAACTTTCATAAACTTCCAAGTTACGTGGAACCCTTGCAAAAAGAAACACATTATAAAATACTCTGCAGTATGGAAACAATCTAAACAAAACCCTTGCAACGGAATGGTACAAAATGTGGGTGAACAAATGGGATAAAACAACTACACTTGGTATGAAAATAATAATACAAATATAATTAACCTTTGCATGAAAGGCTAGGGGCAACTTTGACAGTTCCCATTTTAAATGTGTCCATGCCTTTGCTTTTAAGCCCTTTTGGGGTGCCATACCTTGTACTTGCTTGCACTACACTTATACGTATTGCACTCATCATGCTAATTGTACTATTCACACTGGGAGGCAAATCACCGTAGAGTGCTGGTGCCTGCTGCGGCGATGCTGAGTGCGTGGCCGGGCAAACGGTCTGGAGGGTAGAGACGTGAGCACACATCAAACTTCTTGTTATTACTTATGGTGTTTTATGATGTAAGTTAATTGAGACTAACGCAGTAAAAACTGTGTTGCAGTGCACTTTGAGGATCATTGAAAACTAAGGGAATTTGTGATTAAATTTTACAAATACGTTTAGACACTGACTTACTAATACAAATAGAAGGGCTGGGTGGAAGGAGGGCCTATCCCACATATCCAATAAGATGATATTTATAACAAAATACAATAGCTTATAGCATCTGGTGTGTACATTCATAAGTTTGTTACTATGTGTAGGCCGTGAGGAACAGCAGAAGAATGCATTATCTCCCTTCTTGGTAAAATTTTACAGTAGCTTTGATTTTGCAATGGGTTGTTTGTGACATTATGGACTATGGTACATCTGGGCTACTACCAATATTTCTGCATTATTGTGGTGGAAGAAAGAGACGAGTTTTATTTAAATAGTAGAACTGAATTTAAGAAAAATTAAGCACTAAATTTCTATATCCAGGAATGCTACAGTGGTACACTGCTGATCAGCAACAAAAGTTTTCAAGTTGTTTGAACTGGTAAAACTAGAATGGGAATAAGCATTTGTATCCATATTTTGCTTTTTGGTATATAATTTATAATAACACTCTTCAAGTGTGGTCTCTTATTTAAAGTTTTTTAATGTTATATAATTTTAATACTTTTGCCCTTTACATGTACTAAGGACTACTGAAATAGTAAACATTTTGGTAATGAGAGATTGTGTAAATACATCCTACTCAGTGTGTTAGGTGCATCTGTGTTCTATCTTTTAATAGTATTTAGGTGTAGGCATGTCATAGAGATTCCATTTATATCAAATATACATACTTTCAAGATGGAGTTATGAGCTGTGATAATCTTCAATGATACAATATTTTGGTGATATTTTATTATTGTAATGGTTTCACTGAATATTTGAAATATTTTCACAGACCAGAAACCCACTTGCTGTACAGCCTCACCTGAGAAAATGTTTCGATGCTATAGCCAGACTGGAATTTGGCACATATAAACCAGAAGAGGAAGAAGACAAGAATGAAGACACACATGATGAAGATGATACAGAGGAAGAGCCAACAGTGGAGCCAGATCCGGCTCCAGGCACTGCACTTGACATCCTTGCTATGATTTCTCCTGAAGGGGAGAGAGTTACTCTCATCCGGGTATGAATAGCACATTGTGGTAACTTTTGAGGGCTTCTCCTGTTGGTAATATTCAGAATTCAGGTCTACTCTTGGGGGAGGGTAAGTTCAGGATGATAGAATGCATATTGTTGCTAGTGCAGTGTAAGAAATGTTTCATCATTAATTTTGACCTATATTAATGTTGTGTGTAAAGAGAGCAATCTTATTTGAGCCCTGTTAGTTTCATTGATTTAGAAGTTGCTTCTTTTTCAACAGTTTGGCCTTGATTCCAATTTTAATTGAAAACCACTGTAAGTGCTTCTGAAAAGTAGTTACCTTGATAAACATTTAGTTTATATGTAGATCACTTAATTTTTAATAAAACCTAGTTTTTGTAATATATATATATATATATCAGACGTCGAACACATTTGTAAGTAACTACTTACAGTAGTATTTATATTATAGATATTACACACACTCGTACGTTACTACTTTACACATAGTTATTGCTGAATGCCAGTAACTAGTTCGGACTCGTACTTAAAACACTTCTAGCGGGCTGCCATCATGGCCTCACACTGGTGTTGCCAGTCTCAGCACTGTGTTCATTACCAACATCCATGATATCTCCCCTTTTAACTTCACCTGTAGTATTATTGTCTGCTGCACTAGTAACCGATCACTCTTTACACTTAAGTTACAAATTCAATTTCTGGGGTGGAATCACACTCCTTCCACTTCACGTGTTCTTTGGGACATTAGCCATTTGGTGTTCGTAGGTGTTTCTGGGAGTGGACCGATGTTCCGGCTCATGACTGAACCCTCGAAAGTCTGGAGAGGTGCTTCTCGAGTTGTTACCGTTGTCCCCTGCTCCGTGATGTCCTGGTTCTACTGATGTGGACTTGAGTGACTCTGATATTTCTGGGAATCTTCCTCCTGGAGGAAGCCTTGGAGGCAAGAGTGTTGTACCCTGCCGATGATCTTTATCCTGCGCTGGCTGCAGTCCCTCACATTTTAATGGCTTGAATAACCACAAGTTTCTCTTGTATCGCCCTCTGGGCGACAATGATATATGATCTTTAATTGGGTACAACTTGTACAAATTCTGCTGGGACCCATTGTTTATGTCATTCACACAATAGTACTTCTTGAGTTGCTTGAAGAGGAGTGGACTTGTGTGTCTGTTTCTGTTAACCCTGTCTATTTCAGTGTAACGACATGGGGCAAGGTTTTGGCGAACCCCTTTAATCAATGCCGGCTGTAGTAGCTTCACACTAGTCGGCAGGGTGGTTTTCGTTCTCCTACTCATCAGTCATTGCACTGGGGAACCTAGATTGCCTCTGGGTGTGTTTCTATGGTGTAACAACGTTACCCAAATGTCTGATTGGTCTTCCTCACACTTTGCAAGGAGATTTTTTCCTTCTTGTATGTACCATTCCACGAGACTATTCGACCAGGGAAAGTGTGGACTCGATATTCTGTGCTGGAAGTTCCATTCCTCTTTGAACTTCTGGAACTGGTGCGATGCATACTGTGGCCCTCTGTCTGTATGAAGTTCATCTGGTATCCCATGCTGGGCAAACCACGCCTTCAATATCTTAATGACTTCATTGCTGGTGGGGGAAGTCAGTACGTGGAAATTAAAATAACCAGAGTAAGAGTCTGCAACAAACAGAAAGTTTTTTCCTTTATAATGAAACAGGTCGGAAGCAACATGCATCCATGGCCTCGAAGGGACCGTCTCCTCGCTGAGGGCTTCCTGCATGGGTCATTCTGGATTTTCTGGCAAGTGGCTCATTTTTGCACATAATTGATTAGGTCCTGTGTCATGCCTTGCCAAAATACATGGTCACATGCTATTACCACGGTACCTTGAACCCGTTTGTAAGAACAGTGCAACTGTGACAAGATGGGGGGCTTCCAAGAGGGTGGTATGAGGGTTTTTTCCCTTTGAAAGTGATATCTTCGTGCACTGCTAGTTCGTCACGAAAAGTCCAGTATTTACATAGGTTGTCTGGTACTTGTTGTATCATGTTGGGCCCACCCTGTAGTATGAACTGGCATAGCGCAGACAGCTCGTTACTTGTGTGAATTGCATCCTTCAGTTGAGCTATGTGCTGAGCTGACATCTGAATCACCACCTGCACTTCATAGACTGCTCGAGCGTCTGTTTTTGGGATTTCATGAGAGTCACGGCTCAGTGTGTCTGCAATGTACAGTTCTGACCCCTTTTTGTATCTGATAGTAGGATTGTATGGAAGGATTTCGAACTGGATCCTGTGAAGTCTGGTCGGGCTTTCCTGGAGAGGTTTTTTGAAGATTGCTTCCAGTGGTTTATGGTTCGTTTCAATAGTCACATCTAGGTTGCCCCAAATGTATTCGTGGAATTTTTTGCAGGCTGATAGAATTGCAAATGCATCTTTTTGTGTCTGACTGTAGTTCTGCTGAGTCTTCGTGAGTGCCTTGGAAGCATAAAATACAGGGTGGTTTTCTTGCAGAAACACTGAAGCCACTGAGAGGCTTGGTATGGTCGAAATATCTCAGTGCTGGCGGTGACTTCAGACTGTCTTTGAGATTTTCAAAAGCATTCTCTTGCTCAAGTTCCTAGTGTTAGGCGACATCTTTCTCTAGTAATTTCCGCAGAGGTGCGGATCACTCTGCCACCCTTGGGATAAATTTTGACAAGTAATTTATCATTCCCAGGAATTTTTGCAAGTTCTGTAATTGATGATGGTTTTTTCAGTTGCTTAATTGCTTCATTCTTCTCTGGCTGGATCTCTTTGTCAGAGAGTACATGTCTCAAGAATTTCACTTGGGTTTTACCAAGAACGCACTTGCTATGGTTTTATGTTATGCCTGCTTCTGCAAGTTTCGTCATGACTGTCTCGGTGACGGCATCTAGCTCGTTGGTACTTTCTGCATGAAGAAAGATGTCACCCATTGAGCATTCAGCTCCTTTTATGCCATGTAGTGTGTGGCACATGATTTGCTGAAATATCTCTGGGGCTGAAGCTAGTCCGAAGGGCATTCACTTACATTTGTACCTACTCCATGGTGTAGCAAAGGTTAAATATTGTGATGTTCTGTGTCACCTTAATTTGCCAGAACCCTTTGGTGCAGTCTAGCAGTGTGAAATACTTGGATCCCTATTTTTTTTATGTCAGATGGGTCTGTGCAGATCCTCACTTTCCCATTTTTGTGCACCACCACCATGGTTGATACCGCTGGTGTGGGTTCAGTGATCGGTTCAATTACGTAATTTTGCACCTAACCTTGTCTCAAATGGGGTAAGGCACTCTCCTAGGTGGGTAGATATGGAGGTTGGGTTGATCAATTAAGTCAATGTCGTACGTGAAACTCTTCAAGCATCCAATGCCATCAAACACTTCACCATCAAAAATGGCTGTTTCTATCTGCTTTATGAAACCCAGGTTTTCACACGTCTCCCTTCCCAGGATGCACTGGTGTCCCTTGTCAACAATCAAGAAGGTGACTAAGTGTGGTGTGTTTTTGTTTGTAAAAACTTGTACATCCACTTTGCCCAGTACTGGAACACTATCTTTGCTAAATGACACAGATGCCTTTGTTTATGAGGGTCTGATTGTTATCAGAGCTCTTTGAGCAATTATGCTACTCAAGATGTTGCACTAAGCCCATGTGTCCAATTTAAAGGAAACCGAATTACCATTCAGAAGGGTGAGTTTTTCAATCCAGTCCAACTCCTTATAGTGGATATCAAATTATGAAACAAATAAGGTTTCTGAACTACTGGGTTCTGGAATTCGGCCCTGTTGCCCACTGTTAACAGTAAGTACTTGTTTGGACCGACATACTTTTTCAAAATGGCCTACCTTACCACACTTTTCTCATTCCTTTCCGACTGCAGGATACATTCTCTGAGGATGGTTGTAACTGCACTTGGGACACTTGCTTCTCATTTTAAATTCTGTATCTTGTGACCCAGACGACATTTTCTTGTGTATAATGTGCATAGCATGCACACTATGTAAGGTGTCTCCCCTCATTGCAGACACCTGTAGTTTGGTAATTTTACTTGCTCTACATATTCTTACCATCTTGTAAAACGTCAGGTCCTCTTCAGCTAGAAGCTTTTCACGAACCATTTCACTACAAACCCCTACCACTATCTTATCATGCAGCAAACTATTGTACAATTCTCCAAACTCACATTTCTTTCTTTGGTTGCTGATTGAGGTTGGGAAGTCATTGAATGGTTGACCTGCTTTAGTAATCTTGTTGAAAAAGTATCTTTCATGCATAATATTTGTTTTTGGTGAAAAATAATTGTCAAACTTTGTTTTGATCACACTAAGGTTTTTTCTTTCTGCATCTGAGAGCAAAAATGTATTTAAAATGTTGGCTGCATCGGGTCCTATTGCAGTCATAAATGTAGCTACCTGAACTGCCTGAGTATTATTTTCCAGGGTTGTCGCAATTGCGTACCATTCAAATAGCTGTATCCAGGATTTCTACACAATTGGCATTCCATTTTCCGAAAAGGATAATTGCTTTGGATGTTTCAGACTAATGGAGTTTTCCGCCATTTTTTACAACAGTAATGTTTACAAACGTGTCCTGGGTTTCGGCACCATGTAGTATGTGTGTGTGTCTATATATATCATAGACGTCGCACACACTCGTACGTAACTACTTTACACACAGTTATTGCTGAATGCAGTTACTACTTCAAACTCGTACTTAAAACACTTCTAGCTGGCCGTCATCATGGTCTCACACTGGTGGTGCCAACCTCCTCACTGTGTTCATTACCAAGATCCACGACAGTTTTCACATGTTCACTTTCTGTAGGAAGTCATATATATTGATAATGGCTTACAGTTTGTCAGAAGGATAGTTTGTAACTTGTCTCGAAGGCTCTCATTTATCTATGTATGTTTCATTAAAAAATTTAACTTTATTTGTACTTTTCATTACAGTCAAATTAATGTGTCATTCACAGTGTGTATCCATGTAATTTTTTTCAAAACTGAAAGTTGAAATTGTGTCCTTTTGAGCACTGTTGGGGAATTAAAAAATATTTTCACTTCAGTGAAAGAAATGATTTGAATTATTAATTACCATGGAAAATATTCAGTGCCAATTGCAATAGGTGTGAAATAAATACGCAACTGCGGAACAGACATTCAATCTCAAAATGTCACTGAAATGTGATTTAAAGCTTGGGTTCAGAAATGTGACAATTTTATCTTAGATTTAAACTAATCAGGATTATAATGTTTAAGGAAAAAGGCATTTCGAGGGGGAAAAGATTGTGTTTCAGAAGCAGGTAATAGGATTAGCATTACCATTTTTAAGCAGGTAGTTTTTGTTGGGGTTTTTTTTTTTTTTTCAGACTGTTCAGTAACCATTGTGTAGCAGTCTTTGATTTATTGATAAAGTGATCAATTGATTTATTTATTGTTTGGTTAAAATATTCCACCCCAAGATTACCTTTTCTCCCCAAGATTATGCCCAAATTCATTATCCATATCATATCTAAACATACGACTTTAGTTCCACATAACCTGAAGGATTACAATGCCTCTTGATTATGTAAACCTGTCAAAAACAATCCTGATCATGAGTGTCATTTGTTGGCTTTCTTTTATGTATGTTAAGACATGTGGATCAACTGTTGGATTTATTTTATGACTTATGACATGTGAGTCAATAGTTATGACTTAAAACTATGATCTCTCATGAAAAACTTTTGCTACATTAGTCTGATTAAGTGTTTTTAATCACAAAAGTTTTGAGTGTCCCACATACCTAGGGCATGAGAATGATTCTATCGGTATTTAAAGGATGGTGGTGATAATGATTGGTAAATGTGTCCCATGGACCGAAGGCAGTATCATAGAAAACTGCTTCTCCTTTCTGTCATATCTTCATGACCAGCCAGACGAACGTAGTTGAGAAAACCACAAGAGACATTCATTGACCTTAAGCTGAGTTGTTGGTTAGTATATTATATCAGGTGATATAGCTTACTACTATACCTGCGTGGGCCTTACAGCATTGATGCTAATAATAATGTTAGTCCCAAAGCAAATTGTGATACATACTTCTGGAACTGCAATACATTTTCACAGATACTAGTTTGACTTGTTAGATGATGGAAATGAACCTTTCCATTGGTTACATCAAAACAGGTGGCAGGCAAGGTTGATAACAAAATGTAAATATTTTCTTGTAGTTGTGTTGGTAAGAACAGTCAAATCATGTTCGTAAATTGTAGCAATATGAAAGATAAAGTTACCAGGAGGGGCAAAGTAAGTAACCAACCATATGCATTTGTGAGGTATTTTAAAAAAGAGAAAGTTTTGTAGTGCTGGAAAGCTTGTAGTTTGGCCAGTCTGAGTGAGATATCTGTAAGATAGATGTTAACTAATGACAGAATTAAAAGCACGTGCCTGTCCATTATGTTGTTATACACTGATGGACAATAAAAATAGCATACATAGAAGGATGCATCAGATGGTATTGAAACTTTAAAGAAGTAGTGATACAGATGAGTAATACACATGATCACAAAATCAGACCAGCAGGACAATTACATATGGATCTATTGTACACCATCTGGTCACCTTCAACAGTGCATCGCACCCACTTGAACTGCAATACACTCTGTAACATAGTCTGGCTTGGAGTCCAGCAGATGCTGGATGTTGAAATTACATAGGAAAGGGAAAGAGAGGGAGTGATAGGTGGTGATATAGGTAGAGATATATAGAGAGGGGGAGAGATGTAGAGAAAGGGATGGATATATATATATAGACACACGCACACACACATGCATGCACGCACACGCACACACACGCACATTCACGCACGCATGCACACACGCACACACGCACACACACACACACACACACACACAGTCAACTCCTGATTATCCGTGGGTGGATTATCAGCTTTGCGGCTTAACCTCAGTATATTTTAAACATAGAATACAATTTTTTTTAAGTTTTCTGTAAATACTGGTGAACATAGTTAAGTGTGTCAGACGTCCATGTCAACTAGTGGAATACAGTAGGCCTATTCAAAAGTAATTATGGCTGAAGAGTATAATCTTTGTGTTTCCATTAAGCTTACAGTATAGCTTTTGTGTCTGATGGCAGCATCAGCTGGCAACGTTGCATACGTAGCGACCGGTAGCTAGCCAGCCCATCCTATGTGCACGTACTGTCATTGTATTTTACTTGTGAGGGGAAGTCTTCTATAGTACGTTTTTGTGTTTTTTTTTTACGCACATTTTCTGTTGAGTAATGTCTGCGAAATGAAAGCGCATAGTTTTGACATTGCAACAGAAATAAGAGATAATAAATAAACTGAAAGAGGGAAGTTCCATAAAACAACTTTCGTTTACGTATGGCATGGGTGAAACTACAGTACGGGACATATGTGACATTGAATGAAAAGAAACTCCTAGAGTTTTCAAGCAATGCAGATTCTTCAAGTGGAATGTCCAAAAGAAAAACAATGAAACCGTCAACATACGACGAACTATAGGCTTTTCACGGTAAAGTGAGCACTTTTTTTTTTTGCCCTTTGAAAATTTTTCTTTTGCCCAATTTCTATCTTCCTACTGTTTTTTGATATTAACATTGCAATCTGATCAATAAACACAGGGTATACATTTCAGCACTCTCAGAAGTAAACATCTGCGGCTGCAATAAGATGTATTTATTAGTGGTTAATACCTGTTGGGAGGGCCTTAAAAAGTATTCACTTTACAGTGAATAGCCTATAGACAAAGCAATGTTAGAGTGGTTCAGCCAAAAACATGCTGCGGGAGAGTTAAATTATGACAGTTTGTTTGTGAACTAACATTATTTATTGGTAAATTACACCACTTGGCCTATATCTTAATACAGCGATATTGCGTTATTTACTAATCTTTTTAGTTAAATGCAATGACTACGGGAAATGTCAGAGTTATTTATGAAAGGTAATCTTGTTCATGTACTATTTGTATCGGCAAATGTGGAGCCGAGATGATTTAGTGTTTTGTGTTACTTTTCCTTGTGGTCTTTTATCCTCACATTTTAAAACACGTGTCATTCACAAATACTTGGTTTGAAGGGGGAAGGAAGGTCACTGTAGATGCAACACAGATAAGAATGAAGAGCGGTAAGCAAGAAGGGTCACTAGCAGGGGAGGGAGGGACGAGGTCACCACACCTCAACAAAGGCTGACAGCTTGATGAGGGAGGCTTCTCATAGGAAAGGATGGTTGTCCTTATTTATGTGACATTGTGGGCAGTTGCCAGCTCTCACGGTCATTTCTGCATGGACACACACACAATATACATTTTAAGTGCTATACAACAGCATTCAAAGTTTCGAAGTCAAGCAAATTAATGTAAAAAAATTGTATGTTTAATTGAGCATGCTGATTATCCTCAATTTTGCATTATCCGCGGCATTCGTCCCCGCGATTACCGCAGATAATTGGGAGTTGACTGTATATAGATTGAGATATAGAGAGAGATTGAGAGATATATATAGAGATAGATATATAGAGAGTGAGATAGAGATAGAGAGACAGAGAGAGTCCGATCAACCTTTGTGCAACCCAAAAAGAAAGATTCTTAAGTCCTGCTCACCCCACCCAATTAAAAAGCAGGGAAAGGCACATGAAATGAAACAGGTAGATATACACTCAGGGAAGGAAACCAGGAAAAAGAGTCAACTGCATAGGCTGTTTACGTTAAAATTAGCACTTTTGAAAGCCCTGCTTAAGATCTACTTGTATGCACTTTGTATATTCTTCCTCCTTAGGTAAAATTAACATTCCCACGCGCCTCATCACTTTAGTCATGCGTTGGTCAAGTGAAAATGTGAAATGATTAGAAAAGGAAAATTTCACAAATATGCTCATTTTTACACTTCCACGCATTTAAAAAAACAGAAAGTGAAAGAGATAATTGAAGTCATTATAAATGGTTACCTAACACCTTTTATTCAATCTTAAGATGTGGAACTACTTTCCCTCCATTGTTACCAACTTTACTGGACACTTGTCACTCAGTGCACCCGTTAAAATATATGCAGACAGGGGGCAGTGACTTTTTACTAAGGTTGATTTCAAAAGTGTTCACTTTATTGTGAACAGCCTTTACCCATCCATAACACAGGAGATTGCATTCACGTAAACACAGGGCTGCTAAACAAACAGCTGGAGAAATGTCACCAGGCGCAAGGGAACCATGATCCAACTTCCCACACTGCCCATAGCTGATATCCGAGGACAACACACCAGTCTGCCCTGTGTACTGTTGGAGTGACATCATACATTGTGGTGGGCATGCCAATCTGACATGACCAGACCGGGCCGCTACTAGGAAATTACATGGAGCATACCTCCCTCCTTCTACGGGCCAGCTCTGCCAGAACAGCGGCAATTCCAGAACAGGAGCAGACTTAGAACAGTGGTACTCCTAGAACAGCAGAAATTCCAGAACAGTGGTAATCACAAAACTTTGGTAGCACAGCAGCAGTTCCCGAGTAACTGCCCCTCTTGAGCCCAGTCACCATCCATCGCCACAAAGACTGTGTTCACCAGTGTAATTTGTGTACTTCTGGTGCCTGCTACTCTGTGTCTGGAAGGGGAAGATGGAATAAAGACAGGGATAAAATAGGTGTGTTGGTAATGCCTAGAAATAAATAGTTCTTATGCAAAATATTGTTAGTGAGTGTGCACGACTGTGGTTTGTTGGTTCTGTGATGTAATTTACTATGCTAGTTTACATGAGGCGGAAGAATATACTGGAAGCAGAACTTTAGTAGGGCTTCAGGGAAGTAACCATGAATTTGAATATAGTGAATTTACCTGTAAAATAAAATAAATATATTTTCAATTTGATTTTTAATTTTATATTACAATAGCGCATGCTGAAATCCACCTCTGTCATGTAATTTTGGCTGGTTTTCTGTTATAGTGTTTGTCTGCCTTAACTTTGAATTCAAATTTTTTATGGCTGCAGTTAAAGAGATGTGTAGTCAGGATAAAATTGAGGAAATGGAAAGTGCACTTAAGAATGATATATTGACAGTTCAGTAATGGAACAAGCTTATAGTATTCTGGAAGCGGAGCACTCTACGATCAGCAATGTCCCAAAAGTGAGGCTAAGTACGATAAGCTGGTGTATAACTGCAAAGGAAAATGGAACAGTTGCAGTGATAAGTGGTTATTGAAGTGATGATGTACAGTGTTAGCAGTAGTCATGAGCTCGTTTTGTGTGTCTGAGGATAGGTACACAAACATATATGATTTGCAGAAGAAGTACATGTCAGTATGATACAAAGAATTAAGAATCAGTTAATAGGGCAAAGGGAGGTATCTGAACAGTCATAGGCTATAGTGATCAAAGCTTTATAATTAACTTGAGATACTGACAGACAGTATGTGGTTTAAGAACTTCAAAATAATTCATATCCATGAGCAGCTAAGTAAGTGTACCAACTGAAGAAGCGGAATGTTGAATGGGAAAATTTTGATGCTCTGAAAGGAAGGTGAGTAAGAAAAACAAATTGTGTACGAAAGTATCTATGTAAACAAGAGTTTTGAATTATGGCCTGATATGAGTCGTGTCTCTTCCTTTAGCGTCCATTTGTCTCCACTGCTGCCTGCTCAGCATGTGCCTTTTACATGTTTTACTGTGCCCTGAATAGTGAGCATTCACTTGACGACTTCACAGCAGGACTGGAATGTGAGAATGCACCCCATTCACATATTTTACCTTTCATCTACAATTGAGGTCAAGTGACTGTCCTGCTTTCAGGCCCCCACAAGGAAACTTTTGGGGGTGTAACTGTTAGGGCTGGCTGATACTTCCAGACAACTTCCCATCCACAAAACCATTGGGCATATGAAGGACATGTCAGGGACTGAATTACGTACCCCCTATGTGTCCCCTTCATTCTAGGTGCTTGTGTGTGCAATAAGCACTGAAATGAGTGTTAGTGCTGTGTTCTCAATATTTTTCCTCACTTTTTCACATATCAAATAATGTATTCCTATAGGTCCTATAGGAGCAATCAATAAACTCATTGTTTTTGGGACATTCTAGTTTACATGCTCAACACTCCTTTTCGAACATGCCGCTGTTTACTAAAATTGTATTTTTGACTTCGTTTTAATTAATTGAATTAAGGAAAATGTATTTGCTCAATTTTCCTTCAAAAACTTGAAAAGAATGCTTTGAATGTAATTAAAATTATATTACTGTAAATTAGTGTCAACATTTGTATTTTTTCGAGGGAAAACTGTTTCATAGTTTTGTTTTGAATTGTTGGTAATGTAGTAAAAATTAATTAATAGCCCCGGGGCAGGCACCATAAATGTAGTATAGCACATCGTCGCCCCATGTCTGAGTAATCATTTTGTAACGTTTGTAGTTACCACAACATAGGTGGCTGCAGCATTACAGCTCATTCTAGCTCAGTCAGTCTATACATGAAATTTCCAATGCACCATGTTGAAATTAGAAACAAAAAACAATCCAAAGTTTTAAATTAATTCCTTGGTTTTTATTTTAGACTTTAAATATCCAATAACAGGTTCACAACACAAACACAAACAGGTTATGAACTTGGGACAGCTTCACAGTAATTTGCTAGTTCATATCATCATATTAAAAACTCACCTCACAATACAAATTTGTGAAGGCACGTCGCCCGCCGTTGTGCCTTCTTCGAGGCTATTCGACATCTGCCCAGGGCTCTCAGCTCGCAGCTCGGTGCATGGCTATCCCTTCTCCTACTTCTTGAGCTTTGTTATTAAAAAACAGAACTGGGCCGGACTCAAAATCCCTTCCAAACGCTGTGTCAACCCCCACTCCTACTTCCAAATATGGAAATCCTTTGTACGAACTCTTACTTCTGGCCAAAACGAACTACATTGCAGCTAACTTCCAGAACTAAAACTGCTTACAAAAAAAATCTCTAAATGTTACATATCCTTACTAAGAATTCAAAAATTGCAAACGCATTACAGCTAACCATTTGAATACAATTCCAACTTCTCACCCTGATAAAACATTCCCACTCCACGTGGCACCAAAGAAAATAAAAACTGTGCTCACTTGCAAAAGAAAAAGTAATTTAACCGAACATCCAATTCAAAATTATTGTAATAAATACATAACCTACATTGTTATGTTCTGTGTAATTATATGCTCAGGTTTTTATGTCTTGTCTACTTGTGTTTATTCACATTTGGCAATCTTGGTGCCAACTCGGGCTTCCTTCTGCCTGGGCTGCTGTCATGATGTTAGTCTGCAAATCAATGTTGATGTGAGTCATACGTGCTATCCAGTACCTCCTGGGCTTACAAGTTTTGCTACCTACCACCATGTAGATTCAATAGTAATTCATTTTTGGAACTATTTTTTTTGCTTTGCTCAGGAGTAAATCCACCCTCTCCTACAGGCTCACATGCCCAGAAGTTTTGTTGCTTCATAATATTCCTACTGAGTCACATACTAAACTTTTTATAACATGTAGGCTACTGGCAGACCTCGCTGTTGGGCCCGCTTGAGTGCTCCCGTATTCAATAAACATGAGTACTGTGAGTTTGTTCTGATTTGTATTACAGTTGCTCATTACCATGTTGAGAGGTTAGGGCCCTATCCCTGTATTTAACCCAGCAACAGATATCTTTAATTTGTGCTGACGCTTGCTCTACCTTGTGAGGTAGTGGTTAGTCTGCTGACTACCTTTTCTGAACCTTAAGTGTGCCTACCATGGCATTAATGACTAACACCCTGGAACTGGAGGGTCATGGAAGGGGTAGATGCTATAAGTGGCCGCTTGGGGGTAGGGTACAATTGGGAACGAGGGCAGTCAAACCAGAGAGTTAGATGAATGGACGTAGATTCCCGACCAGGGAGTTCTACTCTCCTCACTATCAGGGTTGCCAATGAGCAGGCTGCTAGCTGTCCTGTAGATGTGATGTGGTGATGCAGTTATGTGTTCGTGGGGGTAGGCATATGATCTGGCTGGGGAAATTTTAATGGGTCGAGTGGCTTGACGTGCAGGAATAAAATCTGATCAGGATGGTGCCGCACGTGATTTGGGGACTGCCTGTGACGGGAGTTGAACCCGTACTGGTTTCCCTGACGCCAGCCTGATGACACAAAAGTTTGGTAGCTCTGTTTCTGCCGGGTGTTGAACCTGGATGAACTTACCGGAGGTGAGTTTGATAATGCTGGATGTCTTAGGGGCCTGGTTAGGCACGGTGTCCTCGGGAGTAGCGTGGACTATAGGTGATGACTGCTCTACTTGGGCCACATAATCTCCTGTAGGGTACCCGGGCCAACAGATGCCTAAATCGTGGTCCAACGGGGATGCATGTTCAAGGAGAACGAATTGCGAGATTGGCCTAGGGACGGCTTCGTTACTCTATGGCAGGGGTTCGACCTCTGACGTAGTACTTAAAAGGGTGTTGGCTATTTCGGCTCTTGCTAGGGCACGGCATTCCTTACGCCCTTGCCTAGTCTGTGTCCCACCTCTCCTGCTATACATGAGGGTCCCTTGTAAACACACTAAATGCACACAGTTTCTGTCCAATGAGAGTGACGTGCAATTAACAATTATAAAATTACTTTAATGAAATAGGTGAAGGCAAGCCTGGAGAAAAATTAATTATTCAAAAAATTCCCAAAATTACTTGGAAAAAAATCTACAGTAATTTAAATGCACTTTCACAGCATATTAAAAGTTACCAGGAGTTTATCAGGAGGTAAACTAAGATGCGCTGGCTTGTTACCACGGAGTCATGGAAGTTGACTTCAGTAAAGGGTGACCGGGTACATAAGAGTAGGTTTACCTGGGATGAAGGAGTTGCTGTCCTCACGGTCACCAGGTGCAGTTGAGGAAATCAGTTTGCAAGCTGTTGTGGAGGCTGCAGTCTTCACAGTCTGCGGAGTGGATGGTGCACCGTATTGCAGGTCGCGGAGAGGAGAGAGTCCTTGCAGACTGAAGAGAGCCATGTCCAGACTGACGTGTGCCGCTTATATAAAATATTTAATTATTATTACGACTCATCTCGCTGCAAACCTAATATACCTACTTCTACCCCCGAGTGAGTCAAATCCCGCTCCATCCCATAGTACACGGAATTGCGGCCTGCCACAATCCTGGAGGGCAGCCAGACATGTGGATACTAAGTGTTATGCAAGACAGAGGCGTGTCACCCCTACCCCCCACGCTGAGAGCCTACAAGCCGTTAGCCACCTTGGAGCACGCCCGAGCGCCACCGAAGTTACATGAAGGCCAAGAGATGACTAGAGGGTGCTACCCCCACTCCAGCCTTGCAGCAGAGGGATGTCACATGCCCTCCCCATGACCGCAGCCACACACACTACCCGGACTATATAAGTCCGTGCATGGCCTTTCCAGATGCTGCCACCAACAGCCCAACGCTCTTCAGCAGTAATTCAGAGGCTGCTACCATTTACGTCAATGAATCAACAGCCACCCGAGGCTGCCTACCTGGGACGTTGTTCAATAGTCTTCAGTAGCCATCCTAGGCTGCCTACCTTGGACTTTGCTCAACAGTCTTCTGCAGCCACCAGCGTCTACCAGCATTAACATCAATAGACTTGAGCAGTTACCAGCAGTTGCTAACATTGCAGTCACCATTAGAGCTCTGCAGCACCCGCAACCAGACACTCCAGGGATGCCAATCAAATTACCAAGTTACCAGAAACTTCTTCAGTAACTAGAGGCATCCCCCCCCCCCCCGTCCCGGTTGCCCGTCTCCTACAGACACCCCGGTTATAGTTAGTTTTATCGTAAGCAATTTTCGTCAGTTTAATTTCACTTTCCCTAACTATCCTAGGACCAGGTCACCAGGCTACCATAGGTTTACTTCCAGTCACCCGTCTGCTTGGCAGGAGAGCACGAGTCACTGTGTTTACTAAGCGATTAATCTACACAGCTTTGTTTCTTCTAACTACGAGTCTCATTCATAGAGTACTTTTGAACCAACTGCTAGGAGAACCTCGAGCCAAGTATCGCCGACCAAGAATGGGAAGTTGTTACTACGATCTAGCTATAACTGGAGACTCCCCTTCAGGCAGCTCCAATTCTGATACACACATGTTAGATGGCCATGTATTTTATTTCTACCAAGTATACAGGTACTGAGGAATAAAATAGAGAAGCCCCAATTACTAGAAACACTTTCCACCCAGGGAGAGACAGTGTGCCTGAGTTTTACCCCTACCAGAGCACCTGTTTGCTGGCAGGGGGATTTGCTTAGGTGCTGTGGCCTGGCTTTGGTTGGGAAACTCACACCCAGTAGTAGCAGTGGTAGCCCACACGGCTTCAACGCTTCTGGTTTTCCCGGTAAGACAGGGGACTTTCTGAGGCACCGGGCTTGTGCTATCAGCCACTACTGGACAACACTATTCGAGGGTCACTCATCTCCACGGTGCTCAACCCATAGTTCCCAGCAGCCAAACCCGCTCTATGTCATTTAAGGTGAGACACGGTGCAAGAAGGGAGGAGCAAAGAGTTGCTTGCCTCACTGCCAAGCAGCCGGGTGGTTTAGCTTCCCCTACTGCAGGCCAACAGGTAGAACGAGACTACACCAGCATCAACCGTCTGCAACCAACTACCACTCGTCATTAAGATGTCCATAATTAAACCCTGAAAGCACAACTGGCCTAAGAGCAACCAAAGCCAAACAAGCATGATCCAGCCTTAGCTAATCGGGCATGTGTCAAGACTGAGGAAGTCTTAGCAGACTAAGAGAGTCCTTGCAGACTAAGGAGAGTCTTTGCAGACTGAAGAGAGTCTTCACAGACTAGGAAGGGTTCGCGTCCTCTTCGGCTGGCGAGCCTGACGTATCTGGCGGTGCAGAGTGCTGGACTTCTATTTATACTCAATTTTCTCCGATCAGTAGTTCTTCAGGGTGTAGGGGTATAGCGTAGCCTTCCAGCGCAGGGGTGTGGTATCTGGGGTGCTGGAGCACCGCTCATTTATTTTTGCCCCGTTTGCAGGCAACGACAAGTTAAAACACCTGTTCCTGAGGCAGGCGGGTTGTGACGTCACAAGGCCACAGGGGTGCTGCCATTTTTGGGGTTGATGAGAACTTCTTCGAGGGCTTAGCGACAAGTAGTAGAATATCACAAATATTTATTTTATTCACGGGGGTAACTCTTGCGTGCAGGTTTCCGGGCGGGCAATGTAGATAGTAATTACGTGGGTAATTCACAGTTATGTATTCGGCAGTCCAGGCTTGTGGAATCTCGTTGCTCGATACATTTATTTTATATTGCCACTGTTATAACTTCCCCCTGAGCTCTGGTTGCTTGTAGATGGGGACGAAGTCACCCGTAGAGTGCGGATTCACACAGTGCAGCATGTTGGCATGCGTCAGTGCTTACTTTGTGTTTAACACATTATCATCAGGGGCTCTATCCTAAGTTTCTCAGGTAGTCTGTTGGCAGCTTTCAATGTCAATCTTGACTGTTAGTGCTCCTGCAGATCAGGAGATGCCATTTGAAATGATTGGGAACAAAATATGCCTGAATAGTTATTCTAAGCATACTATCGTTTCGAGACCTCTCTCTCTCGGCAGTGTTCGAGTTTTACTGACTGCCCCACCACAACTCTTCCCCTCCTTCCTGTGTGTTCAGGCAGACAACACAAAAAATGCAAACGCACACTGTGCCTGCAATAATGTATGATAAAATTGAAGCTATTCTTACAAACTATGCATTTGAAGTGGTTAGTTAATGCAGAAAAGTGCACATACATATATTAGTTATTTATACATTGTCTTATATAAAACAAATACTATTCCATTTATCAATGTGTAATGCAGTATATTTAGAGTGAAATTTCTTGATATGTCAGCTGAGGAAAATAGTGACACTGTGAATGGTTGGCAGTTGAGAACATTACTCATTTTAAAGGAACAACTGTTTCACGTATAAATATTACTGTTAAATTATGAGATAATTTGTTACATTATTACCATAATTATTAACTAACAGTCCATTAAAATTAATTTCTTTGTGATGTACTTAACAAAATTTTTAAAAGTTGATACGTAACATGTTTTAATAAATACAGTAATAAAGTTTGCCTAGAAAATTGTAGTAGGACAAAACAGTAAACCTTAAATCTTAGAGAGTGATTAATTTTTTTTATTTTAGAAACACACAAATTCCCGGAACCACTAGCGAACTAAAGTGTTAAAGAAAACTGTGTAGCCTATATGTATATTTATTCATGAAATTATAGAAGTTGCCCATTTAATTAGTTTGATTAATGCATGTAGATATGAAATTGTTTTCTGTATTATTATAAGTAAAAATAAATTGTCAGCCATGCCCCGAACCCAAAACATGTTTCTCTATTTACTAGCAGCCACGCTATGTAACCACTTGGCTATTTCTACACTTACAAAATAAACTCAAGATACAAGAATATATCGTCCATACTTCCGAACATGTACTGATACAATTATATGCATTTAATAATGTTACACATGTATGATAACTTTTTATGTGTTGTGTACTACCTTTAAGAAGGAAGTAACCGTAAAGTTTATGCCCATTTGCAATAAATATGGCCATCATGCTTCTCACCTACCATGCTTCTCTATCAGGAAAGCAGCTTTCGACTACACATTAGCTGTCTAGGGTTCTTGATCATTTTCTCATGAGAATCGAGAAGTCATGTTTAACTTAGATGACCAAACACCGGAAATATTATGAAAATTGTTAGGTTTTCACGATTGGGAACTGCATCTCGAAAAATTTAGAATAGAGCCCCAGGCATGTGAGGTGGCCTGTAACAATCTCACTGCTAATTTATTGGTGTTGAGAGCTGGCCAACATCCTCAATAGATAGGCATGAAGGATATGATGAACAAAACAACTACTGTACGTACTTTGTGCTTATCAACTATGACACAATGGGAGAGTTCACGAATGGCTTCATGTGTAGTTAGCTAGGTAGGGAGGGCTTATCTTCTCGTCGACAGTGGGTCATTGGAGATGGAGAAAATTGCTCAGAGAAGCAGGAACAGGGAAGGAATGTGTTATGGCCTGTAGTAAGGGACCATCCTAGCATTTTCCTGGAACGATTTTGGGAAACCTGGGAAAACAAAAATCAGGATGGCTGGACTGGGATTTGAACCCAGGTCCCCCTGAATTTGAGTGCAAAGTTTAACCCCTCCACCACCTCGCTTGGTACAGGGACATGGGCGAACAGCCCATGACCTACAACCATTTCATGCTCTACAGCTACTGGCAGCCAGTTTCTGTGGCAACTTTCCTTTTTCCATTCCTGCGTAATACCCAGCAGGCCTAATAAACTTAGTATTTGGGCACACCACCACCAACAGTTGACATTCTGTTAATGATATATTTCATTCCTTTGTACAGAGTTATTCATAGAACAAGAAAGCTACAAATGCCATCCAGTCATTCACAAATTTGATGACATAATTAAATATTTAACCTAAACTAGAGTTTTCAAACCTTAGAATGGTACGGTTTAATTGTAGTGATCTGCACCCAAAGTGGACTATCAGTATAGAACTTAAAAATTTAAACAACAGACATTTTCAATACAGGAAATAGAGATGCAAGAAAAGTAATGTTTTGTATTTTGTGGAAGATGATCTGCTTTGTGGTGTGAAGGTGTGTAACAGTTTATGTTTGTTATGGCAGGGCCTTCGAGCCAGAGGAAATGTTGAAGATTGGCTGGGCAAGGTAGAGGAAGGCATCTTCAGCTCCCTTCGCCGAAAGATGGATGCAGCAATCAAGGATCATGAGAAACGGACACGCAAGCAATGGGTATTGCGACATCCTTCACAGGTAAGAACCTACAGTCTGTAGCGAGGTTGACCACGTAGTTTTCAGAGCACCGGACTATTGTTATTCATGCTTCATTTCAGATTGTGCTGACTGTGTCCCAGATCATGTGGTGTGTGAGAGTTCATGCCATTTTCAACTTACAAACCGAAGAAGCCAGACTGTCTGCAATGGCCGACTTTGAAACTCGTAACTATAATGTAATTGTAAACAATTTAATACTACTTAGCTGAGGTTCATTTGCTAAAGAAATTTTTTGCAGATTTTTTTAGAGACAGTGCTACAAAACTTTTTATGAGTAGTATTTTCTTATTCAGATTTACTCTGTGTCATAAAAATAGTGGTATGCAGAGTCCCCAAGAGGCATAAGTTGGTATACAGTATTTTATACATTTTTAGTTTTTTACTACCATTTTTTTGTGCTTCTATAGATGAGGTCCATAAGATATGTAGGGAAATTTTTTTGGGGATATTTGTATAAATTAATTACATTTATAACTATGTTAAAAGCAACCATAATATTTTCGTATTTTCAACAAGACAATTGCTGGCATGTGAGCTGTGATAAGATAAAGGAAGTGAGTCACGTTGGTTTTGTAATAAAATATAATTGGAGATGGGAGGGGGAAGGTAATGGAGTGAGAGGTAGCAAGAGGGTGACTGAGATAGCTGAAAAAGCCACCATCGGACATTGTTTATTTTTAGATATTCTCCCTTTAGCCTATGCCAGCGATGGGGGCAGCCTACAGCAAGTGATAGTTGCCCTGCCCTAATAGCCATTCCCACAAATGACCTGCTACTAATGTACCACTTCCTTTCATCCCTCAGCTGTTTGTGACAAAGCTTGAAGGTGAAACTATTTCCCCCCCCCCCCTTTTCTCTCTCTCTCTCTCTCTCTCTCTCTCGTGCATGGTAACCAAGGAAACTGAATTTTTCTCTTTCTTTTTCTGCCTTTCGCTTTCTGTGTTTGTGTGCCCATGTACATGGAAATTGTGGAGAGCGAGGAATTTTTCTTTCTCTGTTTCATACTTTTTATTTTATTATTTCTCTGTATCTGTGTATGCATGTGTTTAGGAACTAAGTAGAGGGAGGCATGTTGTCGGGAAGAGAGCAGTAGGCTGAAGGTGGAGAAAGAGCAATTCAGGAATGTGCGGGAAAGCTTCACCCACCTTGTCTTCCATACAAATGACTGTTTGGCAATATAACATTGAAAAGGAAGTAAACACATGAAAATAAATTCAAGTGAGTGACATATAAATATGAAAATCGCCACCCATCATCTTGAAGCTGTATGTTGAAATTCTTGTGTGTGTTAGATACATATGTGTTGAAATATTTTGTCCTAGCAACTGAAAAAGGAAATGCAGAGAGTGTAAGATATGTGAGGGTGTAAGAATGTGAGTAAATATGGTAAGTTTCATTGCAATTGGTCTTGTAAAACTGTCACTAAAGAGTGCTAAAATTGCTACAACCCTCATAACATGAATGGTTGTAGTGTTATGAGCCACGGGGCTTGTTACAGTATGAAGCTGTGTGTAGTGAAATCAGTTTTTGCATTGGGTGAATGTCAGCGAGTAGCTAGCATGCGTTGGTAATACATACGTGTACAAACAACTTACATAGTTTGAGCCAGTAAACGTTTCCTCAGCCATTTCACGGGTGCTTCTGAGTGTGAATATCTTAGAGGAAATGTGAGTGGAGCAAATGGTGAACTGCAGAACCATGTGAACCATGTTGGGGCTCGGAAATGGTCAATTGCAGCATCACTGAATATTTACTGCTGTGCTGGTTGAGCAAACGGACTGTTGGCATTGTGTTCTTATATACGTACAGGATGTTGGTACATCCATTCGAGGGTAATCCTAAGAAGACAGCCTGGGAACAGCCTTGTGCTGAGTCCTGGAAACGTGTTCATAAACCCCAGTTCTGTAGGGCTTAAACCACATCTTTTATATAGAGTGATGGAAATTGGGATGAAGATAGTAGACGACATTGTAGTTAACGTCTTGGAGTAATAATGCCTTTACATTGACGTGCAATGGGTGACGTCCATGATCCTTCTTGAGTCTCCACCTCAGCTGCGCTCTTCTTTTACTAAATCTCCCCCAGTTGCATGTGTATAAATAGGACTCACACAGGCCTCTCGGGGCAGTTCATTTTAACTTGCCTAGCAAATATACCCCTGCTCTCTGTGCTGTTCAGCCACCAGACATCGGTATTTTGCCGTCAGGTGTCACTCTCACCTTGCCATTCTTGCACAAGTCATAGACTTTCTTGGCAGTCAGGTACCCATGACCTTCAGGCATCCTGGGCACAGGCTGGGTTGTATGTGGTGTATTCTGAATAAATCCATATATATATATATATATATATATATATATATATATATATATATATATATATCATACCTCTATCATTTACCATTCTATTCACATGGTTCCTCCATAGCGAACCAACACTCCCTCAGGTTTTAGCAAGCTCTAATGCCCAAAACTGTTCACACTTATACTAGAAACATAGGGAACTTCTCTCTACCTCAGCCTGGGCATCTGATTGCCAGCAATAAAACAGCTTCCCTGGGCACAGTTAGGGCTAAGAGTAAACCCTTGCTATGAAACAGACTTACAGGGAATGGGATTACCAGAAATAACACCACTTATATATGTTCTCCAGGGAGGAAACATAGCAAGGCTTCCCACCACCCCACAGATATCATACACTCCCAAATTTTAAACGTTACTCGACTCAGATGAGTGTCTGGTTACCTGTGATAATGCCACATTTCTGGGCACCGCAGAGTCAGGGTGCAGGGCTTGTTACTGTCAGGTGGAAGGACACTCTTCATTGGAGAGTGAAACAATTCTTAGGCAACAGCACCAGAGAGAGTCTCCAGTTCTATAGAAGGCCTGCCCTTCCCTTACACACAGTTCAGGTCACCTTGTCTACCTACCGGAGCTTGCCTAAGCCTGAGAACTAAACCTGCTACGTGCCCCACCATAGAGCAGGGAAGGAAAGGGTGAGAAGATAGTCGCTGCTTAGGCTCAACAATCTGTGGGACAGGGGCAGACTGTCAAAGGGTTATCCTCACTTGCATGAGGAAGCTGCTCTTCAATGGTCTGTAAACATCACAGCCAATTCCATCTTGCAGATTCCATCCAGGACCAGCACCTCCAGCTTAGCAGGGTCAGCATACCACACAGGATACTTCAAAATTCAGAGTTCAGTATCACCCCTGCCACCGACCCTGCCTCAGTGCTGAATTGAGCCTATCAGGTGTACTTAGCCACAGCAGTTATGCATCAATTAACGTTATCTGGGAATCTGCCATCCATCAGCTAAGTCTACCAATACTACTCACCCTACTGCCCTCTTGGCACCTTCACAGTTATAGATTTACCGGATTCTTAGAGATAGCCCTCGCTTTCTTAACCTTCCTCTGAACTCCACTCCTATGGGTGTAAGGCATTTGGCACTAACCTAAGATTGGGTCTGCAGGAAATAGGCAGTTGACATAAGTGTGTCCAAGTGGGGTGCCAATTGCATCCGCCAACACCGCACCTCACTCTTGACTTCCCCACCGGAGGTGGGGGAGACTTGAGCTGCAAAGTGTTGGTTAAAGGAACCACAAAGTGTTGTCCCAATGGGGTTGGTCTCCCCTGCACCAGAGTGCAATCATCTCTGCACCATGAAAGGAGCGGTGAGAGAAGTTCACCCTAGCCGGCAAGCTGATTCCACCAGGAGCGTACCTAGTGTCATGGTTCTACCGTTCCTCCCACCTGGGTGTAAGGAATGGGTGGACTTCCAGTATTGGTGAGGTAGCTGAGTGCCCAGTGGTCACTGGTCTCCCCAGAATCAAAGAAGTATCCGGGTAATTTTTTTTTTGTATTTGTGCCGATGTAGTTTAGGTAAGGGTTTAGGTTAGTATATAAATAGTTTTCGGGTACTGTTTTATTCATTTAGCTCCGTGTCATTAGAGAAGACTTACAATATTGCAGAGGCGTTTGTGGCCGGGTTATTACCCTAGTTCGGTTGATGCATGCCAATATACTGCACAGTGCAGAACGTGCTCTATGGGTGACTTCACCCCATCTACGAGCGACCAGAGCTTGGGGAAAGTCAGTAACAGTGGCAAAGTACAGTAACATTTCAGTATAAAGTACTTGAGTTCAAAGTATTTTTCACTTTAAAGTACATCTTTCAAATCCCCTGCTGATGTAATATCATTAAATACTTGTTCAGTATAAATTTTTTTTCAGTAGCAGGTGCAAGCCCAGCATCTAGATCCTTGGTGCGAGCAGCATAGTGGAGAGCAGTGGGATCTAGGTATCGTACTTGTGGCGGCATCCTGCGGTACACTGCTGTACTCGCCACGGGCCTCTTGCATGGTCCCAGTGGCACATTGGGTAAAAATAAATATTATTATTGGGTCGTATCTCCTGGCTCGGTAGATATACAACAAACTTGTAGGCGGCGGTGGTAACTCAACTCTGTAGACAACTGCCTGGGATGTAGTTGCACTGATGAGGAGCAGTCGTTTATTGATATTTATGAAAAAAAACCTCATGCATCAGTGTTGTCTCTGTACCCACCAGTGCCAGCTTCAAGTTTATATTTATCAGGACAGAAACTAGTATAAGTGGAGCATGAGAGTTTCTAGTAGAACTTTGTTGAGTTTTGGGTTTTCAGGTTTCTTTCTGCTAGTAGCTGATGAGTGATAGTAGTTCATTTTCAGTTCTAACCAAAGTTTTATTTATTGCAACACAAAATGAAGGTACAGAAAATCTGATGATGCTGAAAACTGATTGCACCGTGCGGCCAGATATTAAAGTGGAAATAAATATATATACTTGACAGTAAATGAGTACAAATAATTTAGATTGTATTGCCAATGAGAGCTATAAAAAATTACAATTATAAAAAGAATCCATGATTTTATATTTTAAAAATATGTATCTTATTTAAATGCACCTTTGTCACATTAAAACTCACAAAGGAATTGTAAAAGTATACATTCAATCCTGTTAACACCAAACTACAGTTAGTAAACATAGATTTTGGGCTAGTCATTATTAACAACAGTTTTATGTACGACTTTGTAGCAAGTTTCAGAGAAACTGAAAGATTTGACTTTTGAACGTTTTACAAGTCCTTTAGCAGCTTATAAATATATACAAATCTAATGAGGGGAAGGAAAAACAACACTCTTAGGACTGATGAGACTAAGGATAGAGAACTAATCCCGAAGAGAGGATCTGATAATTTTCGTAAAGTGAAATGGAGAAATTTCTGCATCTCTAAATGTTGTGGTCTTGTGAGCCAATAGGGGTGAAACGAGGTGAGTATGAAATGAGAGATATCCAAGAAAACCAGTCGACCAGCGGCATGGTCTGGCACAATTTCCACATGCAAAAATCTGGGGACAATCTCACCAGGAATCAAACCAGGTTTCTCTTTGGTGTAAGGTGAGTAGTGTGACCACTACATCACAGCGGCCACCAGATAATTATCGTGTTGGTATATGTAGTGAAATTATTGATAAACTTAGAGAAGATCTGTAAATGCAGTGTGCATATTATAGCTTTTTATAACAAGAATGGCCCTTCAACTATCCATAGTATATAGAGCATGTGAAGAGTAAGGAAATGTCAACATAATAAAATTATGGAAATTTGTACTTTTTAAAGTGTATCCAAATGTAAGCATATCACTCAGAATAATACTTAGTGCTTCATTGACCAACTGTTTAGCCAGGCACATCTTTTCTACTTTATGGCATGTGAGAAACTATACACCTATTTGTAAAAAAAATTGATCACCATGAACAAATTGTGGGAGTACAAGGATGGTTGTCACACAGTATTGTCATAGTGTGACATGTGTCTAATTTTTGTTTAATTTGATTTGCTTGAACAGATGTAGCAGTTATTATTTTATTCATAGCTGCAAAACACTGAATAATGTCTTAGGTCTTAGTAGCAGTGTGTGTCACAGAGCCAAGTTCAGTGAATAACACGCAGCATGCCTGAACAGTACATTCAACAAGCCTTTGTTCAGCTGGATCAGTTTGAGAGAAGCTGCATTGTTGGCCTCCGAGAGGCAGGTTGGACATTTTGGCTCATTGCTCCCCACTAGAATTTTTCTGCCTACACTGTGAATTGGTGCTGAACACAGTGGAATAAGGAACGTACACACACATGTTCATGAGAAGGCTCGGGTCAACCTCTCCGGACTACAAGTTGGAAGGATCATGTCATAGTGTGACAGGTTGTAATCACTCCTTGGGCATCACTGTGTACCATCCGGACATGTCACAGCAACTGGGAATATGCCTGTGTCCACTAGTATCATATTCAGGCTGCTAGCAGAGCTGGATGTTTTGTAGTGGTATCTCTTATAACGTCTCTCTTAAAAATTTCCATATATTTACGGAAATTTTTATGGAAATTTACAATAAATACGTATATGGGAATAGAATTTGTAATGACGGAAAACTGTGTTAAGTCCGTAAGTACAAAATACAGAATGTTTCCATATTTCCTATTCTTCGTGCTTTGGGGACAAACAATGCTGAGTCTACACAAATCTTTCTTCACTTCTATGGCCAGAAAATTATAATTTCTGGGGCAGTTAAGATAATTCACTCAACTAAGACCTATTCTTTAAAACATTAAAAAGTAGCATCAGGCATCTGTAACATTTAGCAGCACTTGAAAAACACTAACTTTAATAGAAACTGAAATAGTTGCTTATGTGGCTGTATTAGAAATACCAAAGTTGTACCAGAAATGTCATGTGAGAGTGGTATGCGAGTGGTTCATGGTGGACTTGTAATTTTTTGACTCATGTTAAAATATTGCTCAATTATAACATATTTTAACTTTTGAGTTATCTTTTTATACAGAGCAGAACACTCACATAATGAAAATTAAAGACTTTTTCACCATCTGTTTTTACTTTAAACTGGAATTACAGAAAACTAACTAAGAAATTATCATACAGGTTCCATGAATTCACTGAAAGTTTTGTGAATTTTACGGGAAGTCTGTTTAGAAAACCAACTTGTTCATAATTTTATGGAAAGTTTATGGACACATGTGGATAAATTTTTACCAGCACTTTCCTGTAAAGTGAAGCACATTTTTTTTTGGTAGTATTACGACCTGAGCATCGCCGAGCATGTGTAATAGTCCGCCCAGAATTGGCAGCATGGCAGTTTGCGGATTGCCGACAAGTGGTGTTCAGCGACGAATCAAGGTTCTGTCTGGATAAAGACAACCACCGAATTTGTGTATGGAGACGCTCTGGCCAGCGCCATGATACACGCTTCATTTTAGAGCGGCACACCACACCAGTGAGAGGTGTCATGGTGTGGGGTTCCATTTTATACGATTCCTGCACCCCAATGGTGGTAATTAAAGGAACACTGATGGCGTGGCGATACATCCAGGAAATTCTGCAACCATGTGAATTCCCCTTCTTGGTGCAGTCTGACAACCCCATTTTCCAGCGGGATAATGGCCGACTTCATATAGCACGGTTACTACCAAAATACTCATACGATTATGTCAGTTATCACATAAATCAAACATGAGGTGCTGCATGAATTACCATTATGAAAAAGTCGCACCTCATGCGTCGTGACAAAATTGGTATAGTGTACAATATTTTCAATTATATTTCTTTACAAATATGCACCAAATCTATCACACCAATCTTTAGTGTCAACTATGTGCGGCTAAATTGCACAAACCAGCACGCGTATTGCTGAGTGATACAAAATGTGAGCCAAAACTTGCTAATAAGAAACACCACCTTAACAAGTGCAGTTGCTTACCAATTGTTTGAATGAAAAAAGTTTGTCTTCATAACCAGTGTATAAATAATTCCATACGAACAATTAATGAGTGAGCGAATAACTCTTAGCATGTGACAAAATGTGTAGAGTATACAATCTTAAGTGCCGTCACTCCAGGTTCAGCGGGGCACATTGTTACAATACCTTTACCAAGCGACTCTGTCAAAACTTTTATTGGGTCGACAACGTGCGACCCAGGTGTGCAGATTACAGCTAACTTTGATTAATTTCCATGCCTTGACAAATAAAGTAGCAAAACTTTGCGCTACTGTTACACTGCTGTGCACACACAACTCCACAACCCTGCAGCCTATAATCACACTGAGGCAAAATAATTATGTTGCCAAACATAAACTCTTACATTTAATATTCCCGAGCTCAACTTTGAATAAAAGGCAACATATTACAAACATTACAGATAATTAAAATAAGTAAACAAGGTGTTTAGCACAGTAACTGTGAACCCACATTAAAACAGTTCTCATTCAAAATTTTGTCACGTCTATGCAGTGAGCAGTGATGTTTCAAATATTACATTAAATATTAAAGAACTAAAAATGTGAGACAGTTGTTTCACACTTGCTTGCATATATATATATATATGTATAAATGTATAAATCATGTGGCCCAAAAAATACTGCAACTCTTCTAGTATGATTTTACGCCTTTTAAAACAAAGCCCCAATAAGTGGGAGCAGGAGATACTGTATCAAGATTTCACCTTAAATAAAATGTCATACAAGACATTAGGATAAAATTATCACAAAATTTAGAGAACAAGTAGCAGCTGAAATATTAATATGCATTTCAACTCGAACAAAGTACTTGTTCACATAAAATGTTCTAACTCCTGATGATTAAAATTTGTCAGTAAGCCGAGACTGTGCAACACACTTATATGATATCGCCTCGGGCCAGAGGATTGGGGCGTGGCAAACCACACCAAAACTACTATCAATACAAACCTCAAACAAGTATCACATATTAAACATTACAACCCGAATAGAATTTCAAAGCACTGCCAAAAGGAATTTAAAATAAGCATTAAAGGTTCCGTCCCTGACTAACTAGGGCTCATGACGCACACCGAAAAACTATGAAAAGCCAGTCAACTAGCACAGTACATTCTCTACTTACCAATAAGTTTTCCCTCTTTGATATGGCAATATCCTTCCATTGTCATAATATGTACCAGTAGCGTTGCTGACATAAAACATAATGAAGGTAAGCCATTAATCCCTGTCAAGTATAGAATCCGCTTGCAGATGACCCAAAACGACAATCTGTTGAAGGTTAAAAGTGCACAGCAAGTCGGCTGGAAAGCTAGTGTGTGTGTGTGAGACTGAAGTGTTGCAACTTTTGATTAATCTTGTGTCGACATCAAGGGAAAAAAAAGGGGGGGGGGGTAGGGCTTGGTTACAGAGAGGATATAGGAGGGGAATCATCGAGGCCGGCAAAGAGAAGGCAGTGCGGCGCTAGTGTTCCTAAGTCCATATTGACTAAACAAGTGTGACGGGTCTGCCACCAACATTGCAACCCCCTCCTCTAAAGGTCCACTGAAGTCCAAAAAAAAAAATTTCAAGCCTAGATCTTTACATCTTGTCAGCCCTAGGAATTCACACTCAAAGAAGAAAGGGAAGATAAGATGCATTCTCCAATCCAGGACCACAGATAAGCGGTATCTTAAGTAGGCTTGAACGGAACATTGGTAGAAACCAAATAAGGAAATTGGGAGAGATCACAAAATTCATAACGCATGGGATAAAAGAGAATATGTAGTGTCAAACATCACAATTACAATATTTAAAGTACAAACTTCAGCCAATAAAGGAAAACTGAGAAGCAAAGATAAATATTAAACCCTAGGTACATAACTTTTCAGGTGGCACACATGTGCCTTTTTATATAACTTGCCGGTAGTAGGAGAGGTCAACTGCACCGTGTTGGGGGCAAGAAATTTTTGGATCCTAAAAGGACCAACAAATTTCGGAAGTAATTTACTACTAATACTATTTGCCAAATCTGCTGAAGAGAAATTACGGCAAAGCACAGATCGCTGGGTTTGTACTAAGAAGGAACTCTGCTTTATCCAAATGTTGATTAACAGATTTTTTTGCCACGCTCAACCTTTTGCAGACCTCTCCAAACAACCAGTCCCTGGCGGCATCATCCAAAAGAAAAGGAAAGGAAGGAATGCCCCAAGCATTCAACAAAGAATGACCTAAAAGGCATCCAAGGAAGGGTAAAGATAGAGGAGTACTGGTGAACCATGGGATGCACTATTAAATTGTACATTAATCAAGTCTAAATCTTGATCCCACAATGAATGATCGTAATTGTAAAAAAATCGTCAGGCATGCTTTTAAGTCCTTATCAAGTCTTTCAACTCTGTTGCCTTGGGGAAAATAAGGACTCAATGTAAAATGTTTTATAGCCCATTTAAAACACGTGTTCTTAAACATTACAGAGGTGAAATACCAGGCATTATCAGTGATGATTTCTGCAGGGTCCCTGATCACTTTCCAAACTTGTTCACTAAGGGCTTTAACTATTGTCGAGGATTTCATATTTCTTGAAGGCATTAAAATAACCAATTTAGAGAAAGTATCTAACAAAATCAGAACACATAAATATGGACAGTGTTCCATGGACACATAGAAAGCTGAACTACACTCTGACCTACACTGGCTTGCTGTGTCTGCTTACATTCCTGACAGGCATTGCAAGATTCAACAAACACTGCCACCTCGCTCTTGAGGGTGGGCCAGGCAAAATGTGTAACAATCTTTTGGAAGGTACAGCTTATAGCCTGATGTGTGCAAAAAAACTGAAATGGGGTGGTATGATGATACCATTGGCCTCAAAGATTGGGGTACTACGATTTTCCTCGCACGTCCATTTTTCCTATTGAAATATAGTATACTATTCTCTATAACATACAGAAGATCTACACATTAATTCAAATCTTTTACTAAACCAGAACAAAATGCATCATTCTCCGGAGCTTCCCGCAATTTAACAGAAAACCCTTGAAAGTCCTGTATAAGAACCAAAGATGCAACGGGTGTCTCCTCCGTCATAGTTTTAAAATCTTCAGGATCAAACATGCATGAGAGTGCATCATCTACTACGTTTTCCGAGTGTCGAACATGTTGAATTTCAAACGGAATATTGAAAGACGGAGAACCCAGCATCTTAGCTTCCTCAATTGCTGCGGATGGTTGAGGACCCAGCTAAACGCTCGGTTGTCTGTGAACAGATCACATTCCTCATGTTCTAAATAAGATGCAAACTTTTTCAAACTGTATATACATGCAAGTGTTTCCTTTTCATAAGTACCTAGATGTCGCTCTGATTCGGTAATACTGCGGCTCACAAAAGTTATTGCGACTAAGCCGTCTTCAGCTCGCTGATTAAGAACCGTGCCTAATGCTAATGAGGATTCGTCTACTTGCAAAATAAACTGTTTGGAGAAATCGGGTAAGTGAAGAGCAGGCGGCAAGGACAATTTCCTTTTCAAGGTAGTTTGGGGCCCCAAATGAATTCCATGCCCTTCTTTTTTAATTTATTTAAGGGAGCAGCTATTTCAGAGAAATGATCTACAAATTGGGCATAGTAACCCATTATGCCCATACAATTTTGAACACCCTTGATGTATTTGGGATGTGGAAAACCCAAAATGGGACTCACGCGATCTGGGTCAGTGATGTATCACCCCTCGCTAAGCACATAGTCTAGAAACTTGGCTTTATGGGAACCCAGGGTTTACTGTAAGTCCAACCTCCGGTGTCTTGCTCAAGACTTGATGCAAATGCTCTAGATGAGACTCCATATCATGACTGTAGATAATTATATCATCAATGTAGTTGAAAACAAATTTAACCTTGAATTCTGAAAGAACATGATCTAGTACTCACGACAAGTTCTGACTCCCAAAGTTTGATCCTATGGGAATCCGCGTAAATTCAGATTGACTCCAAGGCATGCTGAATGCTGTGTATTTCCTAAAAGAGGGATCCAGCAAACATTGGTGAAAGCTATTGTTTAGATCAAGGATGGAAAAATCACAGGCCTGCCCAAGGTGGTGTAGGGCAAACTCAATCGTCGGCAAAGGGAAAGGATCCTTATGAATTTTTTTTATTGACGAGAGAGTGGTTCACAACCAAATGATACTTATCATTATCTTTTTTTTTTTTTTACTAAGAAACCAGGAGAGCAGTAATCTGATTAGGTAGGCACAATCACGCCAGCTGCTAATAATTGATCTACAGTAGAACCTCTCTATTATGACCCCTCACGGTTCCCGAGAATAGGGTCAAAATATAGAAGGGGGGGGGGGGGGGGGGGGTCACAGTAAAAAATTTGGAAAATTTCGGGCAGATTTTGACCCACCCTAACCCCTATGCCCCCAAACTTGAGATTTTTTGCATGAAGTTCATGTTCAATCGTCTCCAGCGCATAAAAAAATCACTTTTTGAATTAAATATAAATATGTATGTACATTTTAATAGCTGGTCGTCTCCTGATTAATTTTATACACAAGAAAGACATATTGGACCACCCCTTGTCATAAAAAAGAAGGCCTAAACACAGTATGACATGGCCATTGAAAGTATTTGAAAAGATTAGATTGTGTATTATTAAAATATAACTAAACACTGTTCGAGATGCCTTATGTTTGAAGCAAAACACAGAACTTTATTTATTGATAATATATTAATGAAACAATAATTTAAAAGGTAGGTGAGTTAATGTTACAATTATTCCTCTTCAACTGCAGATATGAACACATTATCTTGTCAGGCACCACATTTTAGGCCAATTCGTGGTACATTTTTTGTATTAATTTTAATAGTATGGTGTATTCATATCTGAAGTTCTGGGGAATTATTTAAGCAGTAACAACGTACCTTTTAAAATTTTATTTCATGAATTAATGTCTTATTTTCCAGCAAACATTTAACAAACTGTCTTGTAGGACATTGTATTGTAGTCTGATCAGCAGTCTAGTTTTTGGATAATTTTGCTGTTCATTAGCATTAAATATATCCATTTATATGGAATATTTCCCTGGAATATGTCTACATACCTTTGAGATTTTTCCATGTTTTTTTTTTTTTTTTTTTTGTTAAGAAAATAAAGTCTCATTGGTTGCCAGCCAATTGACGTGTCATTGATACAGAAGCTTAAATTTTTTGGACCTGAAAAACATTTTGAACCAAGCTTGAGCGGCAAGATGGGTTGTTTGAGTTGAGTTTTCAATTATTTAAAGATCTCTAGCTGTGCATCAGCCTGAAGTGCTGTAAGATGGCAGTCATGTCCAAGTCTGCAAGGGTGGCAGTTTTTTGAATGGAGCTTGAGTGAGATAAGAAGGTAGAATGCCAGGATGGTTGATCATGTGTGTTTATGACTAAATCACTTATATCAACTTGTGCCTGGGGCACCTGAAGTGTAGTGTTACCTAACTGCTGGGTGTAAAAGCAGCATGGGTATGTGGGAGAGAATGGGGTGTGTACGACCCCTGTAACAAGAAAACTAGGCAACTGGCATGGGTGTGCCAGCATGGTGAGTTGGACTCCCTAACAGTATTAAGGCTTTACTTCATCGGAGATGGCTATAGCAGGCATACAGCATAAGGCATGAAGGTCTTGTTGACAGCATATGGAGACGTAAGCCGGCAGACAGTCAGTTGGACAGCATGGAGACTGAGCAGAAAAGAACTGTCTAAAGCAGGGGTTCCCAAACTTTAGTTTATCACGCCTGCCTGCTGCAAAAAAATAACTACGTTCCCGTGTCACAACTTCATTATTATAAGGGTAAAACGAAAACGAATAAAAGTCTCAAAGGTGTTATTTAATAATTAATTTTTAATGCTTATTGAAAACAAATGGTGGTGAACAAATCAATCAATGAGACAAATGAGTTTGCATATTTTTAACAAGATTCCCAATTCTTGGTTGAATAGAAGAAATTGTACAACGTAAATCACTGGCAATATCGAGTTTGCCTCTATACTTCTAAATACAATTGCAGCAGTTGCTCTGTTATGTCAGGATAAACTTTGAAGTACTTGACCCAAAACAATTTTTTGTCATTCTTCTCAAAATTGTATTTTGTAGCAGGGTCATTTTTTATTTCCAACGCCTGCTCTTGAAGGTTTTCTGGCAGCGAGTCTATGTCAACATGGAAAGGATCCGTCACTAATCTATAAATGTTATTATTGCATGAGTTAGGAAAGTAATGCCAGAACTCATCACTCAGGTGTTGCAAATGGTGTGATATTTTTGCCTTAGTGACAGTATTCCCAAAAACCTATTTACAGTCCGATTAAAAAACTTTGAATTTTACTAACTGTACAAGTGAACAGCTTGGCACCCACGCCCCACTTAGCAGGTAGTCATGTCTCCCTTAGGGGGCGTACCCCCCACTTTGAAAATCAGTGGTCTAGAGTAGGGCATGGTACCCATTTGTAGTGGTAGTTAAGGCAAGTAACCATACAGAATGGTAGAGGTGTGCGACCTGGGAAGCAGTGGGGCTGCACAGGCTGTGTTAGAGACATAGAATAGAATAGAATAGTCAAGAGCTCAGCAACACCAAGTACTGCTGGAGCCATGGTGCGGGCATGAGGCCCAAGAAACTGGTCTAAGGGGGCTTTTAACTGGCTATTTACAGGGGCAGGACGAAACTAATATTCCAAGTCATGTGCACATGCAGGATAGGTTGGAGACAGGCAGTTGCAGACCCACATGTCAGTAGGCATGTCGTGGTGTGTGTGATGGAGGCAGCTTTGCTGTAGTTGGTGGCATCGTGGTTTAGCATGAGGAGGAATGCAGCTGAGGTGGAGTATCAAAGGAAAACAGACCCCATAATGGTGTGTTACAGTTATGAAAACATTTTCATTTATGTTACACTTTATTTTCTGTGTTTGGCTGAAAGCTGACATTTTTTCAGCGTGCATACATTTTGAAAACAGTATGTGTTTGGAAACAAGTAACTGTAGACGTACTTGATTTTTATGGTTAAGTACAAAAATTCAAAACTATGGAAATATGAATGTCTTTAATGTAATTAACTGTGTATTTTTAATATATGAATGGAGAAATAACGTACTAGCGCCAAAACCTATGCTGCCACATGATTTTTATGTAATCACAAAAATCGTAGCTTTTCAAACAGTTGGATGTCAAGTTGTTATTCTTGAAGCATGTTATTATAAGGAAGTGATGGAACATGGTTGCAGGAGCTGAAGGAGCTTGCAGGCATGGTGAGAGGGAAGTTGCGGAAGCTTCAGCGCATAGTATTGTGTTCCCTCATAACTATTGATGTTCATGCGAGAGATATTATCACGGGACTCATCAAGGAGAATGTGCACAGAGCGTGAGTTAAAACCTGATCTGACAAGCATGTAAAGCAGTGGGTTCGTGATAATTTTTTCCTTTACAAATATAACAGGCATTTTTATTGAAACATATTCAATGTGTTGACTGCTTTTGAGGTGTGGTCGTTAATGATGTTTCCTCTCACCTAGAGGTTTCAGGTTTGATTCTTGGCGCAAATACTTGGAAATTATTAAAATTGCAAGTGGCTCTGTCTTACCTCCATACTGCAGAAGGCAGGTGGAAAACTCCCGCAGAATCATTTTTCCAAATTGCCTTGTGTATGCCACTGTCTCTATCATCATGACATTTGTTTGTATATGTTCACAGTCAATCAAGCACTTTTGGAAGCCCTGCTTACAGTCTTACCTCTCATTATGTACCCCTCTGCTACATGGAAAATTAACATTGACATGGGCCTGATCCCTTTATTCATGCACCATCCAAGTGTATCTGTGCAATTATTAGCAACGTAAATATGTTACTAATATACAAATTCATAATCCTATGTGTATAAAACATTAACGCCGAAAGTTTTAAATCATTAGTCATAAATTAAAAAAATACTCTCGCAATGCATCTAGAGTTAAGAATTATTTTTATTAATTTGTTGCCAACTTGACTTAATGCCAGCAATGCCGGTGTCTACTGTAGCATATAAGAAGTTACCAGCAGAGTTTTTAATTCATAGGTTTTTTTTTTAAGTTATCACTTTACGATGAACAGTCTATGAGCATCATCAATTAATAAGATAATTTTATTTTGTATGGTTAAGTTGTGAAAGGTTGTTAGAATCAATGTATCAAAATTTTTCTTCATATTTTTCTGAAATTACCGTATGTAGGCCTACCCTTATACACTCAGATTTTGGATTACCTTGAAGATAAGATGACTACCACATTTTCGCTTTGGTCTGTAGGAAAAGTTTCTTCCCAGTCAAATTATTTGAAAATAAACTTTCCCAGGATATTTATTTTATCTTCTAAATATAGGTTTATTAGTATACACATCAAATGCAGTTACATTGCATTTTTTTGTCTTCCATATTTATCTCTGATTGAAATGCATATTTTACTCATTTCTTAAGTATTTTCATAAGTTGATTTTTCTCCAATCAAAGAAATATTGTCAGTTACTGACCATCTCTTACTTATGCTGAATTAAAAACATTGGCCTGAAACTCCTTTATTGGTAAAAGTAAGGAAATGCTCAAATTTTGGGAGGGAAGACTTGGATAAATACAAGTTAATTCCAAAATAGTTTAATTAATATAGTTGTATTAGTGTATAAAATATTTTCTTCTCTTTAGCGCAGTGTTAATTTTCATTTTTAGTGCAATTTTCCTTTGGCTATATTTTATGTAGTTTGTGAATTTGAAACCAAAGTTTTTGTTCTACAGGGACAGTTTTGAATGGTTGAAGCAATTGCGCTACTACTGGGAGGAGGAGAAAATGTTATGCTCGGTTCACATGTCGAGTGCACGCCACTCTTATGGATATGAGTACTTGGGGGCATCCCCTCGTCTGGTCATCACACCCCTCACTGACAAGTGCTACCTCTGCCTTATGGGAGCTCTACAGCTCGATCTAGGTAACAGTTTGATGTTGAAATAATGAATCAGTGATATTGGTGTCTGAAAAACTAGATTCACTCGTCATAATTATGCAAATATATTGGCCAAGCTGTTGTGCAGTAGTTGTTCTTTAGAGTATTTCCTGCTGCACAGAAGTTATTTTTTATTTATAACTCTTTGGCCATATTGATATTCACTGTTACTGCTTGAAAATTTAATGATATTAAATTATGTATAATTAAGAAATGGCCTGAATCAAAAGTTTCTCCAATCAAAACACTGAAATTTGCCCTAAAATTATTGTCATGGCTCGAGAATAGTGTGGACTGTATTTTAGCAAAAACACTGCAAGTTATGACTTACTGATACAATAACAAAGCCGAACTAGTCTTGTACAGTACACTCAGGTAACGCTGCTCTAGCACCAATGGTGCCACCTTCAACTGTGTTGTCGAGACGTGGCAGGAAATTAAAATGAGTTAAAAGGAACCCATGGCCTAAACATTCTGTCTACCTTGAAGGGTTTATACTTCAACACATTATTCCCATAAAGAATATACAAAGGTATGAAACAGAACAATGTACATTTACACAAAAAAGTTTTATATACATGATGGACAGCAGTTCTCTTCATCGTGCACTAACTGAGGGAAAGAGGGCACAACTTAACAGCTGGCTTGGTGGTACCTTGCGGATATGAATTTCAGCAATGCAAACACAAAACTGTTTGCTCCAGAGTAAACCTTTACTATCCCGCCAAGCTTCCACCACTTGGTCTTTTACCAAAACCAAGCTGTCTTCAGCTGGCTATATTGTCTTCTCTATTAGTCCATATTACTTTGGGCTGAAGATTATAGAGGTACTCCATATGTCACCGCTTCCACAACTACATCTGTTGTAGAAGTGACCACCTTGTCAACCTGTTGACCGGAGTTGACGACATGTCTAATTCAGGCAATATCTGAGTTAGACCCATTGTATAAAAGTGACTGGGAGTTAATGCAGAGAAGTGATTGAAGTTATTTTACAATGGGTTCAAAGGTCTTGAATTGGGCATTGCTTCAATCTGAGACAAAATAGTGCTGAGTTCTTCATATTGGTCCCCACAACTTTCTTGAGAATGGACTTGACAGATTTGATACTTCCTCTCAATGTTTGTAGAACTGAGGAGTTGCTGGAGGGTTGAAGTGCCAGGTAACCATATGCTCTGCTAAGCTGTCTGTGAACTACTTGTGAGTTTCACTATCAGCAAGAAATATCTGCACTTCTTCCAGCTGATGGCTGGCTCCAACAAAGTTGGTGCGACAGTAACTGTAAATGTAGGTACACTGTCCACATCGAGCAACAAACTTCCAAAAAGAAATTGCCAGAAATGGTTCCAATGATAAATCTGAAACAAGCTTTAGATGTACAACATTTGTCACAAAGCATACAAATATTCAGACGTATGCCTGCGGCTCACAAGGCTTTCTGAGTCGAGTCATGGTGATGGGGAAGGGACCTCCATAGTCGACTCCTGTGTTTATAAACCGTGGTGTAGCACACCCCTTCAGCTGGAAGACATCTCGTGATAGGTGTTAGGGGTATGGGATGGGTTTGAAAGCAATGCATACATTTATGATGGTGGCTACAAATGAGATTTCTGGCACCAAGTACCCAAAATTATGTTTGAAGCAATGACTGCAGTATCTGGGAATCTGAGTGCAAAAACTTTAAATGAATCTCATCAATTAGCAGCACTGCAAGTCAACAATTTTTGGGAAAATGGCTGGATGTTTCTCCTTTAATTGCAAGTTAGCTCTCTGCAGTTGACTAACTACCTTCAGGATCTTTCAGAATCTACAAAATGAACCAGCTTCTGGATGGATGGAAAAAAAGGTTGGTACCTGGCAATTTGAGCAAACTCTTCAGCAAACTATATTTGAGAGATAATAATTGGGATATATAAGGTCCTCTGCATTTCATCCAACTGAACTGGACTTGTAGGTGCCACGCCTAGACTGTCAGTCCAAATGTACAACACAACGTGACTGTCGTACTTTATTTAACTTTGACTGTCTTTCCATTAAGTTGAGGAATGGGGACTGTCTCATGGTGGCCTGCAGCACAATAGTTTGACACTCTTCATTGCAACTGGGGCTAGAGTTATGGAGTGTTTTCTGTGGCCAATGCTGCTTATCTCCACAGAGCCATGCAGGTCCTGACTACCAAAGGGGATGGTCGACAAGTGTACAGGAGTGAGGCCATGAGAGGCACCATCTGCTGAGATCTTTTTACTAGGAACTTGATACTACCAGACAATAGAAGTGCAGCTCTGCATTTCATTCACATGTTTGCTGACAGAGGTTTTCCACACATGTGGCTAACCATGGCAGTGTAATTTAAGAGTCAGTATAAGCATATGCACCTTCAAAAGACATAATTGATGAGTACTTATCCAAAACTAAGCAGAAGTACCAAGCCAGGAGTACAGCAGCACAAAGCTCAAGGCAAGGAAGTGTTACTCTTTTGAGAGCAGCCACCTTGGATTTAGCAAACAACAAGTGGATGGCGACCACACTCGTGCAAGACACTTGTCAAAGGTACACTACAGCTGCATAGCCCTTCTCTGAGCTGTCAGAGAAACTATGCAGTTCAAAGCTAGTGTCTGCATTACTAAGGGTGATACAACGAGGAATGGTTATGGTTGAACAGCATGACAACTTATTAAGAATTGTTTCCCACTAGGCAATAATGTCAGGAGGAGTTGGGCAGTCCCAATCAATACTTGCCAGCCACAGCTGTTGTATCAAATGCGTGGTTATGAGTGTCAATGATGCAAACATCCCAGTGGGTTGAAAACACGGGTGATGTCCAACAGGATTCCAAGTTTTGTCAGAACCAGGTGTTTTGGTTTAATATCCAAAGGTGTCTGTGCAGGTGTTTCATTGCAGCCCTAGGACGTAGATATATTGGTATTCATCAAACGAGTAGGATGTACTAAAGAGTTGCATATCATCTGGATACAAGACTTCCAGCACAGCAGGGCAGATGCAGGTGAATGTGCAAAGCTGGAACCAGCCTTGCTAAAACATATATTTCTGTCTCAGTGTCACAGCAGAAGTGACATCCACATCACTGATCACCATGGCATCATAGATGTGTCAGAGAACAAAACACTTGCAGAACTCTCATAGACTCTCTTCTAGGATTGTCAAAATATCAATTTTTCTCGATTCTGATTCTTGATTCCAACTGCAAAACATTTCACTCAATTCAGCCTCCATTCCGATACCATAAATTAAGATATAGTGGTTATCAACATGTGCCACAGTCAATGTATCCTTTTGAAATTTTATTTTATAGGTCAAATTAGACAGAGACAAATATGAAGACAATTACAAGAAAGACTTTCTGGTCTGCTAAGTGAAGTTAATTTCCTGTATTGATGTAACAGTCAGACTTATCTAATTAGGCCTAACAAGATCATATCAGTATTTTTGATGAATATATGATTTATTTGAAATTAATATAGACACAGTATTATACAAATAAGTTAAACAAAAGTTCTGAACTTCTCAATGCAATATTTTAGTTCAACTTATGAAACTAACCAATATGTACACAAATATTGATGCTATTCAGTAATGTAACTGAAATACAAGTAACATTTCATTTAGCTTGCTAAATGAAAATGCTTCTACCAGACATGTTAAGTTGCAGGGACACTGAATAACTTGCTGCTACATGCATATTTGCCCAAAAGATCTTCTGAATCATAGTTATTGGAAATTTTCTTGTACTCGTGTTTACATAAGTGTTTTCTCATGTTGTGCGACTAATGCCACCTCATGAAATTTTTGCCAAACACAAAACTGCAAAATGAGTAATTTGCATCATTTACGCCAACTGAAAAATAAATCCACACATCGTTTGACACATTTTCTTCACGTCTATGTATATAAAATCTTCAGTACATTGCATACCTTAACACTACCTACTTTTAGTAAAAAAGAGACGGATATTTTTGGTTAAGGTAAACACAAAAAAAATTGCTTTCAATTTCGACATCAAAAACAAAAATGTCACAAACAGGAAATATGTATGGTACGAAAAATATACCTGTTCTTTAACTAATATACCATTAAATAATAGGTAAACAAAATAAAAAATACGAAAAATAATACTAGGAATCCTGGTATTATTAAGGATCTTGCTCCAGGATCCTTTTGCTCCGACTACTAACAACTATTGTGCGACAGACTAAAAGCCAATGCATGCTCCGCGTCAGCAACCCGGAACTCTAAGAGCTTGCCACTAACGAGGGTTATCTACAAACAACATCTGGTTGCAGCATGACCCCGGACTGCCAGCGTGCAGCTTATCAACAAATGCTGGCAGGAGGACGTCACGCCTCCCCTGCACCCCGCGCTGGCAGCCGGACGCTGCTGAGCTCGAGAGTTATTCTTTCACATCTCTAACAACCTCCCACAGCACTAAGTCAGTGCTCGGGATCTTCAGAGAATCTTGTTACTTTCAAGTACGCCCCAGCGGCTACTTACTACATATGTTGCCAACCAGTCAACCCGAAGACCAGCGAACACGATCACATATTTATTTAACTTCACTTTGTCTCCTCTAAACACCTTTTACTTAGCAGTTTAACTTTAACTGTTTTGTATTAGTCTAGAACCAGCTTTTCCCTTTTACTTAGAACCAGGTCGCCTACACCTGGAACCACAGTTACCTTCGGCTATCCACAACTTGGTAGGGGGTAGCACAGGCCACGTTGTAACATTCCAGCTAGATATATATATAATTGGTATATTCGGGAAGTATTTCAATTGTCTATATTTCAGTCAAGGATAGTAATTCATGAAATATTTGAAAGGTCGTGGCAATGACAACTTGTTTGTATTCTATATATTTTTGTTTTTCCAAATTGATTATTTTTCTTTCCTCATTTCATCAGTAGTAAAAGGCATCAACAACAGACATCACTGGGTTGATAAACTAAACATGTCGCCACCGCATTGCTCGACATAGTGAAACGAGGAAAATAACAGAGGTCACCTTAAGCTGACGTTACCAACTGCTCGAAAACAACACATTTTCAATGAGGAAACGTTTGATCTATATATAGGGAAGCACTATCTTTCTTGGGTATCACAATAGTCAACGAGTACATCACGACACAACAGTTCGTTGCAGCACAATCTTTTTTTCAGCTGTCAGTTGGACAGCCTGCGAGTGATCACATGACTCGCACCGACCAGTGCCTGCGACTTTAACCTTCTTATGTATTTCGGACATTTCAGTTCAACTATCTATTAAATTTATTTTACGTCTGTGCGGGTAGTCAATAGGGTGCCGGGAGAGAAAAGTAACGATTCTCTCTTGTCTTCGTAACTCTTGAAGTGAGAAGTTTTGTTTTATGAAGGCTGCCATTCTGTCTTGTTTTTTTTTGTTCGTCAGCTGCGAGTGTCAATAGTTTGTTTTGCCAGTAAACATTTAACTTCTTATTTTATTTATTGGCTATCGTGGTATCAATAAACTTTCATTATTATGTAGTCAAAGTCTCCAACTCACGTTGAGCTAGTTCTTTGGTGTTTACTGAGAACTACAAAGAGAGGACTGGACAGTAATCTTTTACAAGTGGCGCCCAATGTGGGGCGCATCAGAGTTTTTATCACTCGTGTTCCAGGGTGAGTGTAACTACGTCAACCTCAAACTTCCAACTACAGTTTCAGAGACAGTTTCCATACCGCCACGTACAGTCAATGAACGATAATACATCAATGTAAATATAAACTTTTCGAGAAGAAATTGTAGGTATGAACAATATTGTAAAATTCTAATGTCAGTCTTTGTTTAACTAATATCACAATGATTTGGGTATGCATTGTAAATATTTTTTTAAGCTGATTGTGCGGTAGTACAATAATCAGGTTAGGTTAGAAAATATAGCACTAAATTCACAAATGAGTGATCAGCTAAGTTTGATTTTAAAGTTAGTTTTAGAACGTGGGAGAGAACAAAGGGCAATGTTTCAGGAACTTCAGGCAAAAAAAGTGAGTTGACAAACGAGCTTCGGGAATATAATAAAGAGTTTAAAGAATGTAGGCCTATGACAGAACTTAAAAACGAGTGTAAACAGTTAGCAGGAAAATCCACAGAGTTTGAGAAAATACTTGACAAACTCTCAACTGACCCAAAAAATGTGGAATTGACTGTAAACTATGGTCAGAGTACAGTAGATAATTGTAATGAACGTTTTCTTGAAGGTAAAAACAATAATGCAGACTTGTCAAATATTTCCAGCAATGAATGTAAAGTTGTAAATTCTCACAGTGAATTAGAAACTATAGAGTACAACTGCTATAATTTGGAAATTGAAGCAAATTAAATTCATGTAGTACAACAGAAAATTGGAGGGGGTTAATCCCCGAAAAACCCTCAGTGAATTGAATTTTAGGTTAGGCTTAGTTGTTACTTTTCACCAACGGAGGGTACTTTCAAATATTTGTATTTTTGTGCCACTGCTGATACCACAACCACAATAGCAACATATCATTTTGAAAGTGGCGTGTTAAAAAAAAATATGGCTGTGTATTAGATAAATCTAATAGTGACAATTTTGAACAAAGTGCAAAATGTGTTAAAGTGCCGAACTTGTTTAAGATTCATGAGTTATTCAGAAAAGAAACTGTAAGTCAAGAAAAGAGAAATAAAGGCATGACTAAGGGGGTAAAGAAGACTTATAAGAGAACAAAGAGGTGTAGTTTCATGAGGGCTAGGTGTTTAGAAATTTTGAAATATGTTGTGAGGAAATGTGTTAGGAAGAGAAAATCATTGAAAAGTGAGACTGATGAGGAAGAGAATGAAGAAACACAGTATAGTCTGTGATTTCATGTACTCTAATATGATTAAGTAGTGTCAATTCGTATGATGTAATTTTTATTTATAATGTATTGTTTTTATATAAATTAAAGTTGAATCAATATTAGGTTACAATATATGTGTGCCACCGAACTTAGATGTCAAGCATGCCCGCCTGTTTCGGTTTTGGTAATTGACTTCCCACCGTGTATCCACATACAGCCTACGTGTCATCCGGTTGTCAAAGGACTCCTGACCGGTACTGAAGTGCGCCTAGGCTGGGATTACCTCATCTTCTGGTCTAACAAAGCACACCTGTGGAACCTCAGTTCCGGCATAGACCGAGTTCGCAGCATCTAGGCCAAACCTACCCTGACTACCACATCAAGAAGTAGGAGGTAGCAAGTACTAACCAACACCCTTCACCTCATGCCGACTATCTAAACCAAATTACTCTGCTTATGATCTAGTGGACATAATCCTCAACTAATGTGCCAAGTCAATCTAACCGTGCATGCATCAAGAGATTTTCTGGCGCCCAATATGGGGCATCAGATGAATAGCTGTGCACAATAAAAGGCACGAACTAGACCAACCATGCCCCCTGAACTAAGGGTCAAATGATAAGTCAAGCAGACTTCGGGGAGTCCTTGAAACACCCAGTGGCACCCTTAATCACTACCATGTCAGACACCGAGGAGTGCTGTAGCCGGCGAGGACTCTCACACAAACCCGACGTATCCAATGTACACTGTAGTCATGCTGACTGCCCAGGCCATTGCACACTAAGGGTAGAATGCACCTACTGCACGAAACTCTTCCATTATGCCTGCATAGGCTGGCCTGATGAGACCCGAGTTACAGACGGGTTAGAGTATCGCTATACAGCTTGCCGTCAACAGCCAACGAGTTTCTGTAACGAAGTTACGTGCCCTGGGCGAGGCATAAACCGCATCAGGTGTATGACATGCAGTGAACCCTATCACCACCTATGCATAGGGTGGCCTGATAAATGCATATCTATCCCGGGATGGCCTACCAGTGCGAGAGATGTTGAAGAAAACACATGTTTCACGTCCGCAGATCCAAGCCTTCCTGGATATACATCCAACCTGGAACGGCACCTGGCCATCCAGCTACCAGTAGAGATGACAATATTCAAATAACTGACTTTGCAGGTCACCCACACGAAGACCCAGTCTCATTCACGTACAAATGCGAAAAAGAATTCAAAGAAATGGATCTTCCACCGAAACAATGGGTTGACCAGGCCCAACTGTATTTAAAGGACCTCGTCCTCACATGGTGGGAAAGATACGCAGAATTTTTAACGGACTGGAAGCAGTTCAGTAACCAGATAGTGCTGGAATTCACGGGCGAGGCGGTGTTGCCTAGACTAATGACACAGTTTAATAGCCAGACCCAGGCACTCAACGAAAAAGCAGAAATCTTCATACGAAGAAGAGAACAAATGGTTCCACACGTATTCCCCGGAGATGCCGTTCGCTCCATCAGTCGAATGTTACTGCCAAATCTCCAGAACGTACTCTTGACAGCAAGACGCACGACCTTTGATGAATTAGTCTATTGAGCTCGAGAAGCTGAGGAAAACTTTGCAGCACAGGCGAGCCTAGAAAAACCAGTATCCATCATGGTCCCTGAGGTACGAACACCACCTGTTGCACCTCCTAATGGCGTACTAACCACAACCCCTCGCATGGCAGTCGTACCCAAATGCTGGTTCTGTCCGGAGAACCACTGGAACAAAGAATGCCCTCGGAAACCAGAAGGAGCTGCTGTTCCACCAAATCATGCTGGCGACACGCCATCAAATAACCCTACATGACCAGCGGGAAAACCAACTTCCGGAATCAAGCCGGGAAACGCTGCCACCGGGGTATGAAGTGGGCCACAACCCCCGGTTTACAAGGGCCCATCCTTTAGGGATTAAGTGAGGAAGCACCAGTTCCCGTAGCTCCACACATAGTGCTGGAGGTGAACAATGACGGGGTACTAGTATTTCTTGACTCTGCGGCTACCGGAAATTTAATCAGAAGAAATTTGTTAACATCAAACCAGCTTGCCAAACTAAGACCACAAAACAAAATAGTAAGAATGACACAACCCGATGCCATCCTGGACGTAACCGGCCGAATTACCTTGACTATAAAAATTCAAATTATTGTTACCCCAACAGAATTTATTGTTTCACCAACCATGTCCATGTCCAAATCAATCATTCTAGGATGCCCATGGTTTATCCGCCATCAATGCATTCTTGATCACAGACAACGTAGATAGAGCCTGTCTGGGAAAAACTAACCGTATTACTGTAAACTGGGATCAAAACCCAGACGACATCCCACCAATGGTGATCGACCCAATGGGCATTAATTACGAACTCGAAGAACCAGAGTTCTACCAATTAAAAGCCATACTAGATGAGAATGCCTGATCCTTTGGACAAGGAGGACTCCTACGACAAACATGTTCCATACAACATGAAATATGGCCTACAACTGACGTACCAATCTACAACCGTCCATACCGAGTGTCAGCCTGCCACCGTGATCTCATCATGGAACAGGTCATTGACATGAAAGACCAGAGGATCGTGGAATCCTTGAATACTTCATATAACTGACACGTGGTCCTAGTACCTAAGAAGAATCGGAAATTGTGATTTTGCGTAAATTGTAAATCGCTAAATGAAGTCACCCACCCAATTTCTCCCCTAGCTATAGACTTATCTCATAAGCTACGAGATATTGACAAGGCCAAAATATTCAGTACTCTTGACATGGAGTCTGGATACTGGCAGATTGCGGTCCAACTGGACATTTGAAAGTACACAGCCTTTACGACACCCGAGGGCGAAACCCTACAATTTCGAGTCATGCCTTTTGGCTTGAAAATCACCCCTGCAACATTACAAATATTAATGTTGGCGGAAGTACAACAGGTTACGTCGGTGAGTTCTGCTTTGCTTATCTCGATGATGTAATAACATATTCTATTAGTTGGGAGGAACATCTATGCCATTTGCGAGTATTGGAACTGCTCGAATTACATGGGATGACTTGTAAGCTGTCAAAAAGCTTCTTCGGTAAGACATCATAAGATTATCTGGGACACGTCATATCATCCGAGGGAAATATCCTGCAACACGGAAACCACTACATCCTTGTAGTAACAGATCAATTTTCAAGATGGGTGGAGGCAATTCCTCTACCCAGCCAAGAAATCACCCCAGTCGTGCGAAAAATGGAGGTGGAAATATTTGCACGATGGGGTTATCCAAAAGCCATACTGACAGACAATGGCACCCAGTTTACTAGCCGTCATTGGCAAACTGCCTGTCAATAGTGGAGGGTAGAAACCTGGATTACCCCTCTCTACCATCCACAAGCTAACCCCACTGAACGGTGGAACCAGGAGATCAAGAATTGGGATAACCACATCCCCACCATACTGTTTACCCTTCGACGCCGTACGAACGAGGCCGTCGACACCAGTCCGAGCATCTTATTTCTGGGACAACTATTGCGCTGACCAGCGACTGGCAATGGGAAAGTGAGCTCACTGATATGACTCATCCTGAGGATATCCGGCTAGCAGCCCTAGCCCATACCACGCATGCCCAGAAAGCTCAAAATGCATATATTTTAAAGATATGTCCCCAACCGAAGACAGGGGTAAGAGAATTAAACTCAGGATAAGCTGTCCTCCTGCGAAGTCACCCACTCAGCAAAGCCAGCAATCAATTCAGCGCTGACCTTGCTGACAAATGGGATGGATCGTACCGCATCTTAGGCAAGCAAGACAACATCTACTGGACCGAGGATATACGCGGATGGATTTGTAAGACCACCAGAGGTCAGATACGATCATACCCAGGGGACATGCCAATGCTTTGAGACGACGACGCTGAAGGAGACACACTTGGCCAATCCGGGGATGAAGAGGAATCCCCACCTAAAAGGGTAGTACCCGATACAGAGCCAGGACCTTCGACAAGACCCGAACCGACACCCATCATGATTGACAAGGCACCTAGTTACATCGCGCCATGGAAGCCCGATGTAGAACAACGCCAAGGTGCATTCTCCATCAGATCAATGTCCTCGACGCAATGCAGCCAAAACGAGATCTAACTGCTCCGAGTTATCCTGGCAGAGAACCCTGTCAAACACCATGCTGATAAAGCCGCATCAGTGAGCAATCGGAAGTACCTTGGGTGAGAGGGGTAGGGATCACCTCTACACCTGGTTCAAATATGGAGCCGGAAGTCGAGGCCATCCCAATTTCAGCAAAGTCGTCCCCCGAGGAAGAAGTACAAAATGCCACTAGACCACTGGAACCCAGGACGTCAAGCTTCGATGAGAGTGCTCTGTCCCAACCCCCTGCCACACAGGAGGAACCACCCGCCGGGACGTCAAGCTTAGACGAGAGTGCTCCGCCTCAAGAACCTTCCACACAGAAACTTCCACCACCCAGGACGTCGAGCTCAGACAAGATTGCTCCATCCCAGGAACATCCTGCCACACAGGACAACCCACCTACCAAGACATCAAACTGCCATGCCGGAAGATCTCTACCTCAAGATCCTGCCATGCAGGAACTCCCGCCGGCTTGGGCATCGAGCTAGGACAAGTGTGTTCCATCCCAGCCTCCTGTTACACAAGAAACTCTGATACCTGGGGTGTCAAGCTAGAAAAGACGTGCTCCAGCACCAAGTCTTTCGACGCAGGAATACCCGCAGACCCGGAAGTCGAGCTGCCACATTGGAAGTGCTTCACCCCATCATCTTGCTAATCGAGAGGCTGCTTCCATCAAGAACATCGATGCCACCCACTACCCATAAACAGGCACATCACCCGCAGTGTAGGTCGACGTGAATCTCCCTTCCAATGCCTTGCCCCAGGGCCTGGCTACCAAGACAGTCGATGCCGCCCACGACCTGGTACCACGTGGTACCACGACAATCTGTGCTGCCCACAGTCGGGGTGGAGATCTTTTCCTCTGCAATGCCCCGTCAGAGAAACATTCTGCCCTACGGATAGGAACCCGTGCAGTCGAGTCGGGGTGGAAGGGTTGATGCTCCCCCGCACTGCCTCAACGTTCCTTGATCGAGTGCCCTCCCATTTTGTTGCGGCAGAAGCAGACGCCACAACGCTCCAGGCTGCTCCACGGCGCCTGATGCCCCCACGTACTGCCAAGGCTGTCCACACGCCTGGCCGGTATCAGGAATCGCCATGGTGACCCACAACCAGGTATATGTGGCCATACTATCTGCATGCTGCCCTTCGTCCAAAGGGGAGGCCCTTGAAAGTGAAACCGAAGATCGCCAGTAAGTGCACACATTTTAAAAGCAGTGTAGTAGCCGTAAAACTGCTACTATGTGCACGTGGCAAAAGGACTAGTTATAGACCGGTTACGGCACCACAGTTAATTTAGCCGCACACCAAAGACAGTGACGTAAGCAGAACAACCACATTTATGCTAAATAAAAAAATTCAAAAGTATCCAGTACAGTTCAAGTAAAAGAACGAATGAAATAAATGAACGAGTAATTAAGCACTCGAATACGTGATAATTAACTTTCTATATACAACCGTAAAAAGTTGTACGTCAGTAACTTTTCATAGACATTTTACACCTCACTGTTCAAGTGTTTCAGTGGCCGACAGCCCACTTAAGTAGGCAGCATTATAAGTATATGCTCTCCACAGTGACAGTAATAGCTACCATAAATGAAAAACGTAAAGACGCTCACCAAATATGGTAGAAGGACAATATGAGGAAGTAAACAAAAAAAACGTGAGACACCGATGCCAGCGCTCCTAGTGGTTTGTGCTGTTCGTATGATAATAAGCTGTGCATTGAATGGGTAGTTTTGAATATTTTGGATGCGTTTTAATTCAAATATTTTGGCTTGAGTGATTATTTATTTTGGCAGGAAAGATTTGTGTAGTTTTTGGCTGCAATAATTACAATGTTGCAAACTACAGCAAGTCCTTTTTACGATTTTCAAAGGATACAAGTCAGTAAGTACATGAGCTGTAGTGGATAACATTCTCCATTCGTGTTTTTATTGCAAATTCAATTCACACGAACCTTAATTTACATAAATACTGTTTTGTTGTTTCCTAGGTGCAAGCAATGGGTGCAGAAATGTAAGTGCAGACCTGGATGTAATGAAGGAAAAAAGGACTGGCGGTTTATACCTACACGAGAATAGTGTGTTCCAACCTTTTCAGAAAAGAGGATTTTTACAACCCAAATTTGCTTCCACAAGACCAAGAACGAAGTCACTTGAGTGTCGTAGCTGCTATTTCTAACAAATACATAGTTTCCCAAATGTAAACAATAACATTCCAAAGTATGAAAATACACTGAAAAAATATACAAACAATACGGATATGAAAAATGATAGTGACAGCTATGAAGATAAGGGAAATTGTGGTGTAAAATGGGTGAAAAAAATGTAAATAATGTAATATTTATTTATGGAAATACATTTAATTGCAAAAAAAAACCAAATCATACATTAACTAAATAGACATTATTACTAATACAAGCTACAAATACGATAGGGGGGAGGGCTATGAAGATCAGGGAAATTGTGGGTAAAAAAAACAACAAAATATGTACACTTTCATTGTAAACTTTTAACCCTCAATTTCCATCAAGTTCATAGCCCTCCCCACTATGGTATTTCTAAATTATATTGGTAACATTGTCAATTTAGGTACGGTGCATAGTGTTTAGTTCAATCCTTTTGCAATTAAACATGTTTTCATTATTACAGTAATATTACAAATAGTACAGAAATATGTTCAATTGCAAAACACACATACATTATTTCTCAGTGCAAATAGGCTATACATGACAACCATTTATGACCTTATTTGTAATTTGTGTAGTATTTAAATTATTTATCTCATCTATAATCTCTTAAATCTCACTTAAGTGTAATAATATCTGAGGCGATTGTTCATTTTTTATATTTGGTATGGGCGTACCCTTGTGTTGTTGAAAGCTGTAAGCATTTTGCAGTCAATATTGCTGCTTCCTCCATGGATTATCTACACTAGCTAAGAAAATGGATGTATTAAGAAGGAAGTTGTGTTCCAATGCATGTATGTACTATATGAACACACCATGTGTGGTGATCAAAGTAATGATCAAACTTAATAGTTCTACGAAATTTAATTGGGGTACTCTCCATAGGCACTGACGTAGTATTCTAAGAGGTAATGCGACCTGAATTAGTCAAGTAAAATAATGACGCATTTGATATTTTGCTATGGAACGATACTTACTAAAATCCTAAATTACCAATTCGCAACCACTTCTGAACAAGTGACTTAATAGCATCCAAACTGAACAGTACTACATGTTAAGATACTATTGTACTAAATGGTAATTTTGAACACAGTCTCACTATGTGTGGTATGTTTGGGTGTATCTGTTTCTTTTTACACAAATACGTACAAATAAAACATTTTAAAAGGAGTGAGGTGAGCAGTTTACCATAACTTATAAAAACCTGCTAAATGATGAAGTGATCAATTAGTGTCTATGAAACCAGCATTTGGAAATGAGCATGAGGAGGAGGTGATACTCTTGCCCCTTCTGTACTTAACTGTGCCTTTAGTATGGTTACAAATTTGACAGTACACCCATTTCGATCAAAATTTCCCCCAATCCCGAGTTACTCTGTACTACAAAGATACTTTGTTTTGTTAATGAACAGGCAATAGATATTACCAAGCTACAGAATAGTCCTTTGTGTATAATTTTTGGTTACAGCCCCCAAAATTTCATAACTGGTTCAATCAGATTATGAAGAAATGACTGTGAGGTTTCAAATGTTTGTTACTTATGGTTGAAGCATGGCTGCCAGTGGGTTAACCATAGCTGCCTGTGTTTCATTTGAGACAGTGTAGTTGTGGCATAACTGCACGACAAAACTGATTTATATGTGTAAAAAGTGGACTCGCAACCATCCATCGCACCCATCAGGCGGTCATATGATTTTCGACTAATCGCAGGGCAACGTTTCTTTATCCGTCTAACTGTAACTTTCGACGGATGGGACACCACCTTCTGATGAGATTCTGTAGACATGAATACGCACTTTGAAATAAAATGCAATGCGCTGGATATGTGATTATTTATCTTGGTGGTAAATTCAGGAAATTAAAACTTAAACAATAATTGAGTATACATTTTTATCACGTAAAAATTTATTTCCCCAAAATGTTTCCCTCTTGAAAATGTATTTCCAACCAAAATATGCCTTCTACGAAAGAAGAAAGCAGAATAAAAACCATATATGTTAGGAATATAAATTTGTGAACTATTTATTTTGTTGCTAATTAAATGATAAAAACTTCAAAGAGCAGTAAGTTAATATTTAGGCAACTTATTTTACAGCTAGGTTAATCTTAAATATATAAAAGATATTGCTGCTTATAGAACTAATAAAAGCCACAGGGTTAAATCACAAACTGTAGTAGAGCTATTTTTAATTAATCTTTCATGAATAAAATACAGATAAGTTGTAGAGATTTTTGTGTCCAAAAAAAAATGTTTGGTTATGTTCATTCCCAATTTTTTTTGCAGAAAAATAAGCTTCGTGACAGCTCCATTCTCAAGAATATATTGAATAAATGCAGTCGGTTATGTATCTGACAAATGAAATACCGTGTAGCATTCCATTCTTTACTTATAATTGATTTACATTTGTCCTTTGTAACTTGCAACATCTAAGTCTGTGCCCAGTAACATGATTCTGTTACAACTGATTGTCCTTGTTTCAAGTGACAATATTTATGCTTTAAGTGCATTTTAAAATACGGCATAATAATATGAATAAGCAATTATTATATTACATTCGACAAAACAACACGTTTTAATACTACAAGACGACAACTGCACTTAAATCATCCATACTGAGCCATGTTAATTTGAATTTCCCGGATATTCATCAGCACAAGCCACTAGGAGCACTGTTGTAGTGTGTCTCGCATGTTGACAATGTTAAAACACCTCAGATTCCCATATTGTCCTTTTACCAGATTTGCACTCACCACAGTGCCAGTGATTAAGTTGAAGACAGAGACTTCGACATTAGAATAACATTTTAGCTTTTTTTATTTTTGTAATCATCCATAAATCTGACTTGATGTGTAGGTAAACCTATAAATGTCACCATACGTTTGAAAGTGTTTATGTGAAGATCGCTTACAGGAAGAATGCCGTAGTGTAGAATCTGTTTTCAGCACGAATAAAAGTGAACATTACTTAGGAACTTACCTGAATATTCCAACAAAGATACATAGTGTACATACTAGCTATGATATAAATTAAATTAAATCTGAATTGATGTGTAGGCATGCAATTAAATATCATAATACGTTGTGAAAGGCTATATGTGAAGATCGCCTACAAGAAAAAAATGTCGTTCTGTAGGAGGGTATTTTTATGTATATGCTTATATGAGTATGTGCTTTTGTTTGAAATATTTTGTGCACCTACTCAGTTATCAACCGAAGACTGAGCGTTAAAGCTCCCCAAATCTGGTGCAAGATATTCTTAACTTGAAAATTTGAGTGTGTATGTGTATTGTATTTAGTGACCAACATGTGCACAATTTAGTCTGTCAACCCAAGTATTGAAGGACTGTGGTTGGCCACTTCGCAATCTGTCACACATAAATTGCTGACAGACACAAAGATTCCCTGGAAAGATTTTCCTTTTTCTTTTTTAATTCACAGCAGCAAGCTCATGGATAGTAGAGGCTTTTCCTCGCCTTCCAGGAGTAAGGCTTTTACATATTATAATGATTCGTACTTTAATCCCCTTGTTTTGACGTGGCATTGTTTTAAATAATTTTTCTTTCAGGTAGTTATGTTCGATTCCAGTGTAATAGCCACCAGCGCTATGCTGGTTTTCGTCAATGGCACGCATATAAAATGTAGGCCGGTGGGACACACGACACACGTGGCTTCCTGACCCGTAATCTTTGCAACACGGGGAATACACACACTCGTCGCATCAGCAAAATCCTATAACCAGGGCGAGGGGCAGAGGAGGACGCCGCTCGAAAGAGAGAGAGAGAGAATCAAAGTTGCCAGCTGGCTGCCGCTTCTTAACATTCACGTCTCACATGTTTCGCCTCGCCGGCTGGGTGACCAGAGCGCACAGTGCTACTACAGCGATCAAGCACTCCAACCTTACCGCTAACCTGTCTACGAAATTTTTTTTTCTGCTACCTGCCTCAGTACATCTACCGATGTCTACCCAGACCTTCTAGACCTTTCAGAGAGGAAGCCTAGGCCTTTCTCCACCACCTTTTCCACAATGAGTTTTCATTGCATCGGCGGGGGGAGGGGGGCGCGAATTGACGTGTGCCACTTATACATCTAATCTAATATGATTACGACTCATCGCCAAGAGTACCTCTTCCATCACTACAGATGTGGGTGACACGTTACCTACCATACAGGCAACAGGAACTTATGAGCGAATCCTTCACATCTGGGGGATACGCAATCTGGCAGGCACGCCACCCCCCACCCTGCTTTGAGAGCCTACAAGCTGCCCAGACCTCAGGCAAGGCCAAGCACCTTCGACTAGGCACGAAGCAGAATCGCTGACCAGAGTATTCCCATGCCAATGAGGATTAAGGGAAGGAATTTAATTGGGGAAAAAAAAAGACTTATGCTTTGCAGTTATTTGTTCACTCACATTGATAAACAAAATAATCGTCATCCCGCATGTGTAAATGTAAACATGTTGGAGCTTGGCCATAGATGTCGTACATGAGAAAATAATTCCTCTACTGAACAAGAGAAAGATATCTTGTGTAGTTTGCATGCCTGCCGCGGGTCTACAAGTGTGCATTGATAAGACACCATTTTGTGTAATACGTTGCATGGTTTTGCTTTCTCAAATCACGTTGTCATGTATGGAATAGTAATTGCACTATGTATATCCGTAAACATTGCAACATAACACAAATTTGCTGTCACAAATGTTTTGTAGTAGAGAAATTAAGTCTGATTTTATTATGTTTGTACGGAATCGTGACTTAACGATATTGACAGGAATACAAAAGTTCAGTGCGACTAATACTTGAAATAATAACCAAAACACTTGATTGTCACACAAATCCTGTTAACTGTAAAATGTATATGAAATCATATGTTTTAACAATGTATAATTCATGTTACAAGTGAAATACAAATAAAAAATACATAACCAAATCCAAGACAAAGGAACTTGCTAGGCCAAAGTAATACATGCAATGAACAAAGAAAACAACATTCACAAACACACAAACAAGCTATCCTTAAATGAAATATAGAGGTATCATTTACTGTTTGTCCTGTTAAAAAACCTGAATTGTGAGTTTAAAAATTTCTGCGTTAACCAACTTTTCCATCACACACGTGCTCATTAAGCAAAGCAAAATCCCTACTGATGCATGAGCCCACAGTGAACAAACCAAATATTTAATACATACACCGGCATGAATCGGACCATGAGGACCAAAATGTCTAGGCTGGAGGACAATGTGTACTGTATTTTAATGAAAACATTGCTAGTTGTTACGTATAGATACAAGAACAAAGCCAAACTTTGCTTGTATGTTCAAGCAGCACCGCTCCAATACCAATGTTGCCATTATTGACAATTTTGCAAGGACATGGCTGGAAATTAAATTAGATTCAAGGGATCCATGGGCCTAACAGGGATTTGTGTATCAGTTACGTTAGTGTGAATTTTGATTAGTTCTATCTTATTTGGTTTTATATTGTATACTGAGGTACTCTGTTAAAATGCACATAGTTAACATGTTAAAAAAGGTACCAATCCCATTAGTACTGTGTTACATTCATTTCTAAGGTTTTGAATTTTTTTTTTACGATTGTTAAATTTGCTTAGAATTACTGATATATATGTAGGCTATTTTCTTTTCAGGAATTGGCAAACTGAAATCTTTATGTAGGTTGTAGATCACCACCACATGTACTTTTCAAGTACAGTAGACTCTCAATGTACCGAAAACATGCGTAAAAAAAATTAGTATCCACTGTTAATTTTCAGTGGTCCTGGAAATATTGCTATAGTGAACTTCCTATCTACCATTTTCCAGGGGACTGTCAAAAAATTTCCATATGTGCAGGATTTCAGTAAATGAAGTTTCTGTTGTTTACATCCATCAAATAAAACTTCTGAGCTTATTAGACTAAATTTTGTGTATAATGAGAGCCGTTCATTATGTGTGAATAAAGTTTAGCTAATAAATTTAATAAAATGGGAATTAAAAAAAAGCATTATTGTAATTAATACATTAAAAAATCTCACCTTAAATCATTTAAATCAAGAATATAACATCTCAAAGTACTGTATATAGTTGATTGTAATATGGCACCAAATGCAAGTAGGCCTAAAACTTTCAAAACTTCTAAAAATAAAAATAATACGAGACAGAATGGAAGTCAAATTTTGAATGTCCCATGTGAACTCATTGAGAATGCATGGAGAGGTTAGCAGGAGAGGTGAAACAATGCATGCATCCATGCTGTTCCACTTGTAGCTTCGTAATAATAATAATAATAATAATAATAATAATAATAACTACTACAATATGTTCAGTCTCACAGTAAGTCTTTATTATAGCTTATTTGATTACTACAATACAGTACAACTCAGTATGTCATTGTGTCATTTACTTGCTGCTGCAACAACATTGTCTCACTCCAGGTTAGCCAACCTAACGACTTTTACAACTGCTCAACTGCAACACCTTTCCCCCTTTATTTTTATACAGTCTCAAGGAGGTGTTGCGGTTGTTTGCTTATCCTGCCACTCCTGATGTCTTTCCCAACCATTTCGCCTGTTCTTACACTTCTACGATTGTGACTGTTTGTGCCAACATGATTACTATGGTTTACATTGTTCCTACCTGTGCCTACATTCTCTTTTGGAGGGAACCATAGAAATGGTTCATTGTCTTCCTCTGACAAGTAAGTAAATGATTTGGGAAAATGGCATAGGGTTACGGCAGTACTGCACATTGGATTGGGCCTACCACTAGGACTAGCATCAGTACTACGACAGTCATTGCTGCTGTGAGGCTCCTCTAGGTAGTACTCTGTCTCATCCAATACGTTCTGTGACGACTCTGTATAAGATCTACGAATGTGTTTTGTGGTATGCCTGACTATGTGGCCCTGGCTGGTCCTGACTAGATACGACCGAGGGGACTCGTACTTTTTGACAATCCTGCCTTTAGCCCATGGAATACCTCTACCTGTGTTTATCACTACGTTATCCCCAGGACGGAACCGATCTAACCTATGGCTAACAGTTTTATTGTACCATGTTTTCATTCTTTCCTGATTTTTTGATAGCTTTGCTCTGACATTCTCCTGAACCTTCGGCTCAAGGTTTAAGGTGGTCTTTGGCAATCTTGAGCGCAACCTTCTACTCATTGAGAGTTGGGCGGGAGAAGTCTGCATTGACACATAGGGGTGTTCCTATAAGTGCCTCCAGTCTTTGTATTCTGGACCACTTTTTGTGAGAAACTGCCAGCATTGCTAGTCAAGCAATGCTGGCAGTTTTTTCAGCTTGACCATTGCTTTGTGGGTACCTGGGAATGGATGTTATTAGCTCACAGTGAATACTATCCAAATACTGCTTGAACTGATAAGAGTTAAAGGGCACATTATCTGAATACACTGTTTTAGGGTTTCCATGAGTGGAGCACATATTCTTAAATGCCTCAATGACAGAATGAGCAGTCTTGTCATGGATAATTTCTAGCCAGTGCGAGAAATTATCGACTATGACCAAGTAACTACTTCTACAATGCTCAAGGTTGTCAGTTGCGATCTGCTCCCATCGTAGATGGGGAGGGGGTCTAATACAAAGTCGCTCCTTCTGCTTGGCCGGCCGACTCCTTTCACACACCTTGCACATTTGAACATATAGGTCAATATGGTCATTCAGTGCTGGCCAGTACAATGCTTGTTTAGCTTTTGTTCTGCACTTATCTCTGCCACTGTGCCCTTCATGTAGTAATTTTAGCATTTTTCCTCTTAGTGCAACAGGAATGACTACCCTAACACACTCAGTGTCAACATCATTTAACAACACAATGCCATTTTCCACAAACAAGTTTTCCCTATATTTCCAATAGACCTGTAACCTGTCAGACACTTGAGAAACATGTTTAGACCATCTTTGATAGTAGTAACAAACAAGGTCCTGCATAGCGGGGTCCCCCTGAGTTGTAACCACTAACTCCTGCCTGGCTCTGTTTCTAAAGGGCAAGTACTACAGCATGAACCATTTCGAGCATACTGGAGTCCTCAGGTATTGAGTCTGTTATATGGGCCCTCGTAAGCAAGTCAGCTACATACATCTCTTTACCTGGTCTACACTTTAGTGTAGCATTGTACTTGTACAGTTTGTCGCAGTCTTTTGAATCTTAGATGAGCCAATCTTATGCACTTCCTTCTGCATCAGTGGGACAAGGTGTTTATGGTCAGTAAAAACCTTGACTGGGTAACCTTTTACTATATTGTGAAACTTTTTCAATGACCATTCAATTGCCAATTGTTCCTTCTCAATTTGAGCATAATTACATTCACTGCTAGTCAGGCTATGTGACGCAAACACAATTGGTTTGCCTGGATTGCAACCGGCTGCGAAGGGTCAAATTTGGTAAGGGTGGTTGCTGCTGCTATTTTACTTTTTAGTGCTTCAAATGCTTGTTTGTGTGTGTCTAGCCAGTTCTATTCAGTTTTAACCTTTTGTAGATCCCTAAGAGGTGCTGCCACGGTGGCAAAATCTGGTACATACTTTCTTACATAGCTAAACATACTCATAACTCGTAACAGTTCCTCTCTACGTTTGGGCTGTTCAACATCTAACAGTGCTTGGTCTCTGTCTGGGTCAGCTTGCTTTCCTGCTGCTGAAAATATCTGGCCTACATATCTTACACTACATTTCCTATACTGAAGTTTTTGGTCTTTGAACCTATCATTATTCAGGTGTGCCTGTGTAATGAGACTGCTTGTACAGCATCATCATGTTCCTTTTCAGTACTACCAAAAGCTACAATGCCATCAAAGTACACAACAATATTAGGGAGTTTACCAAAGATGGAGTCATTCTTTTCCTGAAAATTTTCGGGATCATTGGAAACACCAAATGGAAGGCGCAAAAATCTGTAAACATAGTATGGTGTTGACAAGCAACATTTGTGGCTTGACTGCTCATCCAATTCGAAGTGGTAAAAGCCGTCTTTAATGTCAAATACTATGTAATAATTTTTGCCACACAATTTATCACTTATCTCACTTAATGTGGGAATGGGGTAAGGTTTGCACTTAATTACTTTGTTAAGATCAGTAGGATCAAAACAAAGGTCGCAACCGATCATTTGGCTTTTCCACAACAACAAGGTTGCTGATGAAACATTCAGGTGTTACCTGTGCCACTGGTTTTATCATGTTCTGGGCCTCCAACTGATCTAGGGTGGACCTCAGCCTTTCATTAATTATCCTGTGCTTACGCATTGCAGGCCTCCTTGCCTGTTCAGAGTTGGGCTCTGTTACTATAGTGCACTGACCTGGGTATTTACCTAAACCTTGAAAAACATCTTTTTGAGCACTTACAAACATCTTAACATTTCTATCACTCAGTGTTTCAGTTACACTGTCCAAATGCTGAATTAGTGCTAATCTTATACATGCTTCAATCCCTAGGATTGAACAGGCATTTGTCTTAAGCACTATGAAATCAAGGTTATTTTCCTTTTTGTTCACCTCACAGTCAAATCTTATGGTACATACAGGAGTTAGTTTGGTCCCTCTGTAAGCTGCGATTGTTGCACTAGTTCTGTCCATTCTTTCTTCACCTCTGATGCTCTTGAATGTTTCAAATGGCAAAATTTTCACTTCGGACTCAGTGTCTAGCTTGAATGCCACTTGGTGACCATTCACAGACATATTTTGTTTCCACTCCTTGCAATATGCACTTTCCAATGTGTTCACTCTAATGTGATCACAGTAAAATGAGTCTGCTATATCACTGTCACCAGCATTTTCTGTTGATTCATTCACGTGTGCTTGATGTTTCATTTTGGGGCACTTTTGACAAAATGTCCTTTTACCTGTCAGTTCAGACTATTTTTCCCATATGCCGGGTACATTATGTACTTATGTACTCGGCCACACTTCCAACATGTTTTCATTGGCTGGTCTGTATTGTTCTGACTGAAATGTTTGAAGTGACTTGCAAGGTCCCTACCACAAGAATTGTCACTACCTAGATTACCCTTTTTACTGTAGGTTTTTGAGTAAGATGTCCACTTACCAGAACACATTGCATCCACAGATACTGATTTATCTTCTGTATCCTGAAGTCTTTTGCTGTACAGCTTCTTTCTGCAGTCCGACACTCTCTGATTGCTTGGTCTAACTTCAGGTCTTCCACTCTTAAAAGGGCTTCTCGGAGTTTGCAGTCTCGGATGTCGATAACTATACAATATCTGAAGATGCTGTCTTCCTGGTTCCCATAACTACAACTTTTTGTTAATTTTTTAGATTCTGTAAAGAAATGATTGAAGGTCTCGTCTTCCCTTTGGTTGCACTGGTTAAAGACATACCTCTTGTAAGTTTCATTTATTTTTGGGGCGGCCAGTGTAATTGTCGAAAGCCTTTATTAGTTTATTGTAGTCGTCAATCTCTTCATCGTTAGGGTCAAATGTGGCTGCAAGGTCAAATGCGTCTTCGCCAGCTACATTCAATAGTGCTCTCGCCTTCATCCTGGAGCTTTTTTCCTTTTCTTCCGCAGTTGCATCCACTGGGATATTGGGATCTTTCCCACTGGCCCGAATGTACACGAGAAAATGGGGCTTGTACCTGATTGAATTCTCGTGGACGTTTCCTTCTAAACTGAGTTTCAGTGGGAGGTTAAAGGTTGCCGACGTAGTATTCTCCAATGTAATTAACACTGTAATTAACGTTTGCACATAAATACACACCTGAGAACAAGATTATATTTCACTCCGACAAGCAAGGGGATTTCACTTACACTCTTGAACAATCGGTGTAACATACTGCATTACGAACAAACTTCAATGGGCATTCTACTGACTGCGCCATGTTCCAGTTGTAGCTTTGCTATAATAATAACTACTACTACTACTACTACATGTTCAATCTCACAGTAAGTCTTTATTACAGCTTATTTGATTACTACAATACAGTACAACTCAGCATGTCATCATGCCATTTACTTGCTACTGCAACAGTATTATCTCACTACAGGTTAGCCAACCTAACTGCTTTTACAACTACTCAACTACAACAAATGCCTCTACATTTTGGAGACACCTTGCGTGCATGGCAAATGTGTGTCTTTTAAAATTATTATTTCACTTCAAAATACTTGTAATCTTGAAACAGAAATCAATAAATAATGTGATTAAAACTTATTTCTTTTTTGTCTTTAATAGTTAATCTTTCAAAACCACACTCTCTCATATTCCCTGTTGCAAGTTAAGCTGTATTCGGGCTCGGTGCTTACCCGTTATCAGATGACAAAAGGTGTCGTATAGGCCCTTACAGGATATCAGTTTATTCAGAAAATGTGTGTTTATTGAAATTGATTAATATAAATCCTCCAATTTCCTGCAGGAAGTTACTGAAAATGAACTTTATGCTCGGTCATACAAGTCACTCTATGTTCAAACAATTTTTGGCAACAAGGGAAGGCCAAGTATATACTTCTAGGCATATCTTTTTAGTTACAAAGATGCTGTCCATTGTGTTAAATTTATATTTGGTTTTAAAATCATGTGGATTTTACGGCAGATACAATTGAATACTAATTTTACGGCACGAAACAACCTTTAATCACAAAAGAAAAATCTTTGCGAATAATAATTTCTAGTTATAATGTATTGCATAACATTTTCAGGTGAAACCATTTTCTTTGAAATTTTTGTGATGTAACTGTTGAGTGAGGAATAATCTTAAAATTTCTATGATCACCAACAAGCATGCACAGCCGAGAGAGATGATGTGTGTTTGTTTTTTTTTCCTAGACAACAGCTTTCCCTCTAGAAGGCATGTAAGGGAGGAAGAAAGATGCGTGGCAGAGAGAGACAAAAAGGAGAGAGAGAGAGAGAGAGGGAAGATTTTAAGGACGCCTTGCTGGTTGCTAGGTTATCACTTCCCCTCTCATCAGGCATGTAAGGGGAGGTAGCATGCCAGACTTGTATGGGCACTGTGCCACAGACGTCTTGGGAAGAATATAATGCACCCCAGAGTAGTGATGAACAGTGGCGCGCATGGCGTATTTCGCATACACTTTACACTTACTAGACATTTGCATAAACAACCAGCTTAAAAAACGATTGTTGTGGGAATTCTTAGGTGACGGTACAGAAATATATTTTGATCGATACAATATCCTTTACAATACAAGCGGGTTGCTTTATCATTATTATGGAGTTTTGCTGGGACCGCTAAAAATTATTTGTCAGTATGCTTTATCGGTACGTGCGTTTTCGGTACAGCAAGAATCCACTGTATACAAATAATGATAAAATGTCTGCTCTTATAGTTTATCAGATATTGCATCAATTGAAATATCTTTCGGTCTTGTGACTTTAAATTTCACGCAACAATAATTTTAAGCTGGTTGTTTATGCAAATGTCCAAAAACTATGTGTGAAATACATTAAGCATCCCACTGTTTATCATCATTGGGGTGCGGTGCTTTCCAGTGCAGCTTATGGCGTTGGCAAGTTGGGCAATTAGGCGTGACTTTCCTCTCTCTCCCTTTGCATGCCTGGCAAGAAGGGAAGTGGTTACCTAACAACCAGCATGGTATCCTTGCATGCTGTCTCTTTCCTCTCTCTGTCTCTCTCTCTTTGCATTTCTTAAGTCCCTTACATGCCAGTAAGACAGGAAACTGTTATATAGCGGAAAAAATCTAACGCTTCTCTCTTGTTTGGCCGCATGTTCTTGCATCCTCCCCATTTATGCCTGGTGAGAGGGCAATCAGTAGATACATGTAGCATTGAATAAAATAACCATGAGATTCAGTTCTTATGGGCCACAAATATCCTGTCAGTCAAACGCAATGTACCACATAAAATGCAATGCACCACAGAGCGGTCAAGTGCTACGCCGAGTATGACCTCTAACAAAGTCATGGCAGCAACTAGCATGTCATGAGTTTGCAACTGTAATCTGCTATGACATGTTTACAACTTTATCTAAAATCGCAGAAATTTTATCATAATTATCCATTGTTCAAAATAGTTGCATCTATTATCACTGTAGTATTTCAAAGCAAATGGTTTTGCCTGAAAATGTTATGTTATAAATTTCAACCAGTAATTATTTTGCACAGAGATGTTTCCTTTTTCATGTAAAGGATGTTTTTTCCTGTAAAATTTGTATTTAATTGTATCTGGCATAAAATCAACATGCTTTTTAAACAAAACAGTCACTTAAATCAATAGGCAGCATCTTTTAAATATAATATGATCCTTCCAGAAGCATTTGCCTGAACCCCCCCTTATTACCAAAAATTGTTTGAACAACGAGCAACTTGTATTACCAAGCGTGAAGTTCATTTTCAGTACCTTCTTGTATGGAGATCTCAGAATTTGTAATAAATGAATAAACTGATATAATGCAAGGGTCTATGTGATAGCTTCCGTCACCAAATAACGCGTAAGCACAGAGTCCGAGCGCAACACAACTTGCGAAAGGCATAACTACGTGGAAAAATCAGAGGACATGGTTTTGAATGATAAATTATTGATGACCATAAAGAAATAAATTTTGAACACCGTTTTTATTCACCTGTCTCAAAATCACAAGCTTTTTGAAGTGAAATGTTATTAGTTACGTTAAAAGGCAGACATTTGACAAGAATGCAGTTGCAATCAAGTAGATTTGTGGCCTGAATTGGGTAAGCTTCGGCTGATCTCTTTGATGCTTTGCAGAGCTCAAGGTGGGAGTTAGTTGCTTAGCATAGAGCGTGGCATCCTTATGCCCTCCCTCTAGGGGTCTAGCAATTAGGTAGAGGAGGGATAGATTATTTCACTCCTCCTACCTCTGAAACTTCCCCTTCACTGCCATGCTCTCCATGAACACATTTCCTGATTGATAACCTCTTCGCCTGCTCTCTGATGATCAAGTGCATGCTGCCCGTTCAAAATTTGGCTTGCATTCAGTGTCGTATAATTTTCTTTTTCAGGGCGTTTTAAAGTCACAGGTCAGCTTACAATCAATTGTACATCGCACTTTAGGATGTTATATTCATTTAGGCGAGTTGAGCTGAAATGTTTTTTAATGTATTGTTTACAGTATTACTGATACAGTAATACATTCTTAAAAATTCTCTTTTTTATTGTGTTCATTAGTTAAACTTTATTCACAGATAAGATACAGCTCTCATTACACTCATCATGAAGTTTAATAAGGTTAGAGGTTGTATTTTATTGATGTACATGTCAAATCCTTATCTACTGAAATTCTATATATATGGCAATTTTTTGACAATTCCCTGAGAAAGCAAACAGTTTTAATTTCCTGACAGTTTAGGGTATATGGAAAAGATTGGGTTTGGCACAGATAAATATTCTCAGCAAAACTCTTGCAAAGGTGTAGGTGAGAACTGTGAATACTGTAAACAAGTTTTTAATTTTCCATGAAATGTGCGATTATGTTATTAGTAGAACTTTCTTAAGAAGTTTTTGAAGGAACTGAAAAATGTTTGCACATTAATCTGGAAAACTTCTTTAAAGGGTCAAATTACGATGGTATGTGTAGATCAGGTGCAAAATAATGTATACTTACTAAGCAGGAAGACTCCTTAACAAAGAACTTCTTAAAAGTTTTGTACTGCAGTTATTTCATTATATGTGGCATGGTTTACAGTTGTGAGATAAAACATTTGTTGTTGAAAGGGGGTGCGCCAGCTGGCCCAGCAGGCACTGGCAAGACAGAGACCACCAAGGACTTGGCCAAGTCTCTTGCCATACAATGTGTGGTGTTCAACTGCTCTGAAGGCATGGACTACAAGATGATGGGTCGCTTATTCTCTGGGCTTGCCCAGTCTGGGGCTTGGTGCTGCTTTGATGAGTTCAATCGCATAGACATTGAAGTGCTATCTGTTATAGCACAGCAGCTGATTACCATCAGAAATGCAAAAGTTGCTAAATTGGATAGGTAATTATAGACTTTATATATTTTCAGAATTGAGTGCAGTTCATAATTTTTCTTAAAACCTCTTTATAACAAAAACCTCTCTTTAGCAAAATGTGTGTTTGGTCCAGTTAAAACTGTATGTGATACATTTTTCTCTCTTCGGCACAAAACCTCCTTATAACAAAGATTGAAAAGTCTACTTATATTTACTTTCCTTTTATATTTCTCCTTTTTTACAAAATTTTTCTTAGAACTGTAAAAAAAAAACTTTCCATTTGTCAAACATTTCAGACAAAAAAAAATAAAATTTACAAAAGCCATAATGTTGTTTTAAGTGCGGTGGTATCTGTATTGTCTTATTTTGTGTGTATGCCAAGTTTTATTTTACCATAAGAGTTTTTATTACTTATTTAAAATTTTAGAATTTTGCAAATTTTTAGTTTACAACAAAATTAGTCAGCAATTTTTTTTTTGTAAGGCAATGGTAATTTATTAATAGTGGCCGTAGTGGTTTACTGTATAAAAAGTTAAGAGGAAAATCCATTTTATAATTTTTGTATATAAGTTAATAGAAAAGAACCAATTTCAGCAGCAATTATATTAAAAATTGACTGCATGATGACAATAGAAACACATTGTAAATCGCATATCTATGAAGAATCCCTCTATAAAAAACACACCAAAATTTGGTCCCTTCAAGTTTTGCTATAAAGAGGTTTTACTGTAGCAGTTTATGTACCCATAAGTAGTAGTTCAATCACTGTGGAAAAGCTCCTTTATATATGTAATAAGTATTGAAAATAAATTGCCATATTGCGCATTCTGATTCATGGTATGGCAGGAAAGTGTAGTCCATTCACGGTTTTGTCGGATTTTTTTAAACAAACCTTTGAAAAATCACCTTAGGAGTAATATGTTAACCTGTTATTTAAATACGTAACTTGTATACCACAAGTACAATATAACACTGATAAACTTAAAAAGTGTAATATTTTTGAATAAATGGTACTTTACCATAGTATCTTCTATAACTTGTAATATTTATTGCTCATTCAATAGGAGTGATCGGGCAGAGAAATTTTATTTTGGGCGGGCTCAGGCGGTTACTTACCTCATATTTTCGGGCTTGGGCAATTTCGGTTGGGCATTAAAACCAGAATTAGTGGATGAATTTTGCACACAAAATATTTTCTCACACAGTTTACATTGATAAAAGTATTAAATATTTGTTTTGGAAATAGGCTGCAATATGCTTGTCAAGAGATTTTCATTGAAGTAAAAAAAAAATAAAAATAAAATGTGAGTACATATAAAATTACATTTAGCATTTTGTTTGTCCATACAAGTGAAAAACTTCTAGACAGGTGTTTTGAAAATGATAGGTATTTGTGTTACTACATGAAGTTTCATGGTATTGTTTGTTTTCACTGCTGTGGAATGAACTACTTGCTTGGTCCTCATCTTCAAAAACACTACCACTGAAATCCATTTTTGGTAAAAATTAATTTACATCAGATTAGTCTTAAATGGTTCACAGTAATTTTCCAATACTCATACAAGTAATAACTGAGTGGTGTTGCCACAATCTTTGGATACCTTAGTGATGGCACAAAAATAAAGTACCATACACTTAATACCGCAATGCCTCAATACCCCTGATACTTTAATAGTATCAGCATCGCATGAGAATATCCAAAAGTATTGAATTTTAAACCCAATTTCCCTTGCCATAACTATGTTACAAGCATACCATAACTTTTGGAATGTGTATGATAATTTTGAAAACTCTACTGTAATTTTGGTAATGTGTACGGTAATTTCAAATAGCAGATCATAATATAAATACAAGTGTACCACAATATACCATATTTTATTCATAGCATAATATTCACACAGCTGCAAGCATCTTGAGGTATTTTTATCCAATCCATGCATACCACAATTGTGATTTTTGACATTTGCTTTAATGGTACATAATTGAAGTACAATAAAAATGGGTTGAGAGTTGCGAGAAAGTACCAAAATGCATGAGTGAGCAACTTGAGTTGTTACTGTACATCCAATATATACCGTAATTATATGCTGCATCAAAATTTTTAATTTAAATCATTTTTATCTCATTAATTACTTTTATGGTATATATTTCAGATACAATAAAAGCAGGTAGAGAGTCGCAAGCGAGTGCCGATAGGCACAAGATAGCTAATTGAGTAGTTATTGTACATCTCACAGATACCTTAATTATCTGATGCACCTGCATTATTAAATATTCACAAAAATAAATACCATAATTATCTGATTACCCTGTTGTGGCCTAGCCATTATATTCCGCGGACTATGCTTCGTTGGGTTTTTCAGATAATTACAGTATTTATTTAACATAGTAGTATTTTCCTTGAAGTTGCAAAATAAACAAAAATACTGGGAAATCGCAAAATACATAAGTGTGTATTGAGCTCTCATTTTACTCAAATATTGGTTAGAACTTTTGCTCTTATCTTCGTATGAAGATTTCCACTTCCTAGTCGAGTACCTGGGTCTGGCTGTATAACTGTGTGGTTAACCTAGCCAACACTTCCTCGCCCATAAATTCCATTGTTATGTGGTCGCAGAACTGTTTCCAATCGGTTAAGAATTCCTTGTAATGCTCCCACCAGGTGAGGGCAATGCCCTTTAAATGTAGTTGAGCCTGGTCAACTCATTGTTATGGTAGCAGATTTGTTTCCTTAAATTCTTTCTTGCACTCCTGGGTGAATACGACGGGGTCTTCGTGCGGGCAGCCTGCAAAGTCCGTTATTTGTATGCCATCATCTCTCCCCATAGCTGGGTGGCCAGGTGCTGTTCCATATTGGATGTATATTCCGGAAGGCCTGGATCAGCAGGAGAAAGAGATGTTTCCTCCGACATCTTTCGCACTGGTAGGCCATCCTGGGCATGGAGACGCGTTTGTCGGGCCACCCTATACACAGCTGGTGGTAAGGGTCATTACACGTGGTGCACCTGATGTGGTTTATGCCCCACCCAGGGCAGGTTACCTAATTACAGAAGCTTGTGGGCTGTTGTCTGCATGCTGTACAGCGGTACTCTAAGCCGTCAGTAACCCTGGTTTCTTTGGGCCAGCCTATACATGCATAATGGAAGAGATTAGTACAGTAGGTGCACTCGACTCTTAGTGTGCCCTTGCCTCTGCAGTCGGCATGGCTACATGGTACGTTAGATACGGCGTTGTCTTTGTCAGGATGTTCGTCGGTGACTGCATTGGTCTCTGTGTCTGACATGTAGTTAAGGGCACAACGGGGTGTTTCATGGACTCCCAGAAGTCCACTTGTTTAATTCTGTTGACGCTTAGCTCTCTGAGTATGGTTGCTCTGTTCTGCCTTTCACTGCTCATAGCTGTTCGTCTGATGCCCCACGTTGGGCACCAGAATATTTCTTGATGCGTGTCCGATTAGACTGACGGGACACGTTAGTTACAGATTTTACTCACTAGACCAAAAGTGACTGAGGTAGCGGCGATGAGGCGAGGAATGTTGGCTAGTTCTGATACATTCTCATCTCTAGTTAGGTAGTTGAGGTAAGTTTAGTCTCAAGCAGGGTGAATGCCTACACAAATGTTCCAAAGTTGTGCTTCTGTTATCCAGAGGACCAAGTTGTCCCAATCTAGGTGAACTTCCAACTTCGTTTAAGAAGCCGTAGACAACAGGGTGATACTTGTAGCTGGTACGAACACACTATGGAAACCCAATTAATATTACCGGTGCAGGCGCGACTGCTTGACATCTGAGTTCGGTGGCACGGACCTGTTCTGCCTGTCTATCCTGCGAAGGATAGGGTGATACTATCCTCGGCCAGGCAGCAGGGTGAGCCAGGTGTTTCTCTCTACGTCTCCTACCACTCCTTCTCTCATGAGGCATAGGGTAACAGTTCTATAAATCACACAGTGCACTGAAACGGAAATACTAACAGTGTACCTCAATAGTGACTTGTTGGCTGGCTCGATAAGAGTCCCCACTGATCCCCCACTGTAAGCGGACTGATCAGGGATGTTGAGCTGGAGTCGCGCCAAGCCTTTACTGGTTGTGCGTCCACCCAGAATACCTGGCAGCATTGCAGGTCACCGTCACCACACACTAATAGTGCGAGTGGTACGAAGCAACCAGAGTGTATTGTGTCTCCTGGTGTGAAGGTGTTACTTGTGGTTGGGGCATTATTGTTTCTCCCCCACAATCACGAATAGTGCTGTGTGTTTGATGGGAAGCAGCAGGTAGCCGTCTAATGTGTATGCCGTAGTTTGGTTTAGTAACTTCCCTGGATTCCATTGGCAGTGCACAACTGTGAATACAGATTTATACTCTGGAAATAAATGTAGCGAAGTAGAAAGCTACGTTTGCTTATTGAAAGTTCAATAGACACGTGACCTGTGCCACCTCCTACCAAGTCGAGGATAGTTGAAGATAACTGCATGATTCCAGGTGTAGGTGATCTGGTTCTAAATAAATGGGAATAGCTGATTCTAGATGAAAATAAGAGTTACAGCTAAACTACTAATTAAAGGTGTCTAGAGGGGACAAATGAAGTTAAAAGAATAAAGTTAGTGTTTGTATGTCGCCGGGTTGACAGGTTGTGGACGTACGTACTTGGTTGTCGCGACGGCGTACTTGTAGGCTTCGAACTTCTCTAGAGCTCCCGAGCACTAAGAGTGCTGTGGGTGGTGCAAGATATGCGAAAGAATGACTCCAGAGCTCGGCTGCAGCAGGACTTATATAGTAGTAGTTTGTTAGTCTGCCGTCACGGGGAGCGGGGGAGGCGTGACGTCCTCCGGCCCTGGGTGACGTGAGAATTATGTTCTGGCTTCGTGCCTCGTCGGGTGTGCTCAGCTGTACCCGAGGTCTGGGCAGCTTATTGGCGTCGAGCGCCGTTGGGCGGGGGGGGGGGGGTGCCTGCCGGGATGCATGCCTTTCATGTGAGAAGGAAAAAACACAGAAGTTCCCGATGCCTGTAGGGGTAGGCAATATGTTGTTCATGTCTGTAGAGATGGAAGCAGTACTCCTAGGTGATTAGTCGGAGTCATATTATAATAGTTGTAGAAATGGCACCCATCAGATTTGATATACCTTGATATTTGGAGTGACTTTTTACATTATTGACATAGTGCTTAGCTGTAGGTAATTTGTAAACTCAAGTCGTTAATTGATTTGTATTTTCTGTTGCAGTATTGAAAAGTTTTACCTATATATTTTTATTCAATAATCTTTTATCGTACTTATGTGAAACACTTATAGGAAAATTATACTCTTGTGGTTGACGTCAGACTGTATGTGTACAGGGAAAATGTAATAGATTACATTGATTGAAAAATTCTTTCTTAAATTTTACTGCTGTACTTCCTGTAGGTATATGTAGAAGTTTCATGAACTTGAATCATTGTGAAATACCATTACCTGGCCACCTGAGGCTTCCACTGATGTCAGCGCTCTAGTCATCTTCTGCAGCAACAAAAAAAAAAAAAAAGGGGGGGGGGGGCATTTATGTGGAAGGGAACTTTTCACTCATAGTTTTGTGGACAATAGCATGGATATAAAGTTAAGCTTCTTAAAGTGTTAGTGTTTGTTTGAAATAATAATATAAATTTTAGAACATATACACTTTTAAGTATTACGTGTAAGTAACATTATTTCTTGCTGTTTGTGTAACTAAGAATTTGTACACCATCAGCGAGAAAATCACGTCTGTACAGAAATGCTATTGTATGTATTGGAATTCAATATGGCTTCTTAATGAACGTTATCTTTCATAGAAATTTTAGTGTTTCAATTTCCTCATGTGTATTTATACGCTGTGATCTACCGTTCTAGGTGTTGTAAGGTGTGTATCAATGCAGCTACTAGAAATTAATATAACTTTAATTAAATGTAAGGTCAAAACTTTGTGTGTTCTAATCGTGTATTACATGCGTGTAGGTGTATTATGTTGTGTGATTTGTACAATACCAATAGAAATATACAGCTGCTTAGAACCAGGGAACATAATTAAAAGAATGCTCGGGAGGCGGCACGTGGCCGGCATTTGTGGAACCAACTGGCAGAAAAATGTATTGTCGCAGTGACCTAATGCGGCCCGGTGGCAACTGGGCATGAGCTCCTCACTCCCTCTTCACTGTGTGGGTGGTCCCCGCCCGCAGTTTCCATGGTTACGTTCTGTGGGCAGGGCTGATAGCTGTGGTTCCCTTGATGACGGCCTGGTGTAATTTGCACCTGCACATGTGTTTGTGTTACCAACTGTGTCTGGTCATTAAAACAGCTGTTGTCGGCACGCCACTCGGACGTGTAGTTGGGGGCCCTTCGACTGGAATGGCTGCCACTGTTGGACTCGGCCCCTTGGTTGTTGTTGCGTTAGGTGTAGTGTGTGTTGTAATAAATGTTGATGGCAATGTGATGGTGTATGAGGACATATTATGAGAATAAGAAAGCGCGTTGTGAAGGTGTGGTGTTATTCTGGCCTTGTAAAATTGTGCTACATGCAGGCTTCGTGTTTGTGAAATGTGTGGTGTGATGATATGGCAACACCACAATATGGGTCGCGCTGCAGCGGTGGTGAGGCAACGGTGTCCATCTAGTGGGGGGGGGGAGCGGCACGCTTGTTTGTCTGTCCTTGGTCCGGTTGCGCCCGTGCTATTATTGTGCTGAGTGGAATGTATATGCGACCTCGGTGCAATTTTTGTGTTTTGGAGGCGACACGCGTGTTGTAAACTGTGTGTAATGTGTCCTTCATGTGACTGTAATGTTTGTGTCTACCTGAGGCGTGAATTTCCTATCTCTCATAATTTGCAACACAGGTTGATCGCTTCAATTTACATTTATATAAAAACTAATAATAACCTTTACTTAATTTGCTTATTGAATTGAAACTAAATGTTACTGCCCATCTCAAATACCATACTTCATTTAATGTGAGACCATTGTAATGCATACTGAATCTTCCCAGTATTTAATATTTGTTGGCCATATGTTACTTCCTGTTGTGTGATGTTGTGGCAATTTACATGCTTATATTGTTGCAGTTTACTAGAGTACATATATAATAAAATTGCCTATCCTAACAAGTTACACACTTATACACTTGAAACTATTTTTTACAGTAAACTGAAACATACTTAGTTTGGTATATATGTTTATATAATTATGACATCACTTTTGCAAAAGATTATGAGGGCCCCTAGTTTGTTTGCTACGTTTCTAGTTCAAACCCTATATAGCAAAATTATTTAGTATTGAATTCTTATAGACTAATGTGGCCATATACTAGAATACCTATTTCCTAACACATTTTGAACTTCAATTTGCTCTAAATTCTGAACGCCTACTGGTTCATTTTCTGTGGCTCTTTATCAAGGCTGGGAGGGATGTTTTCATTGGTGGTACTCTCCAGCCCAGCAGTGGGTTTAGGCGTCATTTGGATTTTTGTTTCCCCGCTCAGGCAAGAAACAATTATTTTCTGGTTCTACCCGACACGTCCGTACATGAATGAATGAAATGGGTGGCTATATGATAATAAATGGGGTGAAGTAAGGCAGCTGAAAAGGTGCCGGCATGTCACGGACTTTGGTGGATGACGTAGGGCTTCACGTGGCTATACTTGAACCTACCATATGGCGTATATAAAAGTTTGGTCGTAAGGAATCTTACCTTAAGTAGAAAAATTCAATCCCTAATTGTACGCACTTGCATACCTGTTGATGAACTAGGTTAATCTGTGAGCCACCGAACACACCCTTGCCCACCGTAGTTAGATATCACTGACCATTATTATGTGTAATGATGTTTAGTATGCCCTGTGCTCGCAGAGGCTTCAAAAGGGTTACTGGAACACACTCGAACGGCTTTACGTGGTACTTATCCCATACCGTATAAAAGGAATCTACATTTGAACTGTCACCCTACGTTGTAAACAATTTTGTTTGGTTGGGAGGGGTTTCTGTCTTTACAGATGGGGAAGGTGGTTTTCTGCCACTCGTTTAGGGATTTTACCTTGGATAAATAAATAAATAAATACATAGACAGACGGACAGGACAGGACAGGACATGACATGACATGACATGACAGGACAGGTAGATAAATAATTAAAAAAACAAACAAACAAATAAATAAATAATTAAATAAAGCGAGATAACCCATCAAAATGACATTCACCACTGGAGTAAGAGATATATATATATATATCACTTACTCCAGTGGTGAGTGTGATTTCTCCGGAACACGTTATCATCACTACGAAATTGGCTCATGTTGTGGAATGACTGAGTGTCTAGTGTAATTGTAACTCCGCACACTGTGTAAACTTATATCTACAACAAACTACTAGGAAATGAAGTTTGAGTGAAACACTTTGAAAACATACCAACACAATTGAAATGTTTCTGGCTGGCAAAGAGGAACAGACTTTCCGACTTGCAATTTACAAGTGGGTAATTCATGCATTACATAAACATATATAAAAGCAAAAGCATTCTGGGACTGGGGAGGGTAGAAAATGTAGCTTTGCCATGTCAAGGATTGCTGTGCGATTGTGTTGCGGTACGCATGTGGCTCCCTGACCTATCTCAATTGATGCCTGCTGCGCATGGCCTTGGCTGGAAGGCTAACAGCTGTTCGTGCACTCGCTCGTTTATGTTGTGTTGTACACATTTCTAGGTATTGCAAACTATTAAAATGAGAACTAAAGGCCTGAACTGAATATTTATTTGACTTTTTGTATTGTAAACAAAATCTCTTTCTGCTATGTGCGTCGCGGACAGCATGAGGCGCTGCCATGTGGTTTTCGCTGTGTGCGTCAAATTTAACTAATGAATTTATGCACATGGTGAAGTTTACTGCTTGGCAATGAGAGGGAGAAAACGATTGCGCCTCCACCAGTGTTACGTCCTGCCTATCTCTCCCTAATACTTTCACCACTACTATCTCTATCCTCTCTCCTTGTCTCTGTCTTACTCTCAGACTAGGCAGGTATGCACATGGGAATACTGAACACTAGGGCTACTGAATGGGAGAGGGAATTCTACAATACTCATTTATTACTCTCTAGAAAATAAAAAACAATATTTGGTACAACTACAATATCTCTCCACTATCAACTAACTTTACTTTGTCTGACAGTATTATTACATTAACACGAGAGGTTACAATTATACAAAATGGTGAACTGCCTTACTGATATAATATAGAATACTGAGATACACGAACAAGTTAATTATAAGATTACAGGATTATAGCTTCGCGATATGCCCTAACCTTGCCACGTAATTATTTCTCTTTAATTACGGGGTCTCGATAAAGGGTATGCCACCCTACCGCCTAGCTGGACTTATACTCACCAGTAAGACGTATCTCGTAGATGGCCCAGAGCTCTCTGGACCGCAGCATTTTTGTATGTCTCACTGACACTAATATTGTCACCTCACATGTTGTCTGCCAGTGGGGGAGGGGGAAGCGTGGCTGTTCCTTAAATACTCTTTCTTCACTGAGTCAACCAGACTGGTTATCAAAACAGGGGGTCACCACTGGAATCTATAGTGCATTGTACCTAAGCTTGTTGTGTTCGGGCCCCCTGGAGCCCACTACAGTATGCTATTTGTAAATTTAACATTGCCTATTGAAATATTTAAATATTTAGGTAGCCCTGATGGCAACATATTTGATTGTTACAGTGTAAAAGAATAGCACAAAATATTGTGCAGGTCGTAGTGAAATGGTGTTTGTTTTTTTCGAGTGAGGAAGAAACTGTCGGCTGTTTTTTTTTCGACTGAGGAAGAAACTGTCGGCTTTTTTTTTCAACTGAGGAAGAAATTGTCGTCTTAGCAGAGCTTGTCACTCTTTTTTTCTCTCTCTCTCCTTCTGGAAGTTTCGCTTTGCTAGTAGTAGCAGCTAAATTATACATGTTTTCAATTTCAGCGTATTTCATTCTTATTACAGCAAAATAATGACATTTGAATTGGTAAGTTACAACTGAAAAGAGATTTTAATGTTTTGATGTGTGCCGCTGTCCTGTTTATACTACTAATCAGCTATGATTCATCTGCCTCATGTATTTCTACATGACCCGAGAGAGAGTCAAACCCGGCAACAGATTTCACAAGTGTTCTTAGATTGCCAGTTCCTGGAGGATGATTTTAAACACGTGGAAAATAAGGTTTGCATAAGCCCGAAGTACGCCCCCCTCCTCCTCCAGCGCAGGGAGCCTACAAGCCATCACCTAGATAGGGGCAAAACAGTGCACACCCGAATATGCACAAAGCCAAGTGCTGGGCAGAGGGTAGCTACTCCCACCCCAATCTCGCACAAGAGGGTCGTTATGAGGCGATGCCACACCTCCCACCGCGGCTCGGCGTTGCACCTGTCCTGTGGACTATTTAAGACAGTGCACACCCGGGCTCTGGAGTTATTCTTTGTCCAGCAGCTCACTCTAACACTTGCTGTAACGGGGTCTTCTACTGCTCAACAGTCTTCGGCAGGCACCAGAGGCTGCAACAATTGACGTTACGAGAGGCTCCTGCAGCCTTTACTTGAAGCTCCATTGATGACAACCACTACCAGTTACCAGAAGCTTCATTGTCGACAACCACCACCAGCTACCAGAAGCTCTTTTTCTTCAACACCTGCAAACCAAACACACCTTCCGCTGTTGCTTCTCGTGGATCAGCAGTTGCATCTACTTTGCTGGTAGAGGCAACTGCACCCACTGCTCTTAAAGTAGTGGTCCCCTTTTTATAAAGTCTGTTATAGACACCCGTTGGACAGAGTAGCTACGATCAGAATTATTTTCACAGTTGTCAACACCACTAGCTTTCTTGATAATTTTAGGAGCAGGTTGGCTACACCTGTTTACCATAGCTTACTTCCATATCACACACTGCTTGGTTAGGAGGTAGTACGCGTCACTGTATTTTTTATTGCTAATAAACACAGATTAATCCTTTCACTGAGGGTATCCATTCTAGAGGTATTTCCCTTTGACCACTAGAAATAATGTCAATTCTACGTTTAAACTGAGACTGGGTATTGATATACCAGTATGAATCATAGAGTACGACTGCAGAGTCCCTTCAGGAATCCGTACGTCTGACATGCACTCCATTCGACGGCCTCCCTTTCTAGACCCCAGGGGATAGAACGGCAGAACCTTGACCACTAGCAACTCATCCAATAGGGGCAAGACAGTCCCCTCAATTTGGATCCCACCTGAGCGCTTATGGTGCTGGAGAGGATATTTGCTTGGAACTGAAGGCCTAACCCCTGTTGCGACACTCACACAATAGTGGTATGAATGCGGCTCATACGGCTCAATGCTCTAGGTTTGCATGTTAGTGGCGGGGAACTGATTAGAGCACCAACCTCGTGCCAGCAACCACTATTGGAAGTACACTTAGATAGGGACCTGTCTCGTGTTCACGACAATTGGGAAGTATCTTTAAGTGTCAACCTAACCTCTATTTTTTAGGAAGGAACAAAAGGCAGCCTATACCACCGCCACGCGAGTGTGCATATTAGACCCACCTACTCCTAGTAGGCAAGCAGAATGGTACAGAGCTAAGTCCGCCTGTTATCTGGAGTATTTACTTATATCTATTTCCTGCGCACTTTCACATAACCATCGAGTACCACCCTGTGGTATGTGGTCTGTGGTCTGATAGAGGGTTCTGAGGTAAGATACAGAGCAGCCAACCCCGCGTTCTGGAGCCAAGAGTCTGCAGATTGGAATCGACGGTACTGTATTGGTCAGCATGGTACCAACACCCACCACTCTCCTTGCACAAGAGTCGCCAGTTCCAGCCAGCTAGTACCAGCTCTATCTTCACTGACCAAAGTAACCCTTGGTAAGACAGGACGACCACCAATAACATGACGGACGTTGCCTCTAATAGATGTAGCCATACCAACTGCGAAGGTAATGGACATTTAGCATTACATGTGCTCCTGCCGTAACTCGTTCCACAATCTTTGCATAGGATAAGTGGACGAAGCCAGATGTACTGAGGGATTCGAATACAGGTGCAAAGAATGTTGGACACAACATATAACGTTTTGCAATCAAGTCACGTATCCCGGGCATGGAGTTAATAGGATATGCTGCATCATTTTTAATGAGCCGTACGACCATGCCTGTATAGACTGGCGTGACGAAAGAGTCACCAGGCCTGGACTAGCGTACCGATGCGAGATGTGTGTAGGCAAACTTACGAAACCTGTCCTCACTGATCCCGTTCCTCGAGACAGCCAGGAACACAGCCGTGGTATATCCTGCTAAGGGACATGACCTGGACATCCAAGTCCCAGACTTTGCAGGGTGGCCACACGAGGACCCCGTTGCATTTACCACGGAATGCAAGAGGTAGTTTAGTGAAACTGACCTCCCAACAAAGCAATGGGTGAGCAATGCCCAGATACACGTTAAAGGCAAGGTGCTAGAATGGTGGGATTGCAACGGCAAATTTATAATGGATTGGAAGCAGTTTTGTAGTCTGTTGCCGACTGTGTTTACTGGCAAAGAATTACTAGTCAGACTGACAACGCAATTATATAGCCAGATCCAGGTACCCGATGATGAAGCAAAAATATTTATCTGAAGAAAGGAACAGATGTTCCGGTGATTATTTCCCAGAGAGGATGAAGTAACTTTCGTTTGATCGGTTGGTAGAGTGCTATTACCCGGTTTGCGAAATGTGCTACTCATGCCCAAGCCTTCAACCATTGATAAATTGGTAGAGCATGACAAGGAGGCAGAACAGAATTTTGCAGCTCAGGCTGCATTAGATAGGCCATAAACTGTGTAAAACCCTGAGTCACCAACTCCGTTGTCCGGGACATAAAGGAGTCACCTGCTCTTATGTCACGCATCTCATTAGTACCAAATCATGGGTAATAAACAAACTGCCAGGACAGAAACCCTGAACCGACCCAACCCGACCGTCAAAATGCTTTCAACATGCATGCATAGTTTTGATGCTTACCCTCTAGACTATTAGGCTCCTCTGCCCCCTCGCAGCATGTGGTTACTTTACCCTGTTCGCTTAAGGGATTTATATCGAAATTTTTTCTCCATGCTGGGAGAAGAACATCAAACCATTCTCTCCACAAGAGAGGCACTAAGCTTGTTCTACCTCCTATGACAACAAATGGTAGTCAATACTCCTTCCCTAAGTACCAAAGACGCAATAATTTGCTGTAACACCTTTGCATGATTTCCTGAGACAGACTTTAGCTTTAAAGGACAGTACTCAACTGTGGTATGCAGGAATAAATCATTATACACAGACACTGGCACTACAAACACACTGGTCCCACTATCCACTTTGTAACGATCCCCTTTCTCCTAACACTCGCCTAAGTACTCTCTATTCCTACTCTCTGTCTCCACTGACTTCTCCTCGTAATACATAGTGTGGAAGGGGGATCATTCAGGGAAGCGTATCTGTTAGCTATTGAACTAATGGGAGGAAAATTTTCTAGACACAAAAATTTTGTTACGACGTTAAGTTTACAATAAGGAACAATACTTTTAACATTTAACAGATTAAGGTGACTAATTCCTTTAACAGATATTCTCAAGGTTTAAAATTACTGACGTTTATACTAAAAGTTGCAATTATATTACCTAGCCATGCCAGTAATTAATGCTCAATTGTTTGACGGAATAACGGGGTCTCGAGCTATAGCCTTGCGCTTAACTGCCACGCATAATTATGCTCACCATGTAATAAATTCTGCAGAATGGCCCAGAGCTTCTCCAGGCCTCGATGCAGTGATGCCTTCTGCTTCATTGTCGGCTCTGACAGTTACACACCTTACTGCTTCAAAAGTTCTCTGGCGTTTGATGAGGGGGGTGGGGGGGAGGGTGGCACGATGCACTCAACTTATATAGTCTGTGGCAGTGGGTGATAAGGATTTGTTGATAAAATAACATTAGCGCCTTGCTCTGTTGCTATATCCCGTCGTACCTTAGGTTAAAATGTGTACTGCCCCCTTCGTTGAAAATACGTCTGCTGCAGGAGTAGTAGGTGGCTGGAGCCTTCTAGGTTATGTTTCAGTTCACAGGAAGAGGCTGAGAAGCTCAAGCCTGGTGAAGATCATAGGCAAATGATGGCATACACAAATTTGTTTTTGAACTTTCTAAATTGGTCGCGCTGTTTGTGGAAAACTCAAAATCCTGTATGGGAAACAGACTCCATTGATGGCTTTTGTGTCCAACGTAAAAACACAGGATACACATGTCCTGAGTGAGGCTACAGGCTTTTGCGACTTTCTGTTTATCGTCAATAATTGTTGTGATTCGGCAACGTCACATTTCTGAGCGTGCAGCGGCGGCGGTTTGGCAATGCTGACTTGGTTTGTGCGGGGGTTGTAGTGATGTGTTTGCTTTTGTCATGCTGGGCCTGTGATACATGCATAATCTGCTGAGGCGGAACGTTTCTTGACCTATCTGTCGTACCTTGTTTTGCCGGCTGCTTGAAATGAATTGTAGACATGTAGTGTTGTACTTTATTTTCTTTTGGTGCGCACACATTTTTTTGAACTGGGGGTGGGTTGTTTGATTCTGGCAGGTTACTATGGGAATGGAATTTCGTAATATCAGCGTATGAATGCTGTGGCACAACTGTATTAAATATAGCCCTGCAGGCATCACTAATTTTTTCGTTCTGTTCCTGGGTGGGGGAGACACATTTTTCCTTAGAATTTTCCTTACGAACTTCCTCCCATACATGCTCATAATACCTCTGTTGCGCTGTGAAGGGGCCTGCCTGTGTCTTTTGTATTGATGATGGCCTTGGTCCGATGGTGTTCTGTAATGACTTCTGCTCTGTATCCTTTCTAATGCTTTAGGCCTCTTGAATCTGATTTCAATTGGTATGATTCTGTGGGTGAGTGCTCTGTACTGATGTTGAAATGTTTGCTGTTTAATGTGAGTCGTGGGTTCTGGGTATGGTGCGGTATGGGTGTTTGTGTTTTTAAGTTGGTGTAGCTTCTGTTTCAACGTATTTATCGCTTCTTGGAGTTTTACGTGGTGTGTACTTTGTGATTCCTGTTCAATGATTTGTTTGTATCTGTACATGCCAAGCTCAATGTTTTCGATGTTGTGAATTAGCTGGTGCAATGTGGTGTTTTCTAACGGCACAAGTTTGTTGGCAACAGCTGGTAATGGAGAGGTCCAAATGATTTTAATAAATTGTGGCTCTGGCAGTTGTGTTTCGCACTTATTCTTATGTAATGTAAAATTTTCAATGTGTGTTTGAGTGCTATGGCTTGGATGTTGTTTTTTGAGTGTCGAATCTGTCTATAGTAGTCTTGTGTGTGCGAGTTTTGTGAATGTGTCTAATAGTTTATGTTGAATGTGATTCCAAGAAGTGTGTTCCGTGTTGGCGTAATAAACGTTCTCGTAAGACCTCTTTGCAGTTCCTTGCAGGTAAAACCTTAGGGGGCGGCGTTTTTCGAGTTCATTCCAACCATTTAGTTTGCTGACAGCTTTAAAGGTATCTAAAAACTCCTCTATATTTTCATTATTCTTGCCAGTGAATGTAGGGATATGTTGCGGGGCTGGTACTACAATGAGTAGTGGCTGTGTGGCGTATACTGGTGCAAGTGTAGGGTTGAGTATTTCTGCATTGTTAGCGAATGTACTAGGAATAGAAATTAAATTTGTCGGTGTTGTTTGAAGTGTGTGTTGTGGGCGTGGTATCAAATAACCGCTTGTGCCGGCTTCATTAAATGTTGATTGGTGTGAGTGTGCTAAGGCCTGTTCAAGTGGTAAAATCTGCTGTGTTGGTGAGGTGTGTACTACGGCTAGTGATTCTGTGTTTTCACTGTTTAACTGGCTCCTTAATTGTTAGTATATTTCAACTGCATGTTTAGTATCGCATAAATCTATCAATAGTGTTTCAACTAATTTCCGTATTGATTCTGCAGTAGATTTCATTTCTGTATCCATGTCTACATGTTAAAATGGAGTTATGTAGTGTAGACGTTATTAGAATGTGTGAGTTGTTGTTGCTGCACACTTTGTGTAATTTAAAATAATGTCAAAATATAAAGGAAAAGAGATGACAAAGATCTCCGAAACACACACAAAACAATTGGAGATTTCGTTGCTTACAACAGAACAGATGTTCCCACATGCAGAAACAAATAGTATAGATCCATTAGAGAATGAAAGCAAAAGCTTCTGTATGGGTAATGGGCGGGCGACGTGACGTCAAGCTGCTAGGCTGGCAAAGCCTCCTGCGCGATCTGCTGACTACGTACGCTGTGCAATAACCTTCCTCACTATTGCTTACTGTGCTCGCCCTGACTGCATGGGTGTGAAAGCTGTTTAGTACGCTGACTTAAATACAATAATATGTGTACAAGCAAATGGAAAATTATAGAGCAATATATTGTATTATGGCTGATTTTTATTACTAAACGACATGAATATATCTGGACACAAAAACAATAAATGTATACTGTAGCAATCACTGAATGACTACGCTTAAGCGCATTGTAGGCAGCATGAAGTGCAGGCATGTTTAATTTTTCTGCTTTTGCTCGTTTCCTGCTGCACGCAATTAACTGGCGTGAAGCGTACTTACAAATTTATGAACAAGTTGAGCCTACTCGCCTAAGCGTGAGGTGGAACGATCGGCACCTCCACCAGTGTAATGATCCCCTTCCTCCTAACACTCGTCTAAATACTCTCTACTTCTACTCTCTGTCTCCACTGACTTCTCCTCGCAATACATAGATACTGTGGAAGGGGGATCGTTCAGGGAAGCGTAGCTGTTAACTATTGAACTAATAAGAGGAGAAATCTTTAAACACAACACTTTTATTATGACGTTAAATTTACACTAAGGAACAATACTTTTAACAGTTAACAGATTAAGATGACTCACTAATTCCTTTAACAGATATTCTCAAGGTTTACAATTACTAACGTTTATACTAAAAGTTGTGATTATATTCCCTATCCATGCCAGTAATTAATGCTCAATTGTTTGACGGAGTAACAGGGTCTCGAGCTATAGCCTTGCGCTTAACTGCCATGCGGAATTATGCTTACCATGTAATAAAGTCTGCAGAATAGCCCAGAGCTCCTTCAGGCCTTGATGCGGTGATGCCCTCTGCATCGTTGTCTGCTCCTACAATTACACACCTTACTGCTTCAAACATTCTGCCATGAGATGATGGGAAGGAGGGGGGGAGGTGGCACAATGCACTCAACTTATATAGTCTGTGGCAGTGGGTTACGAGGATTTGTTGATAAAATAACATTAGCGCCTCGCTCTGTCGCTATATCTTGTCGTACCGTAGGTTAAAATGTGTGCTTCCCCAGTAATGGCTGCTACAACTTCCATTTGTAATCTTTGACCTTCCATTGACAGCACTGCCATCAGGGGTTTGATTACGCTATTTATGTACACAGTGTTAAAGTGGTTTGTAGAAGATGTTAGACAATGTAACTGTAATGCCTTAAGTTCCAGCTCTATTTCCACTTCTCCCAGTTCTTTCACCTAAGTGGATCTGCAGGCATGGGCTGCATGACCTTTATACACAACTCTGTTTTACACACTCTGTCATATGAACACATACAATACCAAATTTGCCATTGCCATGTCTAATCAATACAAGTTACCCTTCTCTCCTCAAGTCTTATAATAATCTTTCATCCAAACGAGTGTAGCCATCATTCTGCTGGATTTCCGTAACATAGGGTCGTTTACCCCAGCACTGTTTCTGTTTGTATTGTCTCAACTCAACCATTCAGGTTCGTCATCCGACTCATCCGGCACCTATGATTCCCATGCTGAGGTCTCCTTTTCTACCTGGACATTATCCATTACTCTTACTTTCTTTTCCTTGCCTCCTCGGTTCTTTTCATTTTATCCTTGGCTACCCTCTTTTGATCCATACCTGCCATTCTGGTCTTTCTGTGAGTTTCTTCTGAGGGGCTGGAACCAAATGATGGCAGTTACACCTGTACTTGCTAGCACCCATCTCAATGAGATACAATCTGGGAAGCTTTAGTTCTGCAGTTGTACTCACCACCTTACAGTATTTTTTTAGATCTATAATCCATACTATGTCCCCTTTCTGGAATTCAGAAAGTTCCTGACTCCATGGCGACGATTATACCACTGCTGTTGGTATTCTTTAGCTTGTTCCATTTGCACCTGCAGACCTTTAAGGCCCTTAGCCTGCTTTAAATTCAAGGTAGGCACTGAAGTCCAAACTTTCATCCTAACATTATCTCCAGGGGTGAAACCCCACAGTTTAGAGGAGTACTACGGTGAGCTAGTAAAGCCTTATATATGTCTCCCCCTTTAGTAAGGAGTTTTTTAGCATGTTTTACTGCTGCTTTCATACACCTGTTATACTGACTGTAATATGGACTGCTGGTGATGTGAATAAATCCAAAGTCCTGAGCGAATTGATGGAAGGTACCCCGAAACTGTGGACCATTATCTGTCTGCACAATTTCCGGTATCCCAAATTGCGTAAATATGTCTTTGCACTTCTGCACAATGGCTGCTTCAGTCAGGCTACTGAGTTCCATCAACTCAAAATATTTAGAATAGTAATCAGTCATAACTAGGTACCACTTTCCCTGACATTTCATTAGGTTCACCCTCACTTTGCCATGGGTACTCAGGAATTTCCTCTATCACTAAAGGCTCAGTAGCAATAGTCTGGTGTTCCACACAAACCGGGTATGTCTGAACGAGATTTTGTAGCAGTGTACTTAATCCCAGCCACCAAATGTCTTCTTGAGCGCGAACCTTACACCTCGTTATTACCAGTTGACCTTTGTGGAGCTGCTGTAACACATATGTATGCAGTTTTTCTGGAATAATTAGTGTAGTAACTTTCAACAGGAATCCTTTACTTTCTGATATGTCCCCACAGTACTGATAATACGGCTTAAGCTCGATCTGAACTTGAATATTCCTTGGAAACCGACCCACCTAGTACTCCTTCAATTTCAGACACACAGAATCACTTTGCTGTTGTTGTTTGATCTACTCCAGAATGGTTTGAGCAACTGACAAGTGGTTTACAATCATTTTAACATGCTCCTCAGTGTCCGTAGACAACTCATCATGCAAAGCAGTCTCTTAAATAGGGTTTCTAGACAAGAAATCTGTCATAACCAATTGTTTCCCTGGCATATACTCTACCTCATAATTGTACTTCATGAGACGGATTCTAAATTGTTGAAATCTAGGAGACAGTTCATCAATATTTTTGGACATTAGTATCAGCGGCTTGTGATTTGTCTCTAGTATAATTTTATGCAATCCCAGGATATACTCTTGCAGCTTCTCGCTTGCCCATGTCAACGCTAGCACCTCCTTTTCAATTTGAGCATAGCAACATTCAGTTTTCGATAAAACTCTAGAGCCATAAAAAATAATCTTCCTGGTTGTGTGTGTATTGTGTTGGGACAATGCAAATCCCAGCCCATATGATGAACTGTCCGCACTTACAATTAGCTGTTTCTCTGCATCAAAATGGGCCAAGCAAGGTGCATGTGTAATAAGGTAATAAGATTTTTTGCCTTCATGAAAGCTAACTGTTGGTCCATGCCCCACATGTACACTTGACCTTTCAAGAGCTCATTTAGTGGCTGCAACAAGTGAGATCGGTTTGGGGTGAAGCTACCAACATATTTGACCATCCCCAGTAACCTAACAATTCCTGCTTATTTACTGGTGCAGCAAATTCAGCAATGGCTTTTACTCGACTAGGTTCCACCCTTATACCACCGGCTGATATTTCATGGCCTAAGAAATTAACGTTATTCACCCCAAGCACAGTTTTTGATTTGTTAAGCATGATGCCATTTGCTTTATATCTGGCCAGTACCTGACGCGAAATTGTATCATGTTATGCAGCATCTTTCCCCAAAAACTAGCACCTCATACACGTGGTATACCATATTATCAATACCTTCAAGCACCTAGGCAGTTTTTGAACTGAAATACTCTGGGGCACAGTTCAGTCCAAACAGGAGCCTTTTATACATATACTGACCAAACGGTGTAATGAAAGTTTTTAACTGCTGGCTATTTTTGCTAAGGGGAACCTGATAGAATCCATAGTTACCATCAAGTTTGGTAAAAATCCTAGCCCCCTTAAGTTGAGACAATGTATAGTGGATTTTGTGGATGGGAAACACTGGGCGTTGAACCTGTTTAGTTCTGTGAAGTCTCCACAAATGCTTACCCCTTTTTCTTTGACCACTAGTACCATCGGGGCGCAGTACTCCGTTGGAACATCTACAGGGGTGATGACATCCAGCTCGACCATCCTTTCCAGTTCTTGCTTCACTTTACTTAACATTGGTAAGGGAACTATTTGTGGTGTCTTCAATGCAAATGGTTTAGCATTAGGTTGAAGGTGAATTTCTATGCCCCTTTCCCATTTACTTAACTTGGAAAACAAGTTTAGAAATTCTTTCTCCACATTTGCTAGCTGAACAATCTGAACTATTTCTAATGCCAGTATGGCCTTTTAACCCAGTAATGGATTAAGCAATTTTTTTATGAAGTACACATTCACCTGTTCCTTGCAACCTTGGTACTGGAAAGTTAAATTCTTATAACCTACTACTTCAAGAATATGGCCATCTGGTCCGCACACATTACTGGTCCCATGTTCTGGTTTTATGTCTTAAGTCCAATATTTTGCTAGGTATACAGGTTATGTCAACTCCTGTGTTAATGACGAACTCCACAGATTACTCCAGTTCTTCTATTTTGATTTGTTCTTGAAACAGTTTAGAATGTGGAATTTCCTGCACGGCTCCTATTACGAAGTCTGATTCCTGGTTTGGTTTGGAGAATTTGCAGATGTTGTGAAGATGTTTCCTGACTTTGCACATCCTATCAAAATGGCCTTTGCCTTCACAGGAGTAACTCGTGACATTCTGAGCAGGGCAATTATTTCTGCTGTGTGTCCGGCCACACTTTCCACAGTTGTCTTTTGCCTGCATTGAGGGCGGGGTTCTGGCTTGGCGGTAACTGGAGTCGAAACTTCGATATAGTGGTAACATTGAACTGGAGCCAGCACTGTCTCTATGGCTGCGACCGTGACCTGTCTCTGATTTAATGAATGTGTCCCCTTTTTTTTAAAATGGTATTGTCCTATTCGTGATTCCCTTGCAATTGCTGTGACTGCAATGCTTGTAATTCACCCTGATGGCACATATTAATAGCTTCTTGAAAGATTAAGGAACACTGAAACTGCATCTTCTCACTTACTGCTACATCTTGCATGCTGACAACGATTCTGTCCTGGATAAGCTCGTCCTTCAAAGGGCCATAGTTGCAAGCTTCTGCCAGGTTATGTAAGACAGTAATGAACTGCTCTGTATTTTCCCCCAACTGTTGGGTTCTCGAGTTGAATTTAAATCTTTCAAAGAAAACATTTACACAAGGCTTAAAGTGTCTATCAAATGTCTGCACTAGTTCAATGTAAGTGCACCCGCTTGTTGGTTTTCAAACGTAACTGTTTCTTTGTATACTTTCTCACCCAAAACATACAATAAAAATTCAACTTTCTCTTCGTCCTTGCATTTGTTCTGGCCACTCAGATTTAGGTAATGATTAAATCAAACTTTCCACTGAAACCAAGCATTGGGATCGGTGAAATTCTAAGGTTCCGGCGGTTAAAACTGTTTCCCTATTTCTCTACAAAGCGACGACCCGCGGCGGCTATCTCCATCATCTCCATCCGCCATCTTGAATGTTTACCCTGCGAGTTGAAGGTGCACTGTAATTACACAGTTTCTTTGCTACTGTCGAACGTTTCTTAACCACACACCTGCCACCATGTTGTAATGGGTTCAGGCAACAGTAATTAAAGTCATTACATTCCTTACTACACTTGAGGATTGCCCCATTGTGCAGCCTTGTCACTGGGCCGTCTTTCCTGGTCCTCACTGACCATAGACTACTTGATACAACACTGCCATGAGCCCTTCTGTTGTGCAGTCACTCTATGATCAGCTTCAGGTATGACTATTTCCTTATCTTGTAAGGCCGACTGAAACAAATTTGTTTGTAATGCTGCCTGTTCCATGGTGGTCACTATAACACACACTCTATCAAAATCTAGTGTAGGTTCACAGATAGTGTAGGTTCACAGATAAAACTTCATATTTCAGTCTGCACACCAGATGGTCTCTTAAAACATCTGCCAGAAACTGTCCAAACGCACATGATTTAGCTAGGTTTTTAAGTTTCACAATGTACTGACTGACGGAATCATTTGCTTGTTGGTCACGTTTATGAAACCGAAATTGCTCAACAGTAATATTCCGTGCAGGCAAAAAGTGCTTAGTAAGCACCTCAAGGAGTTCTTGAAAATTTTTCGTGTTTGGGTTAACTGGCACAAATATACTTTTTAAAATGCTGTACATCCTTGGACCTATATAGGTTATAAATAAAGGTCCTTTTGCAGCTTCCTTTATCCCATTTACCACAAAATATTGATATAGTCTCGCTGTAAAGAAGAACATTTTTCTGTATCAGGGTTATATTCTCCTACGTTACCAATCAGCCCCATGCTGAATATTTTTGTGTACACAACATAAAAGAAATTTTTACTTGTGTTACAATATATGCAGTAGTTATTTATTGGGCTTTTATCCTCGTCGTCAATTTCTTATCTTACTTCTATATTATATGACTCATACATTCTTACAATTGTACCGCCACACATATACATCTACCATCTTGGCCCTCCAGCTTTGTTTTCAACTCTGCACACACTGCCAACTGCTTAACACTACAGTTACGTGTGCATACGTTGGAAGCAATCAGCTCTACTGGGTCCAAAAAGCATGTAAACCTCTAAAAGACTATGTATGCATACAGTGTAAACAAACAACAGCACTGGACCTAACCCAGAAATAAAAGCTGTAATGGTTTCTGTTTGGAAACAGTCCAGTCAAATATACAACCAAGTAGTATTTACCAAAAAAAAATATATTTATGTGAAACCCAATTTGTTTATACAACGGAAGTGCTATTTTGATTTTCATTGGGGTGTCATGTGCATTTTATATACCATTCAGAATGTCAACACAACCTCACACAAGTCAAGTACTACATGTAATTGAAGGGTGCTCTAAGTAAAATAAACTTCCGTAACCAAATTGAAAACTACAAAAAATTCGTCTTGTACATATATAAACTAATTACGACTACCTAACTGTGTACGTTCTTGTGGACATATTTAACTTGATGTCAACACAAATGTTTGTATTCAACATCTGATGCAGTTGTGAGTTGATGCACAAGATTTAACAGATTAAAATAACATCATTAAGTACACTGATATGCCTCACTGAATTGAAGTGAAAATAAATTACATTCCTCATACAGCGCACTGCACAAGAAATGGATACAGATTTGTCATGAAATTTGCAGTCCCCCACTTCGCTGTGATTATCATGTTGGCTGAATTGCAGGCTGTCTGTTCAAAATAAATATGATGTTTACAGTGTTGTGGCGACTGTGTTTATTTACAAATGGCAGCAAATAATGTTCACAATGAAAAAAAAAAAGCGCATATTTATGGAGAGATATATTACTTTAACCAAACGTGCTTCTTTATAACGATTATGTTAAAAATTTAAGGAATAACATTTTCAGGTTGGCCATTAATATTTTTTTAAATTTCCAAACAATTGTGAATTTTAGCCTGTCTGGTATGACAGGCTGTTTTTATTCTGTACCAGTCAGTGAAAAAATTCATGTGCCTTGGACAAGTGGACAGGCATTACAATTGAGACTTGGTTACAACACACTAAAATAAGTAATTACTTGCTCAACACTTACACTCATTGATTTGAAGTTTGTCATACAAGAAAATTTAATGTAATAACAGTAGGATGAGGGCTAACTGAGCCACCCAACCTCTGCCCTTAAATTATTACACCTCCAAAGGTATCCCCTGAGCTGTCGGATCATGACCTCTCGTCTTCGATGTTCACCTGACGAGCTTCTAACACAGACTCCCCTTCACGCAACGCGGCTGTCCCCAATATCTGACAGTAACATGGCAGGCACACCTGCCGCCACGCAAATGCACATTGTTACATCGCAGCTATATTTTGTGACCCTGTCATATCGCAGCATTGTCTAAGAAATTTAATCAAACTGGGCACCAATGTAAACCATCAGAATGTCTGTAATTAGAACATAAAATGTTTGTCTGAAATTTGTAAGTATTAAATATTTAAATATTTTTTTGTTTTAATTTAACAACTAATTTAATGTAACAAACAGCTGCTTTTATCATTATTAATTGTTACATGAAATGTTTCATAAATTTATATGTATTTCCACAATTTTTTATTACAGATGGTACAAAGTGGAATACGCTTGTAGCAAAGTATTTTATGAAAACTAAAACACTAATTCCCTGTAATAGTTCAATTAGAGGAACTTGAAATCATCTGAATTCTTACACGAACCAATTCTCAGTAAATGTAACAGTATTTATGTCTTCCCAAACTAGAGTAGTGCATTATTGTGTTGGGAAGGGGGGAGAGTGGGGGAGTAATGCTGTCGTCTGAAATGTCACTATCTGGATATATGCTTTAATTGATCAAAAATTATTAAGGCTTTTTCACCTATTACTGTTTGGTTGATACCTGTTTCGTAATGCCTGTGATTTTTTTCATGGTACTATTCACTTAACAATTGTTCCATATGACTTCCGGTACTTAACATCAAAGATGTTTCTGCTACAGTCAACAGCATCAGACTGACGCAAATTTTCAATAGTAGAGTTCTTATGTTTTATGATTGTTCAGAGAGTTGATTAACTCAAACGCAAAGCACTGCCAATATATGTACATCCTCCTTGAACGTCGGCTTACCCTATTATTTCAAAGATTGGTTTAGAGAGATATAGTTTTACATTGTTTAACAACGTCAATGGAACACGTTGTGTCAGCATCACGCTTGAACGTCATAATGAAACTGAACCGTGTGGCAGGTGTTTGTTTTTTGTCACATGTTGTAATGTCATGACAGGATAATGCATGCTATGTCTGAACGAGATGTACACCAAACAAAGAAACTAACATTTTTTGATGTTAACAGCCAGCATCTTTTGTTTTTAGGTGGTTTCACTGTAAATAAAATTTACTTTCATGTTATTTGTCACAGTAATTGAATTCACGCAATTAGAAGATACACTAAATGATGGATTCATGTATGTAGAACAGAATTCGCTGCAGCATTGTGCACAGTCTACTAGGCGTGTGCCCTGCCCTTTGCAATCGAGTGTAGTGCACTGGTTGACCACGTTTGAGGTATGATCTACTTTGTGGTTGGTGTGACTGCTGGGCTGTTTTCTACCATTGTGGTATGGGTGCCTTGGGATTTTTCACAATTCCCTGAAGTTGATACTCTACGACTAAACTGTGTGTGTCTCAAGATAGACAGTCTAGTGTGCGAAACACTGAAGGTCTTTTTGAAGTGTCTCTGAGTCAGCGAGCTATGCTGGATGGCAAGGTGAACTGGGGAATAGCTAGGCAGGAAAAAAAGAACTGCCCCGAGGGGCCTGTGCAAAACTTACATTTGTACCTGTTTGGTCGGGGTAAATGACGGCAGCAGAGCAATTAAGGAGACAGAGCTTGTCACGTTGTTGTGCAAACAGGATGAACTTTTGGTACCCTGGGCGGCTGCTTCAGTTGTTAGAATGCAACCAGGTTACCATGACAGTCCTGAATGCATAGCATGTTGCCTACAGCCAGGGGGAAGTAGACACCTCTGGCTCACTTGTTGGAACAGAGCTGACATTTCGGAAGGCACGCAGCTGAGGTGGAAGCTCAGTAGGGATCACAGACGTCGCCTGTGGTGCATCATGTTCATGTTAAATTTTATCTAGCATTAAATAATAAATAGACATGATTTTTAAATGCAATTTAACCTAATGGGCAGTATCTTCGAAATAAAATTATACCCCCAGAAGCATATACTTGACATCCCCTTGTTGCCACAAATTTTTTGAACATCGAGCGACTTGTACTACCAAGTGTGAAATTTATTTTAGGGATGTTCTTGTGGGGTGATTGTGGGATTTATATTTAATTTATTTCAATACATGCATGTGTTCTGTAGAAACTGATATCCTGAAGGGCTTACTCGACACCTTTTGTCACCAAATAATGCGTAAGCATTGACCTATCCTGAGTGGAGACTAAATCGCAACAGTTGTAACCCTAAGGGAAAATCAGAGGATGTGGGTTTGAATGATTTATTAATGAAGACATAAAAAAATGAATTATAATCACCTTATTTATTCATCTATGTGTCAAAATCACACTTTATTTTAAAATGAAATATTATTAATTACTTTAAATGGCAGACATTTGCCATACACACATGGCCTGGATTGAGTAAACTTCGGCTGTCTTCTGTGATAATCGACACAGCTAGTTTCATTCCTGTATGTGGCTGGCAGGGTGTGAGCTAATTGCCTACCAACCAGCATGGCATCATTGTGCTTTCCCTCTGGGTGCCATCCAGTTTGGAAGGGGGGGTTGATTGAACCACTCCTGCCGCTGTCACTTCCCCTTCTCTGTCTCACATGCCGTGAACACACTACCTGATTGATAACTTCTCCACATGCTCTCAGCTCGTCAAGTGCACGTGATACATTCAAAATTTGGCTTGCATTCAGTGTCATATAATTTTCTTTTTTATAGCATTTGAAATTTTGAGTGACACCGGCTAACAGCCAGCGGTGCTAGAGGCTATGAAGGCACTCACAATGCACGTGTCACGTGTACCTGCACGTGCGCAAAGAGGCCAATATTTTGAACTTTCACATAAATATTATTTTGCAGTGTAAAATGTGTCTTGCATTTTTATTTTCCAGGGTTTGAAACGTCTTAAAATGTTTTAAAGTGTTTCTTGTTATTTTGAAAATGTTTGGTTGTGAAATTCAAAGTGCCCGTGGCACCGAGCTTAAGAACACTAATATTCCGGAGTGAACGCTGTCATAAAGAGACACTAAATTAATATGAAAAATTCATAAGAAAATTATAAAATGTAAAACAATATTTAATTTAATTTGTGCCACTTTTTTTTTAATAATAAAATATTTTACTCTGCGTTCATAGCACTTCCATTTATGTGAACCCCCATAGGCAGCCATGGTAGGTCCATGTGGCGCTTACTTCTGGACAGTGTCGAGGAGAGCTGAATTGGTAAGACAATGTCGCGTGCGCACTACAACCTTTTGTTCACTGATGCAGATTTCAATAGCATTTTTAATACCGGTTGACCTTTGCTTGTGTACGTTTTGCCAGACATTTCCCCTGCATTATGCTTCCGCTTAACTAATTAATTTCATCCTTGTGGCATTTTCAACTTAGTCGAGGAAGGAGGAGAAATATGTCGGACAGGTCACACGACCCGCGCAACTTGAATCAAGCACCATTCGCTTCTGCTAAAGGCGTTTCATTGTATTTCTATATTATTGCTGCGTGCGAAGGGCTTTGTTTTCATATATGTATTTGAGGGTATTTTCCAAGTTTGAATATTTTATGCCAACATCATCTATAACCACGTGGCTAACTGACGCCAAGTCTATGTCTACGCCATCATTGCGTTTTGAGAGCTTATTTATGTAATATCATGTGTGCAATATTTTTATTCAGGGTTCTTTGTTAAATTTTTGTCAGTGTTTTTTGTCATGCTAATATTTTCATCAAGGGTTTCATTTGTAATTCACAATGTCCTGTCTTCAGGGAAAAACTGCCAGTCCACCCTAGCGGCTGTTGGCCCTCTTCCCTTGTGAAGATTGTGTTTTCATACACTGTGGTGACATCATTCATCTAGGCGTGCACTAGATTAATTTTGGACTGGGGAGCACCCAAGCGGAATTGGCTAGTTATGACCAAGAGTATCATAATTTCATTGGCACGTTGATCTGTACGAGCAATAATAATAAAAACAAGTCTACAGTGAACCTACCTCTTTTATTCAGTAGTGACAGTGTCCTAGCCACATGTATTTTAGTAAGTGCTTATTTTCAAAGTGATGTTTAATAAAAGTTTAGTATTGCCTACGTGTTTGTAAGTACGCACTGGTGAGACAGACATGCAGAACCAACAGAATCCCTGAGAACCCTGAGTCTCAGTAGTGCGGTGATTGGGAAGCTCAGCTGGTGCCCATATTACCAGTAAGTATTTGTGTCATTCGTTTCGTGTCTCACCCGACGGCGTCATGGGGTTGGCTTGCATTTGGTGTCAGTGTTCAATCAATTATATATGGTACTTTTTGATGTATTATTTACTAGGCAAGAATAGATGAAATGTTTTTAATCTTAATATTTACATTAATACTAGTACAGTGATTCTTTTTTAAATTTTATAATTTTTATTGTGTTTAATAGTTTAAATTTATTCACAGGTAATAAACAGTTATCATTTTACTAAACATGAAGTTTAATAAGTTTTAAAGTTGTATTTTTATCTATGTAGATGTCAGATTGTCTTCTACTGAAATTCTGGATATATAGAGACACACACACACACACGCTTGCACACACTCATGCATGCATGCACGTGCGTGCACCCACACACAGAGAAGAAGATTAGAAAGGGTAGGGAAAAAAAAAATGACATACTGAAACTGTGGTGTGCCTCTTGTCTGTTGCTCTTTCCAAAAATTCAGCTGCCTCAAATCGTACTGCAGAGGCTGGGGCTATCATTTGTCTCTTTCACACAAACAATTCTCATAATGGAGTGGACTTTCTCTCTCTCTCTCTCTCTCTCTCTGTGTATATCTGTGTGTGTGCGTGTGTGTCCATGTGTAAAAATTTGCTTGTGTTCCCCAGAACTTATTTATTAAAACTTTTTCTTTACCATTCCATTATAGAAAAACCAATGATGTAGCCTACAAAACATATTACAGGGGACCAGGGCTCATTTGCTGGTGTTACTTTTGAGTTTTTCTGTGTGGCATTGGGACTGGAAGGGAGTTGATCCAGTCAGTTGAGAACAGATCTAAAGTAGAAAAGTGTGCCAGTACAGATCGCGTACCCAATATAGAGTTAGGGGCTGTAAATCGTGCTGATCTTGCATTGCCCCTTTCTCTACTTTGAAGGCCTTGGCTGTGGCAGTGGAATGGGTGGGTAAGATCAATAAGTGATAACAACCCTTAAACTAATGAAATTATCTTATAAGTGAAAGATAATTTGATAATTTTAAGCAAATATTATATTGAGTTGTTATACATATCACACCATGTTTTGATTATTACTTATTGTACACTGATTTATGGCATTGCAGATTCATGTTTGAGGGACGTGAGATCAAGCTTGTCCACTCTTGTGCAGTATTCATCACTATGAATCCAGGATATGCTGGCAGGACAGAGCTACCGGATAATCTCAAAGCCTTGTTTCGCCCCGTATCAATGATGGTTCCTGATTACGGTAAGATTCACTTTTCATTAAAGAAAAGTGAGAGTGTAAAGAATGAAGATAAACTAAATTTCTAGGGCTAGTGTAATAACATATTTTACATCCACCTAAAACACTTGTAGTGCCAGAAAATGTCGGAGGATTTCTCCAGACAGAGAAAGGCTAGAAAATGGACAGGAATATTTTATTTGGTCAAGGCCTAAAGTGCTTTATAGTACTAGGTCTTTGATACAGTACCCTACCATGTATTAGTTTGCATTTCATTTTGTGTGGTGACACTGTCTGGGCTCGAGGTACGAAAGAGTGGACTGTATACTAAAACATTTCCCCAATAACCTGGGTAACGGCTTACCATGGTCACGCCATGTAAACGACTGCTGGAAAAATGAAATTGTGTCAGCTTTGGTGCCTGTGTAGCTCCAGCACTAGTGATGGAAAATTTGAAACACAAAACCAGCAATCTGGATCAGACTTCCGCCCACCTTGCCGTGTCCACAGTTCAACTTAACAAAACACTAAAACTTTTTTCATCACAAACTGAAAGATATTTACAATATGTGCATGTCCTAATCTCCACTTGTTCTTGGTTACTGATTGGGGAGAGGGCACAATTTCACTACAGGCTGAATTAGTGTGCCATCCTTGTCAGGAAACACCTTGAGAATTCTGGCCAAGTGCCAGTATAGAGAATGCAGGTTAGGGACTTTGATGAGGACTAATTGTCCTTCAGTCATGTTCTTGTCCCCATTGAACCACTTTTCCCTTTGCTGGAGTTGATATAAATACTCTTGGTGCCAATACTTCCAGAATGACTGGTGAATTTGTTGCACTAATAGCTATCGCTGCAGTCTGTTGGTGGGAACAGAGATGACATCCTGGTCTGGAAGCACTTGTGGAGGGCAAAAGGTGAGGAAATGATTGGCAGTTAATGCAGACACGTCATTGGGATCAGTTGACATGGGTCACAAGGGTCGTGAATTCAAGGATTCTTCGACTTGGGCCAGTACAGTGCTCAATTTCTCATAGGTGAGCAGCTGTAGAACTATTGTCTTGAGGAGCAGTAATTTTACCCTTTTAATTCCTGTCTTCCACAAACCAACAAATGTGGTGTAGCTGGTGGATTAAAGTGCCATGTTGTCTTCTCTGAGGCCAAATTTTCTTCAAAGGATTTGTTGGTGTCAACTTGAACAAGAAGTTCTCCAAGTTCCATTACGATTTGCTCCCACAAAGTTGGTGCCGCAATCACTGTGTAGGGAGTACAATGTCCTTGTTCTAAAGTTAGCGAGAAAGACCTCTGTAGAGAGGCCAGAAACAAGTTCCAAATGTATGGCCTTGGTGGTGAAATACACAAACAGGCATATATATGATGACAGTGCACTTGGCTTTCTTACTTTGGCCATGGTGATAGAAACAGGGCCTCCATAGTCAATTCCAGTGTGTAGAAAGGCATCACTTTGACATGTGCCCAGCTATTGACTGTATGGCACAATCGTTGAGGATTATTGCGCTAGACCAAGTGCGCTGTTATAGGTAGCTGATGAGAGGTGTTAGAAACCTGAATTACTCTGAAGCTCTTCAGTCGTTGTACTGAATTGTCTCACGACGTACTCCAAGTTCCAGGCTGCTGACTCTTGACCCCAGATCTTGGATTGGTTAGTCCGTATCTAGCTTCAGTCCTGTATATTAGACTTCTCAACATAGGGTGGTAGTCAGGACTGGTTCGGACGTGTGGTTGGATATATATATATCTACTACGGGGACAGTCGAGACTGCCCATAATCTCAGTGAGGCAGCGCAGTCCCGTTCCGCCTGTCTTTCCTGCGTAGGAGGGGCTAAGGTACTCCGCTGTTTGGCAGCTAGATGAGCAATCTTTTGTTCCCTACGCCGTCAGCTGTGCCTTATCTTGTATGTCATAGAGTTTGGTTCGTTGCTGAACAAGACATGCTGTGCACTCTGGACAAAAAACTATTCCCTATAATAGTGTAGGTCCAGTAGCTGATTCGTGGCACAAGATTGGTAGGAGTCTCCACTGATCCCCCATGTCAATGGGCAGATCAGAGATGTTGAGCCGTGTGGGCCACCAATGCTACTACTGGATGTGATATCCAGCCAAGACCAGGCCGCAATACCCAGGCCAATATCGCCTCCAGCACCTACGTGTTCTGGTAGGTTATACAACCTAGGCTTGCTTTCACTCCTTGGTGAAAAGTATTCCTAGTGATTGTGGTTCCTCTGTTCCTTCCCTCCAGCACCTGGGAGCTGGTGTTAGTAGGAAGCAACAGGCGGCCATCTAATGGGTGTGTTGCCAGACTGGAAGGGGACTCAGTCAAGCTAGTTCGGATTTACAAAAGTACCTGGTTTCTGTTGGTAGTGCACACTGCGATTTATTCCTAGCGGGCGAAGTAGACGTTACTCTAGAAATAAAAGCATTAAGATAGAGAACAAAGCTGTATTAAGGACTTGTGCTATCTCCCATCAGCAGACGGAGTACTGAAGGTAAACTACGTTAGCCAGGTGTAGGTGACCTGGTGCTAGGCTAGAGGGAAAATTAATTAGAAAACTGAATATATAACTACTAAACCAAAGCTGTCTAATTGCGGGAAGAAACAAAAAGAAGTTAAATTAGTAGCAGGGTATATTCGTGTTCGATGGGTGTTGAAGACTGGAGGCCCCAGCACTAAGAAGTGCTCGAGGTTTACTCTAGAAAAGAAATACGAATGACTCCTGGAGCCCCGCTTCTCACGGACTTATATAGTCAGAAGTCTAGGCTGCAGCGGCGGGATACGGGGAAGGCATGTGACGTCCTGCCACGAGGCTGGCGTGGGAAGTGGAAACCCTCTCGTCAGCATTCTTGGTTTGTGGATCTTCGGCGGCGCTCGGCTGCACCTGAAGTGGCTGACAGCTTGTTGTCACTCAGCATGGGGGAAGGGGGGAGGCGGCGTGCTCGCTGGTTGTGTAGCCATGTGTTTGGCCGCCCGTATATTTAAGCGGCACGCCACAACCATGTATTGGTTTGTGGTAACAACTCTTACGTAGGTTGAAGTAAGGGTATACTTCGCGTAAAAAGCGATGAGTCGTAATCGTAGTTTATTATTAGACTAAACAGCATGCGTCAATTGCCCCCCTCCCCCCTCCGTTTTGATGAAGACTTATCGTCAAAAGGTGGTGGAGTAAGGCGTAGGTCCCCTCTCTGGAAGGTCTAGGTAGGAGTAGTGAAGAAAGTTGGGAAGAAAAAAATTTTCTCATCTGGCAGGCAGGACACTTCGTGTTGGGTGCTTGACCGCTGTAGTGGTGCTCACACTATGCTCTTAATTTGGGTGGTGAAGTTGAGACATGTGGGCTATGGAGACCGTAGTTCTGTCTCTCTTGTGGCAGTGGGCTTCCTCTCTCTGTCCTCACCCAGGTGGTGCGGCACTCGCTGACGCTGCGAATGTGTTTTCCCCCCCTGTTGTAGAGTGTGTCGGGAGTGCCGAGGTTTATCGGGTGTCCCGAGGTTTATCGGGTGTCCCACCGGCCTAGTTTATTTTTGCATGCCTCCGACAAATACCCAGCATAGCACTGTAGATATTTACAAGAGAATATACAACATGAACCTGAAATAAAAAGCACTTGAAAATGACGGAATGCGAAAAACGAAGGGGAATAAAATAAGTATATTCAAGCCTTACTTGCGGAAGGCAGGGATATGCCACTAACTATCCTGGAGCTTGCTGTGGTAATTAAAAAGAAAAGCAAAATCTTTCAGGGAACCTTGGGTCGCGCAGCAAGCTAAACAATTATATGTGACAGGGTTATAGTTCGGCAACCCCCGGCCCTTCTACACTTGGATTGACCGGCTAAACAAACAATTCTAGTACACTTTAAAAACATGCATGAAACATGGGCAATTGGCGCAGGTTGGTCACTTTAAATTTACATACATAACACTGCAATATTTTTGAAGCTAAAATATCTTGCACCTGGTTTCACCGTAGTGAATTCATGGGAGCTTTGTGGCTCAGAGTTCTTTGGTTTGATACTGAGTTGGTTCACAAGATATTGCAAACAAAACAAATACACTAGAAAAATATGAGCAAATAAAAGCATAACATAAAAAATGCATTCCTACAAAATGGCATTTTTCTTGTAGATGATCTTCACATGTACACAGAAAAAACTCATAGTTATATTTAAAAATGTACCTACACATCAAATCATTATTACCAAAAATATGATTGCTACTTTACCTTTCTGTTGTCCATTTTAATCCTAACGTATTGACTGTGTATTTTTGTAAAATGTTCAATGGAAAGTACTCAATAAATAAAAAAGTCAACAGAGCAGAAAATGCATTCCTACAAAATGGAATTCTTCTTCTAGGCCATCTTCTCAAGTACACTGTAAAAACTCAAGGTAATATTTAAAGGAGCACCTACACATCAAATCATTATTACAAAAATCTAAAATTACTAATTCCTTTGCAGTAGTCTTTTCTTATGGTTGGTTAAGTCTAACATGTATTTTGTCGAAGTCTCTGTCTTCAACTATCACTGGCACTGTGGTGAGTGTCTTTATGTGATACACTGTTGGTAGTAATTACCGGCACTGTAGTGAGCGTCTCTAATACTACATTTTTATGTGGGCTGTCAACCACTTATCTCACTGAACCTTCTCATCAGTTAGGTGTAAAATGTCTGTTTTCACTGGCTTTAATTACGTACAGTGTAATGACTGCTCTATTTACAAGTTCACTTTGCACATAGTCGAGTGTCTAAATAACTGGTTTGACGCATGTCCGATTAGAATGATTGGACACGTTAGTCAAAGATTTTATCCCCTAGACCAAAAGCGTTTTAGGTAGCTGGAATTAGACGAGGGGGGTTGGCTAGTTCTTATACACTCTTACTTCTAGTTGTGTATTCTATGTAGATATGTCCTTAGGCGGGACGAATTATGTTGATGCCAGAACGGATGTTCTGCAGATGAGCTTCTTTATACCAGAAGATGTGGTTGTCCCAGCATAGGCACATTTCAGTAATAGTCAGAAGTCCGGTGACAATCGGGTGACATTTGTTGTTGATGCAGACACACGGTGGAATGATAATGAACACAACTGGACCAGGGACAACTGCTCGCCGTCTCAGTTCAGCAGCATGGTCCCGTTCCAACTGTCTATCCTGCGTAGGATGGGGTCATGCTGTCCTCTGCCTGAGAGTAGGGTGAGCTAGGTGGTGCTTCGTGCGTTTTCTGCCACTCCTCCTCTTGTGAGGCATAGGGTAACAGCTCTATAGTTCACGCAGTGCACTGAGACAGAAATACTAACAGTGTAACCCAATAGTGACTTGCTGGGTCGAGCTTGATAAGAGTCCCCACTGATACCCACCGTAGGCGGGCTGATCAGGGACGTGGAGCCGTGTGGACCACCAAGCCTTTACTCGTGCGTTCACACTAGGATGCCCAGCAACACTGCAGGCAACAGTGATCGTGCACTATTGAGTGCGGATGGTGAGAAGGAACCTGAGTCTGTCACATCTCCTGGTGTGAAGGTGTTGTTAGTGGTTATGGCGTCACTGTTTCTCCCCCACGAGCACTTACAGTGCTGATGTGTAGCTGGGAAGAAACAGGTAGCCGTCTGATATGTACGTCTTAATTCGGTTTAATAAAATTCCAGGTTTCCATTGACAGTGCACAGCGTAATCTACCTTCAACTGTGGATACAAAGAAATACCCTGGAAATAAAAACAGAAAGGTAGAGAGCAATGTGTGTGTATTGAGAGCTCAATAAACACGTGACCTGTACTACCTCCTACCAAGTCGAACATAGATGAAGGTGACTGCGTGGTTCCAGGTGTAGGTGACCTGGTTCTAAGTAAAAGGGAAATACTGGTTCTAGACGAAAAATAATGAGTTAAAATTAAACTGCTAAATAAAGGTGTCTAGAGGAGACAAAGTGAAGTTAAAAGAAAATGTTTGTGTTCATATGTCGTCGGTTTGACTGGTTGTCGATGTACGTAGTACATAGCCGCGAGGGCGTACTCAAAGGTTTGTAACTTCTCAGAAGATTCCGAGCAATGGCAGTGCTGTGGGAGGTTGCTAGAGGTGCGAAAGAATGACTGCCGAGCTCAGCTGCGGCCGGACTTATATAGTGGTAGCTTGGCTGCCGGCGCAGGGTGCGGGGGATGTGTGACGTCCTCTGGCCCTGGGTGGTGTGAGAATCCTCTCTTCAGCGATTCTGACTTTGCGCTTCATTGGGTGTACTCGCCTTGCCCGAGGTCAGGGCAGCTTCTTGGTGTCGAGCGCGGGGAAGGGGAGATGGTGTGCCTGACGGGTTACGTATCTTCCAGGTAAGAAGGAAAAACACAGATGTTCCCATTGCCTATAGGGTAGGCTATATGTTGTTCATGCCTGTAGAGATGGAAGAGGTGCTCTAGGCGATGAGTCATAATCGTATTTGAATAGATGTAGAAGCGGCACGCGTCAGTCTGTTGCATTTACCTCACTGGTTCCTACACTTCCCCTGCTTGATGACAGCTGGGTAGGCACTTTTGCTGGATACACAATATTTAATCTAGTCTAAATGTGAGTATCTCTCCTTATCTCACTGACTTTGACTGGTCTGCTATATTAAAAGTCAGTATTTACTACAGATCTATAATGAGTCCTGTAATGTTTTTCTTAGTGGTTTACAACTACATGTGAATAAACTTTGTCGAGCACTGCACTTACATGTGTTCGTCGAGCTTTGGTTTAACTGGCCTTCCTCTGGGATGCAGTGCAGCATGCAGTGGGTATGACCATGTGTACCTTGATGTAGGTCACCACTGAAATTCTCGGTACCTGCCAGGCGTTGAGTCTGCCTTGGCGGCACGAGGTGGCATTACGCGTCTTGGTTCAGCATGTTTGATTGTGGCGTCTGCTTCTGCCGGAACTGATGGGGAGGGCATAGCTACATGGGAAGTTTGTAGCAATGCAGGGGAGTGACATATGAGGGTCCTGCACCCTGACTGAACGGGTTCCAACCTGTAAGGCAGGACATTCCTCCTCTGGCGCAGGGCAAGGGAGTTGCGGCAGAGGACCACTCTCCACCTTTCCTGTGGACGCATCCCATCGTAGGGCCGGGTTGTTGGAGGCATCGATGGTCTCAATGTCCATGTCCCATGATGATGCAGTGGTAGGGAAGAACTCTCGACCTCCACTGCGGGTGTTGCTTCAGTTGAGGGGTAGTGGGAGGCATCAATGGTCTCGGTGCCTGTTAAGGCAGCGCAAGTGAGCTGTGCATCACCGCGCTCGACCTCGGCTACGGGTGGTGCATCTCGCTTTAGGGCTGGGTAGTTGGAGCCGTCGACTGTCTTGAAGTCCAGGTCCTGCGGCTATGCAGTGTGAGGGAGAGGGGTCTCGACCTAGATTGCGGGAGTTGCACCATTTGTCGAGTAGTTGGGCGGGAGGCAGAACGGGCATCTCGTCCTCAACGGTGTCGACGGGTGAAGGTTGCTGTATAGTGGGAGGTTGCGATGGAGCACTGCTGTGGGCTATGCTCGACATCGGTTGCAGTTCATCGTTGGCAGGAACAGTGGTCGGCTTCGTGGAAGCTGGGATGACCTGGACCACTGTTTCGGATGTTTCCTGTGGTTACTGTGTTTGTACTAGGTGCGTGGCGTGTTCGCCTTCCGGTACTCTAGTTTCGTAGTCCTCCGGGCTCACATCATGGACTTCATCTGGTGATCTATTGGTGGCCTCCCTGCTCTCGTCTGGAGCGCATTCTGGTGGTTAAGTGGCAGTTAGTACTTCATCGTCGGAGCCAGAGATAGACTTCGTGGAAGTTGGAATGGCCTTGATTTCTGGCTTCGTAGTTGTACTAGGTGGAGGGGTAGGCACTCATGTGATTTCTACCTCTCTCACCAAAGGTGCTTCCGACTGCTCGATCGACGGGGTGTCTGACGTGGTTTTCGGTCATGTGGACTCCGCCATGACAATTCTGAGCAGCTAAGGATTGCTTTGGCGCATTTGGCTGCGACTTTCTCAACATAGCTGCATGGCAATGATGGCAGTGATCTGACGGAGAATGCTCCTTGACCATGCTCTACATCCGACTTCCATGGTGCAATGTGGTTAGGTGCCCTATCGATAACAATATGCATTGACTTAGGCCTCGTCGAGGGTCCTGGTTCAATATCGGGAACTACCCTTCTGGGTGGAGGTTCGTCCTTATCTTAGGATTGACCAGATGTTTCTCCTATGGCGTCATCATCCTCAAACGTCGGCATTTCCCCAGAGAATGGTTGTATTTGGCCTCGGGTGTCATTCTGGATCTGTCCTCGCAGGTCTTCAGCTCAATAGACGTCTCTTTCATAGACAATACGATATGGTCCGTCCCATTTGTTGGCGAGGCCAGTGCTGAACTAGTTACTGGCCTTGCTGAGGGGATGCGTTCTGAGTAGTACTGCTTCACCTAGGCTGAACTCATGTACCCCTGTCTTCGGTAGAGTGTACTTCTGTCAATTATACTCGTCCTGGGCTTTTTGGGCTGTAGTAGTGTGGGTTAAGGTAGCTAGCCAGATGTCCTCGGGTTGAGGCATATCGGTGGGCTCACTTTCCCATTGCCAGTCATCTGGTTGGCGTAATGTTTGGCCCAGAAGGAGTACACTAGGGCTTGTGTCTACCGCTTTGTTGCTTCTACTACGTTGGACAAACAGAATAGTTGGGATGTGTTTATCCCAGTGACAGTGGTCGTTTCCCACACTGACACGAAGGCACTTTTTGATATCTTGGTTCCTTCATTCAGTGCGGTTGGCCTGGGGATGGTACGGCGGAGTAGTCCATGTTTCGACTCCCCATCCCTGGCAAGCTGACTGCCATTGGCGACTCATGAATTGCGTGCCATTGTCAGTTAAAATAGCCTTTGAGTGTCCCCATTGTGCGAATATCTCAGTTTCTATCTTTTGCATGATCGGTGCAGTTTCTTGGTTAGGTAGACGGAAAGCCTCTACCCACCTTAAAAACTGGTCGGTTACTACCAGTAGGTAGCGGTTCCCCTTGGTACTGTGTGGGTATGGCCCCATGAGGTCAGCGACTATGTGTGTCCATGCCGTCTTGGATCTTCTTGGTCGCGCTGTAGGAGGTGGAACTGGGTAGGCTTTGCCACTCAGCTCGTAACACAGTTGCTTACGTACTTTCGGAAATTGCAACTTATCCCGTCCCAGTTTTATTGTCCAGCAGGGTCTCCCTTGTACCTGGGTGCCCAGCTCTAGGGTGATCGTGGTGGTGTTATCACATATCAGTGTGTAACTGCTGCGGAACCCAGATATTACAGGGTGTGTTGGGTTGTCCGCTATGCATCCACACGTCATCCCGTAGTTGAAAGCGTTGGGATTGTTCCCGTAGTAGGCGGCATATGTTGCGGTCCCCCTGCTATCTCAATGTAATCTGGTGTCGGGTGACTTATAACTGGAGGAGACGGATCTGTTCTTCTGGACTTCTTTTGACCTGTGGAGGAGGGGACATCCTTTCCTCCTCTTCCTCCTCAGCTTTTCCTCCAGTGTAGGCAAGTGAGACAGGGCGTCTGGTAGGTCGTTTGTTTTACCTGGGCAGTGTTGAACTTTGAAATTGAATTCAGTGAGAAACATATCCCACCGTCTGAGTTTGGCTTTTACATTCCGTGACTCATGTAGCCATTGGAGGGCTTTTGATTCGGTCCACAGAATGAAGTGTTGTCCTTCCAGTAGTAGCAATATTTCTTCACTGCCCAGATAACAGCCAGACATTCCTATTGGTTGTAGCTCCTCTGTTCCTTCCCTTCATCACCTGGGAGCGGGGGGTATTAGGAAGCAACAGGCGGCCATCTAATGGGTGTGTTACTAGACTGGAGGTCCCAAGAAGGGGGGCATCAGTCAATCTAGCTCGGATTTACAAAAGTACCCATTTTCTGTCTATAGTCCACAGTGCGACTTATTCCTAGCGGCGAAGTAGACCTTACTCTAGAAATAAAACCATTAGGATAGAGAATAAAGCTGTATTTATTGAGGACTCAATAAACACAGTGACTTGTGCTATCTCCTACTAGCAGACGGAGTACTGAAAGTAAACTATGTTAGCCAGGTTTAGGCGACCTGGTGCTAGGCTAGAGGCAAAATGAACTAGAAAACTGAATATATAACTACTAAACCAAAGCTGTCTAATTGCGAGTGTCTGAAAAAGACAAGAAGTTAAGTTAGAAGCAGGGTATATTCGTGTTCAATGGGTGTCGAAGACTGTTGTCGTTGCAGAGAGTAACTGCGAGGGCTACTGAAGACTCGAGGTTCTCTGGAGGCCCCAGCACTAAGGAGTGCTCAGCGTTTACTCTAGAGAAGAAATATTAATGACTCCTGAAGCCCCGCCACGCATGGACTTATATAGTCAGAAGTCTATGCTACCGCGGCGGGGTGTGGGGAAGGCGTGTGACATCCTTCTGCCGTGGGGCTGGCGTGGGAGGTGGGAACCCTTTCATCAGCGTTCTTGGTTCATGGATCTTTGGCCGTGCTCGGCCGCACCCGAAGTGACTGACAGCTTGTTGGCACTCAGCGCGGGGAAAGGAGGGGAGGCGATGTGCTCGTTGGTTACGTAACCTTGTAGCCACGTGTTCGGCCTCCCAGTATATTTAAGCGGCGCACAACAACTGTGTTTTGGTTTGTGGTAGCAACTCTTACAAAGGTTGAAGTAAGGGTATACTTCACGTAAAGAGCGACGAGTAACAATCGTAGTTTATTAGTTGTATAAGTGGCACGCGTTTACTTGAGACTCTCTCTCTCTGCGGGCAGGCTTGCCATAGCAGGTGACACACTCTTGGGATGAGTCCTGAAGCTCTTCAGACACATTCTCAGTTGACGGCGAATCACATTTCTAGCACTGAGCCAAAATTCCCATTGAAGAATATTCTGCGCAGTGAGGGCACCAGGGTAAAAAAAATCCTTTTGGAGCTGATCTGTGAGTAGGACAGGAAGACAACTGTTTTTAGTAAGTAATGTGGGGTGTTTCCGATCCACTGGCAAGTCATAATTCTGGAACTGACCACCCACCCTGTAAAGTATTCATGCTATCCACAAATGATGTCAATCTTTGAATGGCAGGTAAACACAACAGGTTGTGGGTAAGTCGAACAAATTCCTCAGTGATCTCTGTTTGTGTTTCCTTAATAAAAACCTTGACGCACTCCCTCTCATCAGCCTTTACGGTCGATGGTTAAATCGTTTGATACCCTGATCTGAGTGACTGTTGCACGACAATGGCTGACTAGGGGTGCCTAGGGAACCCGGATTCGGTTGGTATTGCGATCGCCGATTCCCTTTTAGTGAATATGGTGGCGCCTTCCATGGTGATACTTTGTAACTGTAGTGCCTGGCAGGTCAAGGTCTCCCCACTTTGGGGTTCACGGTAGGGGACCGCCTATCGGAAGGGTGTGAGGGAGGTAGAGGAAAAAAAACCCCAGGGTGAGCTTCAATATATTTGTCTCTCTTCCAGGGAGCATGATCTTGCTCACTGTGATGGTTGCCAAAAATCTGGATGGCAATTGTCCAGAGGTGAGTTGATAAAAGGAAGAAAATGAGTGCAGTAATTGAAAATTACGTTAAGGTGAGAATGAGACATGGATATGTTGATTCTTACTATCTTTACTCTGCATTAAATTGGCACTGGCATCTCCTGATGGTGGGTCGTCGCACAGGGACGTAAGTAGGGAGCGGAATTGTGATCTTACGCCTTGGAAACGGTGATGGGATTACTACCTTAATTACCTCCCAGTGGCGGTGCGTACGTTAAAAAAAAACGTTGTGGTACTTGGCTTCCCTACAGTCAGGTATGGAGCAGGGGGTTTATTGACTGGGTTACGCGGGGGTGCACATACGTAACTGATATCCTCGTAACATTGCCATGGTCTGCAAATCCCTAACTAGGAGTCTAGCTCTGATTCATGCGAGACAAGTACTGCCGGTGAGATCGGCCGCGGTATAGATGGCGTGATCTCGGGTGCGGTCGTCTGGGGAGTACTCTCCTTAAGGGGTCAGTCATCGGAGGAGTAGCTGGTCGTTCCACTTTGCGTTTTAATGCGCGCTGAGCTTTCCATCGTAGTCTACTAGGAAGGTCTCCGCCTTTTCTGATCATCTGAAGTTATTTAATTTAAGCAATTATGATTGACACACAAGTAAGTAAAGTAAGTATAATTGTCGAGGCTCATTAATTGTGGCACTGGTCAAACCCTCTGCAGGCATTGCCCGGTATTCTTTTTCGAGTGTCTTTTCAGTCACTCAGAGATGTTACTGGATGAGCACGTTCAGAGGTGACGTGAGTTCATGGAATGCGGGGATCCGGGCTTCCCAGTTGCTAGAGTATGTATTTGCAGACTAGAGATCTTGTGAGGGACCCACCGACTCTAGGTAACTCGGTACGCTCCATGACAGAATATATTTTTAGACTTTTTTGAGCCGAAATATGCAACAAGTACCCTTAATTTTACGTGATCAGGGACAATGAAATAATTAACTGTGCAAGTAATTATTGTTTCAAATAAACAGTATTTATTTTACGCAACTAGGAAATATTGGGAAAACCGATTAGTACACACTGCTTAAAGATTCTAGTCTTTCCCTCCTCGTCAGTTACGATAAAACCAGGTGAAGGCAAACAGGGGAATTACCAAACTAAGCTAGCACTCTAATTTCCAACTCCTAGGGCACAATTTACAGCGACTGCTTCTTAGGGAGGACCTACGACGTCGTGTTGGCCTGCTACCGTGGAGTGAGGGATGATTGGGGCAGAGGTTGCAGGGTGCGGTAAAGGTTATCTCGGGAGAGCTGCAGGAGCCGGTGTTGGAAGTAGAACATGGTGCAGACTGCTGGTGATTGGAGGTTGAGCCTTGGGCAGGCTGCTGGAGCTGGAGAGAGAGCCTTCTTCATACTGTTGAGGAGAGGAGGAAGAGTCCTTCTGGACCCTAGGAGAGCTCGCTGACCAGTGCTGTCGGCAAGCCGACGAACTCTTTCAAGGGTAGTTTGACACTTCCTTATTAGTCCCCGTTTCTGCTTCGGGGGTGTGGGGGGTTGCAAGCCTCTCGACACTGGTGTTGGTTATCTCTGGTAGCGGGAAGCATAGCGTATTATCTTTTCGCCTGCGATTGAGGTTGACAACATTTTTACCGCCTTGGCCCGAGGCTCTGCTTCTCTGACGTTACTGGGCACAGGGGTGCTGCAATCTTGTGTGTAGCTTTCCAACTTCTCTATCGAAATTGGCGGGTCTGCAGCTCTTGGGTAAAACAATCTTAGGTTGAGGGGGTGGTAACCGCATGTCGGAATTCAGGCGGGCATCACAATTTTTATAATTATTCTACTAATTATAATTTGGGCCGTGATTGTTCAGGCTCCTGGAATCAACTCTGTCAGAATGGGAACTTAGTACACCTTTGTTGTGACTTGCCCCGAGTTCTCTGTTGCTCGTTTATGGGGCAACGTTGCCCGTAGTGAATGCAGACGTGCTGCGCAGCAGTATGGCATGCTTCAACCTTGATGGCCTTTTGCAAGTCTTCATATTGCAATAGGCGGGAAACCCTTACAGAAGTTGGACAAGCATTTTTTGATAAATCAAAGATTCCATGCAGTAGTCCTCTTTGATCTTATTGAAGGTGCAGTATTTCTTTATTAAGATTGACAAAGGCAATATTTTTGCACTTGTTTGAAGAATGTCTAGTGAGCGTTCTTCAGAAAACACATCACTGAGTATGTTGTTTGGATGCTAAGGCCAATTTCTTTAGATTGATACAGCCATGCAGGTCCAGACCACCAGAGAGGATGTTTCACAATCCTAGCAGGGGTGAGTCCATGCATTGCACAATCATCTTGATTGTCAATACTTGAGACATGATGCCACCATTCCAAGGAAGTGTATTCTTTGATTTTGCTAACCCTTTTAGCCACAAAGGTTTTTCTCTTGTGTGGAGATGCCTGAATCCATGCCAGAACAACAGATGTCAGTCCATGCATACACATGTCTGTGGGGCTGGGTGGAAGCATAAGCCTCAGTTAGTGTGTGTAGACAACGAGCTAAGAGGAGAGCAGCACATAGTTCCAGACGTGGGAGGGTCACACTTTTTAAGGGTGCGACCTTTGACTTTGCCATTAATAGGCGAGTTGAAACGACACCTGAAGCTGATACTAGTCATAGGTAGACAACTGCAGCATATCCCTTCTCTGAACTATCAGCAAATGCATGCACTTCTATGGCTGATTGGGCCCGGGGTAAATGATGTAGCGAGGAATCAAAATTGTGGAACAACATGGCAATTCACTTCTTATGGCTGGGGACAAGATTTTGTGATGTTATTTTAACGCAAATATTGTTCTTAAATGTACCTGATTTCTGTGTTATCGGGTTTATTATGAAAGTCTTAGAAAATTAAAGTCATAACTAAAATTGTGCAATGTTAGAGCCAACATAATACTGTTATTTTAATACAAATTTTATTATTACAAATTGTTGATAATTTATTCTTATATGCATATTTCCATTAAAATGTTATAATTTTTATGCATTGGCATAAACAAGAGAAAATCATTTATTTGAACAAAGGTAACGCAGAACGTTACCATAGGTTAAAAATCACTTTTTAAAGGTTTTGTTTCTTTGTAACGTGTATGTTGAGGTTCCTAAACAGTGTGGATTTTTTGTTCAGTCTTACACAAATGGTTTGCACATGTTTTTGTAGAGAAAAATAACATTCAATACCAGGAATAAAATAATTTTTATATTTGCGTTTACAATTTTGCTATTCTTATTAACTGATAATTTCCCATCCACATGGTATACAATATTTACTGTTGTTATTCACTTAGCCTGAATGACGACAGCTTAAAACTAATATTTTTTCTTCCCATCTTCTGAAAACTTAAATTATTCTTATTATCACTCAGTTTACACATTTTTGGATACAGATTATTGGTCATGGTTTCACAGATAAAATGGTATATTTTGGCTAAATTGTATTTATTTTTTGTTTTAACTGAAATTTCGGTGTTACGCTGTGGATAACTTGCGTTTTGGTGTTTTGCGGTGTATTAACTTGCATTTCTGTGGTATGTTGGTTTTATCGCTATTCACTGTATAATCTTGACCCTACTTATGGCTTCCCATTTTTCAACTAGTTACGAGGGGCTGGGCTGTTTCAGCTGGCATTAGCCAGCCTCAGACATTGCATGAGGTGTTTGGCCAGGAACATCAGAGGTGACAGCCACCCCAAGGGGTCCAATATGCGAGCTATGTTTGACAAGATCCTTCGTTTTATGAGCACAGTGGGCCAAAGTTGAAAATCTTATGAGAAGGGGTCCTTAGCTGAATTCCAATGCAGACCCAGTACTTTCACATAGGTACTGTCATCAAATGAGTAGGTTTCTGATGACTGTTGTACATCTTCTGAAGGTAGGTCACTGAGGAGATCAGGTGAGTTGCTGGAGAACTTCTGCATTTGAAAACCTTAACGAGAGAGTAGTTGTTGCAGGTCCTGTCACAATTTTTGAGCAGATTGAAGATCAGTGGTACATGTGACAAAGACAATATTATCCACATAGGTGTCTGTTAGAAATACCTTTGCAGCAAATGGAATGTCTTCCTTCTCATATTCAGCCAATTGACACAATGTTTGTAGAGCAAGGTAAGGGGCTGAGCACACACCATATGTGACTGTATTTAACTGATATTCTTGTACCAGTTCAAGTTCACCTTCCCTCCAAAGAATACGCTGATTTCTGGGTGCACCAAAATTTGGCAGTACATCTGTTTAACATCAGCAGTGAAAACAATACTAGGTATACCAAAATGCAGCAGGACATTCAGAATGTCACACTATAACATCTGATCACTCAACAAGAAATTATTCAGTCAGTACCTTGAGCTCGTTTTAGCTGAGACTTCAAACACTACCATTAGCTTAGTGATACTGCTACTAGGTTTCTGAACATAATGATGAGGAATAAACTAAGACTTGTTTGATGCTACTTTGAGGCTCGATATACTCATGTGTCGAGTGCCAAGTAGTCTTCCATGAAGGCCACATACTGTGTTTTTACTTCTGGTTGCCATTTGAAACAACGCTCTAACAAATGAAAACGACGAAGTGCCAAGTCATGGGATTCACCTAGATTGGGGTCAGTAGTTTTAAAAGGCAGTGTATCCATGTGCCTCCCTGTTTCAAGTTGAACATGGGTTTCAACAAGCATGGTTTCCCGTTCATTCTCTTCTGGCTTGCAGGCTACCTTGCCATCTGGTAACTTCTCCAACTTCCACAGGCACTCAACTACAGCATCTAGAGCTTCATCCGATGGATTTGAAGTTACAAAGAATGTGGCAACTTCTTTGAAGGGCTGTGCGTCATTAACTCTACCCATCAATATCCATCCAAAGACAGAGTCCAAAGCAACCGGAGTACCAGAGGGGCCTTCAAGTTTTGTTCCTGTTATGATCTATGGAAACAATTCTGCACCAGCAAGCATGTCTACACAACCTGGGTTGGTATAGATAGGGTCTGCCAACTTCAGATGCGAAAGATGCTTCCAGGCTTCTGGTTGCAAGGGTGTCGAAGGAATGTGTCCTGTTAGACATAGAAGGACTAGCATGTCTGCAGAGAAGCAAGGTCCTTCCTTCCCACAAGGTTTCATTACACATGACACAACTCCACGTGCCACACTGAGTGGCACTTGAGAAAGGCGCTGAAGTGGTATTGTTGTCTTCCTATGGGACAGCCCTAGACATGACAGGGCATCATTTGAAATAAAACTAGCTTGGCTACCTGAGTCTAATAAAACTTGAACTTGCTGAAAATTACCGAATGTGACTTGAACCTCAACTACAGAAGTGGACAACATTACTGTAGCACAGCTAGCCCTTTTGGAAAATGATGAAAGAACAGTTGCACGAGATAGGTTTCTTTCTCACTATATTTCCAGGCATTTCTACAGACTCTGTAAGCTCATGTGAATGATGGCGAGATTATTAATGATGACAAGAAGTGGATAATGGACAGTTCCTCACCATGTGGAGGGATTGTAAACAGTTGATACAAAGTTTGTGCTCCTTAACACACTCAAACCTTTCCCTTGAACTTTTCTGAGTATACATACTGCAATGATAAATTAAATGTTTACCTTTACATACAAAACAAACTGAGGATGATGTAACAAGATATGAACCTATTAAGGTGCGTAACTGACCCTGAACCTTCCAACTAAAGGTAGATTTGCTCTGACCCAACTTGAAGTGGGGCTGATCAAGCTCCCCCCCAAATGCTTCACCAGACTTGCATTGCCTCTTAAGAAATGTCAGGAAGTTTTGCAGCATAGGAATTTCCAAGTCCTCTACAATTAACTCCCACATTTTTCGAAGGTCCACACTAATATATTTCTGTAGGAAATGAAGTAATAAGATGTCACATTGATCCACTAGAAGTTTTAAGGTCTTCAGTACTGCCACATTTTCATTCACTGTGGATAGAAGGTAACAAATGGATTTCTGTAGATTTCAAGTGGCCAAAAGGAACTGCAAGATGGCATCTATATGACGAGACATAATCAATCGCTTATTATCATATCACTTCACCAATAAAGTCCAAGCAACCTAAAAATTGTCACCTGTCAAGGCAGTACCTCTAATAGTGCTAAAAGGCTCAACTTCTAAAGCGAGCTTAAAGTACGTGAATCATACCACATTTGAAAGGTCCTGGTTGTTTATTATCAAGGTCTCAAATAAATTTGTTGAAATTAATCCAAGCTGCTAGATTTCCTGTGAACTGAGGAAGTTTAATAGATGATAACGTCACTCGCAATGAAGGTGTAGGCCCTTTGGAGGAATGGCTGAAACGTAGAATTACACAACACATAATCTAAAATGGCCATAATAGAATAATGTAGATCATAAAACTCATTCAGCTTCTCTGTGTGCTTACCTTGGTCAAAATCCGGTTTGGCCATGCATTTAAACTCTAAGGTTAAATGATCATTCTCAAAGCTAGTTTTCAGGTCAGGTAAGTCATGGCACGTAGAAATAAACAGTCAGCATTTTGAACTATCAGAGTCTACATTATTTACAAGGGCCGATGCATGCTGCAGTCTGTTTTCTGCACTCTTCAGGCGACTAGCCAACACTTCAACCTTCTCAGTCTTGATGTATGTAAACAAACGAGTTTATACGAAGCCCACAATCAATTAGTTGATCTCACCTGCGCATCAGTCGATTGCAGTCTTACGTGCATGGATTAACTTGACTTGTAGAAAACATCCCTAATCTTCAGATGCGCACTTACAATTTTCGGCACCACATCCACACACTAATGGCTTTTATCTCCACACAAAAATCAAATGGAAATACAATGAGAACACTATGAACAAACGAACAACCAACACGAGAATTGTTGGTTCCTTTTGGCCTGAAGGATGAAGTGTCTGGGCTTGAGGTACGAAAGAGTGGACTGTATATGTTCTAAATATTTTCCCAATAACCCGGGTAACGACTTACTACAGTCATACCATGTCAATGGCTGCTGGAAAAACAAAATGACTTTTGCATTGAATAGAAACTGTTAAAAAAGTTACTTATTGAATTTTAAAAATTGTCTCTCTGTAATAATAAATTGTGTGACCACATGGTGAGTAAAAGTTATTACATACTGTGGCAAATTTGTCATGCATTTTTTTAGAAATGGAAACAAGTAATAACTTTGAAGAGTTCAGATGTAACAGTTTATTAGATCCATAGTTTAGGGTTAATCGAACAGTGAGAATACATTAAGTCTCCTTGTGCAGTTGTCACTGGTTTATATATATATATATATATATATATATATATCTGTGTGTGTGTATATGCTGTGAGATAATTTTTAAATATGTACATTGGAAATGCTTGATCCCTTTCATGTGATGTAGACTTTAAAACTTTTCATTATCCAAAGGATTGAGTTTTTCACTTTAGTCTTCACTGTAGCACAGTTTTTTAGTCACTTTGTTACATTACATCCAACCCAGGACCATCATCATTACTGTAACACCTTGCCTGGCCCCCTCCCACAGCATCTACAAACCAGAGATGTCCGGAACAAAGGTTGGTCTGTCTCAAAGTGAGTGTTGATACCATTCTCATGACTGCCAGTTTCCATCTTGTGTATAACTATATGAACTGATGCCACAGAGTGGGGGTAACAAGAAATAATCTGCCTCCATCGTGTACCCTTAGTCCTCAGGGCATCTGTTGCAGTACTATATATTGAGTTTCAGCCCCAGTAAACGCTAGTTGTTGTTCATCAGCCATCACCTGCACTTCTCTTTCTCTTACAAGCAGTGATACTATGTTGCCTAGTAACTGCTAGCCTAGCAACTGTTGGAGCAATTACTGCATTGGAATTGACCTTCCGAGGTGCTCCGACACCATGCTCACTATGCCAACCACCTCTAACCAGTAGACAAGCAACTTCAACTTATGTGTTCAACTGTTAGACAGACAAAGCAGACTGTAGTAAATGTGAATGATGCTAAGACTGTGCTTCTTGCCCAAGTCAGACCCAGTTGGGAGTTATTATTACAAACTTGATAGATATAGACTCAAACAGTTAAAGTTTCCCACTGAGGAATATTTTGTCAAGTTGGAATAAAACCCTGCTGTATTTTATTCTGGAGTTCCACCTTCCTGTTGCAGAGGGAATATCCCTGGTTAACTGGTCTTTCCCAACAACCCGTAGTTGGAGTCTAGAGGGCGAGTGTAACTGGGGATCCTGACATAGACAAAGGACAGGCATCGAGTACTGATGCATTATGCAGTTTTGCATCTTTGATGCACACTCTACAAACATCTTTGCTCCATCTTGAGTGCAATGTTTTACTCTGTGGGCAGGTCAATTGTTCCTCAACAGTACTACAGATGCGGGACATGTGTCTACAGGACACACTGGCACAATATTGGAAACTGTTACAGACACGTGATCCTAGCTTGTACTGTTCACGCAGAATCACCAAGAAGCTGTTCTGTCAACACCCCTAACAAAGATTGTACTCCCCGACTGAGCCACCACTCCCAACAGCGAAGGTCACGCTAGTTCCAGAGCATGCCACTGGAGGGCAGCACCCATTCTACCAGCACCCTGTGGCCGAGATAAGGGATGATAGCACAGCTTCAGTACTTAAGTAGAATTTTCAACCCCTGCGGCCGAGGCTATCACTCCTTGCACCCCCCCCCTAGCCACCGAGCTCCTATACAAGATTAGTATAAAAGATCTGGCATGATCAGAAATCTTCAGTCTCTGCTCTTCCACCACCTTTGTATAGGGCCGGAGGTAGCCATCAAGGTGCGCGCTTGTCTGTTACATCTGCAGATTCCACCACCTCCTCAGGGGTCAGAATCTCTGAACACATCACTTACCAGAAGCCACCGTTGCAGCCATCGCAGATCCCCTGTTTCTGAGAGTCTCCTGAAGATGTCGCTCCCTCCTTACAACCCCTGGTGTCGACCTCAGAACCCAGTAAAGGTCATGTAGAGGTCATGGTGATGTCCCCTCAGGACCTCCCCTGCCTCAGTGGATGGTGTTGGCATTGTCGACGCTATACTCCTTTGTTCCTTCAGAACTATTAGGATATTAGGCTAAAGTCATTAAATTACTTTAACACCGCTATCACCTATTAAATTTCATCTCAACTTTGATCCAGATTGCCTTCCGTGTAAAGTTATCAGTTTAGGAGGTAGTACATGGCCGCCATTTTTTATTACTCACATAATAAAACACTGAGTTTGAAACTGTTCTCTCCATACTGATTTTTTTGAAGTACTTAGTTGTTCCTACTTAAGTACACCTGCTGAAGTGAAGCCAGCAAACCAACAAGAACAAAGTTAAATACACATCCAGTAAGTGACCACCCAAGCTCTGCCAAACTGGTAGAATTTGGTAGAGGCTATACTACTAAAAGCTCCTCCACCAGGTGAATCTAGCAGACTAGGTTATTTCATACTCTGCCACCACTTCTTAAGGGGCTGGAAAGGAGCTGGAATCAATGTAGACTGACCGACTCCCTTTGGTTACCACACCTGGGTAGTTACTTCCAAACAGCTCGAGCACCGCCTAACGCTCTTTTCACCGCTCCTCCAGGGGCCGGGCAAAAGAGGCACAATGTAACCACTTTTGTATGGAAGATTGAGAGTTGTTCAGAAGTACACAGTAGGGACAAGAGTTACCGGCTTACATTTCGCGAGGCTGTATTAGTTCCTCTCCTCTTATGCCGTACTCCCGGAAGGAAGGTGCTGAAAATGTTGAGAAGAGATGCATACATCTCTGAAAGTAATTCTGCTGTGCAGAAGCCTATATCCAACTGCCTTCAGCAGTATTATAACTGAGCGGGGCTGACTTCACACCACCCGTCCTACAAAGTGGCTTCACTCCTCCGTACTGGTGACACCTTTATTCCCTTCTTTTATCAAATTTGAAGGTCCTTCTCATCCCATATTAGAAACCTTCTCAAGTGGTGAAGAACATCCTCTTTGCATCGCCAACCCCTAGTTGTAGGGCCCGTTTGTCCACCTACAGTTGTCAGCAATCTATCACAGAGCCGGAATACTTCACCATCCACGAGTCACCAAGGCGAGCACCAGCCCTCGCCACACCAGGGTAAGAGTCTTCAGCCAGCAGCACCACTACCTCCAATGATCAACAAGCCTTCATGTAATTGTGTGAATAAGGGTCAGCCGACTTGTAGGGCAGTGACAGTAGTTCTGAATTTTGTGCCAGGCCACCAGACCTGTTCTTTACACTGGCCGTGTGCCAGTTAAACATTAAGGCGCTCAATATCGTTATTCTGGCATCGCATGTTGATACTGTAAAGATGACTTAAGACCTCCATTTCCTCATTAAAACATTCTGTGACAAAATTCACCATAACTTTGACTCCCAAAGGTCTCAAGTCATAGTGTAACGCAACCAGCCCCTCTGAGTAATTGTTGTTTCAATTACCATCCCCCTTGGGTACGCATCAGTATGTTTCACCGTGATTCACTGTTGGATGTGGAGGTTTGGGGGATGGCAAGGTGTCTACTTGGATCTGATCTTCCATGAGTGCCGCATGTTTAGGTGCTGCCCCTGGCAAGGGAGTGGCGAAGAGGAGGGGACGAACCGTGCACAGTTGGTGGTCGTGGGGAAGGGGGCGGGGTTGCGACCTTGATGGCGCGTGCCTGGCTATCTAGCAGAGCCTGCACTATGTTGTTTTGTTTTACCAACCTCGCCCTCTCCACCAGTTTCTCAACCATCTGCGATCTTGGAATCAGCAGTAGGTTGTGGGGGAGGAGGGAGCGCGTGATACTTCGCATGTAATTTTGTTCATTCTCTGCGGGGTATATCTGTTGGTGCATTTGCTCCTTCTGACAGGTATTGATTTCTACCTCCTTCTGATGGTGCTGGGTTTGAGTATGGAAATCTGTGACTAGGTTGGCAATCACCTCTTCCCCTGTAAAGTGGGAAGTGTGGCAAGTTTTCAACTGGCCCCATTCAGTCACAAATTCACCATATCATTACCACCATTGTTTAGCCTTGCCAAGCAGTTGGTGGTGTACCCTTCCAACACACTGCTTGGTAGGTATTTTTTGTTCCCTCATTTTCTGCATTCATTCATTTAAGAAAGCAATTGGGTCTTCATGAGGGTGGCCAAATTCCAGGAGCTGGAATTTGGCCATGTATATGGATGTCACGAGGCTGGGCCTTGGTCTGGGGTTTGATGGTCTGTGTGTGAGGTTCCGTTGACACACAGCACACTTGTAAACCTGACAGGGATGAGTCACCCTCTCGTCCGGCCAGCCTATACACAGGTGATGGTACTCCGCTGCACAAATTATGCAGCGGATGGTGTGCGTGCCTCGGCCTTCACAGGCCAATTACAGTGGGCGGCTTGCCTTTGCTGGCAAGTATTGCAGTGGTATTCAAGACAGTTGGTGAAGCGAGGGATGTCCTCCCAGCCTAAGCATGCATAGTGGAATTGGTCCTGGCAGTGTGCACATTGGATAACAGGTTGGCCTGTGCCTGTACGAGTATCCATCGAACACCGCTTGACTATGTCGAGGAGGGGCATCATGTGGGCTCTATTCCGAACCAGACATGACTTGTTGAACATGGTTGAGTGCCACAGGGTGTTAATGATGAACTCCCCAAAGTCCTTGTAAGGGGGGTTACATCTTACAGCTTCGGATAGGACATGTCAGGAGGTGGGGTTTTGTAGGGGAACATGGTTGTCTCCGTCTGAATCTCATAGACTCTCTAGCATTGTTCTGCCCTAATTTCCTGCTTCATATATTACATTACATGTGTGCAATTAGGGTAAATGGGGATAGCTTCATCCAAAGCTTTTCCAGGTAAACTGGACACAATACCCTGGCTTTTGCCGTCTCTTGACACAAGTCAAGGGTAACCTGGCGAAGGTGAATATTAAGGGGCGGGGGGTGACTGGCGTGGTCAAAGCTACCAACTGAGAGCTATTTGTAGCTTACGCCCCATGTTGGACACCAATTGAATTGAGGTGTTATACTCCCTAATTTATTTGTAACTAGCTAACCCATGCAGCTTCGTTTGCATTTTTTTTTTTTTTTAAGTTATTAAAATAAAGCCCACCATAGTTTCATTATGGTTTTACGTTTAAAATACTAATATTTCTTCTTTCAGCTTTAATGGCATTATTAAATTACATCCTGGCATTGCTTCGTACATGTTTTATATTAGCATGATATTTACGACTTTGAATTGATGTAGCCACTTTTTTAATGGGGTACTATAGCCACTGAGCTACTGCGGCCCCCTTTTTGGGTGTTCTAGCCACTGAGCTACTGCGGCCACACTATTGGGTACTCTAGCTCCTGACCAGCTGCAGCCCCATTATTGGGTGTCATAGCCACTGGGCTACTGCGGCCCCACTATTGGGTGCTCTAGCCCCTGATCAGCTGCTGCCCCACTATTGGGTGCTCTAACCCCTGATCAGCTGCTGCCCCACTATTGGGTTCTCTAACAACTTGAGTTTCTGCTGCCCCACTATTGGGTTCTCTACCCACTGAGCTACTACGGCCCCACTATTGGGTGCTCTAGCCCCTGACCAGCTGCGACCCCACTATTGTGTTCTCTACTACTGAGCTACTGCAGCCCCACTTGATATATATCTATCAATTGGGTCACTGCGGCCCCTTTGGAATAACTCTAGCCACTGGGCCACTACGGCTTTTTGGAAGGAAAGGTTTACAGTCCATAGACAAAAAAGAAAGGAGAAATTACAAATTTTTTTTTAACAATGCTTTAATGCTTTATATTATGTAGTAATCGTAAGAAAAGCTTAATCCAGTATTTATTTACATCCCTGATCATTATTTTTTCTGGAACCGTTTGAGATATTTAGATGAAACAAAGACTAAGTTTGTCCTGGGGTATATTGTCTGTATATTGTGTAACTTTTATGTCAATACGTTAAGTGGTTTTTGAGTTAAATTCATTCAGACAGACAGAGAGACACAAAAAAATTAACATTAGATATGGCTTAGTTATCAATTATATTATATGAAAAAATAATTAAAAGTGAAAAATTAAAAAATCACAGACACTTCTATTTTATTTAGTAGTATTGGTATATATTAGAGTTAGGATGCTGACTCAACTCCTTAATAGTAAGTAGTCAGTAGTCACCTGGTACATCAAAAGGACATAAGACTCACTTGCCTGGCTGGGTCTGGGATCTTCCCACATTATAGAAGTTGGATTTAGGTCCTTTTGACTGGGTGGCTCAAGTAGGAGGGGAGTCAAACCCCAGGGCAAGCTTAACCTAAAATAGGTCTTCCTCCCGGAGACTTTCATCTTACTTACTGTTAAGGTTCCCAAAATTCATGAAGTCTGTTTTCAAAGGGAGAAGGTCAAAACTAGAAGGGGATGTGGTTCTGGACCCATGCAGGGTCCTTAGGGTTGGGTCTTGTACTCGTATATAAGGCTGGCCTAATCAGCTGGCATGTCTATACGAAATAAAGAGTTACAGACACTAATTTTCCAGTAATGGGTTATGTTGGGTTGGATTTGCAAAGCGTGAAGACTTTCCCTGCTGCCGTGCTCACTTGACTCGTGGAAGCTGAGGCTCGTGCTGACAGGGTTGTAAGAGAGGAAGTGGCTGGTTCTGGCTTGGCTTAACAGGGGCTAGCTTGTTGAGATGTTGACCTCGTGCCACGGCCACTGTAGGCCGAGGATTGAATCTCCACCGTATCTTATTGCTTCTATCCTTGGATGTTCTTTATTAGCTGTTCTTATCCACTGTCCAAATAAAGGCACAGTGTCTACACTAGCCAGTAAATTGTCATTATTGGAAGGAGGTGTTTCTGCAGGAATGAATGATTCTAGTTCTCTTTGTACGGCTCGTAGAGCTAATCTGCTTTTACTTAAGTGCCCGTTTGCAGCATATGGTAGCTGAAGGCTTCTTATTTAAATTTGTTTTGGCTAGAGCCCACCTCTAGAGCACCAAACAGTATCCGGTGTCTCCTAGTCCAGCCTTAATTTAGACTGGGACTGAGACGGTGAATAGTTGAATTGCCTGTGATCCTGGGTCCTGGGTGTGAAACCCGCCAATTGTTGAATAACCTGGAATGCGCAAAGGATATTCCGGACTTATTCAGGGTAGGAATAGACCTAGGACATCTGTCCCACTCTTACCTTGCAGTAGGTGTAGCAGAAAGAAAATCTGGTATTTTTAAATACGGCCTTAAGCAGTGTACTTCCTGTACTAAGGGGTGTCACTCTTCGTACCCACCATCTGACCTTAATTCAGGCTGGGACTGCCAAAGACTGGTGCAGAATCCTGAATACAGGATGTGTGACCCTCAAGAGGTTGATCAGGACTGTGCTCTGCTGTTTCTCCTCTACGGCTTTATTCAGGCTGGGATTTGAAGAGTACCCAGTCTGGTCATGGCTCTTAGGGGGTATCAAATTTCTAGTGCGTTGGATCCACCGACGATCTACCCAGCGGCAGACCTCGACTTTTCCTTTTAGGTTGTGTGTAATTACCGTTAGGGTATTTTCGGGGATACCAGATTTGCCTTTCTGTGGCAGATTATTAAATTAAATTGATAGCTTGCCAAAATGATACCAAGTTAATAATAATAAACGTGATCCAAGGTTAGCAAAAATGGTACACCTAATTAGTACTAGTTAAGAAATACAAGGGAATTATCGTGATGGAAGCTTTAATTATAACAGGATAAAGAATTCTGCATGAAGCTAATGATTTTGAGCAAATCGTAATTAGATCGCTTCAGGAATCAATTACATGATTCTAATAGGAGTGAGGAGGTAGTCCAGAAGGGAAGACAGCATAATCTGCTACCACTGGATGATGGGAAGTTGATTCCAGGTGGGAGTTGGGAGGGGACATCGTGGATACCGCTGGATGTCGGTGGTCAGCAGTGGCAGAGTTTTCAGGGGGCTGCTAATAGTGATGATACAGACGTCTTCGGTGACCAATTATTCCGTAACACGTTGTGGGATGCCTACTGGTTGAGTCCTTCTTATAAAGCCTTCGGTCTTTGCAGATTGGGAGAGTTGTTAATCGAACCACGTACCCCAGAGACTTACTTCAGCAACTTCGGCACGAGTGGCCTAGTGGTTAGAACCCTGGGCCAGATGAAATGTGGCATTCACAGACTGGGAGATCAGGTGGTTACCACTTACCCCTTCTGAAGCCCTGAGCCTTACTGAAGCTGGAGGGCTCAGCGACTGCCCTGAGCCATGGTTTGGCGCTTCCTTATAAATTACATTTTAAAGCTTGTTGGCTGTCAGAGGAGAGCAGGGGTGGCTAGCCTCTCTCCACAGGGGTAGTTTATGTTGGCTTGGTGGATACTCCAGCCTTTTCGTATCTCCTATGTTGTTGAAGGCTGTTGACATATCTATCGCCTCGGTACGAGGCACTAGAGGCTGTGATGAGGCACTAGAGGCTGTGATGATCTTGTGGAATGGGTACTGCTATCCTGCAGCAGGAACACCTGAAACTTGCTTATCTGTCTGTGGGCTGGGTGTTGACGGCTCGTCGAACAGTAAAATCCAGCATTGGGGAGTAGGCGACCTCGTGATGGTTTTGAGGGTGAATAGTACAATTTTCTGTAACCACGTGTCTGTAGTTATGTAGCTGGACCCTGTAGGCACATGATTTATTGTACTGCTATGGGTCGGGCTTGCTCATATGAGCACTGGTGCTAGATAATGGAGCAAAGTCGCAAGTAGAGTGCGCATGTGCAATGTGCAGGAACACTTCACACGTCACTGGAAGCCAGGAGAATCTTTTTTCCATTTGAATCAACAGTGAACAGTTTTCGTATTATCTAAGTTTTAGGAAAGCACACACATTAGAAATTATCTACTAAAACCATCATCTTGTGGGCTGATCATACAATTATGTTAACAAAATATTACTCTTTTGGAAAACTGTCCAAATTAGCAAAATGCGAAATGCTACGGCGCAGCCACTGCTATTTAATTCGTGTTCTATTCAAACACACACTTGTTTTATCATATTTAAAATATGTAGTACATACACACACAAAGAGCTGTCAAAACACAACTTCAAATTTCTTAAAGCTGTTTCTTCCAATGGTGGTCCCAAGGTTCATATTTAGTAATCTTAGTAAACACTCTTTTAAATCTACACTAGACAAATGTGAACTACATCCTGACCAAAAAGGTATTATTTATAACAAAACATTTAGTTTTTCCACAACACTACATGAGCTTAATTTTTTATTCATGACGTTTGCTGTTTGGGTCTGTGGGGAAACAGTGTGTCTAACTTAGGAGATGTCACGTACTTAGGCACCACCTTTCTTAAAACTTTTTTTGGTGCTATCAAAACATAAATTATGTTCTACATAAAATAGAGCGAAAAGTCTTTAACCCTGAAGTTAAGATGTACATGATATTTGTAAAATATTTCTGTGGTTACACAAGCACAGTTTGGAATGTCAAATTCAATATAACAACATTGAAATGAAGATCGAGAATGAGAGGTTGTACCATACAGTTTATGTGGTGTTAAGTATACTTCAATGTGCATTTCATTTATGACGCTGCACACACCCAAATGATATTTGATCAACTCCCATTTTCATCTCAGCATGTCAGGTGTAATGACTGTGATTGCTGTAATAACCCACTGACACAGGTGGCAAATGTCACATATTTTTCAGTATATACCATGTTGCTCACCTTTTCCCACAGAAAGAAATCTAAAGGGGTAATATGTGACTGTAAATATCACCAGTAATTGATTTTTCAGCAAAGATAAACTGCCCCACTACACAGTTGTACATTAAGCCACACTACACATAAACCTTTGGTGAGTCATGAATCATGAACTAACTTCACATGGTAGCTCCAACTCCTAAATGCAGCAGTTATGTTGATTCACCAACCCACATGTATGAAATGGCACATCATCAGCAAGCATGACATGTTGCATGAAATCTGTGCCCCTCTCAATCTTGTTCAGTATGCAGATATTGAACTCGACTCTTGCTGGTTTGTCATTAGGTTTTAATTCATGCAAAGTTGTTTCTTACAGGTGTATACGTGAAACCATTTACCAACTACTTTGTAAATAGTAGACTTAGGAATTCCCAAGTGTAAACTGCATTATGCTAATGTCGCTTTTGGGCTATGCATTCAGGATGCTAAAAATTATTTCCTTGTTTTCATCTTAAGTTAATGGTATCCTTTGCAACTTCACATTTAATACATTATCAGTTTCCTTAAATTGCCTTAACCACTGGTGAAGAGTCTTGTCTGTAGGTGCTTTGCCACCATATTCACATTGAAAATTGCATTGAAAAGTAACAACAGATTTACTTTTGATCAACCAAAGTATGCACTGTGCCTTCAGCTGCGCATCATCATTGTACTGCCCTCTCCCAACCAGAGCTCGACCTTATGCAGGGTCATGGAGGCATGTCAACCATTGATGCATATATTCCACAGTAAATGCAAAAAAACTTGATTATATTAGATACATGCTCGAAGTAACTGAATGTTTGCATCTTATGTAATACGTTTACTTTGTATTTTCAAACCTCAGAGTTCTTTTATGAACATTCTGTATTTAAAGATTACATATAGTGTATTTTGGCGTGTACAGGCTGCACCAGAAGTTATTGAATAAAAATTAGTGATAATTAATATTTCAAGTATAGGCATCACTGAATTTTTGTCAGCAACAGAAAACTACAGCAATGTCAAATTAATTAGATTGCCATCTGGTGTGTCCTTGTTCCCCGGCAGAAAAAAACACACACACAGGGCTTCTACAGGCTTTCTCATCCAGCCAGAGAGCAGAGAGAGTCAGAAGGGGGCATTCTAAAAATATCTACCAAGGGGTGTGTGGCAACATGGAGTGGAAGAGGGGAAGAGACATCATGCTGTTAAAGGGCAGTAGTGGAAGGGAGTGATAAAGAAATTGGTCATGGGAGAGAGGGTGAGGTGGTGGAAGGGAGGGATGCAAGGGAGTGCGAGAAAGAAAATAATTAGAGCCAGCAAGTTTTTTGTAGGAAGGGGGGGGGGGGGGGGGATTTGAAAGGAGGGAAGCAGAGCAAGAGGTAGAATAAAAGAATATGGACCCACCAGAAGGAGAAAAAAGAAAGAGACCTCAGCTCTGCCTTCACAGAGCAGCCCATAAGCATTGTCCGTTTAAGCATTTAAATACAGTGATAAGCTAGAAATTTGTTGTTATCAATACATCTCGGTGAACCAAAAAACAGTTTGATTGCCCATTTTTTCTCTTTCTAGCACCCTTTACTAAATTAATGAATGGGCAGTACCTAGCCCTCCTAGTTGATATGCCACTGATTTGGGTGGAAATAGTGCTAATTTAGTTCCAATGAAAATTACTACTAATTTCTACTAACATTCAGGTTACATCTGAGAGCACTTCTTTCTTCCATTGTGGAGAGTGCAACTATGGAGTGGTGTTTCGCTGGTGTGCCTCTTGTGTGATTTTTCATTGGAATTATGCTAAGTGGGTAAAAGGGTACAATGTCAGTACGTACAGTGGAATCCCTGTATTATTCCCCCTAGCTTTACACTTTCCGGCATATTACACATCTTTTTTTGTTCCCAATGTCTGCTTTTACAGCATAAGTTTCCCTCCTCTTAATCTTTCCTGCATTTTGCAAAATTTTTTCTGGTCTCTTGAAAACAGTAAAATAACGGTTTCTCTGTATTCTAAATCTTTTGAATTTAGTAAGTTTCAGATTTATGAGTTTTACTTTTTATTCAGTTTTTGGTCTGTTAGAAAATTTTTCAAATTGGAATTTTAATTTTTGCGAATACAGTAAACACCACCATGGCTTTAAGGATTTTCTTTTAGAACTTTTATTTTCTCACTATTTATTACTCAATTATTTCAACACCTTGTCTCGCTTCATATTGTTACAATTTCTCTCTCTAGAAACTAAGTGGGCTATATCAAGTTTTTAAGGGATGGAGGTCTTAATCAAATAAAAGAATTAATTATAATTTCCTTATTTTATTTACAATAATTACACCAAACATCTCTGAACTCAAACTCTCACAATAAATTGAAATCACTTACTGTTCACAATTGACACCAATAAATAAAATTTATAATTACGACAAAGAAATCAATGAAATTAAATAATTAATGATCAGTCCCAACAGACAATGTTTCAACGTATTCAATTATTTTATAATTCATGCGTCCATATTTGACAGTTCGAATATTTACAATAAAATCTGTATTGCACTTCCATTCAGTCCCACCTCAGTTCAGTCCATGTCCCGCCAGTCGCAATGTTTTAGAGTCCTCTAAGCATCCTAGCACACAGTAGGCTTCACTTGTCGGTTTCACACCCTCTCGTCCATTCAAGCCACGAACACCTCACTCGCTGTCGTCCCACAATCTCCAGTCGTCCACACTTCTCTTCACTCGCACACACTCGCCAGGCGGCCTCCGTAAAAGACTGTCGGCTGCTGGGTTGCGGCAGTATATATAGGTCTTAGGCCGCCACGTAGAATCTTCCCCAACTCGCGTGATGCATCACGGAGGGCTGAGGCACCAGCCAGTCCCATTAGAACATTCTTGCATCGTCGCTAAATGTATCAGAAACTCTAGCAGCCGAGAGGAGGTCTGTGACACCAGCAATTCTCGCAGCTGTTGGCTGTCACAGGATTTTCAGAAGGGGGGAAAGAGGAGGCTGCGAGCGCATCGTTCCAGGAAGAGACCCACCTCGCCCTCCCCGAGGTGGGTCTCCGATTTCGGCGTGGGGCAATTGAGTCAGTGCCAGCTGCAGCACGTAACAATATGTTCTCCAGGCTGGTGGAAAAATATTAAGCAAAATAAGATTATTTTCTTTTTGTGTGTACTTAGTTGAAATATTTATTAACTACTAATTTTATATTGATAATTTTATTTTTTAGCTCTAATTGCTGAAGTTATATTGTACTCCGAAGGCTTTGAATCATCTAAAGTCCTTGCACACAAGATGGTCCAAATGTACAAACTCTCCAGTGAGCAACTTTCTCAGCAAGATCACTATGACTTTGGAATGAGGTGAGGCATACATATATGTTGTAATGCTTTGGAATTTGACAATACGTATGTTTAGTTATGAACAACATTAACTGTGTATGTAAAGTGCTAGTTGCAGATGAAGGGACAGTTTTCAGTATTCTGAGTAAAGTCATTATGTTTCTCTAATGAATTTTTTAAAGGCAGTTTTATATTTAATTTGTATTTATCCTTGTGTAAAATATTTTTATGCATTTTGTTGGTTTGCTTGATCATCACTTGTTTCTTTTAAATTACAGTGGTATCTATATTTATTTGAAAGGTCACTTTGTAAGCAACAGCATAATTTTGATTTTATAAATGTAGGCATTAATTTTTTTTATTTTCTATTCAGTGAGACAAATTACATAGAAACACAAGTGATATCCTTAACTTTTCTGAGGTTGTTTGTTTTTTCCCCCTCATGATGTTTCATTAATTTTAATGGTAAATGCTGGAGATATTTTGTAATATATGTTCTAAATTTCTCTATCAATTAGAGTAAGTTGTTCAATAGCCTCTGTCCATGAAAGTAGCAAATATTGCTATTATATTGATGTGTGACAGTCCCGGCTGACTGACTGCCCCTGTCCTGGGTGACTTACTCGACACTAGGCGAATCGTGTTTCAAGGTGGTTTATTCAGGTCTGGGCATGGGGGCCTGCCCAGTGTATAACACGGGTCTGGGACTTGGTACAAAGTCAGGCTCGACAATCTTTATGCGGCATGATGCAGGTTTAGGTGGTGGTGCAATATGGCGGTGAGGTGGTTCGGTACGTGCTGGTACTGTTTCGGTTCCCTCTACCAGAGTAGCACTCAACTGAGGGGTGGTATGTGCTGATGTGGTTCTAAGGTGTGGTTCCGGTGTGCTGGTGGACCGTACGCCGAACGGTGCCTCTTGCACTATAGGGTGGTATCCTTTTGTGACCTTGGTGGGTGGCTCGGAGAAGTCCACGGGCATGATGGTGGGTGCTGGTAAGGTGAGGGGTCTCAGTAATGCAGCTTGCCCACATGGACTAAGCAACCTGAACCCGCTAGGAAGGATACGTAGCCCCTGGGAATTTTTGGAGATAGCTCTTGCGTTCTTGGTCCGTCTCTCAACTCGACTCCTACAGGTGTAAGGCATTAGGCACAAAAATCAGGGCTGCAGGAGGTAGGCAGTTGACGTGTGTGTGTCCACTTGTAGGTGCAAATTACTGCCACCAACCCCGCCCCACTTTCGACTCCCCTACCAGGTAGAGAAGGTGTGAGCTGCGGGGGGATGCTTGCGAGAACCGCACAGTGTTGTCCCATGGAGGTAGGTTTCCCTGCACCAGAATGCAACTCTCTTGGCACCACCAGTGAGAGTTGACCACCCTGGCCGGCAAGCCTATCCCATTGGGAGTGTACCTAGTGTCGTGGCTCTACTATTGTTCCCACAGGGTGCGATGAACGGGTGGCCTTCCAATACTGGTGAGGTGAATGTCCAGTCATCACTGGTCTCCCTGGACTCCAAGAAAATCCCCTCCTTGGCACCACGAAGTGAGTGGGGAGGTGGGGGCAACTTTGAGCCGGCAAGCCAACTTCCAGCTCCAATATGACATGAGGAAGGAGCTTGGAGTGAAAGTCATTTGATGCTAAGGAAATAAACACAGATGACAGAGGTGCTATCTCCTAATTCCCCACAGGCTAGGCGTAAGTTAAAACACCCTATTTTAAACAGGGAAGGCACCCTGTGCAAAGCTATTAGGAGAGGCAGTTGCTGGTGCATGTAGCGTAATATTAAACCTCGGGACGAGCTCTACTCTCAGGTTGTTCGTAAGGGACCGAATGTGTTTAAGAGTGTAGTTGTTGACGCCACTGGTTCTTCCTTTGGTTGCACTGGAGAGGATCTTCAACCCCACAAGGTGAGCGGTGAAGTAGTTGGAGAGGTGTGAGCTTCGGCATCAATAGCTGGAGCGATGAGAGCTCAGGAGGGGCAATTGAGAACTGAAGCAGAACTGACGATCTGGAGGCCGGGATGCATCTCCTTTTATACTCCTCAGCCATCCTTTCCTTCACTGGCATAGGGCATCTGGAGAGGGGGTTAGCAGGTGCAAGCCCAGCGCATAGATCCTTTGTACTTGCGGCGTAGTGGAGAGCGGTGGGATCTAGGCATCTTGCATGTGGCGGCATCCCGCGGCACACTGCTGTACTCGCCTTGGACCTCTTGCATGGTTTCGGTGGCACATCGGGCAAAATTATAAATTATTATTGGCATGTCTTTCCTGGCCCGGTAGATTCAATAATCTTGTAGGCGGTGGCGGCATCATGACTCGGTAGACCAACTGCCAGGGATGCAGTCGCACTGATGAGTAGCAGTCATTATTATTGAAGAAGACATCATGCGTCAATATTTACAATATCCCTGTCATGGAATAAATCAATGGAACATACTTAATGGGTGTAACTGAATGATGTCACGCATACATCTTCTGAGATACTGTCGATTCAAAGCCAGTTCAGCCACTAGTAAGGATGTTGATATAGGTAAAAAAATATCTATATTATTTTAAGGATATTCATATAAATATTGTTTTATAAAGTTAGATATTGTGAAATAAATATAAATTTTCAATACGCCTATTTTCAATATTTTTTATGGCACTGGGCGAACAGTAAATAAATATTGTATTTACTTAACAATTATGACATGTACAAAAGAATTTTCTTTACAAAAGAAATATTATGTGTTAATTTGAGATTTATGTCATATACAATAGAACTACAACTATGTCATTAGACTTGGTGTAAGATAGAAAAATTATGCGTTTAAATAAAAAGGACTGAACAGTGTTATATAGTATGTTAATTTCCAATAGAACTTAGTGGATTATTTGCATTTGATTTTACTTGAGGATTAAAAGTTGATGTGACCCTCACCCTGCTCGGGAGATAGACCAATGCTGCTCGCTGTTCATCAGCCACACACAGCCATGCGTGTGGTGTACGGTTCACCTTACCATTTACGCAGGAACAGGTCCATGACCCGTTTAGTGATACAAATCACCCTCTCGCGAAGAGAGATCTCGTGTGTGCAGAGCCTAAAGTAAATACGGGGTATTGTTATCTCCCGTTTGCTTCCTCTCAGTACTCCGAAAATAAATAAATAGTGTCCAACCACGTGGCTAACATAGTGAAAGAGACCTACAGTTGGAAATACTCTAAAATTAATATATAATTTTTGAGAGCTGATGATATTTTTCTTTATTCAAAGGGCATAAATTATGTTTTCATAATGTAAACAGTAAGTTGAACTTAGTAGTTCCGGCAGCCGCCATGCCAAGTACCCAAAGTTAAATTTCTAGCACTTTCACTAAATTAATGTTTTCATTTAATGAAATGTATGTCACATGACAACAAGGACACTGAACATTAAAAAAAAATAATTACGTGTTGGAATCCATGCTTTAATTCCTCCATGTATTTTGCTGTGTATTGTTGTGTTTGACATTTACATGTTTGTAAGTTATGTGTAACTGCTTTTTCCCTCACATAGCTGGCGGGAGATATCTCTGCTTGTTAGTGACATCTGCACGCAATCCTTCTCAGTCTAGATCAGCAGGCCTAGGAGAGTGCACGCGTTCGCGTCGTGGGGAATATCATCGTCTTGGCCTGGTCAGTAACTTCAATTGTCAGCGTATTTTACTCCGTAACATTTAATTAATTTGTTTTCCTCCCCCATGCTGCACTCTCACCTCCGTAGGCTTGCGGCCCCGGAGATTGTAAACCGCTTAATTTTTCATGCGCTAGAAAGTACTTTTCGCAGTATCAGCTGATGGCGGGCCTTGTGCGTCATGCCCATTTTATTCGAGGGATTCAGTATCATTGAGTGTTTGTATGGTTCTCCTGCTTCAGTCACTATACGTATTTTAGTGATTCTCGTCTTAATTTATTTATGTTAATTTTACCCTGGTTCTGGCCCACTCCAGAGTATGAAGTCCATGTGATCATTTACATAATGTAGAGGTATCAGTGACTTTTTATGTATTTTATTTGTAAACGTGAACTGCGAGAGAGATACGCCACGTGGCTTTTAACCAACTACCGCCCTGAGAACCAGAGTCTTCGTGATAATTAGCCATGCACCCAGGTTTCTCTCAAACCAGGCATCCCTCGCGTCTCGCAAGCTGTCAGCCCACATTAAAGCGTATGTTTGTAACAGTGTATTTGCTTTTAATTTCATAAGTGAGCTTACAGTTCGAAAATTTTTAATTAATAGTTATACAGGAGCACCAGTTCACACACATGGAGCCACAATTTTTGCATTTCTGATAGCACAATACATAAATACATATACTGTTTAGGACTCCATAATGCAATTTATGCTCAAGGAAGTTGTTTCAATTACTCCCTGATGGCGCATTGCATTGGTGTACCGCCTACGTCATTCTGCTTTTGGCCAATCTTGTGCATCAACTGCGTGGGTCTGGAACACAAATGCTTCTTGTGCAGACATCACGGCATGAAGTTTTGGTGAGAATGTGCCACATGTTAGGTTAGAAAGCAAAAGGATGTATAACGGTACCCCATCATTCATTGTGGATATGTCTCATGAAAACATTGTATTTATGTGGCATGTCAGTGTGTAGGTTAGCTACGTTATTCATATGAGGTACCGGAACATTTAACTTAAAAAAATAAGGATAAGGTGTGCAAAGTTTGTTTACATTGTGTGTAGTCTCCATCTTTAGTTTCATCCACGTGCACAGTTATGTTCCATTCCCTTCTGCAGTTAAATTTGTATTCATGAATGGAAAAACCTTGCATTAGTTTTCTAGGAATGGCATTAACATAGGGAATGGAATACTGCCTAAATATTTGGACATGGCATTGTCATTTAGCCATTCAGCTATAATCATAACTCTTGATTTTATAACTGAGAAGATTCTAGAACTTCAATTGCCAACAGGCCTGGCCATTTCCATAAAGCAGGAAATAAGTATTTAATGAGAGCTATAGTATCTCAAAGCAAAACCTCCTAAATAGCAATGTCTAATGGATGGGTCCCGAACAATTTAAAGATAATCACCATAAGGGAAAATGCTTATGACCCTACAGCCAGAAAACCAATAGTGTGATACAATGCAACACATACAATTAATTGAAAATAGTGAGTGCATTACTCTAGCGGGTGGTCCTATCACAACACTCTGCACCACTTGTGTCACAAATTGGTGCTGAATTAAAATTACTAATTTTTCAATTTATAACAGAACTTAATTAACATTTCAAACTTTAAAAAGATATTGATATCCAATAGTCAAAAAAATATAGGTATTGGAAATGATTGGTCAAAATATATCAATTAGAAATATCAATATACTACTGCAAAGATATCATTTCTATATACTATATAGATATTTTCTCAACATCCATAGCCACTGGTGTATGATATTCAGTCAAGGTTGGATAAGACCTTTGTGCTTACATCTGAAATTCTATATACATACAGTATATTGATTCTTTTTCTATCCCGTACTATCTAGCCATGTCTGTTGATCTTTCTTTTTTTAAGGTATGTAGCCAATGACCATTCTTACAGTCTGCCGAATGCACCAGAGGAGAGTGGAAGTTAAGGCATTTTATAGTCCAGGAACAGTTAGACTTTTATCCTTAGCTTCCTCTACATGGCAAAAAGTAGTATGTATTTGGGAAAATAAATATAACTACACACTTTAAAATTATGAGTTGACATAGTGTACATGTGGGCACGTTGAAATAATTTTTTATTCCATTTTTAGAGGTGGGCAAAGCTGAAAATTTCATTTTGAAGCGAATTTGTTAAAATATTTGCGAATTCGAATTGAATATCGAATCAAATATCAATTCAAAATGTTTTGTTGACAAGTACACATTGCACCAATTATAATTATACTTATTACAAAGGAATCATTTTTCATTACATCAGCATATTTCTTGACCTAAATGCAAAATTATACTAAATAAGAAACTAAAAATTATTTCAACAAATTATGGAACATAGAAAACAGAATAATTAATTGCAGTGCTCATGTTTTTACACCAAAGTTTGTATTTTTATTCAAATTGTGTATCTAAATAGCGTGATTCAATATAATATGGTTCTATTACTTTGTGTACATATAAGTGGTATGCGGAAATGGAATTTCACCATTGCAAAATATTCAGACGGGAAACTTAAATCTCCCGGAGGAATTTGGCAAATGTATTTTAGGATAAGTGAAGAAGTTTGTGGGTTGCTATACTTAGTAAACAACATTCTATCACAGCCAAGTTACATCAGGCAGGTTATCAATGCAACATACCGAATCTTTATACTAAGAAAGCTAATTCCTCTATAGGTAATGAAATAAAAAGTAGCTAAGTAAATTAATTATATTTTTCTTGTAGGAAATTTGCTATGTTTGGAATTTGTCAACGTCTCGACGAGTGACCACAGCACACAAAAACCAACACACTCCGAATGAGAAACAAAGGCAATTTGTAGGAGTGTTATGAATAGTTTTAACCAAACACATATTAAAACATACCATGTTAGATAACCATAAAAGAGTTAAACCTTTGAGATCGAATTAAATGTTCATTGCCCACTTTATAATTTTTACGTGAATGTTTAGGTTATGTGTATCGAAACTCGCGTCCCACATCAACCAGCATTCGATACTTGCAACTAATAGATGTCGCTCACATATAAGACTAATTCAGTGTGCACGGTTCACCGTAACTTCTTAATAGTGCAAGTTTACAACCAGTTTTAGATAATGTTCGCAATAAATACATAGTTTTAACGTTACATAATATATGTATAGTACAAAAATGTTTTTGCTTATGTGACGAACTTTTAATTCTGTCTGTGAATAATTGGAACAATCTATTTTGCTCAACTAAACTTGAGTCTATACAATACTTCCCACACGAAACCCGACTTGTATTTCATTAACAATTTCCTGTTTTTATTAATTACATTACTGAGAAGTGAGATTTGAATTATAGTGGGTTCAATTTCACACTTTTCACAGCACTTAAGTCTGTTAAACTCGCAGTTTAATCTCCTATTTATCACACCCTAATTCAAGACTCTGTTGGACATGAGGAAAATAAACATATAATACAGATTAAAATCTGAGGTGTCGAATTAAGTGTGGAAAGAACTGAAGTGTTTAGTTCCATATTTACACGAAAGGAAGCCAACCCTGAATCTAAGAGGACCCCTTCCTAAAAAAATTTTTTGTGGGAAAAATATTTAAACTTGAATTCAAGACTACCCCTGTGAAGTGCTGAAAAAATTATTTAGGTTGAAAGTATTTTTGCATGAATTTATGACAATACCTTCAAGAAGAAATGCTATTATATGAATCATACAATATATTTTATTTACTTTTAAAGAAAAGCTAGTCACAATGAAATAGGTGTTTCTAACATGGCTGTATGGTAGCAGCATCTTTCTTAGACTGTAAAACTTTTCTGGGTGTTATGTTCCTGACTTGAGTCATTTTGCTTCCCAGCAAAGTGGTTCCTCTTTGCAGCCATTTGCAAATTAATTGGATTATGATTAGCCATTAATCAGCAAAATCTATTTTTAGACCATCCTCATAAACATGTAATTCGCCTAGTGAATTAAAATCTGCCCATCCCTAGTACTCAAGAGACCCCCACTACTCTAGGGCCCACCCCTACTAATCAAGTGGTTTATGTCTCTGGGTGACATCAGATGAGGGGGACCGTCGTCAAAGTTGACAGGTACAGTCTCAGCACTACAGAAATACGTCCAAACATAGGGCACACAGTATTTAAGCCTGAAAAGCATTTTTCAAAATCCTCTGTATCATGGCATGCCAATTTTTAAGGATTAACTACTTCCTGAGTGAAAAATTATGAATAGAAGCGCGTAGTAATGTTGTGTACGTAGATGACCCCTTATTTTTTCTATTCCTTTTCTGTCAAAAACCTCGGGTAAATTCAGTAATATAAATAGATTTTACCCCAATAATTCAGTTTTGCTATATAGTGAGTAAAATTAGGTACTGACAATTATTTTACATCGAATGCAGTTTGGACTAATTTCTGGGCATTCTGTTGAGTTGAGGTTATGTTTCCATGTTTCATTAGCCATGTGTGTGACAAACATGGGATAAAAACTTTGATGTTATTAAGAGTACGTTGTCTTTTCTTTTTGGGCTAATAATAATAAATAATTTAAGTTGCCCAAAAGCATTTTTCTATTTCGAAGTTCAAAGCAAAAAAGTTGATTTCGAATACGAAGGCGAATATTAGCAATGTTCTATTCAAATTAGAATTTTCGAAGCTTTGCCCACCCCTATCCATTTTTACTACCAAATTCTGTAACTCACATGTGGATTAACACTAAATTACAAATTTTACCTAAATTTAAGGACTTATAGAAATTTTAATCAACACATTTATTGAAAATACTTTTCCATGTGCATCAGTTTGTGTGAATAATCGGTAGGCTAATTTGTTTTCTCTTTCTTGACTGTATGAGTTTAGTATCTGAGCTCAGAGAAGTGATTTTCTATTAAATCAAATTATCAATTTTGTTATAGTGTAATCAGTACCATTATTACCATTTGTAACATCAGTATTTGAAAAGTTACATGCATAATTATAATGGTTGTTGTTTATGTGTTAGACATTTCTGCATGCTTTTTTTTTTCCCTTTATTAGAATTGTAAGTGATTATGTAGTGGTATTGTCACAGAGCAGTGAAGAGTGTACTGGTAATGGCTGGCTCTCTGAAAAGAGAAAACCCTTATATTCGTGAAGATATTGTGTTGATTCGAGCCTTACGAGACAGCAACTTACCCAAGTTTCTTGCAGATGATGCGGTGCTCTTCAAGGTAAACAGTTCTGATTAAGTTATGTTTATGTACAATATTTTTAGTACCCAGCTATATGTTAATTCAGCTCAACTTTTACTTTTTAAATTCCTTAAACTTCTTATGTGTAGCTGATCATGTTAGTTTCACCTATTTTGTTCAGGATTAAGCATCTCAGGAGTAGAGTTCTGCATAATTGTGTTCATTTTTGACATTTTTAAAGATTATTTTTGGCATTTTGTGTTATATTTCACACATTTTCTTTTCTGTCTCTTCCCAAGATAATAAATGTGAAAATCACCCCAACCCAAGTCAGTGAAATTGCAAGCTGGAGGAAGCAAAGATCTGCTTTCAGGTTGACTCTGTAGGGGCAGCATTACTACGGCAGAGTGGGAATTGCTATCCATCGTACAGTGGCCACATTCAGTATGGAAGACATACTAGTCTGTGAAGACTTTGCGGAAGTAGCTAACATAGCTTGACGAGCTTGGCTGCTTGCGGGTGGCGGGATATGCCAGATTATGATACAGACCTTCTAGCATTCTGATGGATACGGATAAAGTTGATGATGTTCCCAGGGTGCCAGCTCCTCTACGTCTCAGAAGGAGCATGAGGATCTCCATTTCTCAGGGTCATTACAGGTCAACAGCCTGTGGCGACATCCCCCCGCAGCACACATCTACTTACATATTTATAGAGTTTTGGTTACACACCTTACACTGGCCTATGCGTGGTGGCTTACTATGTGGTCACACTTACTCGAGATGGCCAGATCCCATGGTGGAAAATTAAGTAAATAATTATAGAAACAAGACACAGATTCCAAAGAAGCGAGTTGTATTAACAAAAGGGAATACACTGGTAACACACACAAGTTCCCATGTCTGAAGCGGGCTTGGCACGCGAGGCCTGCCAGGGGCTGATGCGGATAAAAAGTGCAGAAGAGCACGATGGAAATTAATATGCATTAAATTCTCCGGGGTCACGAGTCGGCGGAGAGGAGGGTAGGTACATGGGAGGAGCAAAAGAAAATGTTCCGGTATGTTACATTTAAACTATTGAAAACTACTTGATTAGAACAAAGGTGAAGCTCCTGTTACGCGCAGCATGACACATGTCTATCTTCGATGACCCATTGATCCATACTAAAGATGGTGGCGCGGAGATACCGTTAGCAACGGAAATTTTCCCACCAGCCTCTCTAGGGAAATGTTCACAAAACACAAATACTAAACACTATGCAAAGGAAACCAATTGAATGCTTGGAAACACTTAGGTAAATTAATTACGTGTTCCTTGATTAATGCAGCTCTTCTGGAAATTCTCTGTTAGCTGTTGCTAAGTGTCTTTCATAAAGTGGTAATCTCTGCAAATGCCGGGACAGGCATGCGGAACATACTAACACTCTCAAAATAAAAATACAAGTACATTTTACACACACAAGCTCTTTTAAAACAGTGATATTAAATTAGCTCAAGTTTAATTGGCGAACTTAAACAGGGGCTAGATTGGCAAGATGGCAACCAGAACTACAAGCGTTTTCGGCTGCATATTTTAATAAAAGTATAAATGTGAGTTATGCCTTTAGAAACAAAATGACTTGACAAAACACTGCAAAAATAGAATAAGGAATTATGAGCACTCTAGTTTATTCCTGCGTGAGCATACGTAAACCACGTGGGCAAACACTCAATAATAAATTACACTTTATTGTTGGGATGCAAAGAGGTGATAACATTTCCTTATGCATGTATTAGGCTCTGCTTTTGGGGGATCACACGTAATCACTGAAGTAAACACGTAACATGCTGTTTACTCGTGGGTGACATGTCTCTTAGAACTCTGAACGGTTCCCCTGACTCATTCGTGCATGAACGACACTCTACACACAAACGCACTGGTGCATGTAATGAGGTTTAGGCAGCAGCAAGCATCATTTGTCTCGTCCCCAAGTGGAGCAGAGAACGAGGGCGATGTGAAGCTCTTCATATTAGGGCAGAATATAGCTTTGTGTGTCATGGACTGAAAGAGTTTTTTTTTGCAAGGATCACTGACAGGAGATTTTATGCAGTGATACAAATAGTAACAAGATACTAAAGTCTGCATTAAGGATGGGATCCTCAATACCCCGATACCTGGATACCCTCGATAATTTATAGCATCAAGTATCGCATGAGAATATCCAAAAGTATAGGCCATTCACGGTAAAGTGAGCACTTTTGAAAACCCTCTCATTTGGAATAATAGTAAAAAAATATATCTTATTTTAGTCTTAGACGTGAATTTCCGAGTGCGGTGGAATCTACACACTCTGTTTATTACTTACATGGCTATATTTATTTTAAAAGTTGCTCAAAGTATAAGAAATGGCTGAAATAAAAAAGTAACTAGGGCATCAAAAGTGCTCACTTTATCATGAATGGCCTATATCGAATTGTATCACCCATTTGTTGCATACCATAATTATGGTAAGGGTGTACCATTGCATTCAGAATTTGCATGATAATTTAGAAAAGTGTACCATAATGTAATCTGTATACTTTGGGCATTCTAACACACCCATAAAATTTTATCTAGGTCCAACAGTCCGCAAGTTTCTAACAGTAACTCTTAAATGTGTACCATAATTATCTATACTGGCAGCGAGCATTTCAAATCTTTCCACAAGCATTCCAAAAAGCCTTTGTGGGTTGAGATCGGACTAACAGTTCACAAGTTATTAAATTTTTAAGGTAAAAATATATCATAATATACCCTATCATTCACACAGCTGCAAGTGCCAAGAGGTGTGAGCAGGCGCTGATTGACGTGAGCGAGCACCTAGAGGTGTTATTAGGCAACCCAGATAAGTATGGTACTTATTTAACAGTACAGTAATTTCCTTGAAGTTGCAAAATGAAATTAAAAACTCCGAAATCGCAAAATAAGTTTGTACTCAGCTATTAATTCCTTCAAAGTTTGAATACAGTCTTTACAGTGGAAACATGATTCTATAGAATCGAAGGATACTGTGTTAGTTTTGTATTGGTTAAGGATGTTTGGGTCACAGGCCATCCACCATTTGTTTCAAGTGTAATGTGGGTTTTTATATAAGTAGTTTGTGTGTGTCAATGACACTAGTAAGATGAGCAATTTTCTCTGTATTTTTTTGTTTTCATAACAATTTTAGTTTGATATTGAGAAAAGTATCTGTATAGAGTATTGTTTGATTGCTTTGGTATCGAAACTGTTATTGAGTATCGAGAAAATGTAGCATTGACCCATCCGTAGTGTGAATTATATTAGTCTTCGACACAATTCTCTAGCCCTCCCTACACACTCATCATCCAGGGACAAGATGGGTAGGGACAAAGCACTGCCACCCTGGTGCCAAGTTCTTCTGCATACACTATAATTTTTTTAATTTACAGTGAGCAGTGTATGAAATGTATTTTTTTCACTTTCTGGTAAAAGTGTTTTTGTAAAGTTAAGGTTGATGCACTCTCCGGATATTCCAAGGGCATGCTGCAGGAGTACTACTGCTGCCCTCTTCTAGATCTTAAGTTAAGTAAGTGCTGATTTCCCTCTGTTTGGTTGTAAGCAACCCTTCGTCGGTGTATTAAAGTTTAGAAGGTGTTTTGCCTGGTGGGTTTAAGTTTGGCTCATGTCGGAATCCTTGATGAGGGTACTGCCTAACAGAAGGGTGATGGGAAGTATGATGGGAATCAAACTCCATGGCGAGCGTGACTGTTAACGTCTTCCTTCTAGGGAGCACAGTCTTGCTCACCGTGTAGATTGGCAAAATCTGGGATGACAGCTGTCCAGACTAAATGAAAGAGTGACTTATGAGGAAATGAGAACGCTGACTTATTGGACATGTAGTAAGCTGATCCTCCTTCGGATGTTTCCTAGTCAGTGTCCTGTTGGCAATGTAAGCATCTGAGGGGTGACAGTCTCATGGACTTGCACAGTGGGATGTACTCGTCAGGTAGGAGAGCTATCCGGCGTTTCGTCACAGATGGGGGTGGAATGGTGATTTTAATTACTTTCCCGATGGCAGTGAGGATGGTGCAAGTAGTTACTGGTGGGTGATCAATGGTCGGTGTTCGAGTAGGTGGTTCTGGTGTCGGAGTGGATTTCGGAGGGTCTTAATACTAACGGACTCATAATTAGGCCATGGCCAACAGATACCCAACCAGAGGTCGAGTTCGGAGTCGTGTTCGCAAATGATGAGGGTTGAGATGGGGCATGGCCCTGGTGTGGGTATCTCGGGTACTGACGGAGCGGGTGAATTATCCGTACCTGTAGTAGTTAACTGAGTGACGTTGGAACTAGATAATGGTATGTGGAGTGCCCGTCGAGCCTGGCGACGTAGTCAGCTGGGGTGTCCATCTCCTATCGTCATTCAAGTACTAAGTTAGAACATTAACGCAAGTTAATATAAAATTATACTACACTAGGCTCTCTCACTGCATCAACCGTCTCATGCCTCCCATAGCCGTCAAGGTGATAGTTGTCAGAGAGTGACTTTTCAGTTACTGGGAAGCCCTACTGAAGAGAACGACGGGGTAGAGTTGTTATACGTCTGCAGACAAGCATGGGTGTTCCGGACCCGCCCAGATGTCAGAATATGTCTTTTCAGAATATTTTCAGTCCCAGTGATACTGAGGAGTTCAGCCCATTCGCACTTGGTCTGCAGAGAGAACTTTAAAATTTAAATTCAGCCAAAAATATTTAAATCAATATTTTTAGTAAGAGTGAACAGGTCATAAATAAATTAATTAAATCCACTTTGTTAAATATTTTACATAGTGTTTTATTTTCGCTTTAGAAAACACTGGGGAATCCGGCTCTTTTATAAAAGTAATGCATTTTATAATTTACTTGCTCAATGCCAGTTTAAGGCAGACCTGGATAGTTAGAAGTTCGAAACTGTTATTGCTTTTACAGTGAAGTATTTGACTGAGGGGAGAGTTAGGACATCCTGATGACCTGCTACCACGGACTCAAGGAATGACTGGGGTAGTGGGTGCAGGGTGCAGACATTGTGGTTACCTCTGAAGCACTGTATCTGCTGGAGTTGGAGCTGCTGGAACTGGTAGCTGGAACTGAAAAGAGCTTTTGCAAGTGGCAGGCTGGGAGAGGTGATGGTCTTTTCAGACGCGGGAGAGCCCACTGACCATTGCAGTCGGTGGGCCGACGAACTCTGGCAGGAGCGTTTTGAAGCTTCTGTATGTAGTCCAAATTTCATCTTGGTGGCTCTCTCAGGGGTGCATAGAGTTGCAAGCCTCTTTACGTACGGGTTGGTTATCTTTGGCAGCGGGCAGTGTAGCGTATTTCTTATCGCCCTTGGTTGAGGCTGATGATAGTTTTACCTCCTCTGCCCGAGGCTCGGTGGCTGTGATGTCACTGGGTGCAGGGGTGCTGTGATCCAGTGGTGACTTCGTTAACTTTCTTGTCGGAGTCGGCTGGTCCGTGGCTCGTTGGGTAAAACAATTTTAGGTTGAGGGGGTGGCGACCGCATGTCGAAGTTTGGGCGGCAGGCAGTACTAAACGCTAATTATTATTTGCGCTATTTATACCCATGTCTGTAGTTGTCTGGTGCATAGAATCAACCTTGTTGCCACTTGAAATTATGTCTGCCACTGTTTTGACTTTTCAGGAGCTCCTTAGCGCTCGCTGATGGGACAAAGTCAACCTGTAGAGTACGCAGTCATGCTGCGCAGTGATGTGGTATGCGTCAAGGTAATGAACATAAATACAATATAGTGGAAATCTCATCCTCGATTTTCCTTCGTTGACCATCGTATCAACTTTGCCCAACTCATTGCCTTTCTAATCAATGAAAATGAGATTCTCAGTGTCTCTGGTTAAAGCACTGTTAGAAGACAATCCTGGATGTAAACTTTATGTTGCAAAGGTATTTAGACTTTACAGGGGTACACAAAGTATGGTAACTTGCTTGATATGTTGGACTGGACAGTATAGTCCGACCCCGATTTTGCGAGGACTCTCAGTTCTTGAAAATTGCCTCACAAAAGCGCTGCAGGCAGATTTTGACCCTCTCCCCCCTCCTCATTATACCTTAGAGTGCATTATATGTACATTTTTGCATTAAGTCCATTTTAATCAACTCAGGTTCAAAATTAACAATTTTTTAAAATGAAATGTTGAATTATTTCAATAGACACATGCCATCCAAATAAAATTACACCTCAGACTGGTATATCAACAGTCCCTTGTCACAAAAAAATGTAAACATCTGGCGCCAAGTTACTTTAAACGAGCGGGAAGTCCATTTCAAGTAGCTTCTTGCAGAAAAATCAGACAATTTGTTATTGTAATATTTATTAATGTATTTCAATAGACAGGTGTCTTCCAAATAAAACTAGACCCCAGAACGGCATATATCACAAAAAAAAAAAAAAACAGGAAACATCAGACCCCATGTTATTTTAAGCGAATGTGAAGTTCATTTCCAGTAGCTTCTTGCAGAAGAGTCAAAAAATTTATTGATGAAATACTGATTTATTAATTTCAATAGAGACATCTTCTAAATACAATTATACCCCAGAACGGTATATATGACCTGTTGTAACAAAAAAAATGAGAAACATTGGGTGCTGTGTTACTTTAAACAAGCGCAAAGTTCATTTTTAGTAGCTTTTGGCAGTAAAATAAAATATTGATTAGTGAAATATTAATTTATTACAATAGACTGAGGTCTTCCGAATAAAATTATACACCAGAACATTATAACGACTTTCCCTTGTCATCAAATAAGCGTAAACACAGTGGTACGCACTCATTGTGCATATATTAAGTGGAGAGCACAACATCCATATAGAAACATTTATCACACTGGCACACAATTGTTTTTATTTTACAGGTAGTCATGATGTCTACCTCAGAAGTGCTGACAAGGAAAAATATTACCTAGCTGTTATATGATAGGATCTTGTAATTCTCCAGCTTAAAAAAAATTAATTTGTTAAAGATTTGTACACAAAAACAAATGAACAAAGGAAGTTCATGCAATAAATTAGTACTGGTGTACATACCAATGTGACACGTGTCAGCCGGTCAACAATGTAGTTTGGCGTACTTCCATTTAAGATTACTTTTTTACATGTGCTTTAAGTTGTTCAGCTGACACCTTTGCTACACATTTACACAAACATGAAAATTGCAAGGGTAGGGGTGTGTTGAAACATAGGTAGTTATTTCTGTTCGTTATTTTTAATCATGCACAAATGTAATTACATAGTGCACATACAGTAATTTTTTAGAGTACATTGCAAAAATTTCAGACACTTGTAATTAAACATGCGCAAGGGCATTAACGATTATCATTTTTGAAACAGTAACAATGTGGAACAGTTTGCAGCTGAATTATGCACAACTTGTATATGGTGTACAGTAATTTTTGAAACAGTGCAATACTAGAATGACAGAAACTTGTAAATAAACACAAAGTAAATTAACAATTATTATTTTTGAGATGGTAACACTGTGGCACAGTTTGCAACAGTATTACGCACATTCTAATTCTGGCGTGGGACTGGGATCATTATCAACGAGGTCTTCCAACACCTGTGGTCCATTTGGGCAGGCCTCCCTGGAGGGATTAGTGGATTTTAGGTCTTCCTCGCTTACCTCACCCATGTCTGACGACTCGGGCCCCTGAATGAAATCATCGCCGCCACGTTTGCCCCAGACTGCCACCTCATTGGTTGCATAAACGTACTCCGTGTAAGTGGTCTCCAGCAGTCCTCTTCCATGTCGCCTCATTGCACTGCGGAATGTATTTGAGACACGCGGAGGTGCCAAGCGTGGGCTCGGTGCGTGGCCCATTCTGGGACTCGGTGGATGGCCCCAGCTAGGGCTCTGCCGTATTCACTTCCACATGGTCATCAACATCATTATTAATGTCTGTGGTGGCTGGCAGAGGGAGGGCTTCATTGACAATGAAGTGGGAATGTCAGAAGCAGTTGCGGATGACTTTCAAGGCAGATTTTGTACCACAATGTTTTGATTACTTGCATGGCCTTGAACCCATTCCACTTCCTGTATTTCCACCCAAGATTCAGATCTGTGATGATGCTGGCTGTGCACTACTGTGGAAAGTTGACCATCAGAGCTTTGATTATACTCTGGTTCAGATGCTGAATGGCGCTGGTGGTGTTGGGCAGTAAGAACACCAGCTCAAATTTGGGCATATTCTGGATGTGTGGATGGGTGGGGCAGTTATCGACAAAGGGTACAATACTTTGCTCCTGCAACACACGCAAGAGTCGAACGCATGAACCCAACTTGTGAACATTGCTGATGTGACCCAGGCCTTCTTGTTAACATCATATTGACACAGCAATGTTGCATGTCTCTCGAAGGGACGTGGGTTCTTGAACTTCCTGATCACGAGTCGGTTCATATTTTCGCTGCCATCCAAATTGCACCACAGGAGGACAGTGAGGCATTCCTTGCTTCTCTTCTCTCCCCTTTATGCTTCTGCTTCCTCCTTTACCACAAGCATCCAATCTAGTAGTAGCTTTAAAAACATTACCGTCTCATCCAGATTGTGTACATCCCGGGGCTGGTAGCATCTCAGGATGCCTTGTAGTACTGGCTGCCAATTACCCACAGAAACCAAGGGACCACTTCACTTTCGCCGCAGATTTTGTTCAGGGCGATGTTGTGGAGGTACTTAATGTGGTCCAGCCACCATTTTGAATTCTTGAAATCATCCAGGCTCATCTTGAGTACAAACAGATTGGCCTTCTTTAGTAACATTGGCCTGCTAACTGGCACACCTTGTGCTCAAAAACTGCCTTCTCCAGATAGGCATATTTTGACATTTGAGGCTGTTGGCCTTTTTACACATTTGTGGCCCTCCCTCTTTACAGCATTCACGATCGCTTCCCTATTCTTCCAGATCGTGAATAGGGTCGAGGACGATATCTTGTGCAGCCCTGCTATCTCTGTTTTTGAATATTTCCCTCCTACTTCATGATCTTAAACTTTTGGATGAGAATGAAAGTATTTTGCTTGTTTGCACTCATTTAGCAAAATCAAAAATTAATGTTCGTAGTCAAAAAATGTGTACAGGCCATCAACAAATTGAAATAACAAAATATCAATCCAAAACTATAAAGCGTATTCTAATCCAATACAAATAGCACAACAGGTCAACAATCAATACAGTCAATTCCAAAGGCAATCCGAACTCAAAAACCAAATAGAGAAGCTAAAAATCAAACTTACAAAATCATCAGAAACATATCCATTAGCAATAGCTAAACACAGCGTGCACAATAACTAACTAAAACAGTAACTAACTAAGATGGTGAGTAATGCATGATGTTATTGGCCAGCCTTGTTGCTATGCGCACGATAGTGGACCGTTGCTGTAGCCAGTTGCCACGAAAGATAAGTAGTTGGCGACTGTAGTGGGGTGTGGGCAAGGAGGGATTGGGGTGAGTGGGAAAGAGTGGGTGAAGGACAGAATCTCATTGTGATGTCATGTGTAGCATAGCACAGGGCAGGCTAACCTTCAGGCGCTGTGCGGTGTGCTTATTTGAAAACACCCCTGACACTTTTTTAACTTATTTTTTTCATTCATTCATTTTGCAGCATACAAATTAAGAGTATCAATATTGGAACCCATATATTCAATCGCTGTGGACTGGCAAATGTAATTTAATTGGTTTTCATTGTAATTTTAAAAAAATTTCCATAATTTTTCCATTGTTTTGTCCATTTTTGTGATTTTTTTTGACAGTTCCTGAAAACGGCCTTGTAAAATCGCTGCCTCGTTAAATCAGGTACTCGTAAAATTAGAATCCAACTGTATATGGAATTGAAAAAAAAAATTGTAATTTTCTCAAAACAAACATAATAACATAATACAGTGCCAGAAATTATGAGAGTTGATTTGTGTATCATACTGTCGTTAGTATACTCTTTAAAAACATTTTAAGCTAATTACCTTTGTTGTGTATAAATATTTGTAACATTTAGAGTATGATATTTGGAACATAGACAAATTCCACATTTGCAATACCAATACCAATATCATAAAAATGTTGTAGGAATATTTTTAGGATGTTAGTGAAATAGCCACATTAGCTTATCTAACTTTTCAGCCAGTTGTGTTACATGTTACAAATCTGGGAAATAGTTATTTTTAATATTTTTATGCCTGTATTTAGGATCTGTTACATTTTGACAGGGTATCCTCAATGACTTATTTCCGGGAGTTTTCATACCTGAACAAGACTATGGGATCCTTCAGGAAGCTATAGTAGCAGTTATAGAGAAGGAGCAATTGCAGCCAGAGCCCTGTGTTATATCCAGGGTAATCCAACTGCATGAGACTCTGATTGTCAGGCATGGTGTGATGCTTGTGGGCCCCACTGGCGGTGGCAAGACTACTGTGCTCAATGTGAGAAACTCTTTTATTATTAGTACATTGTTAGTTCAGACTGCTAGCCATTAATATACATTTTCTTTTATGTGAAAATAACTTTTGGAGCTTGACATATCATTTCTCATTTATGCATTGTTTCTTTTCCATGATACACTTTCTGTGTGCACATATGCTTTTATAATTTTTTTAATCTTGACGCATGACATCTTTTTAACGTATTTAAATTGACTTTACCTCATCAGTGCGAACCTTCCTACTGCAACACAATAGAGTTTGATCGACAGTACAATCTTCCAGATGCCAAGAAATTCTACTGTTTACTGGCGAGCCGCTGAGATGAGAAGTCAAGGCCACCTATTACTATAGCGTGCAGAGGAATGACACTAGTAATATGAATCGCCAACTAATGCAGCAGCTGGAACTTCAGCCGGTCGGTGATGTCACATGCCCAGAGGATGTCATGCCACGAGCCACCTCCCGTGGACAAGGGCGAGCCGGGAGAGTATCAATACCGGTGCATGGCCCTTGCAATGGTAGTCTATCCCATTCCTTCACCGCATTCCTGGTACCGAAGGAACCATCAGCAGCAAGCTTGCTTCACCACCTTGTGTGCTGGGGCTCTCTTCTGCCCCCAGATCTTCTATATCTTCGCCCTAGCCATTGTAGATATATCTGCACCTCACAGACATCCTTCAGAAGCTTCCTACATTTCAGTTGTCGAACACTTAACACTTTCGTTCCCTTCAGGTAATTCAGGTCTCTTCAGGACAACATGTAGAGTAAGTTAAATGGAATTGTTTTCATAGCAGTTTAGCTTTCCTACCTTGCCAGTTTAGAACCAGGTCACCTTCACCATTATCAGTTGCCGGTCAACTCTTGCTTGATATGAGGTACATACTACAAACCTCCATGTTCATTTCTGTACAGAAGTAACCACTTTTTACCCATCTTAGAAAGAATATTATTCACATAATGCTTGTACCTTTCCTAGAAGACGTCAGGTTTGCCAAGGGACAGCAGGAGACAGCGGAATATTTTCTAAACCCAGTTTCCGAACCTAGTGCAGGACTGCGAATTTGCACGTCAGAAACACACACATTAGACGGAAATCCATTCTATACACCCTGGTGTATAGAAAGGTAGAGCCACAACCACTAGGAATTCAACCTCTCAGCTGCTAGATAATCAGTTCAAGTTATATTCCATCCACAGTGCTTCTGGTGCTGGAGGGAGTATTTGCCTGGGTCTGAGGGCCTGACCCCTTGGGGACCACACCCACGTACGTATTGTGATAGCCATTGTGAAACTCAACTCTCAGTGTCCACCACACTTCTGGTGCTGGACACTGCAATTAGGGCTGCCCTGATCTGTCAATTGTGGTACGCCTAGATAGGGAAAACATAGCCTGCTCCACCTTCGTGGGGCTGGTAGTAGAAATCTTTATCCTGAGGCCCTACTCATGTCGAAGTGGTTTTTAACAGAGGGATAAAAAGCTTGTTACCACCTCTAAGTAAAAACAATAGTTTAACACCAACCCAAATGTACTTGACAGTCTTAAGTCCCCGGGAGAGAGCTCAAGCTGCCCGTCTCCTGGAGAGACCGGTCCCTCCAGCCCCCCTGCCATTTTTGTTTGAGCCACCCACCAAGACCGATGGAGAGATCCACCCCATCATCTAGGCCTTCCTCAGGGGTGAGGAATTCCCCTACAGTATCGCTAACCTTTGGGTCAAGGGGTACCAGCTCATCAAAATAGCTCAGGCGACCAGCAGTGTCGACGTCAACCTATCCACCTATGCATCAGGTACTGGTGCCATCCCCAGCTCATCGCTGCCAGTGCCGCAGCAGGTGCAGCAGCTTACACAGGCCACCAGTTGCCCAGGTATACGAGTGAGAGTGGTTCCACGTAAATGTAAGATTGTACTTGCCGTCCCTGACTTTGTGCCCAGCTGGAAAGCCATACAACCAGTTCTCTACACTGGTCGAGCTCCTGTTCCGAGCCATAACTAGAGTTAAAACTCACCCCGGTGTGTCTGCACTCACACCTACCAAAACTTCTTCGGTTGTGACGAGCTTCTAGCCCAAAGGATGTCACTCATCAATCAACTGCAGTACAGTATGTTATTACTATAACATGTTAGTAAAGCCAACTCTCGATCGCATCGCATAGTGTGTGCGCATTGCTAACATAAATTTCATTACGTTTGCCTAGGGTGGGCCAATTAAATGAGGTACATATACGGCCTGGAATTCAGATGCGATGAATGCCGCACTAGACAGACAGCTTTTTGCATCTGGGTGACATGCCTGGGACACGGGATTATCATAGTCTGCTGCATCCTATATTCAGAACCCTTTCACCACCTTTGCATTGGGTGTCCTGAAGAAAGGGTAACCAGGCCCGCTGTGAGGTATGTCGGCGAGCCGTCGAATACCGCCCACATAACCCAGGGCCAGCCACTAATGCCGTCACCACCCGGAGCACAGCGGAACCCCAAATTGCTGAATTTGTGGGATGTCCACATGAGGAGCCACTTGCATTTACAGCTGAATGCGAAAAAGAATGCAACTGTGAAATTCTGTCAAAACAATGGGTACGCAGGGTACAAGCGAAACTCAAGGGTAAAGCCCTTTAGTAGTAGAATAAATATAGCGATATTCATTACTGAGTGGGGACAACTGAATAGCTGCCTCACCAGCCAGTTCACTGGCGAAGAAGTCATACCTAGACTGCCAACGAAGAAGCCAAAATATTTACATGCCAGAAGGTACAAACATGCCCATGCCTTTTCCCTAATATAGCGTCCAAAGAGAGTGTTGTGTATGCAATATTGCCAGATTACGTCTACCAAAGCTAAGCAATTTCTTACAATGACCAAAACCACAGACTTTGGAATAACTAATAGAGCGGGCCAGGGAGACGGAGCGCAATTACCAAGATCAGGCAACGCTAGACTGAAGACAGGGCAGTAAGGGGAAGAAGGAAGTATATAAGTGACAGACCACGCACCTTCCCCTACTTCGCTTGCCCACCCATTGTAACTCCACTCCTCGCATTCTGCTACTTTAAAATTGCTGGTTCTCTCTCGAGAGGCATTGGAACCGTGACTGTTCTAAACGGCCTGCCAGCTGGAGGAAAGCAAGCAAAGAAAGGCAGTCCCCCCACCAAGTTATGGGGAAAAGAGAAGACAAGCCCGGCATCATGCTGCAGACATTGACCGAGAGCAACTATTTTCCGAATACTCCCGGATCAAGGTGAAGGTCAGCCAGCAAGTTACTGCGTCTGCCATAGACACCGCAGCCTCTGGTAACTTTGTTCGGAGTGACTTACCCCATACCAAAGAACCCATCTGACACCGTATGGCAGGAAGGTACAGATGGCCCAGGTAGATCACCTCCTTCAGGTGGAAGGGAGAATAAAACTGGCCATTAACCTCAGTCAGACAACCATGCATGCAAAGTTCTTTGTGGCACCTGAAATAGGAGAGACAGTGATTTTGGGATAACCATAGTTCCAACAGCAGAAGTGTATAATGAATTGCAAGCAACACTACATTCACATTGGGGGGAAGAAGTGCTTCACTGTCCAATGGGAAGGAATTGACGATGTCACTCCCAAACATACAGCCCCACCACTTAGCACAAGGGAGCCTATATGCAACAGTTACAGGTGCTTCAATCCCCACTGAACTAAGGCCAACAGCGACTCAGAGGGAGGACACTCTGAAGTCACCGCAAACCACCTCATTCAAAGAAGACCAGAAGCCAGGTCCGAAGAGTCCGACACAGTCATGTGTGGCTCTTCTGCCTAAAGAAGCCCCAGACAAAGAGCTTGCGTGGCCCCAGGCCCCCTATCACAAGGTCAACACCGCAGAGTAAGTGACCTCATAACTACTGCCTGACATAGACAATCAAGCACCAATCAATCGAGCACCAATAGCCTCTCCAGAAGACTGGCTGCCTTCATCCAGAGAGCATGAGGTCTGGGCCGACATCAGCCAGAGGGCCAGATATTCCACTCAAACCTGGATTGAATTCCCCAAACAAAGAGTGGCAGAATCCATTCTATCACTGCCCTCAACTCGAATGGAATTCAACCAAAACATTAAGCATTTGCAAAGGTCTTTTTTTAAATACGAAGTGAAGCTTATATCATGCGAAGGAATTTCAAGGAAAAATCAAAGTCGAAGGATTAAAAAAAATGTATATTAATTAATATAAGGCTAAAGTTTTTACGTTTATTTAACTCATTTGTAATAGTACTGCTAAAAAAATGTATGCATACTAGACACTGAGCAATAGAATAAAACATATCCTAAACTTGTACTGCTGAATAATTGAAATAAAAAAATATCAAAATCTGCAAGAAAATAACCATTATATATTTAAATACCTACAAACTTGATAAAAACTACGATGCTCAATATATCCAGTCCCATTTGACATCACCACTGCATAGTGATTTCAGTGGGTGACTATCAACATTTGGCCTCTTCCCTTTCCTCCTCCAAGGACCCTTGTCAATGTCAGGCTAAATAATAATCATGCTCAATGGTGGTGGCATTGGGGTCTCAAACAAGAGTGGCTCAACTTTCACTGCTTACAAAGAAAGTATGGAGGTATTCCAAAAAGATGTATCAGCTGTGGCACGTACGTCAGTCCAACTCCCACGTGTGATATTTGTTTCCTCCTTGTCAGTGTCTCATGCTTTTATCAATGTATTGAAATTGTATACTTTTGAATTGTGTTTGCAGGAATAAAGTACTATAATTTCACTAGAATTACCAAAAAAAAGCTTTGTTCTCGTAAGATTGTGAAGAAAAGTGTTGGTAGTGCACAACCACAGCAACAGAATGGTTAGGCCTTCATGACTATTTCTTTGGCTGTAAAAAAAGTCCTCTTTCAGTAAATGCTTCAGTAAAAATAAATGTGTGTGTAATGGTTTTTCTCTAATAATTCTGGTTTTTTATGAATTTCTAAACAAGTTATTCGATAATATACCACCACTGGGATCTAATTATCATTGATTTGCCACTGAGGAAATTGCAAACATTCACAAAAACTATTAGTTATCATGATCAGGAATGGTCCAACTCTAATAACTATGAAATAAAATTTTCAATGATCATCTTCAAATGAGTAGGAATAAAAAGTAAAGCAAGTTACTATAGAGCTGTGCTGATTCACAAAATTGTGCTAATGTGCTGAATCACAGATGTGCCAATTCTGTAATTCCAATTCACTGATGTGCTGCCAATGAATGAAAAAGCTTTTTACTTATGTAATGTAAGGTAAATATGTTGTGTACATTTAAAGTGGTTGGTAGGACTGGGAAACAGTTATGGCGGATAGCGCTTAGAGTAGACAGTCAGCAAATTGTGATCATGCCAATGTAAAACAACATTACATAACATGGTGGCAGTGGTTGCTCCTATGTCAACAATATGATGAAAAAATAGTAGTTTCAATGTTCGTGATGTTGGGCGGCGGTTGTGTTTAAGTAAATTTTGTGACGAGCACAGTGACAATTAACCTCTACCACAGGAATCAGGACCTTGTGATTAATCATCATGGCGACATCAGCTCACTTCCAAATTGTTCCGCCGGGAAACTTCGATTTTCGGTCTCCGGCTGAATGACCAAAATGGATAAAACCATTTGAAAGGTCTTGGGTGGCTTCGGAATTGGACAAGAAGTCAGCCGACAGCCAAGTTAATATGTTGATGTATTGTATGGGCCCCAAGGTGGACGAAATGCTTTAATCGTTTGCATTATCGGAAGAAGATGCAGGGAAATAAAACATGGTGAAAAGAAAATTTGACTGTTTTTTCATTGTAAAAAAACATGATTTATGAACGAGCAAAATTTTTCAAAACATGCCAGCGAGATGGCAAACCTGCAGATGATTTTATTAACAATGTTTTCAAGGTGGCCGAGTCATGCATCTTGTGGGACCTTAAAGAGGAACTCATTACAACAGTGCTGGTAATCGGGGTGGCAGATGACAAGGAATCACTTCAGATGGACCAAGATCTGACATCAGCACGAGCAATTGCATGTATTCGACAGGCAGAATGGGTACACCAGCAACATTTGTACGAGCACAGTCCAGCGCAAGTATTGGTCTCTTAAACCACTCTATGTTCAACATTTCACAGGCCAGAGTGACAAGAGGTACGGAAAAGGGGCAAAAGATTGTGCTCGGCATAGTCGAGGCAATACTGGTTATAACATAACCTCAAAATGCCCTAAATGTGGTAGTATACCAAATCATCATTGGTCCAAGTGCCCAGCTAGCAAGGCAAAATGCTATCACTGTGGCAAAGTGGGGCATTATGGTAGATGCTGTGCACATGGGGAGGTGCAGGAAATAGATGAGGAGAGAGATTATTCTTCCCCATTGAAACAACCAGAAACACTTAAACAGGAATATTACTTGGGAGAAATAGCATTAGAGATCTGTTCAGAACCTTGGTACATCAAATTGAGAATGTGTGGGAAGGAACTTGCTTTCAAGATCGATACAGGAGCCGTTGTGACGGTGATTGGAGAACGTGTTTGTCGTGACTTGAATGTAGTGGTTCAGGCAACTTACAGAAAGTTTTTTGGAGCTGGGAGAAATGTTATTGATGTAGTAGGTACTATCACAGCAACAGAAAGCAGGAAGTGACTCAGGATATTACGTTGTATTGGTGAAGAAAGCAGAGGCAGTAACTGGAAAAGAGTTTTGTTGGAATGACAAGTTTCCATCAACTTTTGACTGTTTAGGCCACTTCCACTGCGAGTACAGCATTCACCTTTAGAATGATGCCAAGCCACATGCTGTCGTAGTACCAAGGTGTGTTCTGTTTGCCCTCCGAAACAAAGGGAAAGAGGAACTTGACAGATTGGTATGGAATGGCGTGATAATACCTATTGAGGAGCCAACAGAATGGTGTGCACCAATGGCACTGATGCCAAAGAGAGACGGTTCAGTAGGGATCTACGTGGACTTCACGGAACTGAACAGATTTGTTCTCAGGGAGAGATTACAGCTACTCTCTGTAGAAGAATCGCTAGCACAGCTACAAGACGCTAAGTGGTTTTGAGCATTAGATGCTTCAAATGGGTTTTGGCAGATTCCATTGACACAAGTTAGTGCACCAATCTCTACATTTGTCTCACCATTTGGATGGTACTACTTCAACCGTTTACCATTCGGAATTAACTCAGGGCCTGAACATTACCAGTGCCAAATGCAGCAGCTAGTGAAGGGGTGTCATTAGCCATGCAGATGACATATTGGTGTGTTGCCGTGTACCAGAAGAATATGACCAATGGCTGGAAGAAGTGCTCAGCGAACTAGTGGTAAATGGAATTACCCTCAACAAATCAAAGTGCAAGTTTTGAGTGAAGACTGTGAAGTTTTTCGGACATGTAATAACAGACGGTGCGGTACAGACAAATCCAGACAAGACTAAAGCGATTAAGAACATGCCAGAACCAACTAATCTGACAGAACTCAGCGATTAAGAACATGCCAGAACCAACTAATCTGACAGAACTCTGAAGATTCCTTGGCATGGTTACATATCTGATGAAATTCATCCCCAAACTAGCAGGAAAAACACAGCCACTGCAGACATTGCTGTGCCAAGACTCAAAATGGGTGTGGGAAGAACCCCAACAACAGGCTGTGAAGCAACTGGAGGAAATATCTCAGCAGCCCACATTAGCACTGTATGAGCCGGGTACAGACATACGAGTGTTGGCAGATGCTTCCTCATATGGGTTAGGGAGCATGTTAAAGCAGTATCAACATGGAGCATGGAAGCCAGTGGCATTTGCATCACGAAGCCTGAGCGAGGTTGAATCGAAATATGCCCAGGTAGAGAAAGAGGTGTTGGCAATTACCTGGGCATGTGAGAAATTCAGATGTTATATGTTGGGCACCAAGTTTAAGATATTGATACATCAGAAACAATTAGTTACACTGCTGGCCACGACACCACTGATGGAGTTGACAGCAAGGCTGCTGCAGAGGATAAGCATGCGTCTCATGTGTTACGACTACACCATTGAACATGTAGCAGGAAAGACGTTCTTTGTACCAGATGCATTGTCAAGAGCTCCGGTCGATCAGGCAGTGACGGAAAGTTGCGACGTTGCCAAGGAAGATTTGTTTGTGGATGCTGTTGTAAGGGAATCCCTGATCTCAGATATTGGACTTTAAAACATTAAGGAAGCACAAGAGAGAGATAGAGAATGCCAGGCTCTGAAGGACTGCATCTTGCACGGATTCAGGAGCAAACACTCACAGTTCTGGCAGTTCAGGGGTCAGTTAACTCAACAACAATGGACTCTTTATGAAAGGATCATGCATATATTTATTCCCAGACAGCTACGTATAGACATACTTCGTAAAATACATGAGGGCCACATGGGCATAGTTAAGTGTCGTCGTCGGGCACAAGAGTCTGTATGGTGGCTAAACATCACAACATAAATCAAAAGAGTGGTGGAAGACTGCCAACAGTGTTTGGAACAGAGGACCCAGTGTGCATAGTCCATTGCAACCTACCTCACTACCAGGCAGATCATGGTCGCTGGTTGGAATGGATATTTTTGAGCTGACCAATGTGCATTATCTTGTGGTACAAGATTACTTCTACAGATTTCTGGAAATAATGAAACTAGATCGCCTTTCATCAGAGGCAGTGATTTTGAGAGTGAAGAACATCTTTGCTCATCACGGGATACAGAAACTGTTCGCACAGATGTGGGTACTCACATTTCACTGCAGTGGAATTCCAACAGTTTGAAAAGGAATACGGGTTCATGCATGTTACTTCACGTTCCAATTTCCCACAATCTAATGGTGAAGCAGAAAGTGCAGTGAAAATTGCTAAGAGAATTCTATCGAAAGAAACAGACACTAAGCTTGGGTTGTTGGCATATAGAGCCACGCCATTGGAATGCTGTATTTCATGAGCAGAACTTCTCTTTGGATGGAAATTGCGTACTACCTTACCACAGGCAAGCTCTTCACTATAACCACATTGGAACCCGCACAGCTATCAGCAATTCCGAACACGCGACCAGCACATCAAGGAGAGATATAGGAAGAATTATGATGCTAGGCACGGGGTGTATGAACTGGATCCATTACAATCAGGAGTACAAATTGGATCCCATACCTATGTAGGTACAGCAGGGTGCTCCAACCGGCTAATCAGTTCAGGTCATACATAGTGGCAACTGGGACCTGGGATGTGTGCAGAAACAGGAAGCAGCTGGTAGCAGTGTGGGAGACGGAGGCAGATGAGAGGATGAGGAGGCCTGTCCAAGGGAAGAGTATGGGGGTGGGGTTGGAGTCCCATGTCATGCATCAGGGCACGAGGGTAGTGTCACACTAACTACAGCAGTCAGTTGAAGAGAAGCAAGTCTCTCCTCAACCAGGGAGCAAAGAGACAGCTGCTCAGCGGAGGTCGCCAACTCCACAGAGGCCATACACTCCAAGCTCTCCACAAGAAGAATTTCGAGGATTCCCGAATGTCGAAAGACCAGGGCTAGGTGGTGCTACAACTTGTTACAAGACCAGAAGTGGAAGACAAATCATCCCACCAAGATGCCTAAAGCTTTAGTGCAGTGTCTTAATGTGGGGTAGTGAAACAGAATGCATACTTTGTGTAAAGAGATGGAGATGTAATCTAAGAAAAATATGTTGTGTAATTAGAGAGGTTGGCAGGACTGGGAGACAGTTATGGTGGATAGCGCTTAGAGTAGACAGTCTGCGAATCATGGTCGTACAAATGTTGAACAACATTACATAACATCTTATATTTAAGTTGAATTTAGATTACTATAATACTCGAAACCATGGTATTGGTGAAGTGGAGCACAATTAAAAGCGAAATTTAACTTATTTCATTTTACAGTGTTCAAAAAGTAACTAGACTAATACAACAAACCATGTATGTTCAAGTGAAGACAAAAAAATATGTTGGTAGTCTATATTATATAAATACTTAATTCTGAACTCAGAAAACAGTAACCATGCTTAAGGTTGTTTATAAGTTTTGTTGCTGTTGACACTCAAGTAATGGGTTTGAAACAAAAATGGTGTATTTTTTTCTGAAATTGTTCTGCAATAAACATGATTAATGTTACTTGTACAATATCTACTACTTTAAAAATCAAAATGTAAGCTAATAGATGATTTAAACTTGGGTACTTTGATATACATTTGGGTTGGTATAAAATATTTGTTAATTAACAGGAAGATTCATTAAAAACGCATGTCACAGAATAAATTTTAACATGAAAATAATACATATGAAATTGTAAATATAATAGAATATCTTTTATAATGTATATGAAGGGAACACTTGCTATGTTTACTATATTGGGGAAACTTCATGTGTATATTTCCTAAAATAAAATACAAAACTGATATACAAAATTTACATATGCAGAGTACTTTATATAATAAATCTTTAATAGAATATCTCTTAATAACTTGTGGGGAAACAATTTATAACTGAAAAACGTAATAAATTTTTAAAAATATAAACGTAAGTCAATCTGAAATACATTGTAACTGACGCCATCGGGTGAGACACGAGACGAACGATGACACAAATACTTACTGGTAATATGGGTGCCAGCGGTGCTTCCCAATCACCGCACTATTGAGACTCAGGGTTCTCAGGGATGTTGTGGGTTCTCTGTGGTCGTCTCACCCGTACGTGCTTACAAACACGTAGGCAATACTAAACTTTTATTAAAATCATAGAAATAAACAATTGTGGCTAGGACACTGTCACTGCTGAATAAAAAATTGAGTTCACTGTAGACTTGTTTTTATTGATATTGTTCATACACATCAACGTACCAATGAAATGATTATCTCGGTCATGACTAGCCAATTTTGTTTGGGTGCTCCCCAGCTCGTAATTAACCTAGCGCATGCCTAAATGGATGATCTCACAGAGGTGCATGAAAGCACAGCCTTCATAAGGGAAGAGGGCCGACAGCCGCTAGGGTGGACTACGGTTTTTCCCTGAAGACAGGACACGGTGAATTACATATGAAAACCCTTAATACATATTAACACACGTGATTACTCGGTATCACTAATGCAAACTCGTCGGTGCTCGCCCTCCACTACATGGTTAGTGTGGTGACAGCCTATACACAGAGTCGGCTAGGACGGGAGTAATTGCACCATCATACACTAATTACACAATTACATAGACCCTTGAATGATACATGAAATAAGATGGGACACGAGATGCATATTAACAATAAACACACACACACGTGTCAAAACAAGCTTAGGTTGCGCGGATGCCATTGAATGAAGTTCGTAGCAGACCATGTGGTGCAGGTGAAATTGCAATATTTCTGCGGGGAAACGGCAAACTAAATTCAGATAAAATATTATTCGTGTTGGGCAAGTGATTCTCTTTACGATTAGCATTGTTACAGGCTTGTAACATGCCTTATGGCGGGGAAATCAAACATTAACGTGACGGCATGGTCAAGTACAAAAGCATCAATTTACATGAAAAAAAAACATTAAACCCTGAATGAAACTGACATAAAACCCTGAAATAAATGATTGCACATATGTTATATAAAAAAGCTCTTAAAACGCAATGATGGTGTATACAAATACTTGGCTTCAGTCGGCCATGTGGTTATACGTGATGTTGCCGTAAAATATTCAAACACGTGGAAATTACTCTCATATACATACATAAAAAACAAAGCTGTTAAAACTGCTTGTAGCAATAATGCTGAAGTTTCACTGAAATGCCATAAACATAGGCAGATGGCGTCTGATTCAAAATGTGCGGGTCGTGTGACCTCTCCAACATCTTTCTCCTCCTTCTCCTAGATTAAGTTAAAAATGCCACATGGGCGTATGAATTAGTAAAGCGGAAGCATAATGCTGGGGAAAATGTCTGGCAAAACGTGTGCAACCAAAGATTAACTGTAAACTACTTTGACTATGGAAACCTAAATCAGTGAACAAAAGTTGTAGTGCACACGTGACAGTGTCTTACCTCGCTAACTCTCCTCGACAGACTATCCAGATACAAGGGTCACATGGACCTACCATGGCCATTTACGGGGTTCACATAAGCGGAAGTGCTATGCACGCCGAGTGAAATATTTTATATTAAAATAAAATGGCACAAATTAAATTAAATATTGTTTTACATTTCTATAATTTTCTTACGAATTTTAATATTATTTTAGTGTCTCTTTGTGATGGCGTTCATGGCAGAATATTAAATGTTCTTAATCTCGGTGCTGCGGGCACTTTGAATATTCATAACCAAACCATTAAAATTAGTACAAACACTTTAAAACATTTTAAGACATATTAAACACTCTAAAGACAATATAACACATTTTACCCTGAAATTAACATTTATAGGAAAGTTCAAAATTATTTGCCTCTGCGCACGTGCGGAACATGTGACATGTGAGCGCTGTCATGGGCTCTAGCGCCGCTGGCTGTTAGCTGGCATCATAACCTGTATGCATAGTTTTTCAAGGGACTGAAATAAAATATTCATCATGCATATTGACAAGCAATGCATACAGACTTAATTATCATCCAGACTTTCAACATCTGGTTTTCTACAGCCTGCTGTTTACATGCACCCCAACTGGGATGTCAGGCATGCCCTGTGTCTTGCTTACATGACAAAAGAGAGATACAGAGAGAGGGAGAAAGAGAAAGAAAGACACAGCTGTATAAACAGTCCCTCCCTTCTTCCCCTTTTATTTCTGCTCCACCAACCCTCATCAATGTCAAGCTTGGAGATGGTTATCTCCAGGGGGTGGAGCTTAGGATAAAAACTACAAACTTTTTTTGAAAAACATTGGAAGTTGACAATCTTTTCTACCCTACCAAGGTTTTAGTTACCTGATGTGCTTCCTAACAGGGGAAAACTTTCAGAGTTCATAAACACCCGGCACAGCTCTACAACTACTCTGAATGGGAATGCAAACTATTCACAGTTTTTGCATAATATATTCATATTCGAATGTGAATAATTCGTAAATTACTATTAGCAACTATTCAAATTTTCAAATCTCAGCACAACCCTATTAATGATACTGGCTGCTGGTTTTGATACTAGTTTTAGTGGAAAAAACACTTTGTGAAAATCTTTGACTTTTCACTCAAAGATTTTTTAATTCGAAGATGAAGTCGAAGGTAACAAAAGGCTTTGATTCAACTTCAAAAATCCGAAGCTTCGCACACCCTTACAAAACATTGCAGCCCAAGGGGGAGTATTGACACCAAGCACGAGTGAAATCTCCTGGTGAATTCCCCCTTGACAGAGCACCTAGCTAGAGAAGATACCAACCTTGTCCGATTGATGAACAACTGGAGAACAACCTCGCCATCAAGACGGAGGTCATGCCCGGGTCTCACTTGGGCACCATCACAGCTGAGGGGGTAGGCAAAGCTGCCATACCACTGCCCCTGACTGCCACCGATGTCCCAATGTCGCTAGATGCCATAGCCGACACCCGGACACACCTTCTTGTACAAGAAAATGTGCCCAGCAGCCCTGCCATCGAGAGAGGTCACCTAAGGGCCTCTGACTCCAGTGCCACCAGCCGAGGAGATAGGCAAAGATGACATACCTTTACCCCTGACGGCCACCCAGACTGCAACTCTCCGCAACGAGATGGCAGCTGATCGCCCTCAGGTGCTTGGAGGTCCGCAGATGACCATTGTCAGGAACGAGCCCTCAGAGCCTGTCAATCAACCCTGGAGATTGCTGCCACCCTGCACCTGCCAGGCCATCTCACTGCCAGGACGGTACTGAGAGTCACCCTAGAGGCCAATGGCCCGCACCTGGCCATATGCGCAACACTAGACCTTGAGCTTACAAGCAAAGAAGGAACGACCACAGGGGTTGGCAAAGTGATCCGTAAAGGCAGACTTATCAAATTCAAATAGCCGTCAATGTGCTATTTACCATTATTGTTACAATTTTGCATGTACGTGTTAATAGTAAGTAATAAAAACAGTGAAGTTACGTAATTGCAAAATATGGCTGCTTCCCACTGTGCTAGAACCATATAAACCAACTTTGCACAGCCATCACTAGCTGTGAGAAAACGCGTAACACAATAAACAGAAATTATTTAAATTATTCCTTAATCAGTGACTTGGAATGTCCGGCATCTGCCGTGCGCAAACCGTGCAAGTATATATTCTTTTGGTCACCCCTCAGTGCCAGTGCCATATTTTAAAAAGAAGACTTCCAGTTAAATAACTAATGGGAAACCAACCACACTCTTGTGAAAAGAAATGGATTGAATGTTGCCTGCTCGACTAATAGTACTACTTGCCTATGAGGGCTGGTTTATGGTTTCATGACCCCTCTTTTAAGGGGCTGCAAACAGCATAACAGACTGCCACCAAGCACTTGCATGTCATTGGGATTGTCCAGGATGGCTAGGCATGGTGAAGTCAGTGAACTCTGTTGCACATGATGCATTATGCTTAATTGTAATGGCAGATAAATAAATAAATAAAAAAAAAATTTATTTAATTTTCATCTTGGTGGCGCTACTCACAAAATGGGGTTGTGGCAGGGGCAGTGTGTGCTCAGCTACTCCTGCTCGTGTGCCTTCCCTGTACAACCCAACTGCCAACCTCACTGATGGTAACATAGCCAGATATGACATCACATTCACTTGGAAGTGTGGTGTCATATGCAGGTCTTGCAACAGAGAATCAACAGAGGTGGACTGTATGCTTCCACAACCAAGAGTAACCTTCCACACCTGTGGCCTGACATACGGTCTCAAGTACTAAGCGGGATGTTTCACCTTTTATTGAAGGATTCTACTGTTAACAAAATACAGCAATGTTGGGCAGGCAATGCAGCAGCTTCAAACTTACAGTTTGTCGTGCCACTATAAGGTTGAGCTGATAGCGACTAAGTGAGATGTTAGTTTAAGGTGAATGGGCGAACTCCCCTTAAAATGGAAAAAGGGAAGGGGGTATGCTGCCACAACCTAAATTAATGAATTAACAAAGGGTTGGGAACTTGACGCAAAATTATTGTACGTTTATAGCTTGACGGTCTCCTAATGCACCCGGTGGCCTAAGATGTTTTTCGGAAGGGAGTGGGAGTTGGTGGAGAATGCTTACCCAGGACTAGAATGGCCTACCAGTTAATTTAATTATTCAAGCTCCACCAACTATCTTTAAACAGCAGGGAGTACCATAGCAAACACTGTTCAAATCCTATTAATTTCAAATCCACTCAATTGCTCCTGGGATGTAGGCTGGGAGGAGAGGGCTGACGGTGAATTCTACCTTTGACACATGAGTACAGAGTTTCCCTCCATAGAAACGCACATAAACTCGCGTACAGACTAAGCCTAAAATTATCAGTCTTATCTGTATCCGACGGAAGATACCTTAAAATAACTTGTTTGGCTCTAAAAGCATTCACTCTGTATCCTTAACAAATTACAAGGAGGAGGGCAGGATCTTGTACTGTACTGTATTGAAAATCTTACTGCACTTCTAGCAGTGACCTCTAATTATAATTATGGGAACACAATAGATACAAGGGGAGACCTTAGCCTTGCTGAATTAATAAACATGGTCCAGAGTATATGTGCAGCTCTTGCAAGCGGGACAAGGTTTCTGGGGAACTGCACCTAGGTGTTACTGAAAATGGGGTTCTCTGCAACATGATACTGGATCTGTAATACTGTAATATTAATTTATATAATCTTTTATATTTTATCAAATTTTGTAGAGAGTCTAGGGCGTTCAATAAGTCTGATAATTTCTGCAATAAATCTTATGTTTAATCAATTAATATGGATCAATACCAAATTACAATGATTGATAGACCTTCGTTGCACTACTGTAAATAATGACGACTGTCCACATAATAAATTCCCTACATTACTATAGTGTCTCACTCATCCTGTACTACTTAAGTTGACATACCTTAGAGAATAGTGCCGGGCTCAATCAGTATTTTGTAGCCGACGACGTGGCTGAAGTGAAAAGAGTGCCACTAACTTTGACACTGCTGGATAATGATGCATATACACTGCTAAGAGATTTGTGTACACTGAAACGAGCACCGGACTTAATGTTAAAAGATATTATGCAGCTCTTACTAGACTACTTGAAGCCAAAAACGTCAGACGTAAAGGAACGGTACAAGTTTAAGGAGAGAAGGCCGCTACCAGGAGAATCAGTTGCTGTATATGTAGCTAGTTTAAAACGATTGTCAGTGAATTGCAAGTTTTCGAACTTAGAAGATAACATCAGAGATCAGTTAGTGTGTGGATTATGGGATACCGGACTTCAGAAGCGGCTGCTGAGTGAACCAAAACTAACTTACAAAAAGGCAAGTGACTTGGCTACAGCATCTGTACGTGAAGTTTCAGAAATGAATAATAGTGGCGAAACCAGTGACGGATTTAACACAAATTATTTGTTTTCATAGGAACTTCGAACAAACGACTCCACAGTCCAAGCTGAAAGCTGAGGCAGTTTCAACAAAACCAAATGGGTTATACTTCGTTTGGGGCAAACCGAATCACAGGACTAACAATTGTAGCTTCAAGACCTATAACTGCAGGAAATGTGGGAAGAGAGGACATTTGCAGGTAGTCTGCAAGATGAGGTTCGAAGGTAATGAAGTTGAAGACATACATAACCTAGCAGCTGAACCAGGAAATTACTACCAACGACAGGTCGTGGTAGAAGGAAGTGCTGGAAAAAACGGATAAAAATCGCAGTTTCGGAATACTGCAGGTAATCAGAATGAATATTTACATAATATACAGGATGGTGAATTTACTTCTGTAGGAAGGCATGATGACTTTGAATATTTATTTAATGTGCAAGACAGTATATTAGGAACTGTTGAGACGGACGTTAGGATATATGAATTTGAAATTGATGTGCAGGTTGATGGGTAGTTAATAAGGTTTGAATTAGTCAGTGGATCAAGTGTTTCAGCAATAAGTTAAGAAATGTATGTACAAACATTTAAGCAGAAGAAGTTGCTTCCATCAGAGAAGAACTTCAGAAGTTTTACTGGAGATACTATGGAATGTGTTGGTATAATTGAAGTGATTGTAAATGTTAATGGTGAAGGTAGAGAATTATTGTTACATGTTATAAAAGATGCTGGACTCTAACCATTGTTTAGTAGAATGTGGATGAGGGAATTTGCACTTACGATACATTGCAGGACCTCTGAAAAGACCCTAGTTACATATTTAACTGCTAAGTACCCTGATGTGTTTACAGATAAGTTAGGGTTGTATAACAAAGGTGACATTACCTTAGAACTAAAGGAAGATGCTAAGCCAGTATACAATCAGCCATATTCAATATCCTATGCTATTAAAGATAAGGTTGATAAGGAAATAGATTGTTTGGTGGACATAGGGGTGTTGAAACGGGTAGATCACTCAGAGTGGGGGACACCTGTTGTTCCAATTTCTAAGGATGATAAAACTATAAGAATTACTGGGAATTTTAAAATCACTGTAAATCCATGTCTAAAAGTTGACAGGTATCCAGTCCCTAGGGTAGAAGATTTGTTAAGTACCTTGAATGGTGCAAAAAAAATTTGTCAAGCTTGATTTGTCCAGAGCCTAAATCAAATCAAACTTAGTGAGGACAGTAAACACTTGCTGACTATTTAAACACACAAGGGTATTTATGAATATCAAAGATTGGTATATGACGTGGCATCAGAACCTGCATGGTTTCAAAGAGAAATGGAGAAAATGTTACAGGGCTTGCAAGGTACCATTGTGTATAATAGATGATATTTTAATAAATGCGGAAACAACAGACATAGTTCTGGAAGGAAATAATCAAGTTTTAGACAGACTGCGAGAATGTGGCTTAACAGTACAGTTGCACAAATGTAAATTTCTGACACCTGAGGTACAATTTATAGGTTACATAGGTAATAAAGATGGTTTTCACATGGATGCAGGTAAGATTGAAGCAATTGTAGATGCACCATAACCAGAGGATCTAGAACAGTTACAGGCCTTTTTAGGATCAGTGAATTATTATTCAAAATTTGTGCCCAACATGTCCAAAACATTAAGGCCATTGTATAACCTCCTACGAAAGGATGTGAAATGCGCATGGTCAGACAGATGTGAGGAGGCATTTAACAAAATCAAGGGAATATTAACATCAGAGACAGTGTTGGCACAGTATGATCCAGAATTGGAAATAATCATAACATGTGATGCGAGTAGCTATGGCCTAGGGGCACAGATTAGTCAAATAGGTAAGGATGGGAAGGAAAGGCCTCTAGCTTATTCTTCCAGGTCGTTGACCAAAGCGGAAGGAAATTACTCCCAGGTTGAGAAGGAAGCACTAGCCATTGTATTTGGGGTAAAAAAATATTACCAGTATTTGTATAGGAGACAGTTTGTATTGATAACAGACACCAAACCGCTCATGACCATTTTTGGCCCTAAAAAAGGAATTCCAGTAATGACGGCTAGTAGACTCCAGCGTTGGGCTGTATTTCTGTCAGGGTTTATGTATTCAATAAGACTAGTACCATCTAAACAAAATAGGGCAGATGGGTTATCTAGACTACCACTTAGTAAAGTGTCTCAGAATCAGACAGAAGCAGATGATCTTCATATATAAAATACATTGAAAAGGAGGTGCCAGCTGTTACCATTCATGAGGTGGCTAAGGAATCTAGGAATGATATGGTAATCAACCAAGTGATACAGATTGTTTTGAATGGGTGGCAAGAAACAAACCTGTGTGAAGTTTTCAAACCCTATCATGCTAAAAGGCATGAATTAACAGTAGAGAATAAGTATCTAATGTAGGGTCATAGGTTAGTGATTCCATGCAAATTGCATAGTGTGGTATTGGCAGACTTGCACATTAGCCATACGGGAATGGTAAAGACAAAAAGGTTGGCGCAATCTTATTTTTGGTGGCCATCACTTGATTGTGAGATTGAACAAACTATTAGAAACTGTACCAAGTAAACCCTCCAAAAGCAGAATTGAGTCCCTGGGCTTGGCCATCAGGAGCAAATCGATGGCTACATGCTGATTTTTGTGGCCCAGTACATGGAAAAATGTTTTTGGTAATAATGGATGCTTATTCAAAATGGATTTATGTTTTTGAAATGAGTACAATTACTGCAGCCAAGACAGTGGTGGCATTCAGGCAATATTTTTGTACATGGGGATTGCCTACGTTACGTGCAACTGATAACAGGTCTACCTTTATGTCTGCGGAATCCCAGTAATTCCTTAAAAATAATGGCGTTAAGCACATCACAACAGCAGTGTACATGCCACAGTCAAATGGTGCTGCAGACAACAGTGTTAAAACATTTAAAGCTAGTTTTAAGAAACAGATGTTAAATGGTAGAAGTTCAACGGGAGCATTGCAGTCCTTTTTATTTATTTATCGGGTTACACCTCATGTTACAACTGGTTCCTCTCCTGCTGAACTTCAGTTGGGGGGTAACCTACGTACTCGGTTTGACTTGTTAACTGCCATACTAACAGACCATATAGATAGGAAACAATCATTGCTGTGTGAAAGTTCTTCAGGCTGTCAAAAAAATAAATTTGTTGTTGGTTAACAAGTGTATATTAAGTGTTATACGGCCAGGAGCATAACATGGATTCCTGCAACAATTACGAAAAGGTTGGGAAATGTCGGTTGTTAGTGACAACCAATGACAATAGGGTGTTGAAAATACATGTATATCAAATTGTTAATGCTCATGCCCAGCCACCCAATATTACTAAGCAAAACCTCACTGTCAGCCCTATGATTATCAATCACGAAAATGAGGATAGGGACACTTATGGGAGTTCTTTTATAGTAGGGAATACTAGCCAGGGGAGCGAGGACACTGATAATGTAGAATCAAGGTTGGAGGAGGGTGATGAAGTAAGGATGCATTTAAGTGACATGAGGGAGAAGAGGATTGAGGCTAGGGAATTAAGTTTGAGTGTTAGTGAAGAAGAGTTTAGAGGATTTGAAAATATGAAACCTCGAGATTTAGGTGTCGCTGAAAGGTGTGTAACAGTTAGCAGGTCTGGCAGGACTATCAAACCTAGGAAGGTACTGGATTTGTAAACGATTGGTATATAGTATTAGAGTAACATGTGTAGAGTTAAGTTGGATTCTATGTATTAAAAAGATGCAGAAATTGTGAACAAATTCTATATTATAAGAGTGTGACATGTGTTACAGTAAGTACAAACTAAGTATTACATTGAAGATGTGTAGTGGCAAACTGTGGTTTATTAACTAATGTAAATGGTAAAGTAATTGAGGGGGAAGAGTGTGGCATATGTAACAGGTTGAGGTTGGTACGAATGAAAGAGAGAGAGAGAGACAGTGGAAAATGGAACGAACAGTGAGCAAGTCTTGCTTGTTGATTATTATGAGTAAGCAAAGATATTGTAATTGTGTTTGTGTATAAGTTGTATACTAAGAAGTTAGTAACGATATGAAGTACAACACTATAGTGTCTCACTCATCCCCTATCGCTTAAGTTGACATACCTTGGAGAATTGTGCCGAAGGTTGGATATATATATATCCCCCCTCCCCCTAAGTTATGACGTTAGAATAATGTTTCAAGACTATGAGAGGGCATCGTCTACTCTCCTCAACCCGTCACACACAGCCCGTACTCCCGTGATATTACAATTGACGCCAACTAAGAGCCAGCGGCAGTTAGACCATGATGGAGCTCACTGCTGACATAACACGTTGTGGTAAAAACGTGGTGCAATCCCACTGCACGGACTTACCCAAAATGGGATACTTGTTCTTCAGTGTGCTATGTATTTCTTTCAGGGTTCAAAAATGTATGCAAAATGTAATATGTTTGTTGTCAGGGTTTATGTAATGTTGAAATACTCGAATTTGATGTGCGCGCTGCACCAAAGAACAGGATAATGATACTCAGGTTAAGATGCCTTTCAAAGGAAAATCAATTAACAACAGAAATTTGGTATTAACAGTCTATGCACACAAGCAGAAGTACTATGCACTTGGCGTGCATAGTACTTCTGCTTGTGTGAATCCCGTAGGCAGCCATGGTAGGTCCGCGCGACCCCAGCCTCTGGGCAGGCGTTCTAGGAGAGCTGGTGAGGTAAGATGCAGTCATGTACGAACTTCATACTTTTTCACTAATGTAGATTTCCATAGTTTTACTTTAGTATACCGGTTAACCTTTGCTTCGCATACGTTTTGTCAGATATCCCCAGCATAATGCTATCCGCTTAACTTTATTATTTTTGGAGCCTTTGTGGCTTTTTGAACTCTAATGAGATGAGAGGAGATAATGTCGGAGAGGCCACACGGCCTGCACAACTTGCATATCAGGTGCCATCCACCCATGTTTAGGGCTTTTCATTGTAATTTCTGCATAATTGCGGCAAGCAATCTTAAGGGTAATATTTGTGTGTAATTATTTTCAGAGTTTTGTCATGTTTTATTGTGTTATGGCCACATCACCCATAACCACATGGTTAGCTACCACCAAGTCTGTATCCGCCCCATCGCTGCATTTAGAGTGCTAATTCTTGTTACATCTTGTGCGCCTTAATTTATCTCAGGGTAATATGTATTATTTTCATTTATGGTTAATGTATTTTGATGTTTGATGCTTTTATGTATGCCATGCAGTCGTTTCCTATGTTTGTATTTTCCTGCCATCTGGTGTGCTATGAGCTTTTGTATGCCTGTGGATTAACAGGAAAATTTTTTGGAGTAATATCATCATTTTGGCCAGCAATTCTTGCCAAATTTAACGTAAAACAATGCGTTTTCCATCTGCAAACTTGTGGTCCGCTAAGAACTTTATTTAGCTGCATCCGTGCCATCTAATACTGTTTTCACGCGTCTGCGTGTTTATTTTGCCTGTTCATGTTGTGTCTCATGTTCATCCAGTGATATTTATGTATTTTTGTATGGGGCTATTATTTCCGTCCTAACCCACTATGTGTGTTGACTGTCGCCACACAACATGTGGTTCAGAGACGAGTCCTGACGAGTAGGCGTTAGAGGCAAAGATAAGCACATGTGGTAGTGTTCATGTTCATACTCCGTGTCCTGCCTCTGGGTAAAATCTATAGTCCATCACAGTGGCTGTAGACCTCTTGCCTTGTGGAGACTGTGTTATCACGCACTGCGGAGGATCACCCATCTAGGAGTGTGCAAGTTAAGTAACATGCTGGGGGAATCACCCACCGGAATTGACTAGTCTCATCTGAGTTGTTAACCATAAAATTCATTCAAATACCTAGGTTCCCTCCTCTCGGCCAGTAGCGATCATGCCCATATCCTTGTGCCAAGAGGGATTCTTTCCTCTGCATTTGCACTATTTCCTCCACCGACACACATCTATTGGTCAGTGTGCCACCCAATTAATGAACCACCTGTGCCCCTAAGGGGACCCCAGGCCGCTCGCTGTTGTGGCTGTCCACTCTTTGCACTTCTCACATAATTATATCTTTACAACCAGCCATAGTTCTGGGCAGCTTTGAGAATCTCCTTAAAAATATTAAATAATTTCAACAAAGTTAAATGACAAAATGTTCTAAGATGAAAAAGTTATTTCACGCAACATAAAAATTCTTAAGTGGTCTGTCTCCCTTTGGTTTCCCAACAGTATAGATTTACAACAGGCTTCCTAGCACAGTTAAACAATTTAAAATTTTAAAATGAAACAGGTAGCTTTCTGGCAAGTTTTAGATTTGGCGTGTGGCCATAGTTTTGTGTGTGGTGATCTTACAGACAGAAATAATAGTACCCAAAAGGCCTGGGATTGATTAATTTGCACCAAGTAAATATTTCCCTCAGAGAAAAAAAGAAAATGGCATTTTTAATATAATTAATAAGTTTTTCCCTTTCCTTTTTAGTCAGGATTTAAATATGTATTCTGTCAACATATTTGGCACTGTGCTTCTTGTATGCTTTCTTAAAAATGTATTTGCAGCTAACACAGTCAGTAAAAATGAGTGTGGAAAACATAATTGCTTGGCTAAGAAATTACAGAATCAGAGATGTTTTTTTTTGAGCTAGGAATATAAATTGAAAGCTACTGAAAAGGGTTACATACACACTCAGAATTGTAGGGTAGGAAATTTTTTTACTTCTATTGATGGGGAAGGAACATACATTTCTCTGTGCTGTTGAACACATATGTAAGGTCTTTACATTTTATATTTCATAATAAAGATTTGGTTTAAAGTGTGTTAATTTTTTTTTATGATGTGATAGTCACTTCCCATAAACAGATTTTGCATCCATGCTCTTGATCATTGTAACTGGCTTACAAGCATATATTATGTTCTAGACATTAACGCTACATGTTCACTGATTAACTATGTGTGTAAAATCACTGTGGTTGACAGGTGCTGAAGGACACATTGACCAAATTGTTTGCAGACGGTTTTAGAGGTCAACACTACCGCCCAGTTAATATGTACGTGTTGAATCCTAAGTCTGTGACAATGGGTGAACTGTATGGTGAAGTGAATCCAGTTAGTCTAGAGTGGCGAGATGGTCTCCTAGGCATTCTGGTGCGTGCGGCTGTGCAGGTAAGTTTTATTCCCCACAAACAGAACTAAATTAAAATTAATATATTTCTTTTTCAGTATATATAATAACTTATGTGTGGTGCTAATTTAAATATTGTGAAATTTTCTGTCGTGCCACGTGCGACATTCAGGATCCCTTTAAGCTTGTTCCACCCCCCTCATGCTAAGCCATATGCCATCGTCAGACTCCAGCAATGTTAGCACCATCGCCTCCATGTTGTCCTGCAAGGTCCACTACTGCCTGCTTGCAGGCAACCTATGCTGTATGCGTGCCAGCCTTAGTGGTTTGGTTGCATACTGTCCTGCAGAATAGCTCTCCAAGTGGAGGTACCGAATGTGCATCCAACTCGTGCAGGGGGGGAAACGAGTTCTCTCTTCTCCATTGTGCTCCCTTCTTCACTGTGCTCAAATTGTTAGCAAGTGTTCACCATGCTGATATTTGCATTGTGACTGGGGCTTTTTGCACAAGTCGAGTTGTCAGTCTTTGTGCTGTGGCTGGTGAACCTCCCATACATTACAGGCGTGACCAACTGCTGCTTTCCTATGGGGTGCGGGTGCGTTCATATCAAACTCTTTGCACCTTCACCACACTGATTTTCTCCATCCGCCCCATGAATGGTTGTACTCTGTTAGACCAGATTCTCCTTTGCTGGCATCTGTCCGCTTTGCACATACCCTGAAAAGGTATGATTTCCTTTTGTGTGTGGTGCCTTTGCCTCGCCATGAACAGCCATGGCTGACAACATTTGTTTACAAAGGCCTTTTTGTTGATCTTGTCTATTTTGTGATCAGTGGTTTTATTTGCTTTTTTACAGATGGTTCTAAATCTGATATATCTACTGGGTGCGCCGTCGTGATTGATGCTTGTCAGTACCTTTTTCGACTTCATCCGTCTTGCAAAATTTGAACTCCTGAGCTGTTTGCTATCTTCAAGGCTCTGGGTTTTGTCAGTAGGGGGTTTCACTGGAAATACCTTGTGTGCTCCGATTCAATGAGTGTCTTGACTGCCATTCGATCTGGTTCCATAGCTCATCTGCTTCTTTCCATGATCCAGGAGAAGCCAGCGGGGGATGTTCAGAGTGGTGTTCACATTGTCTTCCTGTGGGTTTGAGGGAATGTCGACATCCCTGGCAATGAAGCAGCAGACATGGCAGCTATAATGAGACATGCAGCCTTCCACCCTGTGATCCTCGTGTCTCTATGTGCGATGTGCTGCATATTATCTGTGGCCTTGTCTGGCTTGCTTGGAAGCAGGAATGGATTTCTCTTCCACTGTCCAACAAGTTACGTGCCATCTCCGACTTGCCTGTTTGTGCTCGTCCTGTTGTTTTATGTACCCGCAGGAAGGATTTTCTGCTTTTTCGCCTTTGTATTGGGCACACTTGTCTAACACACAAATACCTGCTTTGTGGTGAGCCCCCTCCTGATTGTGATGCCTGTGGTACTTTTGTGACTGTGCGGCACATTTTGTTGGAGTGTCGCAGGTATTGCCAGGCTTATTGCACTTTTAATCTTCCTGATGACCTACGGCGAATGCTGTGTGGTGAGTACATCTGTGAGTGGCATATTCCAATTTTTACGTGCGATGGGTCTTTTTAATGTGTTGTGATTTGTAATTTTGTTCTTGTGTTGTTGCTCGTCTGGAGTATTTTATCCTGTTTTGTTTGTTGTTTTTTGTGAACTGTCCTTATGCCTCCTATTCAGGCTATAAATTTTTTTTTGCCTTTTGTTATTGCCTCCAGTGGAGGTTTTATTCTGTTTTATCCAACTTTTGTTTGTGCCCCCTGTGGAGGTTTTTACCGTTTTTACTTGACTTGTTTTTGCCTCCCATGGAGGTTTTTTTGATTATTTTTTTTTACTACCTAACTTTTGTTTTTCCTCTTGGGGAGTCTTTTACAACATTTTATTCTAAAATTTTTGTGGGCTCTAATTACCTCGCTGTTGAGCACTCCATAATCCCACTCACTCACTCACTCACTCACTCACTCACTCACTCACTCACTCACTCACTCACTCACTCACTCACTCACTCACACACTCACTCACTCACACGCTCGCTCTCGCTCTCGCTCTCGCTCTCGCGCGCGCTCGCTCGCTCGCCCACCCACCCACTTATGTGCTGTGGTGTAAATGCATTGCAAGAAATAAAAAGGAAAAATGTTGAGAGGAAAGGGTGAGTAATTCCTTTGTTTGTTTTTATTGCATCCCCAGTCTCCTCCTTTTTCCATGTTATGTGCCATTGCCATATGCACTGGGATTTGAAGTAAGAGGAAAACCAAGTAATGGGTCATGTTCCTCCCATATGACATGTGGCTGGCTGCCTGTGGATGCAATTAAATCTTAGTAAATGTGTTCTCAGGAATGCTTGTCATTTGGCGTGCTTCCAGCACAAGGTTGTGCATACCTGCATTGGTAGTGTATTTTATGTGCTTAGGGAATAAGGGAATTTATGTCATAATTACTTTAATGTATTATGAGTAATTTGTTACTGTATACAGACCTCTAAAATAAACTGGGTGAATTCAAGTTGTATTCAAAATTTACTTAACTGACTTCATCCTCACAGTGTTGGGATGGGCCTAGCACATAGATTAACTACATGTACAACATTTTATGATCATGAACATCTATAATTGTTTCAGTTACTGAACTTCACTTTCATGATGGTCACAGAAACTTCTTTGACATTTTTCCATATTTGCAAATCAAAACAGAAAATATGTTAGTGAAGGTTTGAATGTGTGAAATGTTACATGTTCTAGTGTGTATGCTTGTAAAAGTAAAGTTGTGGATTATTGTCATTAATATAGACAATGCAGATTAATTATATGCTGTTTGTGGTAGAGCGCTTCTGAAAGCCTTGCTTAGGATCAAATTTTCTGCCTAATTTGTATCCTTTCACTAGTCATAGGATTACTTATATTTGCTGTGGATCAAGTCACTTTATTCATGCATCAGTCAAGTGTAACTATGAAATTGTTAATGGCATAAATATGTTTATAATATGGTAGTTATTATTTTCATGATCATAAGACAACAAATAGGAACAAAATTAAATAAGTTCAGCATCCAGAAATTAAACATTGCACTGTTAACACTACATTTAAGACTCCTAATTTAGTGCCAACTTTGCCATGAGTGTTTTAGTTATTGTTTATGTTCAAATGAAAACAGTTACTGGCAGAAACATTTTTCATTGGTTTCTTACAAAAGTCCTCAATTAGCTATAGACAACTAATAACTAAGCAGATAATCCACTAAGTGTTTTCGAGACTCTTACAGGGAAATTGTAATAGTCAATAACAATAGTAAAATGTGGATACAGGCCACCGAGGATGAGTACCAGTGGGTAGTCTGTGATGGACCCGTGGATGCTGTTTGGATAGAGAACATGAACACAGTGTTGGATGACAACAAGATGCTGACCCTTGCCAACTCAGAGCGCATCAAGCTCACACCTCGTGTCCGCATGCTGTTTGAGGTGCAGGATCTGGCACAAGCCTCCCCTGCCACTGTCAGCCGCTGTGGCATGGTCTACATTGATTCAGAGGAACTAAAGGTGCTCTGCTTTCCTGTTAGCATATTTACGATAATATTTTTTATATAATGTTTAAGTCTCATAATTCACCACCATACTTAGCATGCAGATATGAGATCTGATTTGAAATTCTCTTATGTCAGGGAACAGTGTTGTAGTTACTTTATGGTACTTTTGAAAGTCCTGCTTAATTTTTGCTGTCTGCTCTTTGTCTATTCTTATGTGATTATTAAAAGAACATTTAAGTTATCCTATTGATTAGTGTTTATTTAGGCTACATATTAATCTTGTATTACTGAATATTTTAGAACTGTATTTATGTTCTCATTATATGAGTTATTATTCTGATGAGTGTAGAAAGAATGTGCTGGAAATTAATTTAAATTTGGTTGATATCACCTATAAAAGCTTAAACACCGGTAATGAATATTTTTTAATGATTAACAGCATTTTTATTGAAGCAGTTTGTACCTATTTTTACATTATATTTGGTGTTTTTTTGAATGGTAATATTTTTAACAAATATATTTTACAATGGCTTAGTTTTGTGTGAACCAAGTATACCTCAGCTATTGACATTTCTTAATTAGTCCTTGAAAGTATATTGTCATTGTGCTGTTGTACAAAGTGCAGAATATTTTTTCCTTTTTCATGGGTGATGGGTGGTTGGAATTTTTAAAGATTGTTTGTTAACTTGTACAATTAAAGCTTTCTGATAATTACATTTGTGAATAAGTATAGAATTAATGGCACACTTTTGATTGTTCATATATTCCCAACTATCTAACCCCTTTCTCTTGTTCAGACCACAACCATTTTTGTTGGGCAGCATTTTATCTGGAAGAGGCTAAACATGTTACAATGTTGGCAAGGATTGGAAGAAAAGTATTAAATTTGGTTATGGCCTGTCAATTGGTTCCTGCCAACGTTACAAGTTTTGTATATGGAACCTTGAATGCAATCGTTGAAAGCAGAAAATTAACTTTATTAGTTGCGTCATTCATTTGGTAGAAGCTGAAATTTATAGCCATATACAAATTAAGCTAGGGGTAATATTGTCTGTAACTAACATTAAGGATGCATACTGAAAGGGAATGAATTTCATTATCATACTGGCTTCCTTTACTTTTACGTCCTTATCCTCTGATACAACCATTTTCACAGACGATTGATTACATTCCTGTCTCACAAAATACAAGACAAAACAGTTTAAGGGATAGCTACCACGGGAAGATGTGTGAGCTACATAGATATCAATACATTTAAACACTCCTTACTTGCCTTACAAATTTTATGTCTTAATGCATTGTACAGGAGGGATGTTTAGGGAAATTATCTCCTTTTGGTTGGGGTTTGGGGAACACACAACACTGGTGACACTGCCTATCCTAACTTTAAAACTGGGTACAGAAAAAAAAAAACTAGGCTAGGGTACTCGTAGCACTTCACTGTTAGCAAATTTTTACGTTACACATGGGTTGCTCACAGTGGGCTGTAAGGGTCGGAGACCCTTAATCACTGAGTGTGTGATCTACACTGAGACAGTGCACACAAGGTTTGCTCATTGTGGACGAGGAAGGACATGCCCTTTGTCACTGGTCTGCTACCTGTAGGCTGGGAGCGGGAACCACTGTGTCGGCTGTCAGTGCCTGCTGCTGTGCTGGAATGTTCGTTGTGAATTGGGCCCATTTCCCCATTATTTTATTCCATTACTGCCCAATACTCACCTCTGTTCACCCTCATCGACTCTCAAGACTTCATTGTTAAGAACTCCTGAAACTCTCCACTTCTCTTCAATAATCTTAGGTGCATGCATCTACAAGCAAAGCTGATATTGATTTTCCTCTCAATTAACTCCCAACATATGTTCTATGGCAACCCTGGTATCATAACATAATTAAACCTACAAAATTTACAAGTGAGTTTCCTATATAAGATAAGTTTCATATTATTAATTATAACTCGACAGATGAACACTCACGGGCTGGTGCAGGCTCAACAAATGTACATAATAGTCTCATATATTACCATAAAAATTAGGGGGTTCAGGCTCACACAAACCTAGTTGTTAGGCTTTCTGGTGTCCCACACAGATTGAAACTCCATTGGTATACCTGCTATTATGAAATGCCTGTTGCAAGATGCTCAAAACCTTAAGGCTTGCAGCCCATTTTTCTTCATTCCACATTTGCAGTGGCGAGCTACAGATTTTCTCTCCATTGATATGGTTGCATAGATGGTTGATACTGCATAAGATACACCTTGGGACTGGGAGTGAGGCATCCATAACTAAAAAAATTAATCATCTGCTGCCTTGTGTAAGAGCATTCATATTGGTTTCACAAGCAAGCTATGGAGATGTCTACTATTACATTTAAAAATAATAAAATAATTTTTTTATTTACAATATGACATGAATTTCATTTATTGCTTTATGTTAAAGTAGCAGACAGATGCGTAACCATCCATATAACATGCGGGACTATTTAAAAATTGTTTCATTTATATGTAAACTGTTAATATTGTAATAAAAATTCTCAATTCACTTTATATTAATGAAAAATTTTAAAAGAAATATTTTAGTTTCTAAAGAGCTTTATTTTTTAAATTTAAAGGGTGAGCACAAATCTCCCCCCCACCTTCCCCACCTACCCAGTAAGACGGACGGACATACATACAACATAATATACTTGCACTGCTGTGAGCCAATGCCAGATACCAGTGACTACACCATATGAGTGTGCATTATCGCAAGTGCCTGGGTCCATGATAGGCCATGAACAGGAAAAATGTTGGGAGAATTGCGTACGGACTTCCAGCAGCTATTTAAAGCTGAGACACCTCCACAGAGAAAATTTTTTGCGGTGGAAACAAAATCTCTTCACTATCAGTAGTGTAGAGGATATACCGATAAGTGGTTTACCATCAAGAGGGGAACAATGTAGAGACATTGCAGCATCTGTAGATTTACTGTCCATATTTATTTTATTGGTACTGTCAACCAACATCAATATCTTCTCATGTAAAGGACCTGGTTCATATCCCTTTTGGATTATCAAAGGTTCACAGGGTATGGCTGCTGGTTTCAACACGATGTTGTGCCTCCCCATTTCACCATTTTGGTGCGGGAATATATCAGTGAGGTGTTCCCAGAATGCTGGATTGGCCGTGGATCACCTCCATTACCAGCTCCACTTGTCTGGCCGCCTTGAAGCCGTGACCTCATCACATGTGACAGTTCATGTGGAGGTTTATTCAAGAACATTGGAGCTTAGCAACGTTATGATATGGTTGATAACTTTAAAGAAGCTGTGAGACAGGCGTTCCAAATTGGTTACTCTAGCAATGCTGCCAAAAAATGTTGCTCAGAACCTGGTGACAAATTATTTTGTGTTGTTATAATGGTGGGGTACAGACCGATGTTGTAGACATGTAATGATCTCAATAGTGTTTTATTATTGTTTGTAATTTGTATTGATAGTATAATTTGTACGTTGAACATTGTTTTGGGGGTGACATGACTTTGCGCGTGTCCTGTAGAACTGCCTTACACAAGTTGATTTTCTACACAAATTAAGTGAGGCCAGTCATTAAGTGTTCTGGTTTCAATTCTCATAGTGGGAAGGAGGAGATAGATTGTGGTATGAAATATAGTTGGTTATACAGGTCGTCAGATACCCTAGCAGAACCAGAGTTGATGTGTGGAGATGTTGAGATACTGGCATCACCCCTCTCCTTTACTACCTCTTCTTTCCCTCACCACTAATACACCCTGCCAGGCCTCTTCATGGCAGCTATCAAATCCCCAGTCAAGACTAAGGCCTGTCTGGCTACCTTCCACTGCTGAGCCCGGTAGTGTAGCATAAGGTGAAAGAACATGAGGTGGAGAGAGCAGGTGTTCTGTAGAAGAAGACACAGCTGGTTATAACAAGTAAGGGGTTTACTGATAATGGATGGATGTCTGGGCAGACTCTCGAAAGGCAGTGACCTCCCTCATGGTGCATTGCCACTGTAATGCATACCCTATTCTTTGCCCAGTGGAGAGGGTGGGATATCACCAGCAGCTCTGTATCTCCTTGAATTGGTTTGCAAGATACATCCTTACGGTCTAACAGTGTATTGTCTCCCTGTGAGTACTATGGTAGAGCGGGATATTGCCGGCACACCAAGCATTTGACAGGAAGGTGCAAAAGCAGCCTCTCACTCTGCTCCTGTGTTGGTCGACAATATGGGATATCGCCATGCCCCAACCAACAGTACAGAGATGGAATGCTACTTTATAATACAGCCTGAAGGGCGAAAGGGAAGGTGGTGGCGGATGCTCATTTCTGGAAGACGCATTGCAGTCACTGGGTTGAAAGGGGATTATACGGGAATTACGGTTACCGGAAACAGCAGCAGACTGAGTACAAAAATCAGGAAAATCTTAATATGCGGTTTTATTGGCAGTCCAATCAAATGCATATATCCACCCTGTACCCTGAATAAGTTCTGAAGGGCCATGCCATGGTTGCCAACAAAATGTATAGGGGGATAGTCTTGGCAGATGCAGTTGCACAGGGGAGTGAGGTTAACCCCAAGACTGGCTTAACTTGTACGTGGAGTACTGGCTGGCTATGGTGTAATGGTAAGCAAAGCGCAGTTGTCTTGCTAAAGGAAAACTTGCCGCTAAAGTAGCATTAATACATGATCCGTCAGAGTAACAGTCTACATTAGAAGTTACTGTAAAACCCCTCTATTACGACCCCATTTATTATGACCACCTCTCTATTATGACCCAATCCCGAGGAATCGTGAAAAGTTTGGGTCGAAAAAGTAGAAAATTTGAGGCACGTCTAAAAATAGATACAGTAATCCCTCGCCAACCATGGTATCTTCAAACATGGTTTCAGTTATGCACTGATTTGTTTTTTGTAGACCTGTTCTTCAACCATGGTACAAGTTTCTATTATGAATGTTTTTCAGTCTATGAAAAACTGGCCTTTACTGAGGTTAGTGGTCACCCATTCTTAAAACTTTGACATTTGTTGTTCCAAGCAGCATGAAGCAATAAATTACTTCAAGTCAGAAGGGTGCTGTGGAATTTAGGGGGGGGGGGGGGGGGGAATGGCAGGCCAAGTTGAAAATTCTTTGTCTAGTCAGGTACTGTATGTACTGCTGCCCCTCTGCCTTATCCCACCCACTCATTTGTTACTTCTCTCAACCCTCCTCTGCCCATACCTATGGAAGGTGATAATTTTTTATGGTGAGCAATTTATTCTGGCGAGTTAGGCCATGTGGGTGTGTATACCAAGTCAGAATTTTTTTCATGAAATATTCATGTTAATTATTATTTCAAGTATGCTGCACTAAAATTTTGTATTCCTTTAAACATTGCTGGGCCTCATTGTACCAGAACAGAGGCCAACACGCCTAAATTTCGTAGAAATTCAACACACTGATGTGAATAGCATCTATCAGCATGTTTTCCCAACATCAGCAGCATAATGACGGCAGTGGCACCGGCTAGCCGCCGCCCACAAGTAATCTTGTAGCGATGAATCGACGGCTGCGCGAGGCAGTCGGCCCCGATATGAGCAACAGCTGAGCGGCTCTCGGGCGGCCTGGCACGAGCGTGATGCTCGTGCCACAGCCGCCTACTTCACAGCCCAGCCAGAGGATCTAGGTCCCAGTGTTTTAATTTAAAAGTTCTTTGACTAATTGCACTTAGCCTTATTGGCTTATTGTCTAACACTAGGCAATGTCGTTAAAGTGAAATTGCATGTAAAAGTAAGCTGCCACACCCGGCCGCGCTGCAGAGGATCTGGGCGTTCACCCAGCTACGTACACACGTACACACGTGCTGCTAGCTGCAGCACACGAGTGATTTAATCTAAATAATGTATCTTCATATCTATCATCAATAAATAACTTCCAGTGTTTTACTTCAAATGTGAGAGGCACCTCCAACAGTGGTTTTAATTACTGCTTTGTGTATAATTTGTTGTGTTTTCTAGCAATGAAATGCTAAATATTAGGCTAACTTAACCTATCCCACTTTACCCTATAAAAGCTTGTATTCTTCTACCGCAGTTTTTTCAACCGCGGTGTTTTTGGAAAATGCGTCCCCTGTGGTTGGCGAGGGTTTACTGTATCTCCCCTTCTCGGCAGTCAGTGCTAGCCAATGCTCACCCCCTTCCCCTCAAGTATTGGAATGTTTTTTGCTCTTACGTGCCAGCCGTCTGTTTTGTCATTGTTATCTCTCTCTTTTTCGTGGATACGGTACTCTCTCTTTTTGTTTGTCTTATTACGAATTGGATTTGTGCACATTTTTGGATTTATCTTGGCTTTTATTACTGTTTGTTGATGATCCACGCATTAATTTAGGATTTCGATTTAGTTACGTTCTTGGCTTGATTTTATGAATGATTGTTGACGACGCACACAATTATTTTGGATTTAGATTTGGTTACATTTTTGACTTGATTTTATGGACATTTGTTGATAACCGACACAGTTTTTTTTATCTTATACGGATTTACAACTTCCGAGAAAATAAGTGGAAAGGGGCTAGGGGTGGGTCGAAATCGTCCCTAAATTTTCCAAATTTTTTATTATGACCCCCCTCTTACGACCTTATTCTCGGGAACTGTGAGGCGTCGTAATTGAGAGGTTCTACTGTATACAAGTCAGCTCCGAACTACAAAACCGTGGATATTACACTGATTTGCAAAAAATAAAAGATCACCCTGAAGGTGCCATCACAGGGGCATGTAAGTGGGTACAGGTACAGGAGATGGTAGTACAGTGAAAGTATGTTGTAATGATAGTTTTGTTGGTACAAAAAATTGTCACTATAATAAATTTTCGTAATAAAATTATTTTTTTTAATCCCATATTATTTACAAATTTTTTATTGGTGCTGTATATTAACTTTAATGGCACAACCCAAAAAAGGTAAAGTACTTATAACGTAACTCATTAAAATAAAATTTATCTGTCTTAAAATTCAATCACTAGTGTAGAACAGACATGAGCGGGGAGGGTGGTGATGCTCAATGCGTGCAGCTCTTTTCACGTGTAAGGTCGCCCAAGGTGATGCTGCTACCTGTTGCTATGGCACGGGCGCCAGTGGGCTGGGACAGGAAGATATGGGCGATGTATATGCATGCAAAGTTATTATGTGCAACTGACACTTGGCACATTTTTTAGCTTAAATTAAGTGAATAAATTTTATTACACTACTCAAAGTTAGCAAAAAAAATCAGTCATGTTAGTAAGTATAAAAATGCAGATTGATTCACGAGATAAACATTAATTATCAAAATGTGCAATAGTTTATTACCAAAATACACTAAAAAAAACCCACACAATCATTATTTTTTAGAAATAAGAATCAATTTTTGTCATTTTCGCTGTAACTAAGCTTTCCCTTATGACAAACTACTGGACCTCTTGGAAAGCTAACAACTCTCCAAATTTTTATGCGATATTTGTAGGTGTGTAATGCATTTACATAATTTAGGCCATTAAAATTTCTTTACGTACTCTTTACGTACTGTATGATATTACAAAAAAATATTTGGCAATCTTAAAATCCCGACAGGTTGCTATTTTAATTTACGTAACGTTCTTATATTAGTATAAACAATAACATGTTTCCTGAATATCATGATGCATATTTGGTACTATGAAATAGTAACTTCCATAAATAATGTCACCTAAACAATTGCTACATGTGGTACCACATACAGTGCATACTATATTTTGGCATGTACGGGCTGAAGTTTGTTCACGCACGGTAATAAATGATATTTGTCAACTACATGTTCCTGTGAAGGGATTGAAGGCATCCTTTGCCAGCAGGACAATTATGGATGCCCGTGACTAATGTGGGTGACCATGCGTGTGACCTTGCCAGGTGGTTTACAGTTCATTCTATCTCCCCCTCTCTTTCTTTCTATTTCTCTTGTGTCGTGCACACTTCCCGCTTCACAGATAAATAAACGTGAGGCCGTGTTCCAATTCATTTCTAGTTTAAATTTTTCTTAATTTGTGTCTTGCATTTTGTAAGGTTTAGTCAAAACAATACAACGTTTAACTGTCTAGCATGCATTGTTGTATTATTTTGGTTTTATCAATATTTAAAAAATAAAAACTGATATGGCGGTGATTTTGCCAACAAATTACAAACATATTTAGTAGATTTTATTGACAAACACATCACGTGACCATTTTGTTAACAAAAGGTGCCAATTGGAACACTGCTTTGAATAATGGAAAAGGAACTAGTGAGTTATTATGCAAAATTTTAGTTGATGGTTGTGGAATATGCATGTGAACATGGAAAAAGGGCAGCTGCTCAACAATTTGGCGCCGACGTTAAAAATTGTACGAAGTTGGTATGGGGAAAAAAGTTCACTGTAAAATTGGCCAAAAAAATTGTGTTCTGCGAAGCAAGGTGTGTAATTACCCGGAACTGGAATAATAGCTGTTTCATCACGTGGAATGCTTCTGTTATAGTCAGCAAATTTACAACAAACAAATACATTCCCGTAACAATTCAAGACGGTCGTTAGCCGGCGACTCAATTGCGTAATATGCCGGCGATCAGAATACCCAATTCTTAGCAGCTCTTCAGTGCAATAATAGCATGTATAAATCATTTACTTGTACTCTCAGGTCTATTCCCTAATGATGCAGGACTTTAGATGTGATTTTATTATGGTCAGAAACGTTTTTACACTTAACTAATTTTTTTCTCCCCAAAAAGTCTCATGTACAGAGAGCACCCCATATTTTCACATGGAAAAATACAATAATTTCCAAAGATTAGTTCAATGAAATTTAAGTTAAAACACTAATCTGTAGATAAATTTACATTTGATTTTAATTTAGTGACAGATATTCACGTTGCATTTCACTGTTAGCTATGGCCGATATTGAAACTTGCCGCTTTGCGTCTACTCGACGTAGCACAGTCCAGTGCCGGTGCTGGACTGAACAGCATGGTGCCACACCACGGCAGGTAAGCTGTGCAGTGTTGCTAAGTCTGCGCATGGCTAGCTAACGGTAACGATGTTGCCATGTTTCATGAAGTTTACGCACGGAAACCAAAACTTTTTCTTGCATTTTTTTGTTTACAAAATCATTTCTTCTTGCTAAATTTTTTAAGGAAAATGCTGAATGCTGCTATTTAAGCTATCCTTATAATGAAAGTAAGCCCATACTGCATTTGTTATTATAGACTTATTTTATTTGCAAAATCGACGGTGCCGATAAAAGTTATAGTTATAGTGGACTTTTTGTTATAAAGTATACTCGTTACATCTGACTTCCATTGCATGTATACACAAAGTATCAAAATGTTTTACCATAGCAAGCATGTTTTGCGAGCAACCAACACTTGTAGGATGAAATTAATATGGTGTTGGACTACCCATAGCATGGAGACAGAATGGCGATACAGTTGAGCATGGAGGCATATATACGTCAAATGTTCTGCTGAGAAAGGTCTTGGCACAGCTGGTCCAACTGACCCTTCAAATTCTCCATAGTTGCCACTTTTCGAAGTTGCAGTTCAATCTAGTCGCAAACGTTTTGAATGGGTAAGATGTCTGGGAACTTTACCGGCCAAGGAAGCATGATCACATCACAAAGGCAGGACAGAGAGTTTCATACTGTGTGAGGCCAGTTATTATCTGGCGGAAAGAGTTGTCAAGCTGTATCGGGAAGGGAAGTGCACATGGTTACAGAAATTCCCGGACGAATCGCTGTGCTGTCAAGGTTCCTTCAGTCACCACCAGTGGGGTGTAGGAATAATAGGAAATGGCACCTCACACCATCACACCTCCTGTTGGGGTAGTGTGGCGCTCTACAATTAAGCGTGGATCACGGCGCTGGCCAGGACTTCTCCCCCATACTCGAGTTCAAGGGTTGTCTGTATCTAGACAGAACTGAGATTTGTTGTTGAACACCACATTCTCCAATCCGCAGTTGCCATGCGGTCCATTTTCGGCAGGTCACACGTGATCGCAATGCTCAGGTCGTAATGGTACGTATTGTAAGGGATTACATGATGACATTTCTTACTCTTGACGCATGCCACTTACAGCATTATATTATAAATGACTACAGCTCATCCACGTGCAACTACCAACCACAGGAACCAATGACCAGATGTCTAACAGAAAGTGTTCTTGCCAGAAACATGGAAGATGCTTGGTTTTCCAGACTGTTCCTGAACTGTCCTTCTCCATCTACTTAGCTACTTAGAGTGTTTACACAAGTGGAAGAGCAAACCATGCATGGTGTTACAAATGTGTAAAGAGTGGGTTCAACTCAAATGCACTTTGGAATCACGGTACTAAAGGTATTTGAGCAGGCCGTGCAATGCGCCAGCCTCCCTGATGCATCCGGCAGACAGAGTGTCACCACACCTCCGAAGGTAGCAGAGCGCCACCGAGCGCCCGAGGCGATACCACGAGTGCGAGAGGGTAGTTCTCACACCCCATGCACTTCAGGCAGATGTCACAGGGACATGCCACACCTCCCTCTCTGGACTCGCCGCGCACTCCAGAGGAACAGTATATAAGGAAGTGCATGGCCAAGGTCGGCAGTTCATCTCCAGTAGCTCGCCTCATCACTTCTTGTACTGGGGCTCTCTACCGACCACTAGGCCCTCACGGTCCTCTCCAAGAACTTTCAGTTCCCCAGTGGCTGCAGCCACCATCTACCAGAGGCTTCTACCACCTCTTGGCATTGACGTCACCAGAAGCTTTGTCTACTTGATGACATTGAACAAGACTTAACACTTGAGTTGTTGTGACCTTCTGGTTCTTCAGCTGCCACTAATTGCCGGTAGTGGCTCCTGAGTTAAAGTTAGGGCCTCTTCTAGGCAAACCCTGTTAGAGCTAGTTGTGACAGTAAAGCTAATTTATTTCCCTTGTACTTCAGTAGCCTAGGAGCGGATCACCTTCACCCATTAATGCATAGGTTAAGTACTTTAGCAGCACATACTTATTGGTAGCACCTACAAGTCACATAGGTTTTCATTGTCTAAATAAATACTTAATCTTGAATGTATCAATGAGTTCCTTGTTGTAGTACTTGCAGTGTGCCGCTTATACAACTAATCTAATATGATTACGACTAATCGCCAAGAGTACCTCTTCCACCACTATAGACATGAGTGACAAGTTGCCTACCCTACAGGCAGCAGGAACTTAATCAGCGAATCCTTCTCGCCTGGAGTATACGCAACCTGGCAGGCACGTCCCCCTTTCCCCCTTCTCCTCGCTGAGAGCCAACAAGCTGCCCAGACCTCGGGCAAGGCCGAGAGCCACCGAAGAGGCACAAAGCAGAAACGCTGACCAGAGTTTTCCCATGCCAACCAGGGCACGAGGACGTCACGCCTTCCCTACACCCTGCTACGGCAGCACACACACTTCCATTATATAAGTCAGGATGCTGCTGAGCTCGGGAGTCATTCTTGTTCCATCTCTTGCAACATCCTACAGCACTTCTGCCATTGCTTGGACCGCCAGAGATCTTAGAACCTTTGAGTACCCCCCTGCTGCTACTTCACCGTCGACGACTAGTCAACCCGACAACCAGCGAACACGCTCACCAACACGTAAATTCACTTTGTCTCCTCAAGACATGTTTATTAGACAGTTTAGAAGTTTTATATATTTTCTCATTGAGCTAATTATTTTGTTGGCTGCGAGACAGTAGGTTCATGACGGTGTGGGCAGTTACCGATGAAACTAGTGAGTGAAGCAGCCACCAAGACCTTTGGGACACACTTTGCAATGCCCAAACCAACACCTGCAGTGCCCATGTGAAGATAGTCTTGTAACGAGTACAGCAACCTGTCATTGAGGATCTTGGTGAGTTCTAACCAAGTAGAGTGCTGTTTGTGTAAAGGTGCTCACAAGCTCATCCAGACACTCTTGACTGGAAGGCTGAGCTACCAGTTACATAATATTGTTCAGAGGTGGACTAGATTCAAAGATGAGACCATTGCTAACATCAGTTGCTTTTGACAGACAAGTCATTGGCCCTTTCCCGTTCTCTATTAGAACCAGGCCGTCTACACCTGGCTAGTGTAGTAAATTACTCAATTGCCTGGTAGGAGGTAGCACACGTTGCATGTTTATTGAGACTTCAATAAACATACTGTTTTTTCCTACCTTTCAGATTTTATTTAATAGGGTACTGTCTCTTTGCCTGCTAGATACGGATTTCTAAGTACACCTTTGACAAGGACTGGGGAATTTATAACTATAGAATTAACTTCAGCCATGGGTGCCTTCAGGGATCCGTCATATTTTACACACCTATTAGACAGCCATCTTTTGCTTTCCAAACTACCACATCATTGTTTCCAGTGCCGGTGGAGAGGAACAGAGGAGCCACAACCACTAGTAACACCTTCATCCAAAGAGGGGCGACAGCCTCAAGTTATTGCCCTATCCCACAGCATTGCTTCCAGTGCTGGGACATACCTTGGCTTGAGATTTTCCGTCCATTCCTGTGCAGATCTGCTGTCCATTCCTGTGTGGATGCACATCCAGTGGCGGCATTGGTGACCCAAACAGCTCCCCATCCCTTATCAGCTCATCTAGCATGGGGGATCAGTGGAGACTTTACTGAGCCTGGTCAGGGAGCCAAAACTGGACTTACACTGTAAATTGTGTTTAGTTTGTTCGCATCAAGGTTTACCCAGTAACCTGTGTGCAGAGACTCGATGCCTTTCAGCCAAAGGCATGGCCGAAAACGTAGAGAGCGACACGCAGCGCTCCTTGCCGCCAGACAGTTGAGTGCACTTCCTCAACCCACACTGGACAGACAGGCGGAACTGGACCGCGCCGCCCAACTCAGGCACGTGTCAGTATTGACTTCTCCGGTTGTGGTATAATTCGTATCTCCATGTATATGCAGTTACCCATCAAGCCATCCTGTGGTAAGAGGACGTTGACCGGTACGGAAGTTAGATTCGGCTGGGACAACATCCACTTCTGGACCAACAAATCTCACCTGTGGAATTGCAGTTTCAGTGTCGGCCAAGCTCGCTACGTCTGGACAAAACCCACCACAACCACGCCACCCAAGAAGTAGGAGTGAGTACTAACCAACAACCCTCTTCTATCGCCGCCTATCTAAACTCAAAAACCCCGCTTATGGTGTAGCGGACAGAATCCTCTACCATAGTTACTGTTAATCTATTTGGACACGTATCATACTATAGGCTATTTACACCAGTATAGACCAACGAGTGGTAAGCAATTGGCTGAGAGTTTAACCTAGATTTGAATGTCAGTCCCACTTCAAGGGGCTGTCAGTTGAACACACTCTTCATCTGTCATTGGCCACCTATTCTGTTCAACTCGGTCGGAACGGTAGAGCCCCAACCACTAGGTCACATCCCACAGAGGCATGACAGCCAACCCCAACTAAGTCTCTCACCAGAGTGCTAACTAAGGTGCTGACAGAGGTAAGCTGCGGGTGAATGTAGGCCCTACATTTGTGGTTACACCTGTCAGTGGCAGAAAGGTGGTCTACTACCCATGACTCCAGGTGCTAGCATTGTTAGGCAGCGCACCGCCAGCTATTGTCTGCTTACACAATAAGTCAGGAATTGTCGATTGCTTGTCACCAACAGGAAATTTTGTACGCTATCAGTCTATACCATTCCACAGCAGACATGGAACTCAAAGAGCGGTTAAGAAAGCAGAGTTCAGTGCTGCCAAGCAGCTCTGTGCGACAGACGTCATTACGCCAGGAGTCGACACTCTTAGAGGGCAGGCCCAAGCCGCCCTTAGTGCAGCGAGACCGATCTCGCTCGTCGGAACCTCTGTGTTTCATTCTAACCTGGTACGAACTGGCTACGATGTGAATCCAGTAGACCATCAGCGGGAGCGATACCAGGATCGGGAAAGACAACCCTCACATCGGCAGCTGGGCCAGTACAAAGTGGAACCTCTGCCATCACGCAGATCACTACCGTAACCTGATCTCCACCACGTCCAGCAGAACCAAAGACTCCATATGCTCTACTACGGTAACGCCACCAACGAAGAACACCCCGTTGAGCTCTGGTAAGTCAGCCTTGTCCCAGAGGACCACTGCTGTTATGAGGCACGTTGCCAGACCTAGTGTGACAGAATACATACCTACTAGACAGCCTACAAGGTTAACACTAGTGTCTGGTAAGAAGGGGAACTGAGTAACCCTAGTAGCGCGACTGATCTAGTACTTTTAAAAGTCCCTTGCTAACCAAAGTTAAGCGACATGCATCACTCTATTAGCCTTATGGATGTTGTACTGGTGTACACAGGTGTATCCCCACCTGTCATGGCATGTCCATGGATGGTATGCAGCGATGCTCGTGGAGTGCTTACAACCTGTCGCATGATGAAACAATACTCCCTGCTGGTGAGCCAATGGAGTCGACCTGAGTCTTTTCGATTGGTATGTGTACCCTCCTGTTCTCATTGCATCCAACACCAACTCAGATTGTAGGCTGAAAATTTCAATTGGCAAGCAATACTCCAAAATGTCCAACCTACTCCTTGGAGGCGAACGATACAGCTTCAAATGATGCAACCTTTCTCTTACTTATCCAGCTAGACAAAGGCTTGTTGAATGCACCATTGACCCTATGTCTCACATTGCTCAGTGCTTATTCAGTGTCTTGTTGTTATGTATGATGAATGAAGGGGGGACGTGTGTGCCCCTTAGTGGCACATCCACACAAGCATATCACATTAAACACAAATGGGACACATGTTGGGCTATGATGAAACTGTGGAGCAACCTTAGTTGCTGTACTCATGTGATTCGTTCATGGGGATAAATTTTTTTTTGCAAATGTGTGTATTGATACCGTAAACACAGTGTAGGGTGGGGGGTGATGGTGAGAGCTGGAAAGAAAGAGTTGCAAAGATGGCCAAAGGCGACAGAGTACTGGGCTGCGTTCCCCTTTGTGGCCAACTGCCAGAGGGTGGTAATCTGCCTTGGTGTGATGCAAGGTGCCTTCTAGCAGGCGGCAGCAGCAGCAGCTGGCCCGCGTGCCATTCCCTATCATTTAACCAATATGTACCTGTGGTGTGTATGGCTTAATTTTCTTGCTTGATAGGAACTAAGGCTGTGGCGAGGCTTGATCAGGGAAATGACTTTGCCCGTGGCACATCAAACTCTACCTCCCCCCCCCCCCCCCAATCTTTCTCCTGTAGCGCAAGCCACAGGTGCGGGACAGGCATCCTCTCAGAAGGCGGTGTAATCATGGTGCTCTTTCTTTCATGGCAGATGCCTACCTCATGCTGAACCCATGTTTCCACCAGTTAAAGCTAAAAGGGTGTCAGAAATTAAGGTGAAACATGACTGGTAAACACAACTTGAAATTCATGGTTGGTATCAGAAGGATCCACTCACTACCTTTGAGAAAAAGCTCTGGTATGAGTATTGGCTTAGGGCCCAGTTTCTTACCAAAATCCCAAAAGGTAAGTTGCAACAAATCTTGAAGTGGTATAGAAGGTTGAAAAATTATTTCACGCATTAGCCAAAAAGGGATGGCTTAATTCACTGTGGTGGCAAATTATAAATTCTGACTATAGGAAACTTAAACAAAGTCTAACTGGTGTAACTCTGAAGTTAGCTCCAGTGATTGACACGGAATAATTTTTCGGCAACCCTTTCTTACATGAAAATAATAACTGCTATAGGATACACAAATTTGGCTGGTACACATTTATTCAAAATTAAGTTGCAGTGAAGCCATTTCAGTTGCTTCTTCCTGGCAAATGTCCATGGTAAAGTATCTCTCTAATGTACAATAATGGTGGTTGTGAAACTGCTGATTTCCAAAAATACAGCCATCAGGAACAAGAGACAACTGAAATTCAGCTTGACTCACTCAGTTGGTACTACATAGAAGCACGAGAATAGTTTGTATGTAAAGGCACCTTTATAAAATTCTAATGAAGCATAGCAAATTTTGCTCTATTTGTGGACATTTATGCAGTTCTCGTACTTTACACAGCAGATACACAAAACAGTTTGCGATATGAGCCAGACGGATTACGAGAATGTTGCAGATCCTTTATAAATTCATGCTACATACATGCTCATTGGTTGTTGACAAACATGGGACACACGGTTCCACATCCAACCAGTTTACATCATATTCACACTTAGACAGGCAGATTTCTTCAACGAGGTGGCAGCTAATACAGCTAATAACACTGCAGTGCCCCACCCCTCACATCCATTGCACCATAAACATACCCAAATAAGGGCATAGTGCTGCTACTGTTATTGTCTCCCCCTATCACTAAAGGTTGTTCACGATAAAGTGAGCACTTTCGAAATCAACCTTAGAAAAATGTCACTGCCCCTACCTGCATATATTCTAACGGGCGCAATGAGTGACATGATGAAGGGGAAAGTAGTTCCATATATTAACATTGAACAAAAAAAGTTAGGTAACAATTTGTTATGATTAAATTATTTATCTCTCTTTCTGTATTTTTTAATGCATCGAAGCGTTAAAATGAGCAGACTTGTACAATATTTACATTTCTAATCATTTCCCAGTTTCACTTGACCTACGCATGAATAAAGTGATGAGGTCTACAGCAATGTTAATTTTATATAAGGCAGAAGAACACACAACGTGTTTACATGTAGATCTTAATCAGGGCTTTTAAAAGTGCTCATTTTACCGTGAACAGCCCATACCTAATAAGGGCATCACTTGGTGTACAAGTAGTCCTCTCCGACATTGGTTCAAACCCCATCGCAACCAGTTTCCCACACGGGCCAAACTGTGCTGAAATAACCAACTATGTTTCCAGTATGTACTTGATAAGAACGAACACCATTGAACACTATAATAGCCCTTATCACTGATTCCTGACACAAATTCAAACTACGATGGTTTTAGAAAAAACAAACTAAGAGCAAATACACAAAAACGACACTTTTTAGAGGTATGAAATACTGAAAAACACTTACACTCCTTTTTCTTTTGCAAAAAAAAAAAAAAGAAAAACTGAACAAAAGTAAATCTAAATGTTCTCTTAAAATCAGAATTAACTGCATTGTTACAAAATTATATATAGAATGATTGCATTTATTTATCTGTGACTGCACTTATACATGTTTTCACTAAACTGAATACTAGTTAAAAACTGAATTTTTAAAAACTAATTTGGTTTTAGTGGATGCCTTATGTCAAGACTTGGATAGCCAAACTGAAGATAAACATCCCAGAAGAAATGAAGGAGTATATTCTGTCACATTTTGAAAGATATGTGGAAGATGGTTTTGTGTTTGTGCACAAGAATTGCAGATCTTCTATTTACCAGGTCAGTTGTAATAACCTTGTAAATGATAAAACAAGTGATATATTCCTTATAGTGTTTTGTTTTGCAATTTTTAATATGTACACAAACATTAGCAAAGAAATTTCAGTCCTCTTGGGTACGGACTTATAGTGAAATGCACAGTATGGTTTCTGTACTGACACTTTGTGCATGTAAGCATGAAACCTAAGCTAAGAAGATTGTGTTAATATAGCAGCATGACTAACATTTCAGGCTAAGGGGTTGCAAAAATAAAATATTAATGTCAGTTTACCTTTTACTTTATTAAGTAAATAAATATGTATCATGATGTAACATAATACCATACCAAATGTGTGTTATTGCCAATGTGCTTAATGGGCATTGTTATAATGAAATCATTTTTGTGACAAAATTATTACATTGTAACCAAGAAGAGTAATAACCAGAATACTTAAGCATCTTCCATAATAAGCATTTTATTAAGAGCTAAATCAACTATCTTAATTCTCTTTGCTTTTTAGTTTCTGTCTATCATGTGATCTTAACATTGTTTTAACTAATTCCATTCCATGTAAGGTACCATTGATAATTTCTGAGTTGTCTTTCAGTCTTGGCTACATCATCCTGGTCGGTAAGTCAGTCTGATAATTTTGTAACTTAGGAGCTGCTTCAGTGAGATATACCCGACAATTTTCTTATGTTATCTTCCATGGACTTTGCCTCTGTTGAAAAGTTTTTTCTGCTGAGTAGGTTAACTACGACCGTTTATGTTTGACTCTTCCCTGAATTGAAAGGGAATCTATCCTATGCTGTATGATAAAATTGTTGCTGTCGTTTTTAGACTTGCTGACATTATTTATGCTGATATCACTGCACTATGGCAGGGTAGGCAAGCTCAAGTGTTGGCTTGTGGATATGGGCAAAGGCTAGACTACCTTGCCAAACACTTGCCTCAGGTCCTTGTATTCTCGGGAGAAGTGTGTCAGTGGTATCTAGATTTACTCTGGGATTTTTTACTGGAACCACCTTCTTCTGACCTTGATGCTGATTGTACTTCTTACAAGGGTGCTGGTGACTACCGATGATGGGCTGGAAACTGTTGCAGTGTTGTGTGATGAGTGATTCGCCGCAGTCACTTTACACTGTGTGCTACCCTCTTCTTGCTTCAGCTCAAGTCCTCCACAATAGAAATCCCTCTTGGTTGTAGCTCTCCCCCGAAGTTTATTATGGGATCAGGACAATTTCTGTATGTGACAGCCAGTGGTTCACACTTGTGACAGAGTATTTTAATACACATATTTGAAAATAAATTTATAACTCTGAAGGTGCCATCACAGCTGCACGTAAGTTGGTACAGGTAGAGGACATGGCAGTTTGTTTACAGAAAACATCACAGTATTTTACCATACCAAACATGTATTACAAGGGACCAACACTTGCCGGATACACTTAGTATGGTATTGAACCACCCATATCATGGAGGCAGACACAATACGGTTGGATATGAAGGGAAGCAGATGTTGGCTGTTCTCATGAGGAAGATCCTGCCAGAGATGGTGCAATTGACACTCCAAATCCATTGTAGTGATCGCGGGCTAAAGTTTCCTTCCAATGTTGTCCGAAATGTTCTTGATGGGAAAGAGGTCAGGGGACTTTCTGGCCAAGGAAGCATAATCACATCACGTAGACATGTCAGAGATAGCTGTGCTGTGTGGGGCCGGACATTATCCTTCTGGAAAACGGGGTTATGAAGCTGCACCAGGAAGGGTAGCGTACATGATCACAGAATTTCCTGGACATATCGCTGCACCATCAGTGTTCCTTCAATCACCACCAGTGCTTTTGTCACCAATCTGCAAGCTATCATGTTGCTAGCTCCCAGAAGGAGGTCACGTGCTTGCCAATGCTCAGGTTGTAATGGTAGAAATCTTAAGGGCACCGCTATGGTAGATCTCACTGTGCTAGCCACGTGGACATGGTACTGATGTGGTAACAGGCGCACCTCCAGCTGCTGTGACATATCCTTGGATGGTGCACAGTGATGCCAATGGAGTGCTTATAGTCTGTCACTTGTTGAAACAATCCTCCCTGCTGGTGGGCTGCCATGGTCGACCCGAGCAAACTGCATCCAACACTGTCTCACAGTGTAGGCAGAATGGTTGGTTCAAGTGGTGAGTAATGCGCCAAAATGTTCAACCTGCCTCCAGGAGGCCGATGATGGGGCCTCTCTCAAACTCATCCAGCTGGGCAAAGACTTGTCGAGTGTGTCGTTTTGGCATGCTGCATGTTCACTGAACTTGGTTCTATGGTTCACACTGCCATCACTGTTACTTAGGCTTATTCAGTGTCTTGCAGCTATGAATAATGTAGGGACATGTATGTCTCCTGGTGGCACTTTCGCACAAGTAAACCACATTAAATGCAAATGGAACATGTGTCATGCTATTACGATACTGTGTGGCAGCCTTCATTACACTTGCATGATTCGTTCATGGTGATAAAAAAATTTTTTTGCTGACGAAAGTATGATGATCACAGGTCGTGTGATATGTTTTCAATACTTACATGTAGATGAGGCCACAACAGTCTCATTAAATAATTTTTACTTAAACCTATGTATATTATTTTAACAAATCAGTTAGTATATGTTTATTAATTGAAAGTAAAATATATATTAAAAAATTAAAGAATAATTAATATATTGAAAAATAACATTTTTTAATGAATAAAATAGAACATTTTAATAACATTAGAAATATAATTAGTTCATTAAAGTCATGGGGCACCAAGGTACATTAAATAAAAAAATTAATATAAAAATGCTAATAAAACTACAGTAGAACCTCTCTTATTATGACCCCTCACGGTTCCCGAGAATAGGGTCGTAATAGAGGGTGGCTGGTTTGGGGGGTGGGGTAGTAATAAAAAATTTGCAAAAATTTTGGGCTGATTTTGACTCATCCCTAACCTCTATGCCCCCAAACTTGCCATTTTTTGCATGAAATTCATGTTCAATAATCTCTAGCGCATAAAAACCACTTCTTCAATTAAATATAAACATGTATGTATATTCAGCGTGACGTCACCTAATTAATTTGATACCCAAGAAAGGCATATTGGACCACCCCTTGTTGGCCGACTATTTAGCATTTCATTACTAGAAAATTGGATGTATTATGCACAAAACAGTAATTAAGCACTACTGTTGGAGATACCTTATGTTTGAAGCAAAGAACAGCAAAAATATTTATTGAGAATAGATATGAAGATACATATTAAAAAATAAATCACTCGCGTGCTGGGGCTGACAGAGAATAAAATACATTGCCGGCTGCCACGTGTACGTAGCTGGACGAGCGCCTAGATCCTCTGCAGCACAGCTGGGCGCAGACGGGATGGTTTGCTGCTGAAGCTCGGCCCTAGATCCTTAGGCTATGTAGCCCGCCAGCCCTCAGGATCTAGGATCAAGCTTCAGCAGCGAACCGCCACGGCTGCGCCTGGCCGCGCTGCAGAGGATCTAGGCCCTTGCCCAGCTATGTACACGCCGTCTGCCCACCGCCACTACCGTTGTTACAGGGCCGGTTCACTTCGTAACAGCGGCCCGGCATTGGGAAAACATGCTGATAGATGTGATTCACGTGTGTGTTGAATTTATATTAAATGTAGGCGGCATGTTGGCCTCTGCACTGGCACGATGAGACCCGGCAATGCTTACGGAAATATAAATATATAGTGCGCTCTACTTAAAATATTAACTATCCCAAATTTTTCATCAAACACTTTTGATGTTGCCTATACACGCACACGGCCTCACTCGCCATAATATGGTACCCATAACATAAGAACACATTTTATTTGCAGACACTTATCTTTATTCACTTTACACATAAAATTGACTCCGTGTGGTCACACATAAACTTAAAAATAATCGTTAATAAAATGGGGCATTGAATTAAATTGGAAGTTATCATACATACACTGATTAAGAAACTAGTCTGTGCAATGTGCCGCTATTTTTACAGAAAAAGAGGAGGGATAATGGATGCAAAAAAAGACAGAGAGGGGTAAGGCAAAGGCAGTAGCATGTGACTAGGACAAAGAATCCTTACTGACCCGGCCTGCAACTCCCCTTCCCTCCCTCCCTCCCCACCACAATCAGGGTTTCCAGAGACCATACACCAGTGTCCCCTTCTGGCATTAATAATATATTGCTTCACATTGCTTGGGACAACAAATTTCAAAGTCTATGATGGCAGCTTGAAAAATGCGTGACCAATAACATCAGTAAGGGCTAGTAGTAGTAGGGGCGTCCCGATGCGATTCTACTTCAATTTTGATTAATCTTTTTATCAATTTTATATCAAAGAGTTAATTAAATGTCTTATATAGGTGTAGAGTTTAGTGCAAGACTGGGCTAAGGCTAATTTTTTCTAGTTTTTCTAATATTGAGGTGTTTGGAGGGATGTTGGTGGTTTATAGGTGTTTTTTATGAATATATTTAACACACAAGAGAAGTTCAGAGTGTTTAAACTATTTCTAAGGTTGGCCTAAGTGAAAATTTTATATATTTTTTTGGGCAGATATTGCTTGTAGATGGTAGATAGGCACCTTTGAAAAATGTGATTTACGTGTTAAACTATCTGTTTTCAGAATGCAATTAAATGTTAAAGAATTTCAGAGTGTTCTATGTATAAATAAATTACATGTATCGAATCGCAAATTTCAAACGACTATGTGAATAATAATAATAATAATAATGAAGTGCAAGTTTGTGAGTCTCGAGCTTAGAATATAATTTACATGAGAGAGAATTTCTACTACGTGAATAACATCTGATGTCGTCAAGTGCAAACTGACGAAACGCAATCCCGCTAGGAAATTACATAAGTCGGAGTCTTTAAACGAGTTATACATACCAATAAATAACACAAGAGACAAGTATAATGGACAACTACTGTCTTTAAATTAAATCCAGCTAGTCAGTATGAATAAATAACAAGTTTACATGTACAAATTACACATGCCGTACATGATCCAGCCTGATGAATGTTATCTTATGGCGAAAAAACTCTGAATACGATTTAAACCAGACACAATATTGTACGTCTATTCTGATAAGTAAAATATATAACTATAGAACCAAATCTTACCCTAAATTATATTAAAATAAGTCAGTTCGATGTATGTAGCACTTATTATGTTGAGCTGTGAGTAGATACATCTAGTGTGGCCGATAGACAACTGTGTTTCAATTACAGTAAAAACTTGTAAATGAAGGAAAAAAATAAATTTGAATGTTTATGAAATTCAGTGCAATTGTTAACACAAACTGTATTTTCATAGACTGAACACAGAAATTAATTACTTATCACAAATGCAGTACATCAATCCGAAAAAAATAAGTTAGCACACGAAAATTTATATTTTTCCTATAAAATACTTTTATATTAAATTGCATCTATCACTAGAGATGGTCCATAGCTGTGATGGTCGCTGGTGCGGTAACCCCCAAGGGTGGCCTCGTCGGCTGCCAAGTGTCTAGAGGTGTGGTGTTTATGAAGGAGCTGACGACTAGCACGTCTGTCTCCCACAAACGTTGATGAATGAGTGAAGATGGCGGAGAGTGTGATAGCTGTGGTCAAGGAACTTCCCTGCACCCACTCTCCCCTCCCCACTCCTCATCGGTGTGCGCTGCCCCGAGCTGCCCGCAATTGTCAAATGTTTTTGGTAATTTCTCAAGATGGCGTCAACTGCCTAATTGCGTGCAGATCGGGAGGACCCTGCCTACCACCCCCTCATGCCCCAACCACCCACTCTACCTTGCACTCTATGATGCCAGCCATCCCTACGCCCCTTACCACACCTCGCCAGAGTCCAAGATCCTGGGGGTCAGTCACCCGTGTGTCCTCAATTCTGATTTCTCGCAACTGATTCATGATAGCGACAACTGCCTAGTTGCCTTCACATTGGGAGATGGCTGTTCGTAGCCATTTCCTCACACTCCAACCACCCTGCACTCCCCAGAACTGGCCCGAGTTCAGAGGAACATACCCCCTATTGTCTATGAACGAAGCTTAATTCAAGGCCAAAGTCACAGGTCTAGCGCATTCTCAGCAAATTAAAAAAAAAGTCACATCTCCTGCCGATATAACTTTATTTGTCCTCATCACTTAGAAATACATTCCAAATGTTTTTAACACACAATAAATTCAATTTAAAATATAAACTGTTTTCCACCAAACTATTTTTGCCCAGTTTTCCAGCAATCTCTATTCCCATTTCCAGCAATCTTATTTAAGTTTAAACTGACCACTGTTTAATTTTCATACCAACACAACTATAGGACATCATTTTAGCTCGCAAAGATTTTAAACATTGAAAGAACACCGTTTTTCAAACACGTATTTTTATTCATTTTTTAACTATTGTGATACAAGCAAATACTCATTTTAAGACTTTATTTTCAACCATTGAAAACATACATTAAACAAACATTTTTTAAAAGTAGTTTTAGTTTCAATCGAACGTATATTTATTCATCTAACAATTCAAAATGTGTATTTCACGTATATTTTTTCCTAGCCCAGAATTTTTAAAGAGTTCTATCATATAGTAAAATATAATCTCGCTTAAGTTTATTATTTTATGTTGAGTAAAAATCAGTTCCAAAATTTATTTGGGAAAGGGAGTCGACTACAGCAAAGTGTATTTACAAAAGATACTGGGATGAGTATTTCTAAAACCTTATGGACAATACCAGCTAGCAGATAGTCAAAAATTGAGTGTATGTGGAGTGGGTGAAACTGAAGTCTCAAGAGTTGATGAGGGTGAATCGCGCACGGGAGTTGGAGCAGCGAATGAACTTCACGTGACCGGGCCGAATCGGGTCATGCGCAAGCAGGAAATATGCATGCAGTCCGTCGGGCGAGGGAATGCTTCAGAAAGATGCCGCCTGCCACTATTGATACCCGCCTGATAACTTTCTCTTCATGCAGAGTTTGATGCTCGCTGCTGCCGCCTATACAATAGGACTAGGACGGAGAACTTCCCCCGTCCCTCCACCCCCTATCGCACCCACCAATCTTCACTCCACGATGCGCGTTGCCCTGGCTGCAGCTCACTGCCACTAAACACCACATTCTGCGACTTGTCTCGCCTCACTAATTTTTATCAGCGCAAAGCTTTTGTATTGTGTAAAAAGTGAGCGGACTGGGTTTACGATATTGCATTTCACTGTAAGCCCACTTTAAACATTACTTTTGTGAGAGAAAAATCTTTTAAATTTTAAAATAATGTGAATAACTGTCGCTGTAAAAATTTATGAATTTCGACACCGTCTAATTTCTACACCACAAAAAAATTACGTCCTAGGAAACATAGTCAAATAGTTTTTTGGCGTGGGGAATAGTATTTTGCTGTCTTTTAAAACTAATCAATTTCCAAGTACTGTATCATTACAAGCAAAGAAATAAAACCTAGCACAAACAATTATGTAACCCAGATAAGTATTCCGATAAACTAATGATGAATGACGTCACAATTAAAAGGATTTAATCACATTGGATTATCGCTCCATTGTTAATCCAATAAACAAGGGGATTCATTACATAATAAATTGTACATTCAATCCCCATCCAAAGGATTATTAAATCAAATAACACATCAAATATAATTAAAAATCTTTTATTTAGTATCAGAAATTTTTACAAACAATGTATTACAATCTTTTAAGATCTTGATTCCTAACTCAGGACAGTCTCGTGCTTCTGAAAATCCTCTCCATCGAGCCAAGGACATATATTTCTTCCTTTTAATGATTTTATCAACCAAATATTCATTTGGAGAACTGACTCTTTGCAACTCATGTTCGTAAAATCCATTTTTTATTGGTTCTCTATCATATGTTTCTATGTAATACATTTTGGGATGTGTTTGTCTAATTGAAATAATTTTAAATATTTCAAAAAACCAATTCACTGTAAATTTTTTTTCAAAGATCTCTTTCCTCTTCGAGATACGTATAAATTCGCCAATTTTGAACTTTGTTTTCCTTTCGTAGATGATTTTAACTTTATTATAAATAGATTCATTAAAGTATTATCTATAACTTCTTTAGGAGCCATCTTGATAGTTCTATGATATCTAGAATTATAGAATTGAACTATTTCAGGCAAAACGTGAACCCATTTGTAAGTCCCCCTCAATGTTAAATGTTTATATATTAACTGCTTAATCAATTTATTGTAACATTCCACAACACTCACTTTAATCTCCGAATACGTTGCGTAGTGATTAATACCATATTCAATCATTAGTTTCCGGAACGGTGCAGATTCTCTTTCGGTTTGAAGCGAATTGGGTGTTCTCTCTTTCAAAATGATCTTCATTGCACCTGTAACCTGTTTCCCAGTTTTTTTTATCAAAGGTATACCCAGGGAATGTTATCTCTGTAGGGATTCTGTTGACCATAAATTTAGTTCATGACAAACTATAGTTTCATTTCCGGTGCTAGTGTTGATTATTTACTTCCGCCCTTGTAATTTTTATTATAGTGTTTCAGATTAATGGCGGTCATTCCTATATTGTGTTTAGGGCTTACTGACAACGTGTATAAGTATAAATAATAAATAAATTGCATGATGTGATCTCCAGGTTGCAAGGGCGAATGGGGAAGTAAGCACAGGTTTACTGACCTTTATTATGCACATTGGTTGGAATTGTGGAAGCGGTTATTAGCGTCGCCAAAAAGTAAGGAATTGAGTAATGGCGATATCTACAAGAAATTAAAGATTTTGACGCGTGCTGCTTCTACATCTATTCAAATAAAATTACGACTCATCGCCTAGAGCACCTCTTCCATCACTACAGGCATAAATAGCATGTTGTCTACCCTACAGGCAATGGGAACTTATGTGTTTTTCTTCTCACCTGGATGATACGCAACCCGGCAAGCATGCCACGTCCCCTACCCTGCGCTCGATCCCTGCAAGCTGCGCAGACCTCGGGCAAGGCCGAGCACACCTGACGAGGCACGAAACCAGAATCCGGAAGCCTACCAGCTACCACTATATAAGTCCGGCCGCAGCCGAGCTCGGCAGTCATTCTTTTGCATCTCTAGCAACCTCCCACAGCACTGCCAGTACTCGGGATCTTCCGAGAAGTTACCAACCTTCGAGTATGCCCTCGCGGCTATGTACTACGTACGTCGATGACGAGTCAACCCTATGACATACAAACACAAACATTTTCTTTTAACTTCACTGTGTCTCCTCTAGACACCCTTATTTAGCAGTTTAATTTTAACACTTTATTTTTTGTCTAGAACCAGTATTTCCCTTTTACTTAGAACCAGGTCACCTTCGCCTGGAACCACGCAGTTACCTTCAGCTATGTTCGACTTGTTAGGACAGGTCCCATGTTTATTGAGCTATCAATAAACACATGTTGCTCTCTACCTTTCTGTTTTTATTTCCAGTGTTTTTTTTTTGTATCCACAGTTGAAGGTAGATTACGCTGTGCACTGGCGATGGAAACCGGGAGTTTTATTAAATCGAATTAAGACATACATATTAGATGGCTACTTGTTTCTTCCCAGCTACACATCAGCACTGTCAGTGCTCGTGGGGGAGAAACAGTGACGCCACAACCACTAGCAACACCTTCATACCAGGAGGCTTGACAGACTCGGGTTGCTTCTCACCATCTGCACTGAATAGTGCACAGTCACTCTGGCCTACAGTGTTGCCGGGCATCCTAGTGCGAACTCACAACCAGTAGAGTCTTGGTGGTCCACATGGCTCCACGTCCCTGATCAGCTCGCCTACGGTGGGGGATTAGTGGGGACTGTTATGAGCTCGAGCCAGCAAGTCACTATTGGGTTACACTGTTAATATTTCTGTTTAAGTGCGTTGCGTGAATTATCCCTATGCCTCATGAGAGGAGGAGTGGCAGAAAATGCAGGGAGCATTACCTGACTCACCCTACTCTCAGGCCAAGGATAGCATCACCCCATCCTATGTAGGATAGACAGGTGGAACGGGACCATGCCGCCGAATTCAGACGACGAGCAGTCACGCCTGCTCCGGTTGTGTTCATTAACTTTCCACAGTGTGTCCTCATCCATACCAAGTGTCTACCGATTGTTACTGGGCTTCTGGCCGGTGCATGGATCACATCTTCTGGTCTAATGAAGCTCATCTGTGAACATCCGTTCTGGCATCGACATAATTTGTCCCGTCTAAGGGCGTATTTACCTAGAATTCACAACTAGAAGTAAGAGTACAAGAACTAGCCATCACCCCTCATCTCATTCCAGCTACCTAAGCCGTTTTTGGTCTAGCGGATAAAATCCTCGAGTAATGGGTCCAGTTAGTCTAATCGGACACGTGTCAAGAGATATTCTCGTGCACAACGTGGGGCGTCAGACAAATAGTTGTACACAGTGAAAGGCACGAATTAGACTAACCATACCCCGAGAGCTAAGGGTAAACATGATTAGTCAAGCGGACTACAGGGAGTCCTTGAAACACCCCGTGGTGCCCTTAACCACAACCATGTCAGATACTGAGGTCCATGCCTTAGCTGGCGAGAACTCTTGACACTGAACCCATCGTATCTATTGTACAGTGTAGCCATGCAGACTGCCCAAGCCATGGCATAATAAGTGTAGAGTGCATTTACTGCATGAAACTTTTCCATTATGCCTGCATAGGCTGGCCCGAAGATACCAGAGTTACAGACGGGTTAGAATATTGCTATACAGATTGCAGTCAACAGCCAACGAGTTTTTGTAATGAAGTTACGTGTCCTGGGCGGGGCTTAAACCGGATCAGGTGCGTGACGTGCAGTGATCCCTATCACCACCTATGCATAGGGTGGCCTGATGAACGTGTCTCTATGCCCGGGATGGCATACCAGTTTGAGAGATGTCAAAGGAAAACACTCCCACAGGTCCAGGCCTTCCCGGATATGTATCCATTCTGGAACGTCACATGGCCACCCATCTACAGGCAGAGACGACGACATACAAATAACTGACTTAGCAGGTCGCCCATGCGAAGACCCCATCACATTCACACAGGAAAGCGAGACGGAATTTAAAGAAACACCGCTACCACCGAAACAATGGATTGACTGGTCTCAACTACATTTAAAGGGCCTCACCCTCACACGGTTGGAAAGGTATGGGGAATTTTTAAGGGACTGGAATCAGTTCAGTAACCGTATAGCGACAGAGTTCACAGGATAGGAGTTGTTTGCTAGGCTAACCACACAGTTCTATAGCCAGACCCAGGTACTCGACGATGAAGTAAAAATCTTCATAAGAAGAAAAGAACTAATGTGTCGACTGGTATTCCGTGGATTCAATGAAGCTACCCTTGTTGGTCAATCAGCCGAATGTTATTACCATTACCAAATCTCCGGAACGTACTACTGACAGCAAGACCCATGACCTTGGATGAATTAGTAGATCGAGCTCGAGAAGCCGAGCATAAATTTGCCGCCCAGCTGAGCCTCGAAATACCAGTCTCCACCACGATATCGGAGGTACTAACGTTACCTGTTGCGCCTCCTAAAGGCATACCAACCACAACGCCTCGCATGGCCTACGTACCCAAATGCTGGTTCTGTCTGGAGAATCATTGGAACAAGGACTGCCTTCGGAAGGTGGAAGGAGCTGTCATTCCACAAAACCGCGTTGGCACCATGCTGACAAACAACCCACATCGACCAGCTGGAAAACCAACTCCTGAAACCAAACCGGGAAACGCAGACGCCGGGGAACGAAGCGAGCCACCACCCCCAGTGTACGAGGGCCCATCTTCCAGGGATTAAGTGAGGAAACACCGGTTCTCGTAACCCCACACATAGATATGGAGGTGAACAATGACAGGGTACTAACCTTACTTGATTCTGCGGCTACTGGGAATTTCATTAGACGAAACTTGCTAACGTCAAACTAGCTCGCCAAACTCCGACCACAAAACAGAGTGGTGAGAATGGCGCAACCTGATGCCGCCCTGGAAGTAACCAGCAGAATTACATAGACTATAAAAATTCAAAACATTGAAACCCCAGCCGAATTTATTGTTTCACCAACCATGTCCGAATCTGTAATGCTGGGATGTCCTTGGGTTATCCGTCATCATAAATTCTCGATCACGGACAAGTAGGGGCTACTTGGGAGAAACCAACCGTATTTCTGTAAACTGGGATGAAAACGCAGATGACATCCAACCAATGCCCATCGACCCAATGAGCATTAATCATGAACTCGAAGAACCAGAGTTCTGCCAATTAATAGCCATACTAGATGAGCACTCCCGTGCCTTCAGATAAGGAGGGCTATTAAGACAAACACTCTCCATACAAGAGTAAATATGGCCTTCCACTGATGTACCAGTCTACAACCGGCCATACAGAGTTTCAGCCCATTGCCGTGATCTCATTATGGAGCAGGTCAACGACATGAAGGACCAGGGAATAGTAGAATCATTGAACTCTCCATATAACTCGCACATGGTACTGGTACCTAAAAAGGATGGCAAATTGTGATTTTGCGTTAATTACAAATCGCTAAATGAAGTCATCTACCTTATTGCTCCCCCAGCTATAGACTTTTCTTATACCCTACGCGATATTGACAAGGCCAAAATATTCAGTACTCTCGACATGGAGTCTGGATACTGGCAGATTTCTGTCCACCTGGAGAGTCGAAAGTATACTGCTTTTACGACACCCGAGGGTGAAACCCTTTAATTTTGAGTCATGCCTTTTGGCTTGAAAAATGCCCCCGCAAGGTTCCAACAGTTAATGTCATTGGAATTACTAGGTTACATCGGCGAGTTCTGCTTCGCTTATCTCGACGATGTAATAATATACTCAAACAGCTGGGAGTAGCATCTAGGCCATCTGCAATGAGTATTGGAAAGACTAGAATTACATGGGATAACTTGTAAGCTATCAAAAAGCTTCTTCAAGACATCAATTGATTATCTGGGACACGTCATATCGCCCAAAGGGAATTTCCTGCAACACAGTTCAATACGAGTAATCAAAAAAGCAGAAGAACCTTCAAATAAGCGGCAACTACGATGGTACCTGGGTCTGTGTAATTGGCTACGAGACTTCGTTCCAAACATTGCGGAATACATGGCTCCACTGCACCCACAAGGGGACAAACTCTTAATACTGCAAATGAACGTGTGTCAGAACAGCCTGGGCGCAGTATTATATCAGCAAGATGAAGGAAGACAACCCCATGTGATAGTGTATGCATTAACCTGATTAAATGAGACAGAGCAGCGCTGCCACATCAATGAGCAGGAGTGTCTGGCCATTATCTAGGCCATCAAGAAATACCGGTATTATCTCTGCAAACTGACTCTAAACCCCTCCAATGGTTATACGAGTCCTGAAATTCGATGGCCAAGCTCGGCTAGTGCGACATGTTCCTCACTGAGTTTGACTTGAAGGTCCAACGTTGCCCAGGGAAGTTAAACGACCTGCCAGACACCCTGTCTCGTTCCCTGATGTTGGAGAGGAGAAAGCTGTGGAGGAGGAGGAGAAGGAGAAATTGCCCCCCCCCCCCCCCCCCTTTCACAGATCGAAAGAAGTCTGGAAGAGAAAATCTGGCTCCTTCAACTACAGATCAACCGTTAAAAAATTACTTTAAGCCAACAGGAAGTTCCCGACATCCTACGCCTACTACAGGAACAGCCCCAACGATACGCATTACCGCATGACGTCGTATGGACAAGCAGTGGACAACCCAATATACCGTGGAAGCTCTGGTTTCCACCGCAGCTACGAGCAGATATATGCAGACACTATCACGACCATCCCCAAACTGGTCACCCGGGTATGAGGGAAACCCTATTGGACATTAAAACCTGGTACAATTGGTACGGAATAACCCGTGATGTTCGGCAGTACGTTAGCAACTGCGTCATGTGCTGCCGCAGCAAAGCATACATGGTTCCTTCTCCCACTGCAAAACCATGGAGACCGAAGACAACCTGGACCCACATCACTGCCGATCTGATGGGCCCGTATCCACGTAGAACCAAAGGAAATCACTACCTCCTAGTTGTGACAGACCAATTTTCGTGATGGGGCTATCCGAAAGCCATACTGATGGACAATGGCACCCAGTTCACTAGCCGTCAATGGCAAACAGCCTGTCAAGAGTGGGGGGTAGAAACCTGGACTACCCCTTCCTTCCATCCACAAGCCAACCCCACCCCACTGAACGGAGGGACCAGGAGACTAAGAAGTGCCTCTGTATCAGCGTGGGCAATGATGATAAGCATTGGGATAAGAACATCCCTACCATACTGTGTGCCCTTCGATGCCGTACAAACGAAGCCTTTGACATCAGTCCGACCGTCCTACTCTTGGGACAATCCTTACGCTGACCAGGTGACTGGCAGTGGGAAAGTGAACCCACTGACATGTGTCAACCTGAGGACATCCAGCTAGCAGCCCTAGTGCATATCATGCACACCCAGAAAGCTCAGAACACATATATTTTGAAGAAATATCCCCAACCGAAGACAGGGGTAAGAGAATTCTACTCAGGGGAAGCCGTCCTCCTGCGAAGTCACCCACTCAGCAAAACCAGCAATCAATTCAACACTGGCCTTGCTGACAAATGGGATGGACCGTACCCTATTGTAGGCAAGCGAGACAATGTCTACTGGGCTGAGGATATACGCGGATGGATTCGTAAGGCCACCAGAGGTCAGATACGATCATACCCAGGGGACATGCCAATATCAGGGGATGACGAAGCTGAAGAAGACATACCTGACCAATCGGAGGATGAAGATGAACCTCCACCCAAAAGGGTATAACCTAATATAGAGCCAGGATCACACAGGAACTGCCATCAGCTTGGACGTCAAACTCAGGCAAAAGTGCTGTGTCCCAGCCTCCTGTTACACAGGAAACTCTGCTACCCAGGGCATTGAGCTGCAACAGACGTGCTCTGTCCCCAGGTCCTGTGATGCAGGAATAATTGCAGACTGGACATCGAACTGCTCCATTAGAAGTGCTCGACCGGTCCATCTTGCTACGCGAGAGGCTGCTCCCGTCGAGAACATCATCGGTGTCACTCACTACCCCTCAACAGGCACATCACCTACAGTGGAGGTCGACGTGAACCTATCTTCCACTGCCTCACCCTAGGACCTGGCCGCTAAGACCGGTGATGCTGCCCACGACCTGGAACCACGATGAGATCTGCTGCCCACAGTCGGGGTGGAGATCTTTCTCCCCCGTACTGCCCTGTCACAGAAACATTCTCCTCTACGGGTAGGAACCCGTGCAGTCGGGGTGTAAGGACTGACCCGTCCCCGTACTGTCTGAACATCCCCTGAACGAGTGCCCTCTCACTTTGTTGCGGCAGATGCAGATGCCATGACGCCCCAGGCTGCTCCATGATGCCTGATTACCCCATGTACTGCCAAGGCCACCCACACACCTGGCCGTTGCAGAGAATCGCCATGGAGACTCACAACCAGGTATATGTGGCCACACCTTCTGCACGCTGCCTTTTTTCCAAAAGTGAAACCGAAGATTGCCAATAAGTGCCCGAAGTTAATAAACTGTGTAGTAGTCGTAAACCACTACTACGTGCACGTGACAAAAGGATTCGTTATAGACTGGTCATGTGCACTATATTTAATTTAGCCGCAAGCCAAAAGACAGTGACGTAAGTGGAACAATCACATGCAGGCTAAATTAAAAGTACCCAGTACAGTTCCAGAGAAAAGTACCAATGAGTTAAATGAACCAGTAATTAACCACTTGGCTACGTGATAATTAAATTTTTATATATAACCATAAAAAGTTGTACATCAGTAACTTTTAGATATACATTTTACACTTCATGGTTCAAGTGTTTAGTGGCATACAGTCCACTTAAGTAAGTAGCATTACAAATAGACGCTCTCCACAGTGACAGTAATGGCTACTATAATTAAATCACGTAAAGATGCTTACCACAGTGCCGGTGATTAAGAGACTTTGACATCACAAAGACATTTAGCTTTTTTATATTTTGATAATAATCATCTGTAAATCTGACTTGATGTGATGGTAAACCCTTAAATATGGAATATGTTTTGAAAGTGTTTATGTGAAGATTGCGGAAACAAAGAATGCCGTCATGTAAAAATGTTTTTTCAGCATGGACAAGAGTGCACATTCCTTAGGAACTTACCTTGAACATTCCAATGAAGGTGCAAAGTGTACATATTAGATGTTAGACCTACGATATAAGATGAATTTCCGCAAGGGATAGCTAGGTTGGTTTTTTTTATGCTTTTTAGCACTAAATATGAATTTATGTGTAGGCACACTTTTAAATATGAGATTGCGTTTTCAAAGGGTATATGTGTAGGTCGTCTACAAGAAAGAATGCGGTTTTGTAGGGAAGCATTTTTATGTATATGCTTTTAGTGTATGTGTTTTTGTTTGCAATATCTTGTACACCTACTCAGTAACACTCTGAGCGTTAAAGCTCCCTTACTATGGTGCAAAATATTTTAATTTCCATTTTTAAGTTTATATGTATTGTATCTAGTGACCAATGTGTGCACAATTTGCCACGTTAATCATGCATGTAGTGTACTCGCTTTGGATTTGTCTAGCCGGTCAACCCAGTTATTGAAGGGTCTGTGGTTGCCAACAATATGTCACACGTAAATATTTAGCTTGCTGACGTACACAAAGGTTCACCGGGAAGATTTTCCTTTTCTTTCTTAATTCACTGCAGCAAGTTTCAGGACAGTAGTGGCGTTTCCCTGCCTTCCGTGAGTAAGGCTTGTACATATTATAAATACTCTTACTTTAATCCCCTCGTTTTGTCGTGCCATTCTTTTTAATAATTTTACATTCAGGTTTTATGTATGATTCCCTTATAATATCCACCAGCATTATGCTGGTTTTTGTGAATGGCGTGCATAATAAAAAGTAGGCCGGTGGGACTCCCAACACACGTGGCTTCCTACCCCAGTAATCTTTGCACATGGGGGGAATACACGCTCTCGCTGCGTCAGTTAAGCCCAACAACCAGGGCGAGGAGCAGAGAAGGATTTCCACCTGTCACCCGCAAGAGAGAGAGAGAAAGAATCAATGTTGCCATAACCTGCCGACACAGCTCCACATCTCACATGTTTCGCTTTGCCGGTTGGGCGCCCTGAGCATACAGAACACGCTCTGCTACAGCGGTGAAGCACCCCTACCTTAAGGGTCCCACCTACCTGTCTACAAATACATTTTTTGGTGCTTCCTACCTCAGCACGTCTATGACGTCTACCCAGACCTTCTAAACCTTCGAGAGGGGGCCTATGCCATTCTCCGCCACCTTTTCCACGATGAGTCTTTGTAGAAATGGAGGGTGGGTGAATTGACACGTGCCGCTTATATAATTAATCTAATATTATGACTCATTGCCAAGAGTACCTTTTCCACCACTACAGATGTGAGTGACATGTTGACGACCCTACAGGCAGCAAGAACTTATGAGCGAATCCTCTCCTGGAGGATACGGATCCCGGCAGGCACGGTCGCCCCCCCCCCCCTCCTTTTTTCCAGGCGCTGAGAGCCCGCAAGCTGCCCAGACCTCGGGCAAGGCCGAGCACACTCGACGAGACATGAAGCGAGAATCGCTGACGAGAGGATTCTCACGCCACCCGGGCCGGAGGACGTCATGCCTCCCCCGCACCCTGCGCCGGCAGCCTACAAGCTACCACTATATAAGTCCAGCTGCTGCTGAGCTCGGGAGTCATTCTTTCGCATCTCTAGCAACCTCCCACTGCACTGCCAGTGCTCGGAATCTTCGGACATGTGACCAACCTTCGAGTAAGCCCTTGCGGCTACTTACTATTTACGTTGACGACCAGTCAGCTCAACGACATACAAACACGAACATTTTCCTTTAACTTCACTTTGTCTCCTCTAGGTACCTTTATTAAGCAGTTCTTTAACTATTTATTTTTCGTCTAGAACCAGTATTTCCCTTTTACTAAGAATCGGGTCACCTACACCTGGAACCATACAGTTACCATCATCTATGTTTAACTTGGTAGGATGTAGCACTGGTCACATGTTTATTGAGTTCTCAATAAACACACGTTGCTTTCTACCTTTCTGTTTTATTTCCAGTGTATTTTTTTGTATCCACAGTTGAAGGTAGATTACGCTGTGCACTGGCGATGGAAACCGGGAATTTTGGTAAACCGAATTAAGAAATACATATTAGATGGCTACTTGTTTCTTCCCAGCTACACATCAGCACTGTCAGTGCTCATGGGGGAGAAACAGTGACGTCACAATCACTAGCAACACCTTCATACCAGGAGGCGCGACAGACTCGGGTTGCTTTTCACCATCCGCACTGATTAGTGCACGGAGACTGTGGTCTACAGTGTTGCCGGGCATTCTAGTGCAAACTCACAACCAGTGGAGTCGTGGTGGTCCACATGGCTCCACATCCCTGATCAGCCCGCCTACGTTGCGGGATCAGTAGGGACTCTTATTGATCTCGAGCCGGCAAGTCACTATTGGGTTACACTGTTAATATTTCTGTCTAAGTGCGCTGCGTGAACTATAGAGCTTTTACCCTATGCCTCATGAGAGGAGGAGTGGCAGAAAACGCTGGGAGCATCACCTGGCTCACCCTACTCTCAGGCCGAGGATAGCATCACCCCATCCTATGCAGAATAGACAGGTGGAATGGGACCGTGCCGCCGAACTCAAACGAAGAGCAGTCGCACCTGCTCCGTTTGTGTTCATTAACTTTCCACCGTCTATCCGCATCCACACTAAGTGTCATCTGATTGTCACTGGGCTCCTGATCAGTACTGAAGGGCGCCTAGGCTGGGTAACCACATTTTCTGGTCTAAAGAAGCTTGCCTTTGGAACATCCATTCCGGCATCGACATAATTTGTCCCGCCAAAAGGTATATCTACCTAGAATACACAACTAGAAGTAAGAGTGTACAAGAACTAGCCAACACCCCTCATCCCATCCCAGTTAAGTAAGTCGCTTTTGGTCTAGCGGATAAAATCCTTAACTAACGTGTCCAGTCTGTTTTATCGGACACATGTCAATGTGTAGTTGGCATTTCTGGAGAGAGTGTTTCAGTTCTGGTACGAAATGGCTGAATCCCCATGCCTAACCTGAATTTGCCAGGTAATAATTATTATTGGTACAGCACAGAATTTGTGTGTATTTCTTGGGCTTCATTATGTTACGTGTAGTATAATTGTGTACAGTATACGTCATCAATTTTATAATCATTGTTTTAGTTAACCTGGACTTGTAATATGATAAATGGTAGCGTCATGAATATATCCAGAATATGTATGGTGGATATTGAGTGTATTTTTACAGCATCACCTTTCTACCTGCTATGTACGTGAAGGGCCTAATGAAAATGCATTAGTCTAGTTGTTTTGTTTGGTAACATGTAGGCCTAATAAACTTGACCCATTTCTTTTAATATAAATTAGTCTTGGATAAATTTACAAAGATGATATAATTTTATAGCTTGTTCATGGTAATCTGAGCATTTATGATGCAGTCTCATCAGACATATTTGAACCAATAAATACATTTCATTATGGCCTTGGCATTTTGTTTATAGAGTATGGGAAAAGATATACACTATAAATTAGGGACTCACATGGCAGTGTTTACATTAACAAGTGGAGGGATGTGAATTTGCTAAAATAAATAGCTTACTGTACTTAAATAAAAATCACTATTTTTATTAATACACTTCTTAAATTTTGCTTACTTATACAAAAATAATCGGAATGTTTGGTTTCTCACCTGTTCTACGTGGGCTTGCATTGTAACAATCAACTCCACATGTAGTACTGTCAACTGTACCTTCAGTTATTTATGAAAAAATATAACGCCGTACAGTAACGTGAAGATAAATACTGCCATGTGAGTAATTAAAACATTTTATATGTTTCCCCATACTATAAAAAAAAGGCTAAGGCCATAATGAAATGTTTACATTGGTTAAAATATGTCTGAACAGATTGCATCATAAAGTGCTCACCTTACCTTGAACAGGCTAAAATATATAATTTTTGTAAATTTATCTAAGATTAATTTATATTGAAATAAATGGGTCAAGTTCATTAGACCCTACATGTACTTAGCAGGAGGAAAGGTGATGCTGTAAATATACACATAATTCCCCCCATAGATACTTTGGATATATTGCCTCTCTCAGCATTTAAAGTAAACAAAATTGCTCCTAGAAAATTAATTTTATAGTATGGATATATACTATTTATGGTGGTATGTGTCTAGAAATTCTTAAAGATTTTGTACGTGTATTCTACTTACATATGTAGGCCTATGTTAAATTTGCCATTTGTTTGAGTAGACTTGAGTGGTTTGGTATCTGGCATGTTGTATTACGTTTTATTCTTTCCATGTATCATATTACAAGTCCAAAGGATGCATCATTGTATACAGCATCAAATGCTGTATACAATGATCCTACATGTAACATAAGCAAGCCCAACAAATACACACAAATTCTGTACCAATACTAATTCGAGTAATGTTTCACTCAATTGCAGAAAATTATTTTGTGACAACGCGACAGAAATCTCGGGCACGACAGATTTTCTGAATTGAAATAACTTCTAATGACATTGCAGGTACAACAATCGTCAATAAGCAAGTGTATTTTATTGCTTCAAGAGTGGTGGCAATGTTAATTGGTAACATTTGTAATAACATGCAAAGATATTATCTTGTTGGTGTTGTAGGAATATTTAATCTGTAAATTATTTTTTCTGCTTTCTTTAAGCATAGTTGATTGTAGGTAACATTGCAGTGTGTCATCTTGATTGAAAGGTAATATTTATTTGCTTGTGTTTACCGTTTCTTAAAACTGCTTGTTCCTACTATTTTTCTTACTGTAACCGCCTTCCACAATGAAGCGACAAATCTAATTTACATGTTTAAGTTTGTTGGCTTCAGGCAATGTGCGCAATGTTGATTTTATGGAATGATTCTGCAAATAGATTATTTAAAGCTAGCGATGAACAAATGTGACTTAAGCGAATTAAACTTGTAAAGATTTCCATACAAAAACAAAAACTTCAAGGTGTTGCGAATTTTACAGTTAAGTTAGTGTGTTTTGTAAATAATTTATTGGAAGATATGTGGTCTAGTAAAGCTGCACTTTCAACAATATTGTAGTTCGTAAATAATATTTGTTTATTTGCCTATATCGTAAATTCAGTGAGTGAAAGGCTAACTTCAGCCAAAGTTTGTGATGTGTGTGTATATTGCTGCATCTGTACGAATACGTACAGCGATGTATATATCACATTTTGTTTTTTCATTGAAGTTAAATTTTCACTTATAAGAACATCAAAACAATGCTGTCTCATGAAAGATGTAAAACTAAAGGACCCTCCCCCCCTCTTCTTTCTTATCCCATCACTCTTTCCTTTTTCCCTCGAAATAAAATAAACAGAACCCAAACAAACATAACGAGGCAAAAATAAAACTGGTGGGAATGCCCCGTTAATGGAATATATATATATATATATATATATATATATATATATATATATATATATATATATATATATATATATATATATATATATATATATATATATATATATATATATATATAAACACACACACACACACACGCGCGCGAAATTAATTCAAATTCACCGCCATTAAACTGTATTTCAATTTTTTGCTGCCAACCACCATCTTGATCTTTAGTTCACGACCAGTTTCAAGGCACTAATATCGCAGTGCGTCCTCGGTCAAAGATATTAACATAGAAAGTACCCATCTAGTTAAACATTATTTATCTATGGGTATACCCCAACCACATTTTGAATAAACCTCTATTAGGATTAAAATATACTTGTACCCCATATTGTATTTTGAAAGCAATGTCATTTGACACAAATTTGCTTCAAAAAGATTATTTAAACCATGAGTTATAACTTTTCTTCTAGGATATCTTTTCCTTGCAGGAGCGTGAAGCTCTTGAGCAATCTTACTAAAGTTAGTTTGTAATATGACCATCTTCCATTAACTCTTCAATAATAGAAGCAATTATGTTCTAATGTAAATTATTCCCAGACTCTGGAAGCTATGAGAAGTTGTATTCTATCAACCAATTCATTAGGATTGTTCCAGTATATAGGTGAAAAGCGGTTGTCAATTTCATCTTTATATATTCCACTTCCTACTATATCTCCTATTAAATGTATTTTTGGGTGGTTTTCATCTCCTGAACGAATATTAACATTTGTTTGACAAATAAGTTCTTTATATTTCTGCAAATCGGTGTCGGAATATCCATTGCAATGTTTTTAAACAATAATTCAAATAATCCTTCACTGACATCAGTTACATAATCAACTATTTTAGTTTTATTCTCAGGCAAATATTTAATTAACGAATCTCCCAGGAACCAATTGTTTTCATGTCAATAAACACCAAATGTCGTATCGCACGTAGACGTAGATAGTTTTAAAGCTTGAAATGTTTACAATTACACTTTTTTATAAACGTTATCATTCAAATCAACTAACTTTATTAATTTCTCTTTAATATTGTTTGGTTGCGATTCAAATTACGTTTAGCGTATAGTGTTTAATTCTTCCACGTAACGTTTATTTACTGCATCGCTATCTTTCACAGCCATACCCATATTACATAATTTATGTCCATTCAAATATATATATATATATATATATATATATATATATATATATATATATATATATATATATATATATATATATATATATATATATATATATATATATATATATAAATTAGCGTATTCTGGAAGCATTTCAATTGTCTTTATTCCAGTCAAGGGTAGTAATTCATGTAATATTTGAAAGGTATGACAACTTGTTTGTATTTCATATATTTTAGTTTTTCCAAATTTGTAATTTTTCTTTCCTCATTTCATCAGTAGTAACAGACGTAAACAACAGACGTCATCAACAACAGGATGATAGTGTCATAGGACGATAGCGCATCTTTTTTTTTTCACTGGGTTAGTAAACTAAAAACACATGGTGGAACGAGGAAAATAACAAATGTCACCTTCGGCTGACATACGTGACCGACTGCTTCAAAACAATATGTTTTCAATGAGGAAACTTTCTACCAATATATAAGGAAGCATGGCCTTTCTCGGGTATCACAACAGTTCGTCGCAGCACAATCGTTTGTCAGCTGTCAGTCGGACAGCCTGAAACATGTGATCACTGACTCGCACCGACCAGCGCCTGCGACTTTAACCTTCTTTTGTATTTCGGACATTTCAATTCAAATATGTATTAAATTTATTTTCTGTCGGTGCGAGAAATCATTAGGGCGCTGGGGGAGAAAAGTAACGATTCTCTCGTCTTCGTAACCCTCGAAGTGAGAAGTTTTGTTTTATAAAGGCTGCCATTCTGTCTTTTTTCTTTTGTTTTGTTCGTCAGCTGCGAGTGTCAATAGTTTGTTTTGCCGAGACGAGAATAAATCTCCGGTAAACGTTTAACTTCTTTTATTTATTGGCAAAACTGGTATCAACAAACTTTAATTATTATGTAGTCAAAGTCTCCAACCCACGCTGAGCTAGTCCGTTGGTGTTTAGTGAGAACAATGAGAGAACAGGACGTTAACCTGTTACAATTGGTTATTTTCCTCATTTCACCATGTCGTGCCTTGCAATGGCGATGTTTTTAGTTTACTAACACAGTGAAAAGGAAAGGAATAATGCGCTATCGTCCTATGATCTCTGTTGATGACGCCTGTTACTACTGATGAAATGAGGAAAGGAAAATAATAAATTTGGAAAAACGAAAATGTATGAAATACGAAAAAGCTGTCATTGCCACGACCTTTCACATATGATTATCCTTGACTGAAATGTAGACAGTTGAAATACTTCCCGAATATACCAATTATATATATCCAGCTGCAATGCTACAAGACTAGTGTTCAGTTGAAAACAATGCATCTTACTAAACGTTTCAAAAAAGGATGCGGTGTATTGAATACATTGATTAATAAATTATGTTTTGAATTACACTTACTGAAATTCAATTATTGTGGACCAGGTACTAATCTTGCAAAACTTTTGGCACGGAATGATCAAGGAATAAACTCTTTTAATAATGCCTGTAAAGAACACTATATAGTTTACAATTGAACAAACAATTTGAAAGAAAGACATAGAGCGGAAACAATTTTAGCCGATAAAGCAGCAAATATAAGGAAGAATCCATCTACATCTACAGGTGAAAAGCTTGGAGCTTTGGTTGTTGATAAAGTTATGCGCTCGAAGATGAAGAGAGGCATGGGCTTAAAACGCAAAACCAAACAAAAAACAAAGAAAAGAGGAATCATTCCATTCCTATTTCCAGCATTAACAGCTCTTGGATCAATCCTCTGAGGGTTTTCGGCAATTAGTAGAGAAGTTATATCAAAAGGTAAAGAAATGTATTTGAAACCCTATAGAGTTGGACAAGGACCAAAAAACTCCAAACATGGAAAAAAAAAACATAGAAAGTCTTAAATGGTCTTCGAAAACATGCATTAACAAACAAATAAGCTGGATATTCCCTATTTCTGAGGTGTGTATATGGGAGACGATTTACCAAAGAATTCAAATCTTCGTGAATGTATGATTGTTAATTTAGATTCAAAACAAAATGAAGGAACGCATTGGGTTACATTGATAAAAAACTTAAATCAATCATTGTATTATGACAGTTTCGGCAATTTACGCCCTCCAATTAAAATACATGATATTTTAAAAACACGCAATTAAGATACATTTACAAAATGGAGCAATTACCAAATACAATCAATTGCGGACATTTTTGTTTACATTTTTGGCTATAAATAGGATATATAAGTAATTTCAATAGTAAACCATATTAGTAATATGTCAATTACGTTGATAATACGTGCAAATTAGTCGCAATTGCGTGCTGTATATTTCCCTGCATTAGAGTTAGATGGAGAATGGCAAATAAGTTTAATAGAATTCATTACCTACAACAGCATACCAAACATTGATATGCATAACCAATCATTTACGGCTAATATTGGTGAAAAAACATACAAGATTGTGATAGCAGTATGATCTTATGAATTGGATGACCTTAAAACATTCATTAAAGCAGCATTACCTGAAGATGTACATTTCCAATTACATGGAAATCCAAATACGTTAATTAGTGCAACGTATAGTAACGTTGATATCGATTTCTTGGAAGACAATTCAATTGCAAATATGTTAGGTTACGAACGGAGACTGTATCTCGCTAATGCATTGCACGAATCATCAAAACGGGTTAATTGTTGGTAAATGTATGTCATATAAATGTTAATATTGTAGGCAGTTCATATGTGAATGGAAAACTGACAAATACACTACATGAATTCACGTGTGCTGTGGCTCCAGGATATAAAATATTTGAAAAACCTAATACATTGATATACCTTCCAATAATAGTTAATTGTGTTGATGAAATAGTTGTTACAATTGTCAATCAAGATGGTAAACTTATTAATTTTGGAAACAAAGAAATTTTGGTTTGTTTGCATTTAAAAAAAGGTATATAAACGCCTGCATTCCATTGCACATCACAATTATAATGGGTATTGTGGACAATAGTGAATTCGGATGTAAAGTAGGCGGTTCTTTTAAGGAGTATGTCATTAAGGAACGTATTTTGAAGAAAGAAAGTATAAAAAGACGTAAACGCAAACATAAAATGCTCACTTCAAATAAGATACCCGTGAAGTTAACACAAGGATACAAAATGTATTTAAAAGAATTAGGATATACTGTTAATAGAAATAGAAGACATACTTAATGTTGAAGAACCGATCACCTATGAAAATGTAATCACCAATATGGAAATACATGTGTATGAACCATTCCAAGCAGGCCCGTACACGTTTTCTTCGGAAATAAGGATTTCAATACAAAGTCACGATATTTACACGTTACTGTCAAAATCAAGTTTAAGGTTTAGAGGAACAATTAAAAAAACAGCCGATGCAAGTATCTGGCAACTACAATAATGATAAAAAATGGATTACGTCATTTAATTGACAGAATTGCATATCTGCTAAATGGAGTGGAAATCGATCAAACACGAGATGTTGGAATTACTTCCACAATAAAGAACTATCTCTCAGGAACTGTAAACAATATTTATACAGGGCTTATGGCTGGGTGGAACAATGCTAGTGATTACTCATTACAAATAAACCCAGGTGGAAAATACGAAGTTGTTATGCCTTTAAGTATGGTTTTGGGATTTGCTGAAGACTACAAACATGTCATATTAAATGCTGAACAAGAATTAGTTATTCTATTCGGCAGTACACATTTAAATGCTATTTACGATTCGGCTAATAACGAAGAAGGTGTAACATTTGAATTAAGCAGTGTGGATGATGCTGCATATTGAAATAAACACTTGTGAACCTGTAAAATTTTTAAAATTGATTGAAAAAATGGAAGAATCTAGACATTCCATTCAGATTGTGGGCTTTAGAGGTTTTTCCAACACTGCCAACATCACAAAAGTCATTGGGAATGTGAAATAACATTTTTTGTTGGAAAAACCAACATATGTTTTCATTTGTTTTCAAACAAATTGACAAAACAATTTAAAAGCGGATCATTCTGTATTTGATAATTGTGATTTGGAAAATATTAAACTGTATCTAAACAGTCAAGCTTACCTCTATGTGGATTTAAATATGAACTTTGCCAATGGCGAATTCCTTATTTTATATGATATGTACTCAAAGTTTCAGGAAACATATTATAACAAAATTAGTTCACCGATCCTAGAACCTGAATCATTTAAAACCAGAGGAACGTTATTGTGTTTGATGTCAGCAAGCAAGACGACAGAATTTCCAATGGCGTGAGTGAAGTATGAATTGAAATTATTGCAAATACACCATTTTAGCAAATACGCAAGCTTACGCTCTTATAATTCACAACAGATTAGCGAATTACAATGTAAGAGATAAACTGGTGAAAATAATGAGTTGAGTCAGTTGGCGATGAACCATGGCTGAGATGAGATATTTTGCAATGTGCAAGGATTTCAGTCTGCAGAAAAAAAAAATTATTATTATAGAATTAGCTATCACTGATATGGAAGAATAAACTACTGTATTCAATTTTAAATCACTATTTGACTAGAAATATCTAACTCCTAAATACAAGAAAATGAATAGATGGGTTACTAACCATCATCATGGTTTAAAATGGGAGAGTGGATGCATAGAGTATGAGAAAGTTGAAGATATTTGCAAACATTACCTAAATAATTGTGAAATATTTGTAGGTGCAGTTGAGCAAAAACGTGTTTTTGAAAGTGTGTATAATGGAAAAGTAATAGATATTCAAAAAGAATACAATTGCCCTTTGTTCAAACAATTGCGTAAAACATCTGCTTCAACGTTTTTCTTTGCAGAGGAAAACTCAAAATTAATGTTGAATTGGGCAATGAGGACTGACTGGGATGAAATAGACACTGATGATTCTCCTCCCGAATCACCTGTGGATATTAGTTGAGTCATATGCCATTATTTAGGAGGAGTACAATTTACTGTAATAAGTATTTGCTTGTATGTAATCCACTACTTCGTAAAGATGGATCATCAAGACAACGAAATCACATGCTCATGTATACAGAAATCAAAATGTAAATTGAATATCAGCAAGTTATTAGCATATTGGAGTAAACCATTTTGACTTTGTTTCGGAAAGAAATAGTTTTAGCAACTATTTTTTAAACAGGTTGTGTTTGTTTAGTATGCTAATGTTTGGAGCTAGTTCTACTTGGTAGTGTTTTGTATCATCCTGTAGTTACCTGTGTTTGTTTTTAAGCAAAACTGTTGTACTTGCTTGTGTTAAATGGGTTTTTTTTTTATCATCCCATGTTTGTATATATTTTTGTAACTAAATATGATGTAAAATGAATCCATTTCTTAAAATTTATTTACCCTATTCCTTATTAAAAGTAAACTGGTTTTAGTAAGAAAAATATTTTCTCCACAGAAAGGGAAAAGTTCTGGAAGCGAGTAGTCTATCCTCTTTTCCATTACTAGCTATATAATATACCATCCAGCATAAGGCTTGGTTGTTATCAGCTGGGTTCGAGTCTTGGTTAGGTATGATTGTAATCATGTAAACATAGAAAATAATAAAGAACGAATCACTGTTAATTAAACTTATATAAATTTGTTTTTCCACAGGAAAAAAAAAAAAAAAAATATATATATATATATATATATATATATATATATATATTCAATTTTATAGATGTTTAAACTTAAATGAATAACGTGGAATATTTTTGATCAAACATTATTAGTTAACAAATATCTACTCGCTTTGAAATTGTTCAAGTATAGCAATTGCCAATATCCCAAAAAACCGTTACGTTTAGAGATCTGAGGTCCAAGCAGTGCGACCATTCCTTCAAGTTTAAATTTCAATAGTACCAACTACAGAAACTGAGGTTTCAGAGGTTGGCAGTCTGAGTAGATATATAATGGGCGTTCTGAACCACCCCACATTTTCATAGAAAATCGTGGTTTTTTGCTCCAAAATCATGGTTTGAATTATAATAAATTAAGCATTCTAAAAACAAGCAAATTTACACCAAAATCAAATAAATCGACCACTTTTTCAAAAATGCCCGAGCAGGATTTTCAATGAAAAAAAATAAACAAGCAAATTTCATTGAAAGTCAAGCAATTTTACCACAAAATCAAGCAATTTCACCCCAAAATCAAGATTTTTTTGTTGAATTTCAGTCCCCTAAATATTGTGCATGAATAGTGAGTGCAAAATTTTTATCCAAATTTAATGATTTTTCCTAGAATTTCAAACAATTTGACCCCAAAATCAAGCAATTTTCTTGCTTTTCAAGCAATTTTTCATGCTTTCTAGAAATAGTAATTTTGCAAGGGAACAGTCTAAATAAAGCAAATTTAAGATAAAATCAAATGAAAATATTAAAAAGAATCCCATATATAGAAATCTAAATATTTGTTGAGATAACTGTATTAAAACTGCAGGAACCAAACTGAATGGTCAAAGAATTAAATTAATGTTCCCAGTATACACTATTGGGGATTCGTCTGGGAATTTGTAGTGGTGGTGAGGCCAGGCCTAGCTTCAGCTAGGAAACATTGCCACCTTAGCTACCACCTGTATTCACCTTTCTAGGTATGTCTTAGTCATGTTACAACCGTTGTACCTAACTCCAGCTTTGTAGGATCATTCGTGTTGGACATTAAGTCAGGTAGTACCAGTTTTACCCTTGCCTCAAGCATCTGTAGAAATCTACTTGCAGTCCCTTGCCGACCTATTTGCCAACGTCTGTCTGATCCATCTTCTCGCCCACATTAGGGTACAGGCTAAGTGTGTTGTTCAGTTGGTTAGATCAATGAAAGCAATCACACTCTTATCACAGCTTGTTTGTTTGCTACCAGCACACTTTCTTTAAACTGCATTTCTTCTGATTCTGGGGACCTGGGTATGGCAGTAATCCCACATTATTGGTCACCACAGGGAAGGAGTGTGTGAACCTTTGCTTACGTTAACAACAGATAATTTGGTTCCCAGTGATCACCTGACCCATAAACAGGCTTTCCCAGCCAAAGTCCTCCCAGAAGATCATTGACATGACAAACAGATACAAAAACTCCCTTAAGACAGACTGCATTAAGAGTGCCTCTGCTTTCCAGCTCTCAGGTGGGGTGGAGAGATTTGGGTGGCTCTTAACATTAATGTTCATGATAGTCAATAAGGATGAGGTGAGGTGAGTATGGAGCAGCGGCGTATTTTGATGGGGGGAGGGGTGTTAGTGGGGTATCCCTGAGAAAACCTGCAGACCAGTGGCATCGTCCAGCGTTATTCCCACATGTGAAAATATGCGAACAACCCTGCTGGGATTCGAACCTGGTTCACCTTGGTGGGATGCAAGTACATATCTCAGGTGGAGAATTATTTTGACACCATAACTAATAGACTCCAGACAGGTGTGGTGTCATAACAAACAACAAAAAATTGACTTTGTATATGGGAAAACTTAATAGGTACCAATTCATGTTAAAATATTTTTGGCAACAAGAAGATGTAAATAATAAGTTTCCAGGGTTTCATTTTATTTAAAAGACATCTGCCTACTGAATTAAATTAATATTTAATTAAAAAAAAAAAATGTAAATTTTATGTCTGAGAAAGAATTGGTATCAGAATAAACCAGAATGGTAACTAGCAGAACTATGAATCGGCAATTTGTAGTGTAATAATATGAACGAGAATTTACGTGATATGTGTGTAAATTTGAATGTTGAAATCAAATGTCTTTTATCAACATTTCATACACTTCTGTTACCCACTGTTATGTTAAAAAACATTTTTTTTCACATATCGGAAGATAGATTGGGGAAATCTCTTACCCACAAAAAACTTTGTAACACTTTTTATTTTTGACATCGAAGTAAGAAAGATAGTTTATCAGAAATTTTTTTTCTCTAATGTTATGCACTTTAGAAAACCAAAGCTAAATTTTGTCATAATTATTTTGGTGTTAATTGAACAATGAAAATTTTAATTTATGTTGACATATGATTGCTTTGGCAGCTAACCATGTTTAACTTTATGAACCAGTGAATGTTATCTTGACATGAACACAGTGTGTGAGTTGTTGTTCATGACATTTCTGGTCTTTTCTGTTCCAATGTACTTCACTATTTTGTGCAATAACATGTCAACCTTAAAGGGGGTCTATGTGAATTTGGTGATGCTGATGTTTTTTTTTTAATGGAGAAATGTTAGACTTTTCATGAGGCAATAAGGGTGCAATAAGGCATGATACTGCTATTCCTCTATATTCACATATTATTTTTTCTTATCATTTGTGTATTTATCAGGCATGTTTATATGCTATACAGTATTCTTTTTTACTGCGAATTCAGTTTATATATATATTTTTTTCTAGGTTGACATTAGCAAAGCGTCCATGATGTGCAATCTTATACAGTCCCTACTAATTGAGCTGGACCTTGACTGGAAGTTTGACTTGCAACGTCACAAAATGACAATTGCACAGGCGTTTGTTTTCTCATACCTGTGGTCCCTGGGAGGCAATGTTGATGACATCTACCAAGAGAAATTGGAGACTTTTATTAGATCACAGTTCACAGATCACCTTGAAGCAAGGTTTGTTCATATTTTCTAGAATCTCGAAATCTTTTGGAATGTAAGTCTTATCAATAGGATGTTAGCCTAGTGTTTATTCTGCTATATTGAACTCTATTGTAAACTGTAGTGATATATGTATGTTTTACAGTGTGATCAGCTTAGTCCATAGGAAAGTACCTATTTATCTGAAAGGAAGACGACCCTGATTCTAAGATTACCCCTTCCTAAAAAAAATATTTTTAAGGGAAAAATATTTAAACCTGAATTCAACACTACCCTTGTGAAGTGCTGAAAAAATTATTTAGGTTGAAAGTATTTTTTGCATGAATTTATGACAAACCCTGCAAGAAAAAATGCTATTATATGAATACCATATGATATATTTTATTTACTTTTAAAGAAAGCTAATCACAATTAAATATGTGTGCCTAACCTGGCTGTATGGTAGCAGCATCTTTCTTACACTGTAAAACTTTTGTGGGTGTTATATATTTGTGACTTGAGCCATTTTGCTTCCCAGCAAAGCGCTTCTTTATGGGCCAGTGACTTGTCAAAGTTGACAGGTACAGTCTCAGCACTACAAAAATACATATAGCCGAAGGGCACATGGAATTTAAGCATGAAAAACCTTTGTCAAAATCCTCTGTCTCATGGCACGCCAATTTTGGAGGACTAACTGCTACCTGAGTAAAACTGATTAATAGAAGCCTGTAGTAATTTTGTGCATGTAACACGAACTTCAATACTGAACTAGTAGTGTCACACATTTATGGTATTTGTGCCTAGGTTTTGAATTAAAGATTACTCCGAATTTTAGCCAACCCCTTATTTTTTCTATTCCTTTTCTGTTAAAAAACCTTGTCTTCTTTTCGGGTAAATATGGTATTTTATGTTTATCAAGGTGACATCCCTAACCCACTATTGGGGCTGCATTTGGCATAGTGGCTAGAGCAGTTGCCCTCCACCAAAGCGAACCATGTTCAATTCCTGGGAGAGTCACTCCTGGATTTTTGCTTCTGGGAATTGTGCCATATGATGATGATGGTCAGCGGGTTTTCTTGGATATCTCTCGTTTTCCTGCCCGTGCATTCCAACACTACTCCATATCCACCTCGCTTCATCCTCAGTTGCTCTCCACCCTATACCCCAACTCATTATTATTGCATACATGTGCTTTATTGGATGGTGTCTCTTTTTTCTACTAGACACAACACTGCCAGAGCAATGGTACTAGTAATTGTGCCAGCATGTGCATGCTGTGCTAGAGGGAGCTGGAGAATGCATGTGGTTCATGTACCCATGATTTGAGTTATCTTCAGGTTATTGTTGAGAAGGTGAATGATTGGATGCCAATTCTTTTATGTTGCTGTTTATCTTATGCACCACTTTTAAACGCACCACGATTGGTCATCAAGGTTTACTGTGTGGGAATAGTTATATTCAAATTGGATTTCAATTCTCAAATGAAATTGTGTATCATAAAACTACTTTACCTAATTATCAAACACAATCTTAATATGAGTAGAATAATAACAAGGAACCATAACTAATAAGGTCATAACTTTTACTTGGAATAGAAATTAATTTCAGCTCAAATTCATATATAACTGTCACTACTGAATAAAAGAATCAAGTTCACTGTAGACTTGTTTTTATTGTTACTATGCGTACACATCAGCATGCCAATGAAATTATGATTATCTCGTTCATGACTAGCTAATTCCACTTGGGTGTTCCCCAGCCCACAATTAATCTAGTGTACGCCTAGATGGATGATCTCACTGAGGTGCGTGAAAGCACTGCCTTCACAAGGGAAGAGGGCTGACAGCCGCTAGGGTGGACTGGCGGTTTTTGCCTGAAGACAGGACACTGTGAATTACAAATGAAACCCTTGACGAAAACATTAACACGTGTGATTACTCGGCATCACTAAAGTAAACTCATTGGGGCTCGCCCTCTAGCATGTGGGTAGTGTGGTGACGGCCTATACACAGAGCCGGCTAAGATAGGAATAATTGCACCGTACACATATTACAAAATTTAAAAAACCCTCAAAAGGTACATGAAACAGGATGGGACATGAGATGAGTATTCACAATAAACACGCACATGCGTGAAAACAAGTTTATATGGCGCAGATGCCGCTGGATGAAGTTCGTAGCGGACCACGTGGTGCAGGTGGAATTGCAATATTTATTTGGAAAAACGGCAAATTAAATTCAGACAAAATATTATTCTGAGAGAGAAAAATATTCTCTTTATGATTTAACTGATTGCAGGTGTGTACCATGCCTGATGGCGGTAAAATAAAAAATTAACATGACCGCATGGTCAAGTACAAAAAGTATGGATTAACGTGAAATTACACGGAACCCTGACAAAATTGAACATAGAACCCTGAATAAAATATTGCACATACGATATTACATTAATAAGCTCTCTAAATGCAATCATGGCGTATACAAATACTTGGCGTCCGTCAGCCACGTGGTTATACATGATGTTGCCGTAAAATATTCAAACATGAAAATTATCCTCAAATACATACATGAAAACAAAGCCCTTAAAATTGCACGTAGCAATAATGTAGAAATTACAGTGGACTGCCACTAACATAGGCCGATGGGGCCTGATTCAAGTTGCGCTGGTCCAACATCTTTCTCCTCCTTCTCGATTAAGTTAAAAACGTCACATGGGCGAAATAAATTGGTAAAGAGGAAGCATAATGCTGGGGAAATGTCTGGCAAAACGTACGCAAGCAAAGGTTGACCGGTAAACTAAATTGGCTATTGAAACCTACATCAGTGAACAAAAAGTTGTAGTGCGTACGTGACAGTGTCTTACCTCGCCAGCTCTCCTCGACAAACTGTTCAGAGGAAAGTGTCGCACGGATCTGCCATGACCACCTACGGTGTTCACATAAGCAGAAGTGCTATGCACACCTAGTAAAATATTTTATTATGGAAATATAATGGCTCAAATTAAATTAAATATTGTTTTTCATTTTACAATTTTCTTATGAATTTTTCATATCATTTCAGTGTTTCTTTATGATGGCGTTCAGGCCGGAATGTTAGTGTTCTTAATCTCAGTGCCACGGGCACTTTGAATTTCATAACCAAACAATTTCAAAATAACAACAAACACTTCAAAACATTTAATGACATATTAAACCCTGCAAATACAAATATAAAGCACATTTTATGCTGAAAAAAATATTTATGTGAGTGATCAGAATATTGGCCTCTTTGCGCACGTGCAAGACACAGGACACGTGCGTGGTGAGCTCCGTCATAGGCTTTTTGCGCCGCTGGGTATTAGCCGGCTTCAAGTTTTCTATCAGCAGAATATTAAAACCTCTTCATATAGTCTAATTATAACTTACGGTCTTGTACATTGCTGATATAATTCGCATTTCTTCCAGGAATATATTATAGAACTCTTGATGTTTTATATATTATAATTACAGATGATTATCGAAATAATTCTCTCCGAAATATCAAGAATGGAGACTTTTTTGTGAAAAGAAATTCTCTGCAAGAGTTTTCAATTTGTGTAAATTAACATGGTATAATATTTACTTTAGGCAGTGGCATAGCCTAAAGAAACGAATTCAATAAAATATATAAGTTGAAAAGTGTAGATTTCATTGCTGTATCTGCATAATTATGTAGAACTTAAATTAAGACATACCATGATCTATAAAATAGTTTTATAATTGGCAGGAGTCTGTAGGATAACCATATTCAATTTTACTTCACCCCTTACATTTTGTCCTTCCAATTAGAATGGGTGTATATATGCCACTCCTTTATATAATTCTGCCTCGCTGCACTGGGGGATATTTAAAAAACAGTGCAATGGCTCCAGGGAGCAGATTGGTTCATCATTCTTTCCTGAGTTCCAGCGTGGGGCAATCAGCAGTGAGAGTTCCCTTGCATCAGGAATGCCCTTGTTTATTGGGCCCAGGATAATTTAGAGTCATCTAGGGTGGCCAAGGATAGTTTGGAATAAAGTGCACATTAACAACCAGTAGCATTCTGGGTAGAGCAGGAATACTACCCCTATGAGTTGTAGATCTTGCTTCTAGCTGAAATATAACAACTTCAACAAGAATCAACCCACAATCTAGTGCTTTCCCTATGGGAAGCTGTGATCTTTTTGGGAGCCTTTGTACGTTGTTTTTAGTAAAGCCTACATGCAGAGAAACAATTTTAAAAGAACCTGCTCTGTGTCATAGGAATCTGCCAGCATTGATGGCTTACAAATTTTATGCTTGTTTTGTGAACAGATCTCTTTTTTGCATACCATGGATTCTCATGTACCGAAAACACATGTATCGAAAAACTTTATGCACTAAAAATTTTCTGTGGTTCCAGCAAAATTCCTATATAAATAATGTTTATATTGTTTATCAAATATTGTATAAGTCGGAAAATCTTTTTTTGTCGTCACTTAAGATATCATGCATCTATACTTTTAAAAAAATATTTGTTTATGCAAACATCTAATAACTGAGTGTGAAATACATTAACCATGGTGCTCTCCTCACCAGTTCAGCTGATGGTCGTGACTTAGAAATCAGGCAGTCGAGCATGACTTTGCTTCTTCCCCTGATGTACCTGACGAGAGGAGAAGTGGTTACTTAAGAAAAAGCATTGAGTCCTCTATCACTTTCTCAGCCACACACCTTTCTTCTTTCTCTTTCATGCCAGCAAGAAGGGAAGCAGGTATGTAGCAAGGCAAGCTGTCTCTTAGCATCCACTCTCTGTCTCTCTCTTTCTCTACCACACTATTACTTCCTCCCTTTACATGCTTGTCAAGAGGGCAATCAGTTTCTAGCAACTAGTGCTGTGTCCTTGCATTCACTCTCTTTTGGCTGGGCGGCGGGAGGTAGATATTGGCTATCTTTGGGTACACTCATTTGCAGCTCATTATGGCCTTGCATAATATTGTTTTCTCTTCTTTGCTTGGTGCCTGGTGATTGACTTTAAGGAAGGGGGGAAGAACACTTCATTTGTTCTCGATTATCTTTTGCTGCAACTTGCCACAGTATGAAGCACTTTGACTCGTCTCCTCTTAGCACTTTGACTCGTCTCCTCTTGCTTTGTGAAAGGGGTGACTGACAAGAGATTACACACTCATGGAATTTGTTGTGGAGGTCTGGTGTAGGGTGCTGGCATGGCTGGTAATGTCTGAAGAAAGACGATAACATTTAAGCAATATTTTTTAAAACTCTTTTCATTATTTGAAAATTATGGTGCAAATGTAATGCAAGTGTGACATCTATGCGATAAAACATAGTAGGCCCTACCTCATATTTCCTCCTGAAAAATGTATATATATAGTATTAAAAAATGTTTCTTGGTGAAATAATATTCTTTATTTAGGAGAGTTGATGTGAAATGGTTTTTAATGTACTATTTACAATGTTTTTTTTTAAATTCCCATTTTTATTGTGTTTATGAGTTAATCTTTATTCAAAAATATGTATCTTTAATACTCAACATGAGCTTAATAAGTTTAGAAGTTGTATTTTATTGATTTACATGTCAGTTGCTTATCTACTGAATGCCTGTATGTATGGTAATTTTTTGGAGTTCCCTGAAAAACTGTAGTTACTGAGTTTACATTTATGTGTTAGACTGCCTGATGCTGAAGAATTGTGGAATTATTATCTTGATCCTGTTACGAAGGCATTTGTTAGATGGGGCAAAATCATACCACCTTTCAAATATGATGCAAACGTTCCTTTCTTCGACATGCTTGTTCCGACGACTGACACTGTAAGGTACGGCTACGTGCTAGAGAAGCTCTTGTCAGTTTCTAAACCTGTGCTCTACACAGGACTGACTGGTAAGTGTGACATTATGTCGTGCATGAATATGTGTGAAATTAGATTTCGGCTTTCACCATGTATGCATATGCATGTTGTGTTAGTACTAGTAATGCCTGGTTCACATGTATGTTGGTCATGCCGAACAGACAGAGCGGAAATCTAGAACAGCCAATCACAAGCCGTCCTTGGTGTCAACACAAGTCGCGCAGAAAGAAAATGAGCTTATGCTGATATTTTCTGCTCATGGAAAGAGCAGACATCGTCGATATATTGCAATATATTGCTGTATATTGCACTCTGAAGGGAACACTTTCTATGTTCACTACAAAAGGAAATGTACGTATTTATAATGAAATACATGAATATAAACGTTAATTTTATTCAACATTTGTATAAAATAAACCTAGTTTGAAAATAAACTGATAGGTAGCACTGAAGTGTAAAATATTTTTGGATTTAAAAATAAAATTAAAATTTAGTAAATAAATCACACTAGAATGGAATTATTAAACTATAGTGGAAAGAAGACAGCATCTAGTTTGTTATCTATAATTTATTTTAGAATCTTAGTGTTAAAAATCATGAAATAACAGCAAAATGGCTACGCAGAAAATCTGATTACATGTGAACACCTATTGCTTCTGCCTGCTCTGGCTGTTTGGCATGATCTGCATACATGTGAACCAGGCATAATACTTAATTTAATATTTAACGTACATCCAAATGTAACCTTTCAGTACCAAGAGCTAAAAAATTGGCTTTTGTAGTTTGTGCAAGAAATACAATATGTGGGCCCTGGATTTTTTACTTTGTCTCATGTTCCTTTATAACACTTACAATGCTTTCTGTGAAGCGTTGTGTAATGTTACACTTTTTGTTTCTTTTACCAACCACAGAAAGCACTTGTGACTTCTTTTTATGCTATTTGCAACTATTTTAGATTGATTATTGTGTGGTGCATGCAAGATAGTACAACAACATTTATTTACAGTCTGCCTTTATAAACTGGCTTCGCAGAAATGAAATAATATAAAATATCTAAGATATGAATAATGTTCATACACAGTCTGAGATGGTCGGTGTGCCACCTTCGTGCTAGTTACGATAATGACTGTCTCTACTTCAGCGCCTCATCACTGATCTCGGTGGCTTGGCAGCCACTCCTTCTTTCTCTTCAATACCCCCACCTTTATTCCTCTACCTTCAATGCATCACCATTTTTTATGTATGTTAATTAAGTTTACTTAAGTCTATGTACGAGTGCTCCTCAGTCTATTCTGCTGAAAGCAGCAGCGGCGAGCATTTAGAAGTTATGCTTTTCGGGACCATGGCGAGATTGCACCAAATTTATACATTTTGAGAAATGTGGGTGTTGGAATTTTATTCTAAAAGTTTTTCATTGTCAAGGAGCCTTTGCCACGTTGGCCTTTTGCAACATGTCAATAACGGTGAGTTGTGGTGAAGAATTATTATAGCATTTGTAACCACTCGGAATTTCAGAATTTCGCTCAGTTGTGTGTTTTAGCTGATATTCAAGTAGTAGTGCAAGTGTTCGAGGATGTGCGGTGTACATTTATTTTCTAAATTGTTTCTTAATAGCACATTCAAAATTTTTGTTTTGCAATCGGTGCTTAGTATTTTGTGTGATTTAATTATCATGTTCTGGTGGCCGCAGTCCCATTTGATTGTGCTACACTTGGTTGGTTAATGCTCGCCCACAACTCACACATTGTCGTATTTAATATTGCACCAGTATTATTTCAAGGCTAAATATTTCATCATGGTTCTCGATGAGATACTGTTTGATCAATATATTTGTCATTTTGAAACCTTACGTTTTAAACTTAGGCTGTTTTGATGAAATGAGTGAGCCTTTGCCTTGTCCCCTAAAAGGTTGCGCCTTCTCGATCGTCGTAATTTCGGCACTGTTTCCTTTTGTAACGAATTCTAATTAATATGTTCATACAAAAGTCAGGTTTAAAATGGCAGTGATGGGTCATGTGAATTTAGTATGATATTTCATAATTACAATTGATTGTTGTTGCTGTTTCCATTGAGTCAATTTTATGTTTTGCCATTAAAGAGCCTGAGTATTTATACAGTGTATAAGAATTGTAATCATATTCTAGTCAAGTTGTGAAGAGATAAGTTTTATTTCAGCCCCAAATTGTTTGCCTGTTGAAAGTACCTTTTTATTTGAATTTTGTCGCCATTAAAGCACTTGTTTTATCATTACAAGTAATTTTTTTTATAATGTAAAATAATAGTGTTTATATTCAGAACACTGATTTTAAATTCCTTGCTCCCAAGTTAAGAGTAAAGGGGCAGCTAGTATTATTCTTGGTATATGTGTTTCTGTTGTATTATAAATGAGCCGGGGTCATAAAAAATATTGTATGATATTGGTTCTTGTTGTGAGAGGTAATGTGTATGAAAAATCATGAGTATTTGCAACTGATTTGGTGCCACGCCACAGAAAAGGAACACACGCAATTAGAATTTTGTTGTACCAGTTATTGTCTGCGTTAAACACACTTTTGTCAAATAAATGAAATTGTTAATGAATTTGTGAAACAGGTTGAGAAATATGAACATGTGTGAGTATTAAGCTGCTACTGGCAGGCTTCTGCCTTTTGGCATTTATCCACTCTCTCTCTCTCTCTCTCTCTCTCTCTCTCTCTCTATATATATATATATATATATATATATATATATATATATATATATATATATATATATATATATATATATATATATATATATATATATATATATATATTGATACTGCAACCCTTCATGGTTCCCGGGAAAAATTACACGTTTGTGGTTGATTGTTACATGCACAACATTCTGTTCATTTAGTATTTTTGTATGATAGTTGAATGTGGTTTTTTTAGACATAAATTTTAAAAAAGAAGCTCATTTCAGCTAACCTAGTAAATGATAGTAAGGAATCATTTATGAACAAAAAGATATTTTATCTTCACTAAACAATGCATATTTTGTAAAAAATTTACAAATAAAAAAAAACCCATGTTTTACATATTTGAGTTTAATAAGGAAACATTTAATTGCATATAAACAGTGTAAGTATATTTTCATTCGTATAGGGTACCTTGTGCACCTGGGAACTGCTTCATTGTAAACTTTGGGAGGATGGCCAGAATCTGTGCAATTACATTGCTTCTCGGGTTTTCCCATTGTGTGTTCCTGCCAGGACGTCATGACAAATGGATACATCACACCTACATAACTGCCTCACTGCAATATTAAACATCAGTGTAATATGTGTGATATTCTCAAGGTTATCCCACGTTCCACCTGAGTTACCGCAGTGGCATCTGACCAGCCAAACTAGGTCAGCAACTACAACCATGTTCATGCCAGGTTTTAGGGTTTCGCTCTGCCATTGACTAGACCCCGATAAGTGTGTCATACTAATCCCAGTCATTGATTGGTTTGTTGGTGCCCTTACGGACTTAATCACCAGCAGACCATCATGCAGTAGTTATTATGTTTCTGGTAAAGTCATGGGTAAGGGAATTTTCGGCTCAATTAGTGAACTATCCAGTCCTGCAACCTGCTGGTGACCTCACCTTATCACCAAAAATTGTTTGAACATTGAGCGACTTGTATTACCAAGCAGAGAACACATTTTCAGTAACTTATTGTGGGGAAATTTGATTATTTATATCAATTTCTTCCAACACACATCTTCTTAATAAATTTATATCCTCAAAGGGTCTATTTCACACCTTTTGTCATCAAACAATGTGTAAGCACCAAACCCTAGTGCAGCATAACTCGCAACAAGTGTAAGTGTATGGGAAACTCATAAGATGTCATTTTGAATAGTTTATTATTTATGACCGTGAGGAAATAAATTTTAATAGCATTATATATATATATATATATATATATATATATATATATATATAATATATATATATATATATATATATTATATATATATATATATATATATATATATATATATATATATATATATATATATATATATATATATATATTCCTGTTTTAAAATCACACTTATTTTTAACTGAAATGTTTTTAATCACTTTAACTATACATTTGCCTTGTGAACACGGCATTGCCAACATAAATGTAGATATCTGTCTTGGATTACGTAAGCTTTGGCTAATATCTGAGATATTCAGAAAAACTAGTTTCCTTCCTTTACACAGCTGGCAAGGTGATAGCTATTGCCTAACAACCAGAGTAGCATCCTTGCTCCCTCCTTCTGTTCTCTGAGACCAATTTGGAGGAAGAGGAGTAAAGAGTTTCTCTCCTCCCGCTGCTGTGTAAACTCACTGGCCAGTTGAGAACCACTTCGCCTGCGCAGAGCTGATTGAGTATGCACGGGGCATTCAAAATTCAATGTCATTATTTTATTATTCAGAGCATGTTGTAGCAATCTCCCTTCCTCCTATGCCTTGCCACTGAACTATAACTGCAATCAGAATGCTGGTAATCAGTTAATATATGTAATAGTTATCACCCTGGGAGGGGGATTAGCTCAGGGGGTGCGTAGCTGTTAATGACTGATTAGTAACCCCGAATTCCTTTAAACACAAGACTTTTATTGAAATGTTAAATACACATTTGTGGATAAGATGATTAACATAAAACTGAATAAGACAAAGCATTAACTCCTTAAACAAGCATACATGAATTTACAGTTACTATCAATAATACAAGAGCCAAGATAGATCTGCCTAACCTTGCCAGCGATAGTTACGTTAAGTAGATTGGGGAACGGGGTCTTGATAGGTAACCTTGCGCCTAACTGCCAACTCTCGTTATGCTCACTATATAAGAAGTGTTTGTAGATGGCCAAGAGCTCCTCTAGGCTTGGATAGTAGAGTTGCCCTCGTCTTTGGCTTTGATGATTCCTCACGTTGTCGACTCCGACAACTAGATTCCTCACGTTGTCGGCTCCGACAACTACTTGTAAAGCAGCACTGGTTGCTCTGGTACGTCTGTGCAGGGGGGTGGGGGGGTCATGCGCTGAACTTATATAGTCCGTCGCAGTAGGTCACTGGGAATTTTTGATAAAATAACCTTAGCGCCTCACTCTTGTCACTATACCCCGTCGTACCTTAAGTTAAATGTGTGCGGCCCCTTAAGGTGGCCGCTACAATGTGAAAGTTTGGGGTTTGGGGACAGCTTGCAATAAATTACATATGGAATTTTGTGGTGTTATATTCTTTGTTTAAATGAGTTGAATAAAAATGTTGTTAAAAAAATTATTCATCCCATAAACGAGCTAGGAAGAGCTCGGATCAAGCCATGACAGTAGCAGACTACCATTCACATGCCAATAGAATTGATTCCACGCGTTGGACACCCTCAGACACGATTTTAATTGCTGTGTTTGATTATAAAATTGTACTGCCCACCCAGATTCTGACATTTGGTTGCCACCCTCTTGAACCAAGATGGTTTTACCTGATGAGCCACTACCCAGAGATAACGAAGAAGGAAGCTACAAGAGGCACCATAGGATCGCAGCATTCCTGCTGCCCCGTGACGTCACACCAGCCGAGCCTCGAGCTGAGGTTGTAAACTTGTCAGCAGCCTCAGCTCAGGACGATAAGGAATGTGCAGCTCCGCTGCAACCCTACGATAGTCAGCCCTGCGGAGAAAGGCTGTCATCCCCCGCATACCCGGAAGAGCTCTGAAGCACTGCTCTTCAACTATATAAGGAGGCACAGGAATGCCTCTAGCCAGAGTTCGCCGGCTTGCTGGCCGCATAGGTCAGCAAACTCTCCCTTGTCTAACCAAGACCTCCTCCTCTCCTGCAGCTTGCAAAGGCTCAACCTCACCTGCAGCTTGAAAAGGCTCAACCTCACCTGCAGTTTGAGAAGGCTTCTCCTGCACCAGCCGACTGCAAGCACCGGCAAGATGCTTCAGAGGTAACCTCAATGTCCCAAACCCTGAACGCCTTTACCGCAGTCACTCCTTTGACTCCACGGTAGCAGGTCATCACAGCGTCACCTCTGAACACCCACCAATTGGGAGGCAAATGCTGTAAGTTGTGTAACGTGAATAATTCTTAGACAATTGTATTTAGTAACAAGTTCTTGTCCAGGCTCACCTTCGCCTGAGTAATGTAATCACGTAAGTTTATTATTGTATTTAATTAGCCTGTACGATCAAGTGGGATTTCCCATTATTTTTCAAAGACGTGATAATACATATTATATCAAACTTATATTCATTGACTACCTTATTTTAGTTATTGTTTCCCTCATGTTCATTTGTAATTAAAGGTTCGTTTTGTGTGTGTCTAAGACCCTGCGGCAAATTAGTTGTTAGCATGCCGAACTCTACAGGAGAAGATCCTTGAACAAGGCGACCAGTCCGAAATGGACATACCGCTGCTCCTGGGTTTCCGGTACTCCCTCACCTACACGCAGTGGCACCCCAATTCTCTACTGCGCATACCGCCGTCAGTGCTTCGGGTGTGTCCAAAGAAGATATACCCTCAGGACTGCACGTCAGCAGGAAGGGAAGAAGGTTAACCCGAATGAATAAAAAGGCAGGTGGAATTCAGAGCCGGAATAGGCGTAAATATCGGCGGCCTCAACAAAGACAATTTACCACACAAATTGAGGTAGAAACTAATTGCAAAGACACACTCCCACCAGCGGTTCTGGAGGTCACCCCGCGTCCAGTTTTTCTTAGCATCCTGCTTGACCACAGGTTGGATCTCTCCAGCCGGAAACTCCATTGCCTTCCGCAACCGCATTACCTGCTATGAAAGATAGGGTAGCCCATTAATTCGTGTATGATCCGTATTGTGTCAGGGAAGATAATAATCAGCGTCAAATTACCCCTAAATCCATGTCCAAACTTCGGGTAATTTCCACTCCATTAAATTTCATTCCGGGACGTAGACGGACTAGACTCCACCGGATTGAATCATCACCCCCGACAGAATCTCACACCCCTATCATTGTGTACCTAGTTAGTATTTGCTATCCATACCATGGCAGTAACCCCAGGAAAGCTGCATCCCATTTATTTGCAATCCTATCAGTGAGATGGATTGCACTCCCTGTGTGGGAGTCAATCATGGTTCAAATCACCCTGGGGCTTGATTCCCCTCCACTCCGAAGTAATCCCTCCACTGGGCGGTACTCCTGTGAACCAACCACAACCCACTGGGCCAAACAAGAATCGCGAATAGAGAATAATACCGTGGAAGGATCATAGACCGTGTTCAGGAGGGCAATCAGCTCTTATCATACTCTACGTAAAGTTTAATAAAGTTTGAAGTTGTATTTTATTGGTGTACATGTTAGAACCATTATCTATTGACATTGATATATGGATATTTTTTGACAGTCCCGTTAAAAAACGGTGGATCGGGAGTATAACTCTGTGTGTGTATATGTGTGCACGTGTGAGTTATTGCGTGCATATGTGTATGTGTGCATGTGAGTATGTCTATATAGCCCCACACACTGGTTCTGCAATAGAAAGGAATGATGTTACTTGCAAAATATGTACATATATATATATATATATATATATATATATATATATATATATATATATATATATATATATATATATATATATATATATATATATTATATATATATATATAAAAGCTTATTGATGTTGTGCTTGTGTGCTTTGCTTAATATTTGAATTGATACAAAAATATTTGTTTATGAACAGTAATATTCTAAATTAATGCCCATCACAGAATTATTTTTTAACATCAGACTGTTACTAATGAACTTGTAAATTCAGTACAACCTTTTTATAATGAATCTGAACGGAACACTTTCTATGTTCACTACAAAAGGAAAACTTCACAAGTACACTTGTTTGTAAATAATATACAAAACTAGTGTTACAAATTTACATATTTGGAGTGCTTTATAATTTTAATCTGTGGGAAAGCATTTTATAACTTAAATACATACTGAAAAAAATTTAGTTATAAACCTATGTAAAAACTGAAATACATAGTATGCATAACCTGTATGCATAATTTTCAAGCGACCAAAATAGAAAACTAATACATGCTGACAAGCAATGTATGCAGATTTGATCTACATTCAGACATGAACATCTGGTTTGCTATGTGGGTGGGTACAATATGCCACAAAAATAATAGCATATTCTGTAGTTGATAAATTAAAATAGTCAACCATGTTAAGAAACGAAAAGCGAAGTCAAAAAATTTTTTTGAGATACAACATTTGCATTGTATCTGTGTTATCTTTTCATGGCTAGTGGCTCACCTTCCTATTACTTCCTTGGCACCACATTTTGTTGATGGGTACGTATGGCTGTGAAAACAAACCCTAGCTTCTTCCCTTCCCCCTGAGATTCTGTCCCTTGTCAATTTCAAGCTGTTAAATTGTTATATCACAGCATGTTGAGATCCACAGTAGAAGTTGAACATCTTTTTCACTGATGCTTTAGTTTCTTAGATGTCATGTAAAGGTGGTGAAAGTGCTTCAGTACACAGGAAAGCTTCCAGTGTTCTCTAAGGCAATACTTATTAATTATATTTACCGAAGAATAACTCATATCCTTTTGTTTATTTTTTTTTCATATTGACTATGGCTAAGAGCCAGCCGCAGTCAATCCATGACGGCACTCGCCGCTAACCTAACACGTGTGCAGTGCCACTACACGTATTTTCCCAAAACGGGATAATTAATTTCAGGGTACTATGCAAATAATTTTCAGGGTTAAAGTGTTTGTGAAGTGCAAAGTGATTTATTTCAGGGTTTGTGTAATGTTGATATTTGAAATTCAAAGTGCGTGCGGAGCAAAAGACAGCGACATTGATATCCAGGTGAAGCCGCCTTCAAACGACAATTTAATATTTACCAGTAAATATAACTTTGAATTTGGTCTGTAAAATTGTTTGATAATACTTTTGGTGCCATTTTAATTTACGAGATAGTATTTTTACTCAGCGTGCATAGCACTTACGCTTGTGTGAACCGTATAGGCAGCCATGATAGGTCCGCACGACCCCTGTCTCTGGGCAGTTGCCCTAGGAGAGCTGGCAAGGTAAGACTCTGTCACGTATGTACTTCATACTTGTGCATGCATGTAGGTCTCAATAGCACATTTAGTGTTTACCGGTTAATCTTTGCCTTGTGTATGTTGTGCCGGACATCCCGCTTAACTTAATTGCAGCCCTTGCTGCTTTTGGAATTTAAACAAGATGAGAGGAGATGTCGGAGAGTTCACGCGGCCTGGGCAACTTGTGTATCAGATGCCATACACACATGTCTAGGGCTTTTTATTGCAATTTCTGGTTAGTTATGATGAGTAATATCAAAGATAATATGTGTGTATAATTATTAGATGGTTTTTGTAATGTTATATGTATTTCCGGCCATGTGGTTAGCTACCTCTAAGTCCGTATCTGCACCATCACCGCATTTAGAGGGATAATTCGTGTTCTATCTTGTGCACTTTAATATATATCAGGGTTATATGTATTATTTTTCAATCAGGGTTCGTGTAATGTTCATGTTTGATGCCTTTTGTGTCTGACCACGCAGTCAACCTATGTGCTTGTATTTTCTTGCCATCCGGGGTGCTAAGAGCTATTGTATGCTCGTCTATTGAAGGGAACATTTAGGCTAAATTCTGATGCCCTTTTGGCCGGTAATTGTTGACCAAATTTTACATGAAATTCTTGCATTTTTATGCCCGCACATGTGGTCCGCTACAAACTTCATCCAGCGGCATCCACACCATTTAAGACTACTTTCACACTATTGTGTGTTTATTTTGCCTTTTCGTATCGTGCCCCATGTTAATCAAGGGTTATTTGTGTAATTTTGTCTGGCATTATTATTTTCTGCCCTAACCCGCTATGTGTATTGACAGTCGCCACACACCACGTGATTCAGGGATGAGTTGGCATTAGTGTCATAGATGATCGCACGTGTTCACCTCATACTCCGTGTCCTGTCTCTAGGCAAAACCTACAGTCCATCATAGTGGCTGTAAGGCCCCTTGCTTTGTAGAGGATGTGTCTTCAAACGTCGCGGAGCATCATTCATGCGGAATGCGTAAGTTGAGTAATGTGCTAGGGGAACCACCCACCGGAACTGGCTAGTCACGTCCGGTAAACACTTTAATTCATTTTCTGGCACGGTATAACATGGGAAGAATAAATACGTCACAGTGTAAAAGTTGTAAGTCTTTTTACCGTCAGTTACTTAGCTCCACCAAGTGTTTTGTTTGCAGGTTTTTGGTATAAAAATTGTTTTGTAAGTACGCGCAGGTGAGACGAACACACACAACCCACAGCATCCCTGAGATCCCGGAGTCTCAAAGTGTGGTGTGTAGGAACCACCACTGGCTCCCATCAAAACAGGTAAAAGTGTATCGTAATCGTCTCTGTGTCTCATCCGAAGGCGTCAATAGTGACTGAAAATTATTTGCAGTTTATACATTGGTAGAAGCTTTGATTCAGCCAATATTGGTAAATTTGGCAGAAGCTGATCACAATCAACATAGCTCTAAAAACAACTAAATAAAATGAAACACTTTTAAAGCAAAACAAACTTCCATTCAGACATTTATGTAAACACACAATTTGGAAAAGGTTGCAACTGCTTACATAACATGTTGTAGCGATAACCTGGCATTGCTACACCGTCTAAGGTCGTGGGGGGTATAGTTGGTGGCCGAGTGCAGTTGTTTTATAAACATGCCCCAGTTGGCCCAGATATAAAAGCACTCCCGCATGGCGGTACCCCCTCCCACCAGAGGGCACCATGAATTGACGCAGTATACTAGTGAGTGAGATTGCAGTCAGAAGATGAAGGCAGCAGATGACCCTAGGCCCAGAGGAGCTCTAAGGCCAACAAGATCTACAGACTTTGGGGTGAGCATAAATGTGTTTGCGGTAGGGAGCCATTCTCCTAATGAGCCATTGTCCTTTTCCCCCTCTGTAATAATAATCATTGCAAGGTTAGGGAATTAGTTGCTATATATTGTGACTATTGTATGATCACTGTTCCTGTATAATTGAGTAACATAACTGTATTCACATTGTTGTGTATGCGTAAATGTATTGTGTTTTTATACTTAAAGTTAGTTATATTAAACTACATGTTTTTATAAATGATCCTTATTTATCTACCATCGTGCGCACCCCCGTGACACCCCTTACCTCCTCTTACAGTAAACTGTGTTTGATGTTGGTTCAAGTATAGTGTGTTAGATACCAGAGTTAATTAGAGACTTAGGAGGAAGGGCAAATGTTACACTGGTGGAGGCTAGGGTCTTATCCCCACCTCTTTGAAGCCAAGCTTCACCTGTTCCCAGGTCACATCGTAATTGTTTCATTACATATTCTTATTCATATTTTTCATATGTGTGATACCATTGAAAGTAACCGACCTTTCCCCGTCTGTAACACACAACCACTCCCGTTCACGCTATCAGCTGTTCTCCCGCAGTAAACCAGCATATCGTAGGTCAGTTGTCATGTGCGTGACTCAGTGCTTGCGTAGCACGCCTTGCCGTCCACGTTCTCACCTACTCATTCCCCTCAGAGTGCATATTTTACGTAGTTAGAGTATTGTAATTTTACTGCTTATAATGCATGCAAAACACACTGTTCAATTGTTCACTTGAACCACTCCAGTTGTATTGTGTGTTATCGGAGTGCGTTCTCTTCTTCCTTATTTTAGTTTAATTTTAAGTTTACACCAAGTGCACCGCACCATATACACGAATATACATTTTCAACACCCAGTTTACACGGTAGATGGAAACGTGCAGTCAGAAAAAATCATCTAAAGTTTCGCAATTTCTTAAAACAGTTTTGATTGACATGAAGGATTTTGAACACACTTTAGATGTACAAGACATACAATGCGCCCATCAACATGCTACAGAAACACCTACTACTAGCCTAATCAAGAACGAAGCACTAGCTACATCATTTCCTAGCACCGAACATAACTACCCTCTTGACACACCACCCTTCACCGAGTTCTTTGGATTTCCTCTTTACGAGGCAATTGGTATTGCTTCCCTCTCTTCACATTCATTTCCACCCCCACCCACTACACACACACATACATTAATTTCAGGCACAATCAACCACACATCATCATGGCCAAAAACTCACCCCCCACTTAGTGTAATTTTCACACAACCAGTGGAACATCCATCCTTTTCGGGTAAACAGGGGGAAAATATTAACAAATTTTTCCAATCCTTTGAGGAGGTCGCCGACATTAATGGATGGGCGGACACAGACAAATGTAAATGCATTTGATTTTCTCTCCACGACACCGCCAAGCACACCCTGAAAAACCTGATCCATTACCACACCCAATCTGTTACATGGCCAGAATTGAAGGCTGGACTAGTAACTGTGTTCACAAGATCCACTGAGACTGAGTGTGTAAAACATTTAATTTACACCAAAAAAAAAGCCATCAACGAGGACACACTCCATCACATAAAGACATTGTAATATTACAGGTTGCATTATGACCCCCACATGGCGGACTCTGATTTCATGAATGTGATTTGGAAAAGTATTCTCTCCTCCATTGCGGACAAGCTCAATGAGCTTCCAAATGACATGCTAGAACAAATGCGGGAAAACATTCACAGGGTTCAAGTTGGCATTTTCAATTACCAACAGAATGTTACTCAAACCTCCACACACCCAGATTCCGCGCGCCTTGAGGAGGAAATTTCCAAACTAAAACAGGAGCTTGCACAACTTTCACTCTGCTAATGTGACCCACCTTTCCCACATCAGTACATGCAGCGTCAATATCAACCATGCCATAGCGCTCCACAACCTCCAACAGGGTACAATTCCTCCTACCCTCAGTGTTCACAGTACTACAACTACCCACCCGCTCCATATCCCCAACCCAAACCCCCTCCCTCCCCAATAACATGGGATATTGTGAATTCCGTCCAACCTACTGCTCCTTTGGTAATTATTGCAGCAGAGTCCATCACACACATCATTTTCCCCAACACCATGCCAACATCGTTCAATTTCCCCAAAATACCGCCAACACACCTCACTACAACAAGGTACCAGCTCCCACACCTCAGTCACGTGCATACCATGGCACACAAGCACCCCGCTTTCAGTCAAAAATCTTCCCCACAAGGGGATAAGACACTCTACCCCTGATGACGAAAGCGCCCGGGTCTGAGTCGCGTGTAATACAATCTTTAGCAAATTGGTGCCCAGCAGATTGTATGCAGAAATTGCACTGTTTAATTCCACAGGGGTAAATTTTCAGCCAAGCCCCTATTTTGTGGCCTATCACTCCACCCAGCCATTTTGTTGATAGTAACCCAGCACAAGAACGCCATTCTCAGATCCATATTACGAAACCCCGTGAGCCACATTTTTCTGCCAGGATGAATAAAGTTCACTTTGTGCAACCACTAAGTACACAATTATCCACGCCGCCATCCTTAAAGTGGTCACACAATACGTCTACACATAAAACAGCGCATCAGATGCCTGCCCGCAGCGACTCTCCCAATCGCAGCATTTCTCCCCTTGCACAAATTAGGCAGAGTTTGCCATACCTTCAGAACCTCGCACACCAGAATGCAACGTTGCAACATCACAGCAATTCCCTACCATGCAGCAGGCAGTTCACGGTCGCCGTAGCCTTGCTAGGGATATCTGCGCATTTTGCCTCTATATAGGCAATAAATGTTGTCAGTGCCCCCTTTTCCCTAACCAAAATTTTTATTTCTCCGCTGACATTGGTGACCGCTTTCTCCAATTTAAGAATAAATTCAGGCTGACACCGCATACCAGTTTTGTGAGCGCTGGGGGCCGCAATGATGAGCGTTTGTTGGGAAACATGCTGAGCGGAGCCACACCTCGAATTGGAACATGAAAACAAGTGTGCGCTACACCTCTTTCACCAAGTCAGCTGAAAGTCATCAGTACTGCAACGCCACGCGTACTTGTTTCACTTAAGGGCAAGCAATATTATATATTGATAGATACAGGGTTTTCATGCAGCTTTGTGGCTAGCACTGTTTTATCGGATCAGCCCCTTTTTCCCATAGAGAATATATAACACTAGTTGCAGTCACGTCCATTTAACACACCCTAAGTTTCAAACAGCTATCAACTTAAATATCCCCAAGTCACACTTATGCACAGAAATTTTTAATTCATGACAACCTCTAGCAAAACATCATTTTGGGTGTGGACTTTCTTAAGAAATACGACATTATCCCTATATTAAAATGCAATATTCTTTTTATCCACACCCATGATGAGAATAAAAACACAGAAATACCAATTGTTTACGATAGCGCAGAAACGCCTGACTACTCGTTCATCTACTCGTCCATTACCCATTGTTGCATCAATATTCTCTTTATCTACACCCATGATGAGAATAAAATCACAGAAATACCAATTGTTTCCAATAGTGCAGAAACGCCCGACTACTCGTTCATTACCCATTGTTGGAATTGCTATCGAGCCTTTTGAGAATCGACCCCCTCAAGGTCCTTCCATTAATGATAACCTTTCTTCTACCCAGAAATACGCCATTCAAGACATTATATAGCACTATAATACTTGTTTTGCAAACTCTATATTAGAGCTCACTGAAGCAAGGGATTTTCAGATTAAGTTGGACTTACACACTGACAAAACCATTACTACTCATCGTTATCAACTCAGTCCCAAGGTGCGTGACATTTTTACTTCAAATCAAAGATATAGTTAATGCAGGAATTATCCAAGAAGCTGATTCCCCATATTCTATCCCTAGCCTTGTCATTTCCAAAAAAAGTGGCGGCCTTCGATTTTTGACCGATTTTTGAAAACTTTATCAACATCTTACTAGGGTGCAATATCCACTACCACGAATAGAGGACATTTTAAATGCCTTACAACATTCCCCTTTCATCACCACCCTTAACTTATTTTCTGGCTTTTATAACATCCCCGTTCAACCTCAAGTCCGTCACAGATTGGCTTTTAGTATCGATGGGGTGGGATTATTTGAATATCGAAGAATGCCAATGGGCCTCAACACCTCACCCAAATATTTTCAAATGTTCATCAACAAACTTTTAGGCCCCCTGAGATGGACTGCAGCAATCGCCTATATTGACAATATTTTTATACTAGGTAGTTTCTTTGAGGAACATGTTGCTAATATCCATTTTGTCTTCAAAAGATTACACCAATTCAATGTTAAAGTCAATACCAAAAAATTTTTGCCCGCCCAACAAACAATTAAAGTTTTAGGTCACATTATTACACCCCAAGGCATGTCCACAGACCCTGACAAAGTAGCTGCAATCGAAAATATGGCGTCTCCTACTAACCTCAAACAACTTCGCACCTTTCGTGGAATGACTTCCTACCTGCGATGATATATTTTGCATTATGCATCCGTTGCACAGCCGATGACTGATAAAACCAAGCATAATACTCCTTTTAAATTGGCAACTGAGCACCAAAATTCCTTTTTAAATTTGAAACGAGCCATTCTTCAGGCGTCTATATTGCAAAAATTTCACGAGGGCCATGAGATTATTTTATCTTCCAACACCAGTAACACTGCAGTGGGATGCTCATCCAACTCGACCCACACTCTAGATAAAGAAATAACGTAGCATTCGCATCTAAGAAATTATCTATTCAGGAGGGGTGCTGGAGCACCACCAAGTGAAAGCTATCGGCCATTAAATACTTATGCTCACATTTTCGTCAGTATTTGTACGGGTGCAAATTTACAATTGAAACCGACCATGCCAGCCTGCGGTATATCCGTTCCATGGTGGATCATAACGCACACATTCAAAAAATGGCAGTCGCCTTAAGTGAATTTGACTTTCAAACCAACATAGTTAAGGGCAAACTTAACACGTTACCAGATGCGTTCAGTAGACTAACCACTACCCCTCATGTCAACACTTCGACTTACACAACACACGGTACACCATACCATGTCAAACAACATTTAATGTCATGTATATCGCTCTTTAAAGCTTTTGCTGAAGTGATTTTCCAGGACACAAACAAAGCACACGAGATTGCGGAAAATGTTGCTCAGTATTTCAGAAAGCATTGGGATGAACTCAAACATAATTTGATAATGACGCCCCAGATTCCAAAGATAGACTTGCTGAGGCCTTGCAAGTTTGAAGACATTTATCCCATCCTTTTAATCATGAAGTTTATCACAGCTCTTTATCACTTTAATATTGAATTGATTAGAGAAACATTTATTAATATGCACACATCGACAGCATCAATCCAGTCCTCAAGGGTACAATTCTTGTTGTTTGTTTTTCCGGCATTATACACTTTCTCACTGTCCATATGTCCATACTCACGAACAGGAATACATCCACATTAATGATGACTCCACTTTTTTTACTTGTACCCTCTCACTGTTCCTCCTCCCTTCATTGGTGAATACGACAATGACCCCCATATTCACAATCTGAAACAGGCCTTATTATACCCAGACCAAGCAGATACAATATACAATAGGTACAATGGTATTGCCACCATTAGAGAAATATTTTTAAAGGTCAACACACCCCAGGGGTTTTCTAAGTTAACACTCGTCCCTAAATTATATGTTCCAGAGTCATTCAGGCCCATCACGACGCCATATTTGGGGGAGGTCATTTTGGTGTACTTAAAACCTTGTAGAAAATTAAACAATCTTATTTTTGGGACACAATGGCCACTGGTGTCAAGAAGTATGTTCAATTCTGCCCTGAATGTCAGAAAATTAAAGCCATCACTTCACAACCCATGGACCAGTTAACCCCAATGCCTCCGCAGCTGCTTTTGAAAATGTGGGCTCTGGGTGCGAAACGGCCCTTACCTGCTACAGCCCATGAAAATAAGTATATTTTAGTGATGGCGGAATACGTTACCCGGTATGCGTGTGCCAAAGCAGTTCAATCTATTGATGCAGCCACATGTGCAGAATGTATAAAAGAGGTTATATTGCACTTTGGTTGTCCAGAACAGATAGTTACAGATAAGGGAACCATTTTTCAGAACGAACTCGTTAGCAACCTCCTCAAGTTACTTGGTGTCAAAAAGCTAACTACAACCGCATACAACCCTTGTTGCAATGGTTTAGTCGAAAATAATAATCTGTCCAATGGGCGAACAGCTTACGGCTTGTGCGAGTGCGGACCAGTAAAAGTGAGATTTGTAGGTTCCGTTTATTCATTCAACCACAATACTAGCATTAATAGCTCTACTAAGTTTACACCCTTCTATTTGCTTCATGGGGTAGAAGCAGTCCTCTCAGCCCAGGTAGTAGCCACTAAGTTTTCTGAGTGAGGTCATAATCGGTGTGAGCATCTTTTAGCCACTCGTGAAACTGCCAGGCGCAATTTAATTCAGGTTCAGAACCTTCAGAAGGCCCAATTTGATAAAAGACCCAGGAAAAACACTTTACAAGTTAACGACTATGTCTGGGTACATAACCGCGGGAGACATAAGACCCTTACCTATCGTTTTTGCGGCCCGTATCGTATCACCAATGTTCTGGGTGAATCGACAGTTTGAGTACAGACAAACAAATCTGGCGTCCCTAAGTTTGACTCTATCTGTGCCAGGCACACCAAGTTGGCATACATCCGTTAATATTTTATAGTATGTCGCTCTGTATAGTATATCTTTTCTGTATCAGTGTCTAATATCTGTGTAAAAATGTGTTAGAATTTCTATTATGCTATCGTATGTCATGTGCTTAACTGTGGGTGCTAAGCTGTTTGTGTCCTGAAATCGCTGTAAGGAATCCAAGGAGTACAGCAACGGGAACGTGATGACCAAGTTCCGAATCAGTACGCGTGATACAGCAAGTAGCAGTCACAGCATGCCATCCACGTCGCGTTCCTTTCTCTCAGCCCTGCTTCATGCTACTGTTCAATGGCTGCCACATGGTAGAGGAGATACCAGGCCTGCCGACTATTCGCCTCACCTCTCGCCACCACACAGCGTAGCTGTGATGCTCTTTTTGCAGCCTGCCAAGGTTGACAGCACCACGCATAGGCGAAATCGCTGTGCGCATGCAATGAGCGTTGTCATGACATTGGCCGGCTAGGGTCATGCCATGGCCATGTGGCGGAGCACTGTCTCCGCCTACATTGCCATGGCGACCTTGTGTTTCTCTTATTTTGTAGAAACAGCTGGACTTTTCATGCACCCGACCTACCGTACCCATGCAGGTTTATACTAAATCACGGCAGTGCCTCACGTGGTGTATGAGACCAGTATACCGGTGATATACAAAATCCAGCTGCAGTTTCTGTCCCCGCCTGAAGCGCTGGACTAATTCATCCACATTGTCTGTGCTGACTACAACACAACGTGTACGAATGGAAAAATTTTGTACAATTACATGCAGGGAATAGAAGCGGGAGTACTGAGAGATTACCATACCAACGTCATCACCCCTTTCCATGCAAAGCGCGGCATTAAAATCATAGGAGACGTGGGAGTTGGTGTTGCAACTTCCTAATGAACCACGACCTCCACGCTCTCCTACAAAATGACTTAAGCCTTGACCAGTAAATCCGAGAACTCCCAGCCAATGTTCTCAATAAATACAAGGCATTGAATGGTTCTTTTAATATTGTTAATGATATTACCCTCAAAGTTGAAAGCAAAATCAACTCCCTATCCAAGGTTATAAATGCCATAAATACTATCTTCAAGTCCCAAGAAACTGCATTTAGCACAGTTCGCACCTTGGAAACACAAGTCCATTTGCTTGTGACAAGTATTTTACACCTTATCAACAACCTAATCATTGAACATTCCATTGAATCATTCATCCTCTCATGCCAACTACATAAACTGTCTCTAGCAGCAGTAAACAAAATACAACCCACTCATGACCTCACGGTATTGCCAGAACAGCTTCGCAAAATCAATCTTACTCTCAGTATCACCACTAAGAAATTATATAAGGATTATTCTCTTGAATTCGCTGAGTGTGCATTTCAGAGCAGCAGTTAGTAATTAAATTGCAAGTGCCGCTAATCAATGTTCATTCTCAATGGTATATTTATCACGTCAAGTCTGTCCCATATCAATTCAACCATCATTCTTGCATGCTTCAACCATCATCCCCTCTCATCGCAATCTGCCACACAACAGAAACTGTTAAGGTAATTTCACCCTCCACCCACCCCTCCCAGGATGTTGTATTCATCCCCGCCGACTCTCTCTTCTGTGACAATGCCAAATGTATCACCTCTGTCATTTTGTTGACTGACGTCACTTCCTTGTTCAACTCATGCAAGTACTGCTGCATGCCTAAGGTCCCTTTTATGGTCACAAATATTTTCCCCCACCAGTTTGGGTTGACCAACCCCCCTCCCAATACCATGGTGTTATGTACGAACTCATCTCTTGACACATTCATCCCCACCCGCCCCTTAGGTTCTGTGGAGCTCCGTGTCCCATGTGGTTCCAAGGTCACCGCACCCTCGGCATTATTATTCATGCCACACATCTGTGATGTGCAGGCTCCCATCATCCCTCTCCATCAAACTGTCAGTCCAGTACATTGGCTCTCGGAGCAGTCTTTCCACCTCCTCCAACCAGAGGGAATTCATTTCTACAACATATCAGCTGCTCTGAATACTGATTGCATGTCAACTATACCGACTTCCCTATTTTGCAAGATGTTGTACCTACCACTACAAGTGGTACATTCACATCCCCAAAGCGGTTTACCCTTGTCGACTTTGCTCATTTTGATTACTTTACTTTCACTGCACTGTTTTTCCTGCTCTGCATAGTAATCACTTTTTACATTAAGTTAATAAAAATATCTTCCCTTCTTCAGCACCTTAATGCGCCACAGTAAGTTGTTCTGCACAAAATGTGCTTCCAAGTAAACAATGGCCATAATACTACTATATTACAATTTACTTATTTTTATCAGATATTACTTGTTCTACACTTTGTATTCACTCATGTTTTCATGTAACTTTTACTGCAATAATTTATATTTAACTTCCCTTTTTACATGGTGTTTCAGCTGGTTCCTACAGCATTATTTTTCTTATATACCCATAGTGTATTTCCATCTTACACCTAAACGTCGGCCTTTAAGATTTTTAATTTTTATGCGTTCATTTAGCCAGCCTTCTGGCAGGCTCACTTAACTTGCGGATGTGTTTTTATCCAACAACCGTTCTATTCTTCTATATCTTCTCTTAATTTTATGTACCTTCACATTCATCCATATGTGTACTGTTTTTTTTTTTTTTTTTTTCAGGTGGTTTTTCAATAATGCCTACAGGGTCTCCACAACATAGTCAGCTAATAAAGAAATATTGCCTGATATAAAGTGATTCAATTCAGAATAATTTTACACATTCCTATATCTCAGTCAGGCTATGTTGTCCCCAGCTGTACTTGCGTTTATTAAAGTGTATTTTCAATACATTCACGCCACTCAGCATGGTGTTTTGGTGAGTATATAAGCTATGTGAGTATATTTGAATTTTCTATGACTCTTATATTGACTAGCAGATCTTCAGTTATAATTCAAGTCATTTTGTAAATAAGGTGTAATGCCTCCTGGCATTATAGGTAATATCACAGCATCTGAGCTTAGGCCTACACTTTTTGACTATTACAAAACTTCAGCTATGTGTTTATTTTACACAAAATGCATTACTATAACTATATATTAGAGTTATTGCAGTTCAAACTGCTCTTACAATTTTACAAGGATTTCAGGGTAAATGACATATTTTATAATGAGGACTGAGGTAACCCCTCTTGGTTACAGTGTGATTTTATTCCTGTAACCTTTCTCTAATGAAAAGCACATCGAGTATTGTCCCTTACAAAAAGCTTATATCAAATTCTTATAACTTTGATCACAACACCTCTACTTACTCATTGACACCGGCTAACAGACAGTGGTGCTAGAGCCCAGATGGCACTCACCACGCATGTGTCACGTGTCCTGCACGTGCTCTAAGACGCTAATATTCTGAACTCTCACATAAATATTATTTTTCAGTATAAAATGTGTTTTGTCTTTGTATTTGCAGCGTTTAATATGTCTTAAAATGTTTTTAAGTGTTTGTTGTTACTTTAAAATTGTTTGGCTATGAAATTCAAAGTGCACGCGGCACCGAGATTAAAAACACTAATATTCCGGTGTGAATGCCGTCATAAAGAGACACTGAAATAATATAAAAAATTCATAAGAAAATTATAAAATGTAAAACACTATTTTATTTTATTTATGCCATTTTATTTTCGCTAATAAAATATTTTACTCGGCATGTATAGCACTTCTTATGTGAACCCCATAGGCAGCCATGTTAGCCGGTATGAACAATATTGTAAAATTCTAATGTCAATCATTTTTTTACTGATATCACAATGATATGTGTATGCATTGTAAATTCTTTTTTTTTGTAACCCGATTGTGCGGTAGTACGATAATCAGGGTAGGTAATTAGGAAATATGGCACTAAATTCCCAAATGAACAATCTGCTAAGTTTGATCCTAAAGTTTGTTTTAGAATGTGGGAGAGAACAAAGGGCAATGTTTCAGGAACTTCAGGCAAAACAAACAAGCTTCTGGAATATAATGAAGAGTTTAAAGAATGTAGGCCTATGACAGAACGTAAAAAAGAGTGTAAGCAGTCAGAGGGAAAATTCACAGTTTGGGGAAATACGTGACAAACTCTCAACTGAAACTAAAAATGTGGAATTGACTGTAAACTATTGGCAGATTACAGTAGATAATAGGGAACAAAAGTTTTCCTGAAGGTAAAACAATAATGCAGACTTGCCAAAAATATTTCCAACTGTGAATGTAAAGTCATAAATACTAAAGGTGAATTAGAAACTGTAGAGTACAACTGCCATAATTTAGAAATTGAAACAAATGAAATTCATGTATTACAACAGAACATTCGGGGGGTTAATCCCTGAAAAACCCTCAGTGAATAGAATTTTAGATTAGGTTCAGCTGGTATTTTTCACCAACTGAGGGTAATTTCAAATATTTGCATTTTTTGTGCCACTGCTAGTACCACAACCACAGTAGCAAAGTATAATTTTGAAAGTGGGGGGTTAAATAGGAAAAAATATGGTAGTGTATTAGGTAAACGTAATAGTGACAATTTTGAACAAAGTGCAAAATATGTTAAAGTGTCGAAATTGTTTAGGATTCATGAGTTATTCAGAATAGAAACTGTAAGTCAAGAAAAGAGAAATAAAGACATGATTAAGGGGCTAAAGAAGGCTTACAAGAGAAAAAAGAAATGTAGTTACAGGTGTAAAGAAATTGTGAAATATGTTTTGAGGAAATGTGTTAGGAAGAAGAGAAAATTGTGTAAAGTTAGAACGATGAGGAAGTGAAAGAAGAAACACAGTATCGTCTGTGATTTCATGTTGCCTAATATGATTAAGTAGTGTCAATTCATATGTCATTATGTATAATGTATTTTTATATAAATAAAAGTTGAATCAATAGTAGGTTACAATGTATGTAAATACACAATGCTGACTGGCATGTCTCGTTGCAGCTCTGGGGGTTTAGGAGCAAATGAAACTATAGGATAGTTGGTGATCTAACCTAATGTTTGGGTTATGGTTTATAAAAGAGAAAAAATTGTTCTATTGTTATAATAATTGTAAACATGAAGATATAAACTATATAGCCCTTATAATTGTAATTTTCATGTAAGATCATACTAGGAAAGAATGCAGGTGAACAAATCTTTATGAGTTTAGAGCGAGACCAAATGTGAGGTAATTTGTTTTAATTCTATTAGTGTTTATTCATATAATGTTATTTTATAATATATTAACTTTTGTAATTGAATTTGAGAAAGTTGTATTGAAACTGGTTAACAGAAAGTAATGTGATTATTATGTTCCAGTTAAATTTGTTAAGGCTGGTTAGGCCTATTATGATTAATCTGTTTTACTTTCATAAATTAAATTTATTATGTAATAATTATTTGCCAACATGACATTTTGACTGAGGGTAACACTGTTCGTGGAAAATCATAAAATTGAGTGAAGTAATGTCTTTTGTGACGAAGAGTAAGATGATATAAATTTACAAATAAGAGGTTTTCTAATATGAAAGGGAATGAAAATGTTATGATTATTAAAAGTGATAATTTAAAATGAGTGCTAAATAGTTTCATAATTGACTGTACCTATGCATCAAACATAATGATTTAATTTGGAGAACGACAAGCTTAAATTAAGTGTGTAATGCTGTGGTTTATTATATTATTGTAATTGAAAGTAAGGGTGTATTGTAATTAAATCAAAGCACAGTATGTTGTGTGTCATAATGGAAAAACATTATGAATTAATTTTTGTATTGATTTTGTAAATGTATTTAGATCATTCTCAAGAAATGTTGCTCATATATTGATGTGTATTACATGCTGATTTTGAAAAATATTGATGTATATTGGAGATTAATTTTAAAAACCAAGAAACCATAGTTTGAATTTGTACTTTAGTATAATGATTGAGTGTGAACTTTGTAAAATGGCTATTATTGATATTGCTCCGTTATGATGTCCAAAATGTAATTTTTTGCAATAGGAGGATAGTTTTGAAGTAAATGAAAAAAATTTAAATTTAACAGTATATGTTAAATCAAAGTTTTTTCTTTTTTGACAACGAATAAAGGTTTAGGTGTTGTGTATTTAGTTTTAAGAGCATAGAGATGAAGTGTGGAAAGATTGCTCCAGTGTGTATAATGTCCTTGGATCTTAACAATAAGAGTAAGTTTTTGGGTGTGACAGGTCTGACTGAGTCCCCTTCATGTTTAAACTGACCTAGATATTAAGATTTTTAAGTAAATGTGGCAGTGGTTTTTATAGTTTTTGGGGCAGACCTGATTCGCCTTATATATATTTTTTGTGTGCTGATTCAAACAAGGAATTAAAATAATATTAAGCAAACCTAGAAGCAACATGGCATGTGTAGTGGGTACCACCTCAACTTTAGATGGAAAATAAAACTTTAAAATAATTAAATCTGTGTTGTTTAAACTAAACATAATAAAATTTGATAGAAAATTTTTTTAAAATAAAATATATAAATACTGCGAACAATATTTTGATATGATGATCGTAATTTAAGGGAATTTTGTGTAAACTATGTATTGAGTATGGAAGCATTCAGCAAGTAATGAATCATGTACCTAAACCCAAACTGAAAGTGAATGTAATATTGTAATGACTTTGAAAGATATATATGATGTGCACTAAATGTTTGTAACTAATTCTTACTAATTTACTTTGTAGGATAAAGTAATGGAATGTATTTTACAGATATGGAAACTTTGTTTATGCAGTGTATGATCATGTAAACAAAAACTGAAAGTGAATGTAAAATTGTATTTAATTGAAAAGTGACATGTTATGTAGACTAAAATTTTTTATCATGTTATGATTAATTAACTTTATGTGATAATGTAAACAGATGTGTTTTATTGTGACTTTAATTTTTTATATGGATGTATAACCATTTAAACTATTAAATTTTCGAGATGGAATTGCAGTTAAGCCTTGATGTACGACATCCATGTAGGTTTCGATTTGGGATGGGTTTCTTTCAAAATCTTCCCCAAACCGAGGAGGGTAATGTAGCGTTGTAGCTAGATATGTATGATTGGTATATTCGGGAAGTATTTCAATTGTCTATATTTCAGTCAAGGATAGTAATTCATGTAATATTTGAAAGGTCGTGGCAATGACAACTTGTTTGTATTTCATATATTTTAGTTTTTCCAAATTTATTATTTTTTTTCCACATTTCATCAGTGTAACAAACGTCATAGGACGATAGCACATTTTTTCCTTTTCACTGGATTAGTAAACTAAAAACATTGCCACCGCAAGGCATGACATGGTGAAACAAGGAAAATAACAGAGGTCACCTTTAGCTGACGTGACTGACTGCTGAAAACAATATGTTTTCAATGAGGAAACTTACAACTAATATTTAGTGAAGCACAACCTTTCTCGGGTATCACAATAGTTCGTCGCAGCACAATCGTTTGTCAGCTGTCAGTCGGACAGCCTGCAACGAGTGATCACGTTACTCGCACCGACCAGCGCCCGTGACTTTAACCTTCCTTTGCAGGTCGGACATTTCAGTTCAAATATGTATTAAATTTATTTTCCGTCAGTGCGAGGAGTCAATAGGGCGTCGAGAGAGAAAAGTAACGATTCTCTCTCGTCTTCGTAACCCTTGATGTGAGAAGTTTTGTTTTATTAAGGCTGCCATTCTGGCTATTTTTTTTTTGTTTGTTCATCAGCTGTGAGGGTCAATAGTTTGTTTTGCCGAGATGACAATAAATCTCCAGTAAACATTTAACTTCTTCTTTTATTTTGGCAATCCCGGTATCAACAAACTTTCATTATTATGTAGTCAAAGTCTCCAGTTTACGCTGAGCTAGTCCGTTGGTGTTTACTAAGAACTACAATGAGAGAACAGGACAGTAACCTGTTACAAGGTCCGTGCGACGCTTGCCTCTGGACAGTCTGTTGAGGAGAGCTGGCGAGGTAAGACACTGTCACGTACGCACTACAACTTTTGTTGACTGATGTAGGTTTCCATAGTCAAATTGTTTACCGGTCAACCTTTGCTTGCGTACATTTTGTTAGACATTTCCCCAGCATCATGCTTCCTCTTTACTAATTTATTTCGCCCTTGTGGCATTTTTAACTTAATCGAGGAGAAGGAGGAGAAAGATGTCGGAGAGGTCACGTGACCCGCGCAACTTAAATCAGGCGCCATCTGCCTATGTTGGTGGCATTTCATTGCAATTTCTGTGTTATTGTTACGTGCAACTTTACGGGCTTTGTTTTATGTATGTATTTGAGGGTAATTTTCATGTTTGAATATTTTATGTCAACATCACGTATATTCACGTGGCTGACCAATGCCAAGTATTTGTATACGTCATCATTGCGATTTGAGAGCTTATTTGTGTAATATCGTATTTGAAATATTTTATTCAAGGTTCTATGTTCAATTTTGTCAGGGTTCCGTGTAATTTCGCGTAAATTGATACTTTTTGTACTCGACCACGCGGTGATGTTAATTTTTGATTATACCGCCATCGGGCATACTACACACCTGCAATCAGTTAAATCATAAAGATAATAATTTTCTTGATCAGAATAATATTTTGTCTGAATTTAATTTACCGTTTTCACAAAGAAATATTGCAATTCATCCTGCACCACGTGGTCCGCAATGAACTTCATCCAGCGGTATCCGCACCATCTAAACTTTTTTTCATGCATGTGCGTGTTTATTGTGAATACTCAATTTGTGTCACATCTTATTTCATGTATCTTTTGAGGGTTTATGTAATTTTGTAATTTGTGTACGGTTCAATTATTTCCTTCCTAGCCGGCCCTGTTTATAGGCCGTCACCACACTACTGACGTGCTGGAGGGCGAGCCCCGACGAGTTTGCGTTACTGATGCAGAGTAATCACATGTGTTAATAGGTTTCATCAATAGTTTTGATTTGTAATTTACAGTGTCCTGTCTTCAGGGAAAAACCATCAGTTCATCCTAGCGGCTGTCAGCCCTCTTCCCTTGTGAAGGCTGTGCTTTCATGCACCTTGGTGAGATCATCCATCTAGGCATGCGCTAGATTAATTGCGGGTAGGGGAGCACCCAAGCGGAAATAGCTAGTCATGACCGAGATTATAATAATTTCATTGGCACGTTGATGTGTTTGTATAGTAACAATAAAAACAAGTGTACAGTGAACTTACCTCTTTTAGTCAGTAGTGACAGTGTCCTAGCCACATATATTTTATTAAGTGTTTATTTCAAAGTGATATTTATTAAAAGTTTAGTATTGCCAATGAGTTTGTAAGTACGCACGGGTGGGACGGACACACAGAAACCACAGCATCCCCGAGAACCCTGAGTCTCAATATTGCGGTGATTGGGAGCACCGCTGGCACTCATATTACCAGTAAGTATTTGTGTCATTGTTCGTCTCATGTGTCTCCCCGGACGGCGTCATTATATATATATATATAATTGAGATTTTAAATAACATGTCTGGCATTGTGTGCGTTTACATGTACTTGTTACTTAGGTCTACGTGTCCATATTTACTACTTACCAGTTACAGTAAGTACTATATTTCAGCAATTATGCACAGTACTACTATTGAGATTTTGACGTTCTATTCCTTCCTCTAGAGCAGTAGGAACTCTGTATATAGTTTTTTTCAAGTGAGGATTTATATCTTTTAATAAAATTCTGTGTATCTACTCTTAAGGACAGTTAGGTTTAATTGCTTTTACTCCCTGTTGAGAGGACTTACATTCTCGTTATTTACTGTGCTTGTAACTTGAGTGTACTATGTAGACAATCACTATACACAAGCACGCCTCGCATGGCTAACATCACACACTATTGTCAACAGTTGAGTGTGCCTCCACTTGGCGCAGCTAAGTGCTCAATCTTAAATTATGTTGTGCATGCCATCTGCGTTGCCAGCCATTGCTCTTGATGCATCTTTTCATAAAACAAAACTATTTTATTACTGTCTCACTACAGACAACCATGGCACATAGTAATGTATTTTTAAATGTACCTTTCAGCCAGACAGCCGTGCCTTTTAACTTTGTTCCCTTTTGTGTAGTCCTTCTGGCATGTTGTCAAGTGTTCACTAAGAGCATGCTTCATCCAAACCTCCTGCCTGCTCGTGCCCACTGCCTAGCCATGGGGGGAATTTTTTAAATGTAATTATTAAATGTGGCTGTGGACACTACCCCTCCCCCCTCAACCTTATGGGTCACTTACAACATGTTCAGAACTTATAATTTTTAACATGACTCACCACATACCTTGCATTACTGTATTTTATATTAAAACTACCCCACCTTGCATTTTGCTCCATAAAATAACGTAAATTTAACCTCAATATATTTTTAACTCAAACTTGTATATCACTGAAATTTGTAATTTTGTTTTTCGACGGTGGCTCCTACTTGCAATTGCTTCCTCGATAACGTGCTTAAGTCCTCTGGGTATGCCACCCTGCGCGTCGTTCCCCACTGCCTTGAGCTCCTCGGCCTCACCAACACTGATGTACACCAGGATACTTGTGCCTCTATCGCTCACATCCTATGCTATCATCTCCAACCTTGTTCTCTGCAACAGCCAGGATGGCTGTTATCTTGCGGGGGAAGGGAGGGGGGTAGTGTAGTGATAACCTGGCATCGGTACACCGCCTAAGGTTGTGCAGGGTATAGCTGGGGGCCGGACGCAGTTGTTTTATAAACATGCCCCAGTTGGCACAAATATAAAAGTGCTCCCGCATGGTGGTACCCCCCCCCCCCCCCCCCCAGATGGCACCATGAATCGATGCGAGTGAGTTTGTAGACTGAAGATGAAGACAGCAGACGACCCTAGGCCCAGAGGAGCTCTGAGGCCAACCAGATCTACAGACTTTGGGGTGAGCATAAACTTTTGCGGTAGGGAGCCATTCTCGTAACGAACCATCGTCCCTTTCCCCATCTGTAATAATAATTAAGACAAGGTTAGGGAAATAGCTGCAATATATTGTGAATATTGTATGATCACTGTTCCTGTATACTTAAATAACGTAACTGTATTCCCATTGTTGTGTATGCGTAAATGTATTGTGTCTTTCTACTTAAAGTTAGTTATATTAAATTATATACAGTGAAAGTTGGATATAATGAGTATGCTTTATAGCAAAAAGTTTGCTATAACGATAACTTTTATCGGCACTTTCAATTGTCCATACACTTAGTAGGAAAAAGTAGTTGGTAATAACGAATGCATTGTGGACTTATTTTCACTATAATGATAGCTTAGATAGCCGCACTTAGCAGTTTCCTTAAAAAACAATGCAAGAAGAAATGATTGCATAAAAAAATTAACAAAAACTTGTGGTTTCCGTGCGTAAACTTCATGAAACATGGCAACATTGCTGCCGCCAGCTGGCTGCACGCAGACTTGGCAGCGCCTCACAGCGTGCCTGTTGCGGCCATGTTGTTGGCACCATGCTGTCCAGTCTGGCACCGGCATTCACCTGTGTTAGTTGCGTGCTGTTTGTGCGCTCGCCACTGTGTATTTGTGTAAATGCAAATCGGAAAGTTTCAATATCGGCCGAAGGTAATAGCGAAATGCAACGGGAATATCTGTCCCTAAAATAAAATCGAATAATTTACCTACCGATTAGTGTTTTTTACTTAAACTTCTTTGAATCGATCATGCCAAAATATAGAATGCTGCCTATATACAATACCTTTTAGGGGAAAATATGGGTAAATTGTAAAATTATTTTTGCCCATGATAAAATGACATCTAAGGTCCTGCACTGCATCATTAAGGAATAGACCTGAGAGTACAAGTAAATTATTTATACATTCTATTATTGCACTGAACAGCTGCTTAGAATTGGGTAATCTGATCACCGGAATATTGTGCAATTGAGTCACTGGCAAATGTCCGGATTAAATTTTGTTACGGGAACGTTTTTCCAGTTCTGGGCATTTACACATTTTGTCTCGCAAAGCACTTTTTTAAGCAATTTTTACAGCGTATATTTTCCCCTGCACCAGCACCGTACATTTTTATCGTCGACCAACTGCCCTTTTTCCAGGTTCACGTGTATATTCCACAGTCATCAATTTAAATTTGCATGATAACACGCATGTTCCTTTTTCATTATCACGAGACTGTGCTCCAATTGGCACCTTTTGTTAACAAAATGCTCATGCGACCTGTTTGTCTATAAAATCTACAACGTATTTTTGTAATTTGCGTTTTGACATCTTCGAAGTTGACAAATTACCAAATCGCCACCATATCAGATTTTATTTTTGAAATAATGATAATACCGAAATAATACAGCATTGCATGCAGGCTGTTAAACGCCGTATTGTCTTGACTAAACCTTACAAAATGCCAGTCACAAATTAAGAAAAATTAAATTAGAAAACAAATTGGAACACTGCCTCATGTTTATCTGTGAAGCGGTAAGCGCGCACGAGACAGACGTAAAGTCACGTTAGTCACGCGCATGCGCATCAAAATTCGCAATTATACTGTTGATTAAGAATGCCTGCAAGTGCAATCACCTTACGGGAGCGTGTAGTTGACAAATGTCAGTTGTTACCGTACGTGAACAAACCTTTACATGTTAAAATACGGTATACATCGTATGTGGTACTACACTTAGCAATTGTTTGGGGGACATTATTTATGAAAGTTACCATTTCATAGTACGGAATATGCATTTTTGGACATTTTTGTTGTGTGATATTCAGAAAATATATAATGGTTTTTATACAAATATTAATTTTATATATATATATATATATAATAATAAAATTAAAGTTAATTAGAGTAACAACCTGTTGGACAGTTTTAAGATTGCTGAATATTTTTATATTATCATACAGTATAAGACAAGTACGTATAGAAATTTTAAGGGCCTAAATCACGAAACTTTCTTGCACACCTGCAAATACCGCGTATACATTTGGGGAGTTGCTAGTTCCAAGAGGTCCTGTCGTTTGTCATAAGGGCAAGCTGTTAAAATGAACAAACATTGATTCTTAATTCAAGGAATGGTGATTGTGAGAGTTTTATTTTAAAGTTTATTTTGGTGCTAAACGATCACAAATTTTGTTATGTAATTTTTATCTCGTGAATTAATCTGCATTTTTATAGTCACTAAGTAGTGTAATAAAATGTCTTTACTCAATTTTAGCACAAAAATGTGCCAAGTGACAGTTGTACATAATAACTTGGTGTGGACATGTCACCCATCTGTCTCCGTATTCCTGCCCACAGTCGCCGCCATGGCGACAGGAAGCGCCATAACCTTGGCCGACCTTGCACGTGGAGACAGCTGCGTGCATTGTGCATTTCCTTGCCACCGTCCGCGCTCCAAAACCTTGCATGAGTCACATCTGTTCTCTGCTAGTGATTGAATTTAATGCCTTATAAATTTAATTTTGATGAGTTATATTAACAGTCTTTTTACTTTTTTGAGTTGTGCCATTAAAGTTATTATACAGCACAAATAAAAAATTTGTAAATGTGGGATTTTTTATATATTTTTTATAACGAAAATCCGCTATAGCGATCATTTTCTGTGCCGATATAAACTATCGTTACAACGGACTTTCACTGTATTTTTATAAATGATCCTTCTTATTTATCTACTGCCATGCACACCCCCGTGACACCTCTTACCTCCTCTCACAGTAAACAGTGTTTGATGTTGGTTCGAGTATAGAGTCTTGAATACCAGAGTTAATTAGAGACTTATGAAGAAGGGTAAGTGTTACAATATGCCTTAAAATACAATGTTCTGAGAAATATAGTTTACATCTATTCATGTACATATAACATAACCAGGGTGCATATTTTAAAATAGTTACCGGGAAAGTTAAACTTGAAACTTTGGGCGTTAATGCTAGCCTCAATAAAGTTGTTTCTGACAACTCGGAAATTTCATTGTACTGATCCAGATTCAGGACCAGGTCCAGGAAAACGTAAAAAAAAAACATACTTTCTTTAATCCTGGATTTGGCACTGTTCCACAGTCCTTATAGACCATGACATATGTCGGAAATGTGTGAGCATGCACATTTATTTGTGTTGTGTAAGTTGGTTCAAGATGCCATAAGTTGCCCAGGTGACATGTAGCCCTGACCCGGCCCTGAACCAGTCCAGGTGCCAAATTTGCAGATGTTTACCAAATTGGCACTTCCGCCAATGTAGGAACTGCAGATAATTTTTGACCGATTTGACAGCTATAAAACATTACTGTATATCTGAGTTATTTTTCAGTATAAATAATCTATAAATTTTGCCTTTGTGAACATTGAAAGTTTTGATGTGTAGGGAAGCTGGCTTTTATCACCAATATATGGCATCTGGAAACGAAAGTCTTAGTGAATAAGATGCTCAACTTCCACTGTTTTTTCAAACTGTTTGTACATTTTGTCCCAAACTCCACCCCGCTGTGAGATGATTGTCTATGCACTTGACATTTATGAGCGCCAGAGTCTCAAGGGGAAAGGAGGAAGATGGTAAAAACGGTAGGGTGTTCTGGTCTCACATTTCACAGCAGCAACCATCATCAATAGGTTTTGGAAGGGAGAAGTAATTCTTTCCACTCCCTCGAGTTGGTGAGCAAGGCTGGTTCATGTCAAGCCAATCCCCCTTGCATGTGTTCTGTTCATGGAGATCAAAGACCCAGAAACAGGTGTCCCGAGTGGGAAGGGACTAACAGTGGAAACAGCTGCCTACACATTGGGTCACGTCACCTTGCTCTCAGAAACATGTACCACTGGAAGGGCCATTTAAGAGGAGGGGGACCGACCGGTAGAAGATAACACAAACATAATGTAGATATTCAATCTTAAAAATACTTGTAAATTTGCCTTTCTTTCCTTAACACTGCTATTTTAAGTTTATCATCTACAGAGTGTGCTTTTACTGTCTCGAACATTTGGAACCCACCCATGCCAGTAAACCAGTTGTTAAAATCTGTAGGGAGATAAATCTGCATGCATTGCTCGTCACTATGCATCAGTGTTTTATTTTGGTCCCTTGAAAAATTATCCATAAAGGTTACAAAGTATTTCAGTTTTGACTTAGGTTTATATTCAAATTTCTTATTGATTATGTATTTTAGTTATAAAATGCTAGATACATTATGAAAAGGGTTCTTGTATTTACAACTTCATTTATAACATTTAAATTTTAAAAATTAATTTTATTAGAGTTATTAATTTGACGCCGTCAGGTGAGACACGAAACAAACGGAGACACAATAAACTTACTGTAGGTGGGCACCAGGGGTGTTTCAAAGTCACCGCACTGTTGAGACTCAGGGTTCTCAGGGATGCTGTGGGTTCTGTATGTCCGTCTCACCCAAGCATACTTACGAAACACTTTGCATTACTAAACAACATTATTAAACTTTTTTAAAACCATGGTCAAGAGGTAGCTGCCACTACAAAGAAACACTTGATGCACTGTACTACTTGCTTTTATTATACCACTCATACAAAGAAAATGAGCCACGAATTTACTTTATGAATTACACTTAAACGTGTCTAGCTAACTCTCTTTGGGTGCTTCCCAACCCGCAATTAATCTAGCACACTCCTAGATGGATGATATTTCTATGGTGTTGGAAAACACAACCTTCACAAAGGAAGGAGTCGACAGCCGCTAGGGTGGACTGACGATTTTCCCTGAAGATAGGGTGCAGAGAATAACAAAATGACCAAAATGAACTAGCGGAACAAACACGTGTGATTATTTGGCATCACTAACATGGACTCGTCAGGGCTCGTCTTGCCGCACGTGGTTAGCGAGGTGACTGCCTATACACATAGTTGGCTAGGATGGAAATAATATCACTGTACAAATTACACTGAATGATACAAATACACTTGAAAAATGATGGGACACGACAAGAGTGTTCACAATAAATACCGAAGCACGTGAAAGCAAGATTAGATGCCACTGGATAAAGGTTGCAGTGGAACACTTGGTGCAGGTGCAATTTCAGTATTTCTGTGCAAAAACGAAAATTTACGGTGAATCAAAATGGTATCTCTGTAGAGAAAATTATTCTGTTGCAAATTGAATTTGTTTTGGACTTGTAACATGTCAGATGGCAAGAAAATCAGGCATTGAAATGACTGCGTGGACAACCATACAAATCATCAATTACGTCGAAATTACACAGAACCCTGAATAATAATTACATATAACCCTGAAACCACATTATGGCGCACATGATATTACACAAATAAACTCTCAAAGTACATGGATGGCGCAGAGATTGGCTTGGTGGCTCTGAACCATGTGGTCACAAGTGATGTGGCTGTAAAACAATTAACCATGAAAATCCCCTGAAATATATACATCGAATTAAAGCCCTTAAAATTACATGCATCAATAATACAGAAATTATGATGAAACACCTTTAACATAGACAGATGACGCCTGATTCAAGTTGTGCGGGCTGCTTGGCCGCTCAGACATCTTTCCTCCCTTCTCCTCATTTATATTTCAAAAAGCTACAAGAGCACAAATTATTAAGTTAAGCGGAAGCATAATGCTGGGGAAAATATCTAGCAAAACGTACGCAAGCAAAGGTTAACCGGTATACTAAGAATGAACTATGGTAATCTACATTAGCGCAAAAAGTTTGAAGTGCGTACATGACTGCGTCTTACCTTGCCAGATCTCCTACAACGACTGCGCCGAGGCTAGCGTCTCCTGGACGTACCATGGCTGCCTACGGAGTTTACGTAAGTGGAAGTGCTATGCTCAAAGAGGAAAACCTTTTTATATTGGGAAATAAATGGCTCAAAAGTAATTTGTTGTACATTTTAGATGTTTCTTATTAATTTTCTGTACTATTTAAATATATTTTTACGACTGCATTCACACCGGAATAGTAATGTTCTTAATCTTCGCGCAGCGCACATTTTGAATTCATAATCAAACACTGTGCAGTCATTATTTAAACATACATTTTTAAACAGTTAAAACATATTAACCCTGAAAGAAGTACAAAAGACACAATTTATACTGGAAATTAATATTTTGCTATGGGAAACTTAAACTGGAGCCTCTTTGCGCACGTGCATGCCCACATGTCACGTGAGTGGTGAGCACCATCATGGGCTTAGCGCTGCTGGCTGTTAGCCAGCTTCAAACAACCCCTCCCTCGAAGGCCAAGACGGTGCGAGCAACTCAACATTACTCTGGCGGGCTCTGCCCGGCTGCGAACCGGGTCCACCGGTTGAGGGCAGAGGAAGCATAGCCTTGGAAGCCACCTTACTCTGCAGCGTTTGCAAGAGGTGGGGGTGTAGGCTGGAACCATGTTGTGGGGTCGTAGCGGTGACTCGCCTCTTGTGAGCATTGCGTTTTGTGTTGACAGCTGACGTCACACTCACTTTCCAACTAAACTCCCCAAACCCTTTGAAACTCTCTTGTCCTACCAGGCTACCTTCTAGGGATGCCGGAAAACCTCTGAAAGGTGTGACATTTACAATTGTGGTATTATTGTTAAATTTTCACTTTGGTGACAATGATATTGACTTGTGCCTTGAGGAAACCCCTGAAAACTTGGATCTCTGGCACTGGTGTTACCTTTTTTATTATTATTACTCATGAAACCCTTCAAACAGGGAAGCCTGTTTCCTCCCTGTTTGGTGTGGAGTGTTCTGACAGTACAAACCCCTAAATTACATTATGTTGGCAGAATGGTTGTTTATGTTTTCTGGGTCGATTGTTCCCGTGCTAGTGTTGTTAATATTGTTGCACGTGTTGACATTTACCTGTGTACTTCCTGGTATGCTACATTGCACTCGCCAAGGTACTGGGTGTAAGACTGTCTCCTTGCCTCTTTTCCCTGCAGGTGGGCGTGCTGTATGCAGGTTGTCATGGTGCCGTTTTGTGACACGTCTTGGTCCCAACTTCACTAAGACCGTAGAATTTCCCTGTTTCTCTACCAATCTCAATGGCCCTGTCCACTAATGTGCCAGCCTTGCACAATACTTTTTCGTTCCGGGCGATAGTGGGTTTCTTTAACGTACATGAACATCCCTGGCCGAAATTCTGGTGGTGATTTCCTATTCTCTGGTACCCACATGTTGCAGTACCTTTCCTGATTTTCCCTGGCCTCCGTATGGATTTGTTGTTGGTTTACTACGACTTCCTTAGGTGGTACAGGAAGGTTTTCTCTTGTTTCTCCAGGCACGCGCAACTCAGGGACCTGGACCATTTCTGCCGGTGTTTTCCCGGTGGTAGCATTTACCCGGTTTCTGATGCAAAACATTACCTCAGGAGTTACCTCTGCCCACCTAGTCTGTGATCGTCACCTAGCCGAATTCTCAACTGAATTTTTATATTGTGATTCCGGCGCTCAGATGGGTTCGCTTGGGGGGGTATACTGGGGTGGTATGGTGTTCTGCTCCTCACTTCGTGCAGTACTCTCTCCACTTTCTCCCCACAAACTGGGTGCCGTTATTGATCAACGAAAATTCCGGATACCCCTATCTTAATTTTTCAGCTAGAGGCATGTTTGATCTAAATATTAACTTATACAAAGCTAATTCATTGATAAATAAAGCATTTGGTTGCATATTTGAAGTTGTTCCTATTTTAGGGATGCCCCTGAGTTCAGTAAATTTCTTTTTATCATCCTTAGCAACAATATAATAAAAATCATTTCGTGGTTTTCTGTATCCCAAAAACATATTTACATCAGATCCTCTAAACCAAGGATTATTTTCCTCATCAATAATCATTACAACCTCGTTACCATTGTAAATAAATTTTTTGTTGTTTATAACTAGAATTGACTCCATTTTTATTTACGAAACTATGCGCAAGTGAAATTGGCGCGTTGTAATAAGTCTTTTATTGATATTCTTTTTTATGAAGAAAACAAATAATTGATGAAAATAATACTAAAGAATATAGACCAAATTCATTGAATTATATAGCTCTCAAGCAGTTAAATTTAATTTTATCTGAGTCTCTTTTTTGGATAGTCCAAAAATTATATTTGTAATAGGAAGAATAAGTTTTAATTTATATGCAAAAAGTTTTAAAATATAATAAAATCTTGAACTTTATTTTTATACAACTATTGTTAATTTTATATTCATATGTATTGTAATAAAACCATAATCTTCGTTCCAACATTGTGCACAAATTTCTTGAAATTTTTCATGAGGCATATCTCCACCAACAAAATCATTATACATATGCTTTAAGTCAGTATCATCTTGTGTAAATATACACAAAAAATTTGTCTTGTCTCTTACCAATTGTCTAGGCACTCTGGAATAAATTTGAGCCAGATAGAAAACATAATATTCACAAATCATATCTTGATTATCTTAAATAACATCATCAAATACAATTAGAGATTTATTTTCGCATTGATCTAAAGGATTCCTCAGTTTTTATTTAAAAACTGTGCCATTTGTTCATTACATTTTTTGGATATCATTTCAAAATCATTTTGTAATTGAATATATTTTGGATGATTCAAACTTTTAGAGCAAACAAGAAATTTATTAAAATTTAACCACCCCATATTATAAATAAAATTTATCATCAAATTAGTTTTTCCGTCATTACTAGGACTAACTATCATACCTCTAATATAATCAGGCAAAAGTTTGCCATTTTTCTTATTCTTAGAAGATTTTTCAGATATTAAAACGTCAACACCCCAGTCAACTTTTTGCAGCATAGGCTGCTTTGGCTGCCGCTTTTTCATTTAATTACAAATAATTTTTGTAATAAATGGATAATACGACTGTGTCTCGACACCTTGAGCTGTCAAATAAAGTTTTCAAGTTAACAAGCAATAGTTCTATTCTGAAGAAGAAACTTCACTATGATATAATTCATAAAGATAAATCAATAGCATTAGTCAGTTTTCATGCAAAATTTTTAACTCCAAATGTGGAGAATAATACGACAACTACAATTGAAAAAATGAGTGATGTCGTTGACAAAAATGAAGTTATCACAATCTCCAGGGGCCAATACGATGTTGAATATGGCTATTGAAAAAGATAAAATTTTTGGAGGCACTAAATTGCCTAATTGTAATCCATATAAAACAGTAAATGCTCATTGTAACTTGGCATATGGCATGTTCATAAAATATGATGAATCTAATCATCTGGAAACTGATATAATTGCTAATTTTCTACCAACAACTATGTTTGGTTTTCGAGATTACATTAGCTATGAGCCCTCAATATCCAATTATTTATAGAATAAATAATCAATGTTTTAATTATATTGTCTTAAAAATTAGAGATGAAAATGGAAAATTAATTGATTTTGATGGTTCTGATGTCGATGTTGTTTTGGAAATTAAAGATGTTTAAAATAAAATAATATAAATATTAATTTAAAATTATTTTTTTGATATCCATATGGCAGTGTGTCAATTTTATTTTCCAGTATAATTCTCTTGTTATCAGAAGGACTCAATGCAATTTTATTAACTTCGAATGTACATATTTTTTGTTTCTCACTCCTTATCAAATTCATTGTTCTATATTGAATTTTATCATCAAACATGCAATTCTTATTGTTTTCGAATGTAATTCTCTTATTAACAACACATTATTTCACACCTTTAGATTTTTTTGGTTTTCTTTATCACCAATGCTATACGCATACTTTTATGCTCGTAAACCAACAAATTCTTTCATTATTTTACCATTACAATCGTCTTTAATTTTTTTAAACACCTTTTTTTTTTTATTTGAGGCATATTATAAATATTGCTCTTTGGATAATCAATTGTATCAAATTTTTCTATCATCAACTTTATATGGTTGTAAAAATCTTCTGTTTTTATGTTATAAATGTTTGAATCGGTATCTTGATAGCATAGTCCAATTTTATTATCATGTTTTGGCTTCATCACTTTATAATGGGAATCATACATCAATTCTTTCGAAATATCCAAAATGGCCATGCCCACAAATATTGGCTTGTTAAATTTTACGTTTGTTTTATTCATTTTAATAGTTGCAAGATTTATATTAAATATAGAACTTCTTTTGAAATTTGGTTTTGCTGCTAATGTTTCACATTTTTCAGCATCTGATACTAGTTTTATATCTACTCTGTTTCTTATATTTTCCATAGTTTTGCCAAACACAGAATTATTCATGAGTTTATAAAAATCATTTTCAAAATCATTTTTAGCATTAGTTCTCATTGTTGTATTCAAATTAATATATTTTTTTAACCAATCAGCTCTGTTTCTTATATTTTCCATAGTTTTGCCAAACACAGAATTATTCATGAGTTTATAAAAATCATTTTCGAAATCATTTTTAGCATTAGTTCTCATTGTTGTATTCAAATTAATATATTTTTTTAACCAATCGGACTGATCAGACGTTAATATTCTATGTATTTTAGTGAGTTTTAATCCATTATTTAGACACTGTTTCTAGTTGTGATAATGAATTACATACTTTTGTTTGTTTTCTAACGTTGTTAATAATTTTAATTGATTTTTGTCTTTGGAACTACCTTATTTTCTGGGCAAAATGAAAGATCTTTATGAAAATTATGTAGCTCTTGTTGATAATCTAAATCAACTTCTAATATATAACCATACTCAGAATCATTCTCCAAATATAATATTTTTTCACTCCAGTAATCTAAATCATTTAATACATAGTACACCCACTCGAAACCACCATATGGTAAATGTTGCGACATTGCCCAGCCATATAAATTATACGCAACAAGATAAGTTAAATAATTTGATTCTTGGTTTGGATTAAAATCTTCCAATTATTTGTTATTTCCTTTAACATATCACTCACAACATTGTGAAATACCGCCTCAAATTCCTATTTCAATCATTAAAATCATATCATAGTTATGTAATAAATCTAGTGGTTGTTTAGTTATTTTTAACATTGCATCCCATGATAAACCTTGTGCTGTAAAATACCATGCAGAGTCTAAATCATATGAATTTATACATGTGTTTCTAAAATTTTCGAATATATCTGCTAACAATAATACGTCACTTTTTTAATATAAATCATGGTATTCACCAAGATTTTTTATATTTAATTGGTCCCATACACAGGTTGCATGTTTGTATGTATCATCAGATATACTATTTTCATTTAATTTATTGTAAAATTTACTCTTTGGTGGAAGTCTAGTTTCTTCAAATTTCTTTCAACTGTCCATATAATCATGGGTAAACACCTTTTATAATAACTAAATCAACTTGATATTCTGGAAATTGTTTTTGGTTGTGTTTCATTTGATATTTATGTAAATAATATGATAATTTATCTAAACTACCGGCCATAACTTTAAATGTGTCTATAAATTTCATTTTTACATTTTCGGTATTTTTCCCAAAATTTATAAACTTTTCTTAATTATTTGCTGTTAAATCTATGTTTTTATCATCATATCCTCACTCTTTAATGAATAAATGTGCATCATACCCAGCTAAATTTAGAAAATAAATTGGTACAAATTTTGGTAATTTTAATTTTAGATTACAATTTTTGCATGTTGGATTAATGAATTTTCCACTTATGTGATCATGATGATGTACTTATTTATTTTCCTCTGTGTGTTCACACTCGCATAAAGTACAAATGTTTTATTTCCCAAGTAATATTTTTTATTCTTTTGTTAATGGGTGCATTGGTTCAATTTGTGAATATATTTCACCAATTTCATCTTCTCTTTTTATGGATTGTATAAATTTTTTATGAGCATCTGGTCCACGATAGACAACTTATCTGTCGTGGCTTATACTCACCATAATTAGATACAATATAATAGCAAAAACGAGTTTGCTTCATGTAATTGATATTTCATTGTATATGATTCATCGTTTAACTTTAAATCAATGGTATTTATTTGATCATTAGTAAGTTTATATCTTTCTTTAACTGTTTCTTTATAAAAACCATCATCATCATCATCTTCTGTTAAAACTGGATATTTTTTGATTTGTTTAAATTTATTAATTTCTTTTGGATTTGGTTTAGATGTTGATATTTTATTTTGAATTGATTCAAAATCTGCATATATTGTGAATGGGAATTTTCGTGGTGTGTTTTATATTTTTCAATTTAATTTGTTCGCTTTTTGAAGGGATGATTATCTTCACAGGTTCATTTTTTGAGCAATCTTCAGTATTTTTATTTAATTTTTCTTGAGAATAAAAGAATTGAAGACACATATCACATATATAAACTTTGCCATGCTTCTTTTTTTTTTTTTTTTTTTTGCTGAAACTAACCTTGGTAGATCTTTAATCCTACAATAATGTGAGTTTGAATCACCTTTGAAATAAAATATATTTATATATGTATTAATTTTATTTTCTGTAAGTTTTAGTTGATATACCATGGATTTCTTACCTTCATCTTCAATAGAGTATACATTTATAGATCATCAATATGAATAGGATATTCAAATTTATCTAATGCTTTCTCAATATTAAGACCCACATTTTTATATTTAGATCTTCTTTGTGGGTCTTTTTCTGCAGGAAACAGTGCAGATTTTATTGCCCAAAGAAAGCATTTTTGATCATTGTTTTTAACATTTATGCATGCTTTCTTAATCTTTATAAATTCTGGTAATTCAATGTATGATGATCCTTTTAATGGATTATACTTATTTATTGCTAATTGTGTTCCAATTACTCTATCTAAAGTCCATCTAGAACCTCTTCTTGGAAATTCAGATAATTTTGTAAGTAATTCCTGTTGTATAATTTTATAAATCTGTATAATTTCTCCTCCATTTAATATTGTGTGGTTATATGACTGAAATGTAAATAATTCTACTTGATTATTTTCCTGCTTGCGACAATTGGTATATAATTTAATGTCGGATTTCACCCCTCTAAAGTTCCTAAGATGTTTGGTTATTGTCTCGGAAAACTTAATTTTTACTGAAGTTAACAATTGATTAGGTTGTACTAATTTAAAGAAATTTTCAGTGTAATATGTTGATATCCTATTTTTGAAAGCTGTACTAACTCTGTAATTTTTATTGGTTTTTCTATTTTTTTTTTTTTTGCTAACAAACACATTAGTAGAATAGGAGAATATTTCATTTAATTAGTTTTTATCTTGTTTATATAATTCATTGATATTGGCATTAGCTAAAGATAAATTGGTAAAATTATTCTTTGTTATCCATTCTGTTATTTGCTTACTTTTATCTCTAGATTGTATGCAAACATTAGTAGAAAATGGTAAAATTTCTTTTAATAGTTTTTTAGCTTTCCTATATTTTATAGTCTAATTTGAAAAGGGTAAATTTTTAAAGTTTCTTTTTCTTTGTTGATTTATAATAAATGTATAATAGCTGCAATTAAATCAGCTTTCCATAGCCTGTACCAATATTAAATTTTTAAATCTCTACCTATAATTCTCAACTCTCTCAATCTCTTCTCACCCAACTGAACAATGATATTGCGCAATGACATTTTTATTGTCTGTTTATAAGAAAACAAATTTATGAAGACTGCAAAATTGGGGGTAGAAATATAAGTGTGTGAAATGAAATATGAGCTTAAATGATTGATAAAAAAGAAATCGTTTTTAACTATTTAACCTCTTTTTATGAGAATATTTCTCATTGTAGCATTTTTTACATATTGTTGTATGTTTGCCCTTGTTAGTTTTATTACGAGAAAATTAATGTATAGATTTATACTCTTTACATACTGTACATGTTTTTGTTAAATAATTTTCACTTTGAATTTCATTTAGAATATATACTATTGCATTGTGCGATTTACTGTTTTTATGCTTTTCGAGATATCCATTACAAACGTATTTTCCACATTCGCATAGTATTTTCTCATTTTTTAACTTATAGCAACTTCTATCATATTCACTAAAGCATTTTTTGCATTTTGTTGTATGTTTGTGTATAGTAGCTTTGGGAGATAAAATGAATCAATAGATATATTCTCTTTACATACTGTACATGTTTTTTTTAATAATCGGCATGTCGAATTTCATTTGTATTGTGTAGTTTATTATTTTTATGCTTTTTGAGAGATAGTTTAGAATCATATTTCCCACATTCACAAAGTACTTTCTCTTTTTTTTAACTTATATTGATATTTTACATATTCAGCATATTATGGCTTTTATTTGGCCGAAATATACCTGTTTGAGCCCACCATTAGCTGTAATTGTGAGTGCTATTTTTAAGTGTATGTTAGATTAAATTAGATAGTAAAGTATAACAATATTAGCTATCCTTGTATGACCCATAAGATGTTGCTAAGTAAGACTCGATGATAGTAATATCATTAGCGAGTTGGTTGTTTTGTAGGTGTGGGGAAATCTGTGATCATTAGGGAGGTGCTGACAAGGCTTTCTGTTGTTGGACCATACATGCCTATCACAATCAACTTCTCTGCCCAAACAAGCAGTGCATGCACTCAGGAAATTCTTGAGTCCAAGCTGGACAGGAAGCGAAGGACTCTTATGGCTCCTCCAATGAACAAGAAACTAATCTTTTTTGTTGACGATGTCAACATGCCACGGCTGGACATGTACGGCTCCCAGCCTCCAATCGAGCTTCTCAGGTGAGAGATCATCCCATAATAATGGTGTGTCCTAAGTAATTGCTGTAGTAGCTTGATGTGGAGTTTTTGTTAGAAATGAATAGCTATAGACATGTTATTACTGCATTTAATAATGATGATAATCAACAGTAAAGACAGTACACTGACCATGTAGACACAGTTCAGTACACACCAAAAAAAGTAAACATGTAGTTCCAACTTAACATAAGAAAACATGATAACAGCATTAGATTACTACAATTCCAACACCCTCACCTAATCTAATGTTCTACATCTGTACATTTACATATGCCATAACAATCTCCTCAATCCCCAGCTCATGGACACAGTGCACATGTTTAGGACCTGATAGAAGTTTTGTGAGAATGTCCTCAACCATTTTATCTGTTGGCAAGTATTCTACTATAATATGCTTGTCCTTTATTGTGTCCCTAATGAAGTGGTGTCTTATGTCTATATGTTTGGTACGCTTATGGAACACCGGGTTGCACAGCAACTTCTGTGCACTCTAGCTGTCATTGAAAATGGTTATGGATTCCTTCCTACTGCAAATTTCACTTAAGAGTCCCTTCAAATGAACTGCTTCTTTCATCACCTCTTTCAATGCTAAATATTCAGCCTCAGCACTGGAGAGGGCTACAGTTCTTCGTTTCCTTGACTCCCAGATGACTGCAGCATCACCCATCTTCAACACATAGCCTTCTGATAGATGATGCAGAGATGAACTAACGCCACTCTAAGCACTAGAAATGCTGGTTCAGTAGGTACAAGTGCAGGTTTTTTGTTGCTAAACAGTGGACACTGCTAGAATTATCTCTGGTCTGAAGCAGCTCTTGCCAAGCTCTGCACAGGTTGAAATTAAAGGCGTAAATGTGACAGAAATGGTTGCGAAAGTATCCGACGATTCAGTTTACACCGTGGTAAAGTCACAAAGGACAGCTTGAGTGCCGTGAGTCTTGCCTTCTCGGCTGCCTCTCTCTTGCCTGGATGTTGGCTGAGATGTAAAATTGAATTGCAAGCCTCAAACAAAAAAAATAAAGTAGGCCAGTGATTAGCAAATCACTAAGTTAGAATTCCATAAAACTGGTTGCAGTTAACCAAGATCAATTCAAAATAAAAATGAACTACAGAAAATTCAAATCACCCTAACAAGAACAAAAAAATATCCAGCTGACCACCAATAACTTTCCTACTAAATTCGCCTTAAAACTGTATATAAACCAAAGCCAAGATTTAAATCGGACATAACAAAAAATAGCTTTTTTTTTTTTTTTGTAGTCTCTTGTTTTGCTAGGTATTATAGTTACATCAGAACTAAACTGAATTAATTTCCCATACATGCATGCAAGACAGAAATATAAGAACTTTCAGAAATCCTATACTGGCCTTAAATAGGGATAGACAGATATTAACCTAAACCTTGTATGAAATACAGAACCTTTTAATTTTCAAAACCTCAAAATATACCCAAATCTGTGTAAAAAGAAAGAACATTGTGCCTCAAAATTTTCCAAAATTTTCACAACACAGTAGGATTATGAAGTTTTGAGTACTATTCCTTTATTACATGTCCAGGTTTAAATTTTTTTATTAACATATTCTTTCTCGTTGCAAATCCAGAACTTGTGAAATTTCAGGTTCCACTTTTTCCCAATCTTCTTAATGTGTAGAATGATTATTTCAGAAACTTTAGTTTTGGATTCCAACAGATGAATCTCTGCAAAATGAGTGAACCCATCAATAAATGAAAGAATGTACTGATGCATGCAGCTTTATCATACTACTACAAAAGATTACGACTCATCTCACACCATGCCAGTATATCTACTATACTCAAGTGAGAGATGAACCCTGCCAACTTGTACATGGATGTTGCGGACATGCCACAACACTGGAGGGCACTTCCAAACACGTAGATACCATGGTTGCGCAAGCCAGTGGCACGTCGCTCTCCCCTCCCCGGCGCTGAGAGCCTACAAGCCGTCAGCCGCCTCAGGGTACAGCTGAGTGCCACCGAAAATTCACGAAGCCGAGCGATGACCTGAGGGTTGCTACCCTCACTCCAGCCTTATGCTAGAGGGATGTCACATGTCTCCCGCGGCCCGCCGCCGCACCTGTCCTTTGGACTATATAAGTCTGTGCACGGCAGGGTTCTGGAATTATTTCTTCCAGTTCTTCGAGCTCGCTCCACCACTTCTAGTCCTGGGGCCTCCAGTGACCTCCAAGTCTTCAGCAGCCTACCAGAGGCTGCTCCCATTGTCGACAACAGTTTTCAGCAACAACCAGCAGCTGCTCCCATTGCTGTTACTAGAGACTTCAGTGACATCAATAGCTACCACTTACCAGAAACTTCTTCTGCTACACTCTTCAACATTTACACTCCTTGCTACTAGAGCAGTGGACCTTTAACGTCTTTGTCGTCCAGACACCCCACAATTAGTTAGCAACGTTAAGTATTATTTATTTAGCAGTCAACTATTTTACTTTCCCACTTAGCTTAGAACCAGGTCACCTACACCTGTTCAGCGTAGGTTACTTCCAGCATACCGTCTGCTTGGTAGGAGATAGCACGTGTCACTGTAGTTATTGCATTCTTAATAAATACAGCTTTGTTCTTTTAGCCACAAGAGTATTTATATGCATCTTGTGCACTGCCGACTGATACCGGGTATTTAAATACGAACTAGCCAGGCGGGTGATCCTCTTCTGGAGTTCACCAGTCCAATACATGCACCATTTGACCGCCACCTATTCTAGACCTTCGGGGATAGAATAGCAGAGCCACAACCACTAGAAACTCCTTCAACAAGAGAGAGACAGTACGCTTGGGTTGTATCCCTATCAGAGCACCTAGGTACTGCCAGGGGTATTTGCTCGAGTGTTACGGCCTGGTCTTGGTTGCGATACCACACCCATTAGTAGCAGGAAGGCGGCCCATACGGCTCAACGCTTTTGGTCTGCCCGCCATTGGTGGGGGGCCTTCTGGAGCACCGAACTTGTGCCGGCAGCTGCTACTGGCCGTACACATATAGGGAATTGTTTCGCGTCTGTGGTGCATGATAAATACTGTTCAGCTGTGGACCACACTTTATGCCTTTCAAGGTGAGGCACGGCTCATGGAGAGAAGAGCAAAGGACAGCTCTCATTGCTGCCAAGCAGCGGGCTGTATTGGCTCCACCAACTTTGGAGAGACCGGTGGAACGAGACCGCACTGCCTAAATCAGACTCTTGGAGAAACCATCTTCTCCCGTTTTTGAATATATTGTATTTCTTCTGCACACCTGTACACACCATGACTACCATCCCGTCATGAGTGGTCTGGTAAAAGGAACTGAGGTAAGATACGGGATCTCCAACCCAAGTTTCTGGAGTACCGAAGGAGCTGCCTGGAATCTCCCGTACCGTGTTGGCCGACACGGTATCACCAACCCCAAGCCAGCAGATTGCAACACCAGTTTCTGCCAACAACCAGCCACAGTACTACAGTAGGCCGAAGCAACGTCAAGTAAGGCAGGTATACCCGACACCTCCCGCCATTTACCTACCTCAACAAGTAAACCCTAGAGGGAAATAAGGTGGCTATCTGAAAGTCACTAGCCAGCTAGGCTATAGATAACTTTGTACCAACCTGCAAGTTGACGTGTCCAGTTAAAGTAACGAGCCGTAAACGTCAACTGGAGTAATAAATCCCTTATACCGCGTGCTTAGTCTAGCGCACCCAAAGTCATGATGACCGTGCCGATTAGCCATTAATCCTGGCACACATCACACTTTTTTTTTTGTTCCACGAACTTGGAGTCACCGGACCAACAAGATCAGAATAAATAGTATTAAGTGCTCTTGTGGCTTTCACATGTTCATCACTGAATGTAAGTCTTCCTTTTTTTGCCTGGATGCATGATTCACACTCTAGATTTGAGATGTCTTTACTATCAAAGTCAATACCTTTCTCCATCGGTATCAGTTATTTCAGATATTCTTGGGTATTGTGACATAATTTTCTATGCCAAATATTATGTTTATCTTCATGTTCAGCTGCAAAATATTCATGCTTTGATTCTACATCTAGTGAGAGGGTGTACAGTATGTTTATGGCTTTGCTGCCACGTAGAACCACATGATCATCTTTAATAACTTTTACTCCATTCACAGGAGATTTACTTTGCCAACACTGCAGGTTATCAAGTCAACAGAAAGAATGTTATTACTCAGCTCTGGACATGACTTCCTTCAATTCACAGCAGTTTGTTATGATTTTACCTATATTTACTCCAGATGTGCTACTTGATTTCTTCGCCAGTCCAATATCCATGTCTATAGGCCTTGTATTTATTAACAACCTGTCATTCTTTGTCATGTGGTATGTTGATCCAGAGTTTAAAATCCACTCTGAAATTCTTGACTGAACATTAGCTGCCACAAAGTAAACCACTGACCGTTTATTTATGTTTTTATGAAACAAGCACTCATTTTCCTTGTAATAAATTTTCTTACAAATATTACAATACTTTGTTTTATTTGGACATACTCTAGTAATATGTCCTCATAGTGTCATTGTGCTTAGTGTGCATTTTACTCTCTCATATGTTGCGAACAGACAGGTTTTCACACCTGTTTCTGTACATTTCTCAACACTCATTTTGAATGAATCACATTGGTCTTTGGGACTACTGGAACTGCACCTTTTTTTCTTCTGCACTCAATCAACTTCTTAGATTTATTATGTTTTTACTCTCATTTGGAGTGGAGTCCCAGCCACTGAGAAAACTATTATAACTTTTAGCTAAGGTCATTAGTATTTTGCAGATTAACATGCTGTCGAGTATGTCATTTCGTAATGTTTTTAGGCTGAAGGCCAAGTTTTCAATCTTAATGATGTGTATCACCACATCACCACATATTTGTAATAAATAAACTCATGCATCAGATCAAATTTCTGTTGTGAAGTATTACATTTGTATATGTTACAGAGTATTTTGTACATTTCTGAAACAATGTTGCAGGTCAAAAGATGAGTAACTAGTTTTTTGTCAGTTGTAATTGTAATTTTCTGAGCTTCAGCACCCCTTTTTATGTAGTCAGGATTGCCTTCTGCATCCTTTTATAGAACTTTCACATCTCTACATACAACATTGCAAAGCCCTTACGCTTTCAGTAAAATATCTACCTTGTATTTCCATAGATGAAAGTCTTTGGGTTCTTTAAATTTTTTTACAATGGAGAACTCACTTGGCTCATGTCTATCCATCTTCTTTGTCACGTCTCACATCTGAAGTATGGTTTCCTCAAGCAGTTTGCATAACTATACAATTTTTTTGTTCACCAATTACTGTGCAAATGGTCTCTCTTTCTTAATTTTCACATATCTAGTCCCATAACTTGTTAAATTTTAATAATTGTAACACGGTTTTGGAAACAACAACCAGTATTGCTGGGTTATATTTAGTTTTTACTTTCTTAAAAGTCTTTACTTTCCACAAACACTGCCACCATATTTTCTGACTACCTTTCACTACATGGGTCCAGTACATGTTTCAGAAGACATTCAAAATATCAATATACAGATAAACATCATCTAACTTACGAAATCCAGATTGAGAATTACATCTTATCTTCAACTGTGTTTTCCAACATATTACAGACCGCAATGATTTTATTATTTTTAAAATACAGTTCTTTCATCCGTGTGAGTTTTGCTGTAAAATAGTTAGTAAAACATATGATATACCTTTTAATGATGCTGTTATTTAGTTATTTATATAATAATTTGAAATCAGACTTTTGGTTAAATTTCCTTTTTCTTCTGCAAGCGAGTGTAATATTTTATTTGGTGCCATGTGGAACGGGAGTATCTTATCAGTGTTTGAAGTTTGTGGCTGTGTTCAAATGTTTATCAATCATGCGTTTGTTTTTCTGAAGTCGTAGTGAGATTTTGTCAGCTTCATAGATAAAATATTTTTACTCTGTTCGTAAGCACATTATGTTCTAGAAGTTCAATTAAGTTAACTGCGACATAGTTTGATAGAGTGGGGAAGGTGCAAGGAGGGGGAGTCAGCACGTGGCGACCTCAGCTTCAAGTGCCTGCTGTACACAGAACTTGATGACTAGCCTGGAAGGAAGCATGGCGGACTAGCTCACGCTTCGCGATCGTCTCACAAAGCGAGTTTGTGAAGTGACAATAATTAAATAGTTACTGCGACACTGTTCTGTGTCGTTGTGTCTTGTGAACTAACTGTTCGGGATTCTACATTACTCAACGATTATGAACTTATTTGGAAGTTAAATAAACAGCAATTAATCCAAGATTTGAAAATTTTTTTGTATCACAATACGGCACCTTTGTCGCATGGCTCTACTCATGTGTGAATCCGGGTTTTAATGTCCAGTTGTTATTTTTATGGTTGCCACATTACAACTTATCTAAAATACTGAATAGAGAATACTGGAGAATTTTGTATATAAAACAAGGTAATAATATACAGGTAATGTTATATTGATGAATAACTACTACTTGATACCAAAACTGGAACCATGCAATGTTTTTAAATATGAATTACTGTGGAAGTGTTAGAAAATCACGATGTTTTTTTGTCAACTTTTACATACACATTTTGAATTAATATATTAATTAATAATGCTTAGCTTTTAATGTTTTTAACATTGTTAGTTTTCTATCCTTAAAGAGCCCAGTTGTACATCTAAGTGCATGTGTTGTTTCCATAGGTTTTTGCGTAACAACATTGCTTGTCACTTCACATACAAAGTTGATACTTTGGGGAATGTGATGTTTTTGCCTAATAATAGTCACACATTCTAAGATTTTAATGTTGAACATCTAGTATATGTTTTATGTATTTTTTGTTGTAACTTGTCAGTGGAACAAATAAAATTATATATATATATACAAACACACACACACATACACACACACAAATATAATTCACAGCACCAGTATAACCCCTTTTTCTCTGAAACAACACGACACCAGGGGTTTTCAAAATTAGCGTGATAACTATACCATATATGATATATGTAGAATTAATTGGTAGTAATCCCATTCTCCCGAACATACCAGAGGTAGGGGTATAAGATGTGAGCTTTGAAATTGCAAATGGGAATGTGGGTCATATAAGGTATTGTTGGATAGCTCGTCTAAAAGGAAACAACATTTACTAAGACAATTCTGTTCTTATGTTAATAGTTTACACACAATAAAGTAAATCATCTAAGCATATGTTTTGTGACGTGTGTAGTTTACGTGCAATGAAATGTGATCGTAAATGTGGTTTTCTTACTACAGTCAAAAGGAAATCATTGAAACATGTTGTTTTTCTGACTTGCATACCTAGTGCAAGTACAATCAAAAGGGTTGGGTGTATTGTAAATACCGGTAGAGAGGACTACCACGAACTGCAAATTAGGAACACTTATTTGCACATAGCACTCTTCATAAGTGTTCTAAATGTTGACCAACCTGTATCAGACATGACTCTGCACTCCATCTTACATTCCTGGTTGCTCAGCAGACCTCGGCACTGATGAGAGATCCACATGCTGCTCTGATTCTGTAATTCATGCAATGTAAAAGAATAAATGTCTGAATGAACAAACGTTCAATTGTCAATTAACATGCATGGAAAACCTGCAGGTCCTGTAAGTGTTAGATGGCTTATCTGCTTGCTGCTTAGTGCTGCCTTATTCTCCGCATATGCTCGGAAACAATCTTATAATAACCGTTTAGTTTATCCAATTGTCTTTGGTTGTGCGTAAACTATGCACATTAAATACACAATGTGCGCCTTTACAGTACAATTTGTCTCATATAAGATGTCAAGATTTTGACAGTTCAACTAATGTTTACTTTTAGTTTATGTATCCTTTCACCATCAGCTTGTGTGTCAGTTGGATGCCACACGAAAACAAGGAAATGATTTTTCGGGAAAAAAAACATGGCATGTTTAGGACATAAACTGACAATTACTGGCCCAATAGAAATTACTAGGAATCAAAATTACTGTACACAAAATATATGTTGCTTTAAAATTATGCAGAGCTCATGGAAAAATAAAACTATTGGTATCTCTTTGTAAATTTCATATTTTACATACAAAATATATTCATTTGAGTGTAATAGCTGGTTACGTTCGAGAAAGAACTCACAGATGGCACGCATGACATGCTTAAATGTGTTTGCCGACAGATAGCAGCAGGTTTGCCGCCTCTTGATCCTGCTTTTTAAAACTTGATTTTTCTCCTATTAATGTCTTGAAACGACGCGAATTTGAAATATATTTAGTCAAATTATTTGAAAAAATAATTCAATATTATCATGCAATATTTCTGTTGGCTTTTGGAATCAATATCAAGCAGATATGGAAAGCATGAATGGACTGTGGGAATACGACCTGAAAAGATCTAAGATTTGAAGTCACATTTCATCTTGCTCTGAATCATCTTATTGTCGAGCATTTCATTTTGAATCCCTATATATTACTACTTTAGCACGAAGATTAGTTTGTAACAATTACAACCGCTGTTTTGTGATCACGTAAAATAAAATATATTAATTAATCTAGGAACTCTTTGTCATTGCATATTTTGCATTTGTCTGATGTGCGTCGCCAGTGCACTCAGAATAGCCAACTTAATATTAACTTTTGTTCGTTTGTGCATCAGCTGGTACACATTTTTGTAAACAGCACTTTGTTTGTTTTGTATACGTCAAGTTGCCACTCACTGACTCTCAAAATCTTGCCATCTTACATGAGATAGGCAGTATTGTCGGTTAGAGTGGGAGACTTGCTTTGATACTGGCAGTGACCTATATGCCTTACTGCATGAAATCGTGCAGTAGATATTAGACTGTTCCTGAGCAAAAGCAGAGAATAATGCAGCACCATGCAGCAAGCAGATAAGCTACCTACCATTTACAGGAACTGCAGGCTTTGCATGTAAGTTACCTGACAATCGAAAGGTCGTTCATTCAGACAGTCATTTGTTTTACATTGCAACCATTAATTGTGTGTGTTGTTTCATTGTCACACATTGTCTGTCTGTGGTGTAGTTTTTCTGAATGGAATGCCGTTTTCAAACGAAGCATTTGACATGCTGATGAGACTAGGGGAATGTAGTCGGAACTGCAGAGCTGCTGCCCGTTTCTACGTAGAGAGATACCCACCACATGTCCATATTTTTTTTTTAGGGGAAATTGAATGGTGTAGCGTATGCAAACTTTCTAGAGAATATTTTGTATCAGCTGATCGAAGATGTCCCTCTCGCTCTGAGATTAACATTGGGGCTTCAACAAAATGTCTGTCCTGCTCACTTTTCACCCATAGTTCGGCTACTTGTTTACATGTTACTCCCCAAACAGTGGATTGAATGAATAAGTCTTGTAGCTTGACCACCATGTTCTCGAGACATGTCCCCACGCTATATATATATATATATTCAACTGAGAAACTTTGAGGTGATTCCTTATGCAAAATCAAGTGGAAATATTAGGACACTTTGTACCTAAACCAAATATTAAGGGCAAAATAAGTCCCCAAAAATGGAGATTTTCGAATGTATGAAATATATGAAATATGAAATATATGTGCGAAATATCTGAAGCCAGGTGAGATGAAATACAATTCGTGGAACATTTTTTTATGTTATCGTCATCAACCTAAGAGCAAATGCACAATAATAACACTCCTGTTACAAAAATAACAGGGATGGCCACCCTCTTATTGCCAGCAATTTTGTCACAGTTGGGAATTATGAATGTTTGATGCTGATTTATTGAGCAATGTGACCTACAAAACAAAAATGGTACCTTTGTTGCATCTACCTAGGACCCATCGTTATCATTTAAAACGCACACAATGATTTCACTAGATTCCGCTGTAGCGATACAACACCTAGTATGTAGACGATTTTACGTAGAAGCGCGTGTGGCCACAGTATAACCGATGGTGGCGGATAAGGTTAATACCTACTGTGAACAATGCGTACCATACATTAATAAGCATACACAACTGTTTGATTGTGGCGACAGTCAGTTTGTGATTCCATACAGGACATAAAGATATTGGTATTTCCTGTGCACCTGGAACTGTTTCACTGTTGCTGTGTACTGTGCTGGCTTTTGAATGTTGAAACATTTTGTGCAGCAGTGTATAACAATGCCATTAAAATGCATTACATTTAAGTAGTTCAGGTAACACATTGCATTTGACAACAAAAGCTGTGGCTTTCCGTAGGTTTTATTGTAGAAAAATATAGGTATCACAAACACTTTTATAGGAAAGGCTCGATGGTACGGCCGCCATGTTCGACGCACAGTTCACATAGCCGCACCAACGATGGTTACACAGGTTTGAAAATGCCCTCGTCCCGAATAATCTCTGCAGCTGCTATGGTGTGGGTGGCAAGGTCCTTTTCGGATTCTACTGTGGTTTCATACATCAGGCTGCGCATGTAACTCCAGAAGAAATATTCCATTGGAGTTATATCTGGAGATCGTGGAAGCCAGGGAACAAGGCCCCCACGGCTTATCCATCATTCAGGGAATACAAGTTTCAGGTGATTGTGTGCACGTCGCAAACTGTGGGCTGGGGCGCCATTGTGCTGGAACCATATGGCCACTCGTGTTTGTAACGGGACCTCTTCAAGTAATGTCGGCAGAGCTTCCTGCAGAAATGCAGTGTACACATTCCCGGTGAGACTATGTGGTGACAGATAGGGGTCAACCAACATTTTATGTATTAAACCCGCCCAGACATTGACACTGAATCTCTGTTGATCCCTGTGGACAAATGGGGTGTGAGGATTGACATCCGCCCACTCGTGGATATTTTGACAATTCTGTATGCCATCACGTTGAAATGAAGCCTCTTCAGTGAAGAGAATTTATCTGTCAAAGTAAGGGTGTGTTTTTGAATTGTTCTAGAAACCATGCTGCAAACGCCACACATCGAGGATAATTCGCAGGACCCACGACATGCACACGTTGTACATGGAACTGATGCAGTAATTGTTCATGAAGCACTGAACCAATGGTACGGCGGCTTCTGTTGATTACGCTTGCAATAGTATGCTCACTCACACGTGTGTTATTCTCAACATATTTCAACACATTCTCTTCAAACCTGGCTGTCCTCGCTGTCCATCTGCGCCCTGCATTCGGTTGTATCGCCTTCAAACTTCTAGTTTCTCTCAAATGTTACTCCACAGATGCAAATGTGGTGTGTTGTGGTTGCTGTCTGTGCAGAAATCGATCCCTTTACATTCTTTGCTCTTTTTGTTCATTTCCCTCTGCCACACCATAGACGAGTAGCATATATGTCAATTTTGACCACATAAAGCATTCCATTTTGTAGACACAATATGCACGTTGACTAACGGGAATGTAAATGTTACGTTATGGAGTGCTCAGATATTTTATACAATTCGTGTCGTAGTTTATTGGGCTGCATTTGCTATAACACCTTTGGTGCTGCAATAACAGTCATGCCAGATGTGGAATTGAACACTTCAAACCGTACAGAGCTGCATAGTGTGGTATTAGTGCCAGACATGTATGTAAATGCTCGCACAGCATGTAAACACAGGTTTTATACTACATGCTGTATCTGATACCTAGTTAGATGTTTGCTCACAAACAAATGACCTGAAAGTGTTGCATTATGAGAATGTTATTTTCAACTGTCGACATAGCGTTTGTCAACAGTAACACTTATTTACGTGCTAATAATACATTACAGCTACCGGTACGTGTTTAGTTTGTGCATTTAATATCTCGTTGCAAGTGAGGTCATTAGACACAGGAACAGACAACTAGGCACTTGAAGGGAACTGAGGAAGAATTCCGCCATGGTCTTTATTAACGGACCATCCCAACGTTTGCCTGGAGTGACTTCGGGAAACCATGGTAAACAGAATTCTAGATGACCTGACCAGGATTCAAACCCTTATCATCCTGAATGTGAGTCCAACATGTTCCTGTTGCCCTACTTCGCTTTGTCCCTTATTTATTAATGATGGGAGATGTTTATATGTAAAATCAAGACTCATTCACATTTGATGCTTGTTTATTTAACACTATGACCTAGGTAACACACAGGACCTCTAGTCGCAACTGCCTAGGACCACTGCTTTTGTACAAAACGCACATACATAAAGCTTCGGCTGCAGTGATACATGTCCAGGTGCATAAACAATAGTCTTTACAGTACACAGCAGTCACAGCAATACAGTTTCAGGCACGTAGGCATTACCAATACTTCATGCAGAGATTCTCTCACAGACTGTTGCCTGGAATACATTGTCGGATGTCGTATCGTAGTCTTCTCAATGCACGGTAGTAGTTGTTTGCAGTTCGTAATAAATGTCTTCCACCATTGTTTGTACTCTGGGGACAGCAGATTACCAGACACGTATGTATGGCATATTGTCTACGTATGAGATGCTGTATCGCTGCAGCGGAATCTTTGTGTGCGTTTTAAATGAAAACGGTGGGTCCTAGACAGTTGCAACAAGGGGACCATTTTTTTCATAGGTCATACTGCTCAATAAACCAGTATCAAACGCTCATAATTTCCAACGGTAACGAAGTTGCCGGAAATAAGAGGGTGGCCACCCGTGTTATTTTCTTAACAGGGAGTGTTATTATTGTGAATTTAATGTTAGTGTGAAGATCTTGATAACATAAAACAATTTTCTGTGAATTTAACTTTCATCTGACATGGTTTCTGATATTTCACAAAAATACATTCAAAAGTCTCCATTTTTGAGGTCTTATTTTGCCCTTAATATTTGGTTTATGTACAAAGTGTCCTATATATTTGCACTTGATTTTGCATAAGGAATCACCTTGCGAAGTTTGTCTGTCAAATTCAGCCCCAACCTGTATATAGATATATACATACACACACACACTCTTAAAAGCCTGTATGGCTATAATCAGTATGTGTACCAGTAGTCTCTATTTCAGTAGCAGATACCACTTTTTTTCTTGTAGTAATGATGTTTGCATGAGTTGCTTATTGTAATCTCTCATTTCAGAAATGTACATCTTTTTCTGTATGTGTTCCTTACAGAAAGTTTTTCGGTTGCAAAACATTGTTCTGGGTGGTAGCGAGAATGACATGGTTTGACTGATGCGCATAGTGGTTGCGGCACAGGGGTTGCGCAAGGGAGTATACTGGATGATGTTAAATAAAAAGTCAGTGGCCGGTATTTTGCTGAAATACCGGTAACATTGACGTGAAGCGTGGCTGAGTTGGCATTTTCTTATTTGCAGTGAATTGATCAATGAATTATGTGTGTGTTAATGGCTAATGAATTTAATTGTGAATCAAAATTTTTTGGTACTTCGGCTTGCTGCTTGTGGACTATTGCAAAAATACGCTCATGAGGTATGGACAGAGGTACCATATTTGTGAAGTGGTTTTGTCATATGCTATGATAGACATTCAAATGTGTCTGCACTGTCATGTACTTGTTGCATGTATGCGAGAGATTGTGTGTACCTGCGAGCGGCAGCTCGATATTTCACGTCATGGAAGCAGCATGCATTGTAGAAAACACAGAATTATTTTTAATGACCACTTTTTTGGAGCGGCTATAGTTAAACGGCTGTGGGAGTTCTTATTAACATCCAACATTGCCACCAGGTATTGTGCTGTGGGTCATGATCTTTGACAAAGTAACAGTCATCAGTCCTGTTGTTATTCTGCTCATATGTGGAAAAGGGGGAAAACCCCAAAAACTAATAACCCATCTATCAGGCTGGAATAAAACTTTTAAAATATATTATTTATATAATTGTTTTTGCAATGATTGCCCATATAGGCAAATGCATATGTTTAATGGACAATTTTTTCAATTATCTATTTGTGGGCAATTAATTAATGTCAATGCTCTTAGTGTTGGATGGAGCAATTTTTTTTTTTAAGTTTGTAAATGATTTTGAATGTGTAAATAAACATTAATGTAATTTCATTGAGTAGTATATTAATGTCAGTGTATGGTCACTCGATAAAGTTCAATGAGTAGTATACTAAAGGCAGTCTTTGGTCACTTAAGTAATTTCAGTGAGTAGTACAGTTAATACGTTCTATGATCTTTTGAGTAGAAATACCATTAATTGGTTTGTGAATGTGGTATTGAGATTTAATATGGTTTTAACATTATCTCTAATACTGCGCAGAATTCATTAGTGTGTACGATGCCTTGTATAATGTTTTTGGTATGGCAGTTGACTCAATTCTTTGAGATTAGTAGATATTTATTTTCTAATGTATGATTTGTACTTGTATTCAACTAGTTGGTTTATGGCAGAGTTTGTGCCTTTTCGTTATTATGTCTTTCAGTAACTGTTACTTCCTTTGCAATCAAAACTATTTTCACTGCTCTTGTGGCATAATTACTTCCTTTGCCATTAATTTTGTTGGTACAGTGCAATGCGAGCTGGATAAGCTCCCTCTGCATCGTTTACACCACCTGAGCTGGTGGTCCTTGCAGCATTGACTCGGGTTTCTCGTCCTGCGGCAACTTTACCGTTCCGTTCTCCCTCTCACTTGGAGAAAGGTATTAGTAGGAGTGGGAAGGTTGAGAGCTACTGGGATCTCTCGGCGGCAGTGCAGAAGTGTGTTCCCCTCCCGTGGAAAATCTTGGTCAAGTACTTATATTGCCATCCCCCAAACATGTGCACCCCATGGCAAATCGCAGTGGAAAATGTACAGAAGTGGATGGGTAGGCTCAGTATCTATCCTTTGTGTGTCTGTGGTGCCAGGATCCCAGTTAGTCACACCGACGCTCCAATTATAACACCTGGTGGCAAATCGTGGTGGCATGCTGGGTTTTTGGGGGTGGTGATAGTAACTTGGAATTGACTTGTGTGTGACCTGGTGCCAACTTTTGGGACCGTTCTTGACAGTCATGCCCATAGGATGCAGGTCCAACCAAGACAGACGAAACAGCCACAGTACCAGGCATTAAGTTGCGATGGAGATCCCCCTTGAGGCGCGATTGCCCGCCGCAGGAATGGTTTTATTCTTGTCTAAGTATGTATGTCAGGTTCCCCTATTCCTCTGCAAGAAGTCGTTATTGATGTGGTAGGTTACTGGGTTAATGAGGACTGCACATAATAAGTTTAATAGGGATAACCTCTTTCCAATAATAAGACATAACTCTGGAATGAAGGACTGCAGCATGTATTCAGAATAGACATTATTCTCCAGTGGGAAACTGTACCCTTTCGAGTCTCTACTGCCAACCTTACTAAATAATCCCTGTCTGCTCTGATACGGACAGAAACATAGTCTAAACCACATTCAAATTACAGCTGCCTACCCTAATATAGCTGTTTAGCAAACTTAGGCATGTGAGTCAGAAGTTGCAGATCAAGTTGCAATGAGGCGGTCAGCATAGCACTGCCTCCAAAAACCTTCAAGGATAACTCAAATTCTAAGGCTACTCATCCCTAACGGACGGTTGGCTAGTCGTTACAAGCGGTGGAGTATCACAGTGTTTGTAGGAGAGTGAAGTGTAAGTGATGGCTGAAGAAGAACAACTGGCATTTTCTGATGATGAATCCAGTATATGCAGTGTGGTAGATGTCCTGAGGGTAATGAGAGGAAAAGGGTGAGACATTACCCCTCCTAATTCCCACTCTGTGACAGCTACGCAAACTGGCTGTGCACAAGAGACGGTGGTAGGGGTTTACGAAATGGTAACTGGCGGTTAGGTGGGTAGTATTTATGCTTGCTTAGAGGCAGACCACCTCTTGTTAAAAGCACCTCACATCTTTAGCTGCAGTGGGAGAGGTCCAGGCTAGGTGGAACTGCGGCGATATTGGGTTTAGGTTATACAGCATGCATCATAAGTATAAATGCATTTAAGGTGCACATGAACATCAATTATTCAGCATGCAAGAACAAAAATAGGATTGGTATTTTTCATGTTGCAGACAGTATCTGGACTTTGGTGGGTTGTATGACCGGGAGAAATTGTTTTGGAAGGACATTCTGGATGTTACAATTATGGCTGCGTGTGCTCCCCCTGGAGGTGGCAGAAACCCCCTCACACCTCGCTTTGTGAGACATTTTGGTATGCTGTATATCTCCTCACCCACTCAAACATCCCTCAATATCATGTTCAAGGTATGTACACTCCCTTGTGTATTTTTCTACACTTCTGTAGGTTTTCGTTCTATATTGAAACTTGTGATTTTAAGAGGAAATGTACTTTATTTCTTCATTCTGTTAGTCATCTGAAAATTACTTTCTTTATTACTATTATCAATTAATATTTTTTTCGTGTTTTGGGAATACATATGAGAGGCATACAGATACAGGGAAGGTAATTTCAGTTCCACATGTATCTGTTATAGCAATAGAGTTGCTGGTCTAACAGTTGTGGCAAACTCAGGGGAATCTTGTACTGGACCCCAGAATGACCAGATTTGTGCATTTTATGCTAGTCGAAATTCTCTACTCTCCTTTCGACAGCATTCAGTAAATGTAATTATACAGTAAAAAAAATTCCTGGTTTAATAATTTTTTCAAACTGTACGTCTTTACTTAAATGGGGAGACAGAATTGTAGTGCAGCTTAATTAACCAAAACATTTTTGTTGAAGGTTTGCAAAGGTTGTATTCCTATAACTTTTAAATATATATCAGTTATGTAGAATCCAAACACTGCTTTTTTCACATGTATTCTCATTAAAATGATACTGCAATAATGTTAGCTTACACAGATTTTTCTTTGTTTCACAGTATTCCTTCTTTTTCATACCGTATAAAAAATTTCTTAGTAACAGTATTACAAATGTGTCACTGTTTTTTGTTTTGTTAGTCATCTTCAGCTGGCTGTTACTATTTATGATAAATCTATGGAACTGTGTTTTTATCGTAGGCCATTACAAAAGGATTTTTAGGTGACTTTGCACCTGGTATACAAGATGTGGGTGAAGGTATTGTAAGTGCTGCTGTAGAGGTCTACCAGCGGATTTCACAGGACTTACTGCCAACACCTGCAAAGTCACACTATATATTTAACCTGCGTGATTTGTCAAAATGTATTCAAGGAGTGCTGCAGGCTGATTCTGGAACAATGCGAGATAAGTTTGACATTCTAAGGTTTGTGACTTTTCTGTATGTAAAATTAAATGTAAAATTGTAAAGTCTTTTTTTGTAGTTGGTATTGTTATGTGTTTTTTTTTCTGTTAGTTCTGGTCAAATGAATAAAACCTGCAATAGTTTGCAACTTTAATAATGTCAGACAATTCCTAATGATACAGCAAATTGGTGTAACGGGTATTTTGGCCTAAATTAAGTTTATCTTTATTTGCTAAGCCAAGTTTCAAAGTCAAGCTTTTATATTGGAGTATTGATATATACCATGCATCACAAGCACATAATTTTTTTTTCTTTTTTGGTTGGGTTTAATGCTTGATGGCCTAGAGGAAGGGACGTTACAGCAAGAGTGGGATTTTTATCAATTTCTGTGCCAGGTCAGTTGCGCAGGTTGGGGCCGACTCTTCTGCAAAGGCGTCTGTAATATGACTTGTCGGTCTCGTTCTTGTCCCTTATGCAGCGTAGGACGCTTTGGGCGCCTACTTGGTACAAAGTCTATGAGGGCAACGTGATGCCTCAGGGCATTGGACACACTAGTTTAGGCTAGCTTATCACTGATGTTACTTCCTTTTGGCAGTTGCTGGCCCTGGATTGCCATCTCCAGCTCCAGTTGGAGTGGGCAGCTGGGCAGGCTAGCTCGGCTGTCGCCTGCAAGTGACGGGTGCTGGCTGATTAGCTGCACGTGGTTGGCTGGTACTGGTGACTCGCTGGTGTCCTCCGGGTTGATCGGGACCACTCCCAATGGGAAAGTGTACCCCTGGCATTGTAGTTCAACAGCGGGGTCAGCAGCTCCAGGAACCCTAATCGGGAGGCCAAATAGGTTGGCAGGGAGGGTAGCGGAGTGAGGCTCCACTAATTGTTGGGTGGCTTGTGCTCTCTCCCGAGAATTCGCAGTTGAGTGCTGGTGTAGGTTGTTTACTTAGGGGGTAGTGAAATGCAAGGATAGCAGCTGTCCTCCGTGTGTTCCTCCTGCTCCCTTGTTGGTTAACAAACGTCATGGACAGAAAGTTGCTACTGTTCAACATGTAGAGTAGGGCAGGCAACAAACCTTTAGCTAAAGTGTGATCTTTGAATGAATAGTGCAATGGGGGTGAATGACAGATGGAGATTTTTGGACATTCGCCATCATGATGCAGGTGTCTGTCATGGAGAAAACAGGACTGAGCACAAAAAATACTTAAAAGACAAGCAACCTATGGACGAGAAAACAAATATATGTATACGACACTGGAAAATTCCAAGAGAGAATAGCGTCAATTGGTTGCTGTTCTTTATCTTGACGCTATTCTCTCTTGGAATTTTCCAGTGTTGTATACATATATTTGTTTTCTCGTCCATAGGTTGCTTGTCTTTTAAGTTTTTTTTGTGCTCAGTCCTGTTTTTCCATGACCGACACCTGCATCACGATGGCAAATGTCCTAAAATCTCCATTTTAGCTAAAGTGTACTCCAGAAGTATCTGGGTCAAGCCTCATCAGACCTGGCACCCCCTAAGGTAAGTTTATACACTCTGGAGGGAATGGGTTAGCCGACTTAGTTGGCCCAGATTCTTCGTAGTGTCTTTCTTGTTTGTAGTTGGGGCTCTACTGCACCCCAGGTAGCTGTACGTACCGGGTCCACCATATGGATGATCATCAAACTTGTTCTATGTGTGACATACATGCAATCCTGGTTAGGGGCTACCCGCTGTCCTTCTCTACGTCATAAATTGGTGCCAATTCGTGTTAACTCAGCCGCTCCCTTCGAGGGTGATGCTTACCAGTTTGGGGAAAAGGCACACGTTCACTACAGAGCAAGGAAAGACAGATGTTAGCTAGATTATGTGTGTTAATGCCTTTGATAATAGAAACACAGTGACCCATACTATCTCCTACCTCTACACACTCTAGGTGTTCAACGGACTATGTAAAAGAGCATGACATGTGAATGTGCCTGTCAGCTTGAAGATCCGGACTTGAAGAGCAGATGAGAGCTGACAATAAAGTGTATGTGAAAACAACGTTTTGTCTCTCAGCTGTTGCAGAGCTGCATCTATAGGAAAAGACCACGTGAATTTACGGGTAGGCTTTCACATGGTTTACCTGTACCTGTCACCTTGGCTTTGAAAGTTGGTGCGAAAGTCATGTGGTGTTATTTCTCACTTCTGGGGTTCAGCATTTTTATCTGGCATGGCGGCTTTGCCCTGGTCGAGTGGAGACATGGGTTCCACACCCGTTGGAACCTCACCAGTAGGATTGGGTTTCTCAGGTTCTGCTACCTGGCTGGACTTGTCTGCTTCAGTGGCTATTATGGTAGACGGAGGCAAGGGCTGGACATCGCCTTGGGTCTCGCTTGCAGGTTTAATCACCTTTTCCCTTTTTAGATGAGACCGTTCAGCATCGCCGTCCGACACAACGTCACTGCTGAGCTCATCTGCTTCTTCGGTGGAGCAAGAGCGTATCGGCGTAAGTGGGGCTTGCAGTCCATGGGTGATCGCCACGAGAGCTGAGAACAGCGGGCTTGGGAACTTCCCCATGATGAATTGTGCAGCTGGTATCCTTAAGATGTGGAGGGTAGAGTCCGGATGGCTATTACTCCCTTGGCGGCCTGTAGATTTCTGTGGTGGTGGGTCCTGTTGGTGTCTGCGATGGTGGAACGTCTTGGTGGTGATTGTCGCCGGCTGTGAACATGCCTTTTGAAGCTGGTCCTTTCCTTTGTGGGTGTCTGGGTCTTGGTAGGGGCTCAGTTGCATCTGGCCCACCCTTAAGGTTTGTCCAGAGCCTCGTCCACTGTTGTTGAATCTGGGGGGCAGAGCCTCATCGGACCTTTGGCAACTTTCTTACTCTTCCGTTGAGGTCTTCCATTCAGTAGACATTTTCCTGCCTCCCAACAACAGTATAAAGTCCCTCTCATTTTTGTACCAAGCTGGCACTGAACTGGTCCTTGGCTCAGTTCAGCGGGTGGTTCTTGAGTAACACCATTCCTCCTATATCTTATTGTTTTATCTCAGTTTTAGGTTTAGGGTACTTGTGTTTGATATAACTTTCTTGGGCTTCTCTGGCTTGTTGGGTGCGATTTTGTGCTTCCGTGCACACTGTTTTGGGCTGGAGCATAGTGGCAGTTTCTGATTCCCATTGCCAATCCCCAGGTCTAGTTAGAGGTCGGCTGAACAGCAATTTTCTGGGTGAGGTCTCAATTGCCTCGTTATTTTGCTGCCTCAAGGTGAAAACAACTGAACCCTAACTGTGGCTTGTAGTCCTGAAGGGACCCGGGGCACCACGTGTGGTGTAAATGTTGGCTGTGGTAACTATTGATGGCAAGTTTCAGGAGGTAGTGACGACTCTTCGGCTGCACTGGTATAGGCTGTTCACTGTAAAATGAGCACTTTTAGGAGGACTGTGTCTGTGTAGTAGATTGCCTGAGCACGACTTATGCTGAGGTGAGCTACGTGAACAAGTGGCTTTTCTTCCGGGTGCATTGCGTTATATTCCCCTCGGCTGGAGGGATCCTACATGCCTCATACCGTCGGTAATCTTCGGCCGCCACCCCTTCAGATTCGGACTAGGTGGCGCCGCTCTGCTGCTTCCTTCTCTTGGGGTGGTGGTGGCAGGATGGTTTTTTGGGTATGATTGCTGGTGGTATCCTCTTCTCACTTAGGGGCAAACACTTGCATGCCCGCGACTGCTTCGTAGCAGGTTTACATGTTGAGTGGACAATTACATGATTTCCTATCGTTATGTGGGTGCTGGTCTTGGAGGCAAGCAGTTAGAGTTCGACTCCCGTGGGGGCTTGTTACATGCACATAATTATGCTGAGTTTACAATAATAATGAGTTCGAAGAATATGTGTCAAGTTATTGTATTGCCATCATGTGTACCCAGTGAAAAGGTTTAAGTGTGGGAGAAGATGTCCTGTATTTAAAACAATGTCACAATGGAAATAACACTTTCATCATGCAATTATATTGGAAAGTTGTCAAAACTTATTTTTTAACTACTAATCAAAGTGATTAAATTTTGTAACATAATTTTAGTTCTTACTTCTTTAAATCAGTTTAATTTTTTTATGTTCTTGCCAATTATGTACAATAATTATGAAGTGATTGGAGAAATAACATGTAATTGTAATTAACTACTTTTAGAGTCTGGTAATTAGCAACTAAAATTAATTACATTTGCTTAAATGTATTTGTAATTGATCATAATTAGAATTTGCTAGTACTTTACCCATAACTGCTCAGCTATGGCATGAACAGTGTTACATCTGTAGTTGATTAATTTTTGACAGGGATTATACCCTTCTGATTCAGATAATATTTGGTTCAACACATATTTAAATACATTGCTAGTGAACAAGGTACTGCTTGTCAAAGGACTCTTTCTGTTTGTAATGAGAATATATAAGTAAAATTAAATTTGTTATTATTTTAAGATAAAATGTTGAAATTTTGAGTACATGAACTTACAATTCTATGTAAGACACTCAGGCAAACATTGAAGTGTGCATGGTTCTGGGCCTATGAGCTACAGAATATGCTCTGGGTTGATAAGATCTGAGGGTGAAAGGGTTGTCCATTTCTCAGGTGGAGCAAATACTGGATTGGTGCACATTTATCATGTTATATAGTGGATTCAGTTTGATACAGAAAGTTTACAAGATACAAGACAAGGGTGTTAGCTATTTCCATACGTGCATAAACCTGTGTATTGACAAATCTAACAGAGTGAGTGTTATGGTTAGTCAAATTATGCTAGTTGAAATTTTTACTTTCTTGTTTGTGGCCAAGGTGATAAGTCAACATTGTATTAATAAGGGGTTACATTGAAATTTGGCCTGCTTTTCAATTGTTACAGACTTTTCTACCATGAATGTCTGCGTGTCTTTCATGACCGGCTGGTGAATGTAGAGGACAAGAGTTACTTCTATCGCCTGATGCATGAGGTGTGTACCCGTGAATTTGGCCATCCCATCCTTGAGCTACCCCAGGATGCAGATGTGGTCATCACCCATCCACCACTGCTCCTGTTTGGTGACTTCATGAACCCTGCTGTGGCAAGAGCTGAGAGAATATATGAGGAAATCAAGGACATGGATAAATTGAGGAATGTTCTGGAGGTGAAGTATTTTTCATTATATAGACCAAACAGGTGTAATTATTGGCATGTGCTTGGCCCATTGTTTTCTTTTCCCTATTAACAGGCAATTTAATTTATTTAAATTATCCATTAGGTAATTTGTAAATGCTGTAATTCTCTGTGTATATAGACATTCTTTCACAAACCAAACTGCTGTTCAGTGTTACTAGGATATTATATCAGAATGAGAAAGTTTTCCATCTTTTGAGTAATGTGAGGGTGTGAAAAACCATTCCACTCTGAGGCGTGCTCTTGCCTGGTGGATAAGTGGTTAGGGCGCTGACTGCCCTCTCGACCATACGAGGTAAATGGGAGTTAAACCTCAGGGTGAGTCGGAGTGTTAGGCTATCCCTTCCAGGAAGCCTTATTCTCCTTACCACTAGGGATGTCAATAAACAGGACGCCAGCTGTCCCAAAAAGGGTGAAATGCTCAGTCGGATACGAGAGGTGAGTGAGTGAGGTGGTGAGTGATCTCGCTATTACTCATGGGGTTTATCCGCCGCAGCCTTGTCTGCTGTCTGCTGTTGAGCGGGGATAAAGTTGACTAGGGATTGTTCCCGGTGTAACTTGGGAACTACTTTGGGAGGAATTTGAACCCTGATCATCTTCCCGGATATCAACGCAATGTTATCGTACAGAAGTTGGGGAGTACTTCTAAGTTCGGGTGTCAAACCCGAATTATCCTGCCAGATATTAATTTTACTATGTTCAATCTATTAGGGAGGTCTTGTGCGTCTGTTCTAGAACTTGATACTAGTGTAGGTAGTGTAGGGGTTGCTTTTATGTGGGTTTCCTTTGAGTCGCATCCTTCGTTTGTGTTACTTCAATCTAGCAAGTGTTTCATTGGGGTTTCGTGGTCTGGGGCATTAATATACTGTAATCTAGTGGTTCAATCTCAAATTCACTAGGGACCAGTGCACTCGGGTTGGAATCATTAAGTAGATGATTTGTAAGTGCATGTTTAAGTGTGGTACGCCTCTCGCGTCGTCCCTGACATTTACCAATACCTCTGTGTTGCTTGTGCATTTAAAGTGGAAAAACCAAACAAGGAAATAGAAGGCTCTCTGCAGGGGTTGCGGACGTGCAGTCCTAGGCGGGGGAATATCTTCAATCACCCCCGCAGACCTGCTGCGTAAGAGGGCAATCCAAGTGACGAGACCTTGTGTCTTGTATCGGCGGCAGGTGTCCTGGAATCTCAGGGATGGGTCCTTTACCAGGCCCTGTCTCCTGATGGATACAGCACACTGCATGGCCTAAGAGAGATGTGACATTTATTATTATTTTTGCACAACTGATTTAACTAACTACACTGAAATTCAATACAAAATTAATAAGCAAAAATAACAAAGGAACTAAAACTAAAATTATGGTAGTCGACACACAAAGGGTTATGTGTGGAACGTAATATTTTATTATGCTTAAAGAAATATTTTGGAAAGGTCCGGCTAATTTACATACACTAAAAGCTAGGCTAAGAAATATTAAAACATTGAAAAATATATTATATTGATTCTCAATTTCGCTAATCGACAGGCGAAGGCGAGCCTGGGAAAATTAACCTGTTAAAATTAATTACTGCAAATTTTTTCAATCAATAATTAAATTCTATTAACAGTGTGACAGTAATTGGGGCTCTATCCAAGGGGACGTAATCACATAACGACCTTTTATCACAGGACTTAAGGGAAGTTGACTGAGGTAAGGGTAATTCGGTTTGGTGCAACAACTGCACCTAGCATTCCCTACCACCCAAAATACAGGCTATCAGAGGTAGTTTACCTTAGGGTTCCAGGCACTCTTAGGAAATCATTATTCTTTCAAAACTACTCATTCGGGGATTACATTGAACAGACGTGCTTGTCATTACTGGCCACTGCCAGGTACTCACTTTTTAGAAGATGTAGATGGCGGTGGAGGGCGCTGATATTTTGCATGCCTACGCCTTGGAAGTCGTCTTAATTTTTGCAGTTCTGCAGCAGGGGTGGCAGGCCAGCGAAATGATGGAGGTGCCCACCGTGGTGTCTCTTGGTAGTGCCCACGAATGTGACATGTGTGCCTGGCACGTAGGTGGGGGCTACTAGTGACGTGGACCCGGTGACGGATGGCAGCATGGGACTAGCGTCCTGGGTTTGGACACTTGCTGTTGACATCCGGCTGCTGGGCTCTTCTGCTTCTTGGTAAGTGCTCTCTCTGCAAGAGTCACAGGTGTCTGTACCTGACCGCATGACCTCGGCTTCTCGGAGTCTGGCAGCCATGGAGCGGGTGAAAGGTACTCGAACTGCACTCACGGTAGCGTCTCCCGGCGGTGGAGTTCGACTTCCAGTGGCCATAGCGTTCACGGGCGACCTGCAACTCATACTTACTAGTGCTGAGCCGATACAGGTTTTTCCGATACCGGTAGGAACTGATACTTCCTGCCAATACAACCGATACCGATGTAATGGACTGAAAGACTTCAACTAGCACTAAAAATATTTTGGGAATCCGTTGGGAATCTTGAAAATCTGTGTTAAAGTCAGTGTCACACAATATAGTATTAGATATTTAAAACCTTAGGAAAATTAATTTCATATTAATACTTCAAAATCAGAGATTAAAAGCAGCACTCAAAATATACTTTAGTAATTTATTTCTAAATTTAGGTCATATCAATATAAGCAATTTATGTTTTAAACAAATAAAATTAAAAATATTAAATCCACAAGGTAGTGTATCACAATTCTCAGCATAATTGAACTTTGTAGATATTGAGAAAATTAAAAACTATTAATATGTTTGGTTTTTAAATTCAGCACTCCCTTATTTTACTGAGAGTAAAATTGAAGCACTGCCATTTCCTGGGTTATGAATGTCAGAATCATTGCTTTTATAAGATTTTAAATACTGATATGACAAGGTGGAACAGTTTTGCGACCTCTGCAAAGCTGGTAGTTCAACGACCCACAATACAACAATACAAGCTGTAGATGATTATCTCCTAAAGTGCCTGTCATGGCAGGAGGCCACATTGGAGTGGGAGCGGCATTTCTCTCTCTCTTCTTCACTCCTTCCTATTCCTGTAGGTGATTATCTCATAGCAGGGAGGCATGTCCCTTCCTCCCTTTGCCATCCTGGAGAGACTATCTGTAAGTTTACTGCTTGGAATAACAATGGCAACTGCTGACTAAAAACAGCAGTAGTTGAGCCCCTCTTACACCAACATTGCCACCCTATCATCCACTGGTTTAACGGAAAATATTGGGTCTCAATATCGGTTAAAAATACAATTGGTTCGGGCAGGCCGATATTACTGATATCTGCAAATTTTTGACTTTGGGTATCGTATCGACTCAGCACTAGTACTTACTACTCTCGTGGTTGCTGCAGGTCCACTCTCTCTCTCTCCATCACCAGCTCTGCCTCTCTCTCACTCTAATGGGGCAATTCAGCATCACACTCGCTCTCCAGCCAGTGCTGATGGTCTGAATGGTGATGAGGACAGGGTTGACTCTTCACCTTTAGCTCATCCACCCATACCGTTCTTGCCGGGGAAGGGGAAGGAAGGGTATGATAGTAGGGGTTGCGTCCTATAGTCCCTATCCTGGATATGCTCCGCCGATTCAGGTGGAGGCGTGGCTGGGACCGATCCTGGCGGGAGGGGAAGGCTAGGAAGACTCGCTCAATGCATGTGTGGTCGTGGTCTTAGTGAATTTCTGGCTTTCTACCATCAGAGAAGGGGTAAGATGGGGAATGAGAGAGTTACGTGGCCTAACCTCGGGGCTCGTAGTGGAGGTGGGAGGGTGATTATCCGTTCGTGTTGTCAGCGTATCGGTTCTGCTCTCATATCCGAGACGATCAATGGGATTGTGCCATGACGGTTCAGGTCGGACACTTGTGATGCCCGCCGAGATTTAAATTGAACGGGGGTGCATACCTTGCCTAACAGCGGAGCCGTCAGAGGGTCGGAAACAAATCTCCCGTACTGTACCTGTTATAGGTGCAGTGGTTGGCACCCATGTGAGGGACAGTAAGAAGCATCATGGCGCCTTATATATAGATCCTTTGTATGATTAGTAACACAGATGTTGAAATAAAGATATAACATTGCACAGTCGACTGGATTAGTTGGTCGGGAAAAATAAGATTCTAAATAAACATCAGTACTCAGCGGTAAAAGTGTGACAGGCACTTAGGTACAGTGACACTAATGCAGAAGTTGCGAAACGTCAATCATCGTTGTTCACAATAGCTATGGGTGGGGGTGTTAAGTTGCCACCTGACTTGGATTTACAAAAACCAAAAATACTTACGCAGACTGGAAGTTTTGGGAGTCTCAGTTTGAAGACTGCCTAGCAACCAGAGATGAGGACAGTGCTGCGGACGAGGTTAAGATTTCCCTTTTTACGAAATATTATGGGAAGCACATTTTCTTGCATCCTTGCAACTCTCACCATTCCTGAAGAGAATCGAAACAACATAAAGGTCAAGGAAACAATTGAAAGGTATGTCTGCCCTAGAGTTAATGAGGTCTTCACATGGTATGTCTTTACTCAGCGGTGCCAAGAATAAAGGGAACGTTTTGACCATTTTCTTACTTCACTACGCCAGCTGGTCAAAAATTGTAATTATAACCAGAAAGATACTGAGGTCGCGGAGGATAAGATGTTGCGCAATCATATTGTTCATGGTGTCCGAGACAAGGCTGTTCAAGAAGCCTTGTTACGGATAGATAATTTAACATTGGAAAAGGCAGTGGTTTAGTGCCGAGCATGTCAGCAACGTAAACAACAAGCACATCTTATACACAATAAAAATGGTGATAGTAAGAATGAAACATGTACTGTCAGTGAGGTCAAGAAAGTGTTCAATGATCAGCGATTAAGGCGTGTCAAAACCAGTGAGAGTGGAAGTGAATTCAAATGTGGACTATGCCAGACAGTTCATGGACCCATGGCATGCCCTGCATATGGAAAGAAATTGTCGAAGTGTGGTGTCCTAAATCACTTTGCAAGATTGTGTAGGGTAAGAAAAATACAAGTTGTTGAACATGTTAAATCGCATAGCTAGCAAGAAAGTGTCTATTGTGACAGTGTCAGTGTAGCACTTCATCCTGTTAAGGTTAGGGGCCAGGTAAAAATTGATACCGGAAGCTGTGTTAGGTATCCTAATGAATGGTGAGAAAAAATGACAATTGAAGATGTTAACATGACAGTTAAATTAGACACAGGTGCTCAGGTTAGTGCACTACCACATCATATTTTAAAAAAAGTCAATCATCAGTTTCAGATACAACCCACAAGTGTTAAGTTAAAAACATTGGATGGTGTCTTTACTCCGGTGGGTAAAGTTACTTTGCTGTGTAGAGCCCAGGGATATGAGGCTTACATTAACTTAATGCTGGTAGATCTTGAGGTGGTGCCACTGCTAGGATTGTCAGGCTGCCTAGTGCTCAACCTGGTACAGCATGTCAACTTCATGGCCTGCGAGAACGTTAAGGACAACTTCATACTGAAGAATAAGGATGTCTTCAGTGGCCTGGGCTGCTTTCCTCAAGAAGGTAAGATTGTGACACAAGTAGAAGTAGAACCAGTGTGTAGGCTCCACAGGAGGGTACCTAACGCTTTGCGAGAACCACTCAAATCAGAGTTGGACAGTCTAGAGGAAAAATAGGTTATCCGGAAAGTTACAGAAGTTGATAAACGAGCGTGGATCAGTAGCCTTGTCATTATTAAGAAGACTAATGGTAAACTCAGAGTGTGTCTTGACCCTACTGATTAAAATAAACATGTAAAAGACAGTATCATATGGTTCCCAAATTGAGTGATATCAGTGAAAAATTAGCAGGAAAAAAATATTTCTCTGTTTTTGACTTAAGGGAAGGTCTCCATCAAATCCTGTTAGGAGATGAATCATCCCTCAAATGATACTTTTCCAGCCCATTTGGCATCTACCGATATCTTATATTGCCCTATGGAATAGACAGTGCACCTGAACTCTTTTAGTATGTAATTGAGAGTAACTTTGCGGACATACCCAACATGGTGATATACTTTAATAATTTACTGTGCATGGGGGAAACTAAGGCCGCCCATGATGAAACAGTTCGCCAAGCCGTAGAAAGGGCTCGAGTTAAGAATGTTAAATTCAACAAGGTTAAACTACAATACAAAGTGAATGAAGCTAAATATGTGGGCCGTGTCTTTTCTGCCGAAGGCATGCAGTTGGATCCTGACAGAGCAACAACACTGACAAACCTGAAATTCCCGTCTAATAAGAACAAATTGCAACGAATACTGGGAATGTTCAATTATGTCCTCACCTTCTTACCCCAAATGGCGTCCCTTACAGCACCGTTATTTGAATTGCTCAAAGAGGGTAACAAATGGCAGTGGTTACCATCACATCAAAAAGTTTTCGATACACTGAAATTGAAAATTTCATCTGCACCTGTGCTAGCACTGTTTGACCCTAAAAAATAAATTACTCTGCAGTGTGATGCATCACAACATGGCCTCGGGTGCTGTTTGCTACAGAAATCCAGTGCAGGGGCAAGCAGCTTGCAGATGGTGACAACAGCTTTGCACTGCCTCACAGACAGTGAAAGAACTACTCCCAATCCGAAAAAGAACTGCTGGCTATATATTATGCGACATCAAAGTTTCACAACTTTATCTACGGTCGTCCAGTGAATGTTCAAACTGATCACAAACCTTTGGTAGCAGTAATGAAAATAAACATAGGGAAAATAGGGTCCCCTAGACTTCAATGCCTGAGACTCAAACTTTTTTAATATACCTTTTACATGTATTATGTACCAGGCAAAGATTTACACCTGGCAGATGGGATGTCACGCATGCTCCTCCCTGTAACTGAGGAAGATCATGATATTGTGGAAACCGTACACTCTCTTGGTGCTCATTTACCAATGAGTGCTGCAAGAAAACAGATATTTCAGAAAGAAACCAGTCAAGACCCTATTGTTTCCAGTGTATCTCAAATGCATCAAGGTGGTTGGCCAGCTGCCAGCAAGTTGCCCCCAGAATGTCAGACATATTACAAGGTCTAAGATAATCTTCATGTTGAAGACAAGATGGTGTTCCTAGGCAGCAAAATTGTAGTGCCTACTGCATTATGGCTGTAGGTTTTAAATTTAGCACATGAATGGCATGGCAGTGTGAAAAAACAAAAGCCAGAGCAAGGCAGCTGTTTTATTGGCCTCTAATGTTAACTGACATTGAACAATATGTAGCAAGATGCTGGACTTGTGAGAAATTCCAAAGGCCGAATTGGAGAGAGCCACTCATACCTCATATCATTCTTAGATTACCGTATCTTAAAGTAGGAGCTGGCGACCTTGAAGAGGCTGGGAATGCCTATTTAGTCCTGATTGATTATTATTCTCACTGGATAGACATAAGACCGCTAAATACAAAATTCTGTACTTGTGTTATAAATGCTATGCAGGACATCTTCAACATCCATGGATTCCCGATAGAGCTTATCGCGGACAACATACCTTTCAAATCATATGAATGCCAACAGTATTACAGTAAATATGGAATTGCACTGAGTACATGCAGTCCCCATTATCATAGAAGTAATGCCATGGCTGAAAAAGCTGTGGGAATCAGCAGAAGATCCTATGTAAAAGTAACTCGGAGGGCACTGACCACGGAGATTTACTAAGGGAATGTAATAGCACGCCCATAACAGGACTTCAAGCATCTCCGGCACAAATTTTATTCAGTCGATGCATTAGAGTTAGACTGCCCATAACCAATACTATGATACAACTTGTAATCCAGGAGGGGGTCTATGAAGCCTTGAAAGCCAGGCAAGATAAGATCAAACACTTTCATCACAGGTCTGCCAAGAAGACTGAAGCTTCATTTCAGGTTGGTGACAGGATAGTTACCAAAATAGGAAATGAGAAAATATGGGAACTGGGTGTAATCGTGGCAAAACACAGTGAACCAAGGTCTTATGGGGTGAGGAAAGATAGCGGGGGTTGGGTAATCCGACGTAATACAAGTCATCTACGACACTCACATTTTAAGGGAACTGGCCAGACAAGCACTGTACCAGTCCAAGGGGAAACTGATGGTCCATCAGAATCTACAGTGTCAAGCACACAAGGTAGTGTTGAAAGTGCCAAGGACTCCTCTACAATCTCGGATGACAAGGTGAACAGTGAAGGTGATGTAGATACAGACACAGAAGACTTCAATTTCAAAGGCTTTCTAGACTGTGGGACTATAGCTACCAACGCAGCTGCAGGTGGTGAAAGTAAAGGACATTATGTGACCAGAAGTGGTCGTTGAGTAAAAATGAAATAATTGTATGAGTCAGCGTAGGAGGGTAGGGTGTACAGTGGAAAAAGAGGTGTTATAGGTGCAGTGGTTGGCACCCATGTTAGAGACAGTAAGAAGTGTCATGGTGCCTTATATGTAGATCCTTTGTATGATTAGTAACACAGATGTTGAAATAAAGATAAAACAGTACCTGTGGTGGGTGTAGGAGGTAGGACGGGATAGAGGGGCTGTCATTCCTCCTAGAGTCCTGTGGTGGTGATCTATTATCGCGAGGAGGAAGGGGATGCATCATCCGCATCGGTGGTGTTCGAGGTTTGAGCCGCGCTCGAGGTTCTTGTTCTAGTTGGGCCCCTTTCTGGCCGTAGTAAGGTCTCAGCTGACCTTGGACGCGTAGTGACACGTGGTTGCCAGCTGTCCCAAAAGGGTGAAATGCTCAGTCGGATATGAGAGGTGAATGAGTGAGATGGTAGGTGATCTGGCTGTTACTCATGGGGTTTATCTGCCGCAGCCTCGTCGGCTGTCAAGCGGGGATAAAGTTGACAGGGGTTGTTCCCGGTGCAACTTGGGAATTACCTTCGGAAGGATTCGAACCCTGATCGTCTATTTGTATGCCAACGTTATTGTACAGAAGTTGGGGAGTTCTTCTGTGTTTGGGTGTCGAACCTCAGTTATCCTGCCAGATTTTAATTTTACTACACTCAATCTGCTAGGGAGGTCTTGTGTGTCAGTACTAGAACTTGGTACTAGTGTAGGGGTTGGTTTAATGGGGATTCCTCGGAGTCGGATCCTTCGTTTGTGTCACATCAACCTATCAAGTGTTTCAGTGGGGTTTCGTGGTCTGAGGGCGTTATTATACTGTAATTTAGTGATTTCTCAAATTCATTACGGACCAGTGCACTCGGGTTGGAATCATTAAGTAGCTGATTTGTAAATGCTTGTTTAAGTGTGGCGCGCCTCTCACATCACCTCTGACGTTTACCAATACCTCTGTGTTGCTTGCGCATTTAAAAGTGGAAACACCAAACAAGGAAATAGAAGGCTGTCTGTAGGGGTTTGCGGACGTGCAGTCCTAGGCGGGGCGAAATCCTCAATCACTTCCGCTGACCTGCCGTGTAAGAGGGCAACCCAAGTGACGAGACCTTGTGTCTCATATTGCCGGTGGGTGTCCTGGAATCTCAGGGATGGGTCCTTTATCAGGCCCTGTCTCCTGAGGATACAGTGCACTGCACGGCCGAAGAGAGATGTGAGATTAATTATTAGTATTGCGCAACTGATTTAACTAACTACACTGTAATTCAATACAAATTTAATAAACAAAATTGGCAAAGGAACTAAAACTAAAATTATGGTAGTCGACACACAAAGGGTTAAGTGTAGAACGTAATATTTTATTATGCTTAAAGAAATATTTCGGAAAGGCTTCTTCTGATTTATGCACACTAAAAGCTAGGCTAAGAAATATTAAAACACCGAAAAATATATTATATTGATTCTAAATTTTGCTAATCGACAGGTGAAAGCGATCCTGGGAAAATGAAGCTGTTAAAATTAATTATTGCAGAATTTTCCAGTTAATAATTAAACCCTATTAACATTTTGAAAGTATGAGAGGCTCTATCCAAAGGGACGTAATCGCACAACTACCTTTTACCGCAGGAGTTAAGGGAAGTTGACTGAGGTAAGGGTAATGGGCACAGGTGTGAGATTTGCCAATAGATGTGGAGAGCTGTCCCTGTGCAGTCAGCTGAAGGAAGACCCTTGTCCAAACTGGGGCTGGAGTTCTGGCAGCCTTCTTCAAGCTGCTGGCTGGAGGTAGAGTACTGCTGATTCTCAAGCAGTAGGAGGTTCGAGCCCTGTCTCGGGCTGTGGAGGTGAGGAGTTTGAGCCCTGAGCGGGTAGCTGATGAGAGAGAGGTTTGAGGCCTGGTGTGGGCTGTTGAGGAGAGGTAGAGAGTCTTTCGCAGACTGTAGGAGACCTCGTGAACCTTGTCGTCCGACGAGCCCAGCATCTGCTGGATCACGGTGCTGGACTTACATTGATACAAAAATCTCCCTGTCTCAGCGATTCTCCACTGGTTTGGGGTAACGTAGCCTTCTATCGCAGGGGTTGGTTTTTCTGCTGCAGGAGCGCAGCTTAATTTCTTATCACCTCTGGTGGAGGCATTTACATTTACACGCGCCTCGGTCTGAGGCAGGCGGGCCGTGATGTCAGAAGGTCACGGAGGTGCTGCTATCTTGAGGGTTATTTGGAACTTCTTGGCCAGGCAGCTTAGCATAGTAGAATTTAAATAAATATTATACTTTCTTCAGCTGGAAGGTGTTTCCATACTCATTCTTGATTGGGCGTAGAATATCAAAATTTAAAGACGTGAATTTCAACTATGCAGGTGACTAACTAATGCATGAAGTATTTTTTATTTTACCGTTACCAAATCTCAGCGGCCAGTGAATTTTATTTTGCCCCGCGCTTGGCACGCTCGGATGGGAAGAAGTCTGCTAAAGAGTGCGCTTCTCTGTGGTGCAGTATGCTGGCATGTGTTAACTCTGGAGTTGTGAAAAAATGTCAAATTTTTTGAAATGCAATTAGTAGTTGTGAGATGAATTTTCAGTACTTTCTGTATCACAATAGCAAGATTTTAAATTTATACCTAACTTAAGCCACATCTCCTGGCAGTTGTGTTCTGAAAAGTTTTCCTATTTTTTTATATTATAAAAATTTACTTTAAAATACAGTGAAAATTCCCTATTTGTAAGTTGTTAGTTTACATAAACAATAACCATAAACAGCTATGTTAAAGTTGGGTACAGTTGTTGGGTTAACCAACCTGTTTAGGTGTGGACAACAGAGATTGGTAATGGCGATTTAAGAAGCATGGGCTTGTACTGATGTTTTGTAGTTCTGTAAGCTAGAAGTACTAAATTAAATGTGCTAGGAAGAGCCATGTGGTATGAATTAATATTACAGTTGACTGACATACCTAAAACCCATGTGCCGATAAACCGTATTCACAGATAATTTTCAGTTTTCCCATCAAAACTCCTATATCAATAGCGGTAAAGCTACCTGTGTGTATAATTTATTGGATGTTGTGTCGATAAAAGTATATTTCAGTCTTGTCACCTAAGATTTCCCACAACAATCAATTTTAAGCTTGTTTATGCAAACGTCTATTAACTGGATGTGAAATATGTTACACATGCTGCCATTTATCACTGCTCTGCAGTGCGTAGTCTTTGGTTCTTCCCAACATGTCTACGGCGTGCTGCAAGTGTGGCTTGCTACCTCCCCTTACACACATGTCGAGAGGGAAAGTGGTTTCCTAGCAACCAGTGTGGTGACCTAGCATCCTCTGTCTCTCATCCCTCTTTCTATCTCAGCCGTGCACCTTTCTTCCTCCCGTTACATGCCTTCAAGAGGGGAAGCTGTTGTCAAGCAAAAGAGAAAGTATGTCCTCTCTCTGCTGCTACTCCTTACAAACCTGGCCACAGTCCAAGTGTGCCTGGCGATCGTAGAAATTGTATCAAGATTTTAGGTAACTCAAAATAGTTGCACTTATCACCACTAATATTTCAAACCAAATGGTTTTGCCTGAAAATGTTATGCAATACATTTTAGTAAGGAATTATTATTTGTAAAAATATTTTCTTTTGTAATCAAAAGTAGTTTTTTCGTGTAAATTTTGGCATTTAATTGTATCTGGCATAACATTAACATGATTCCGTAACAAAATATTAATTTAACTGATTGTACCTGTACCGTATCTTCGATAAATATAATCATAAGCCTAGAAGCATGTTGCCAAAAATTGTTTGAAAATCGAGCGACTTGTATAACTAAGTGTAAAATTAATTTTCAGTAACTTCCTGTAGGGAAGTTGGAGGATTTATATTAATTTATTTCAATAGATACGCATCTTTTGAATATACTGATATCCTGTAAGGGTCTATTCAACACCTTTTGAAGTCTAATAATTGATAAGAACCATGACCGAGTGCAGCATAACTCGCAAAAGCGATAATCATTGGACGGGGTTTTGAAAGTTTATTTCTTAAAGACCATAACAAAATAAATTGTAATTGCATTATTTCTTCATTTCTGTCTCAAAATTACAGTTTTTTGGAGTGAAGTATAATTCATTTCTTTACAAACAGACATTTGCCACTTGTGCAAAGTGTCTCCAACATGAAAGAGAGGGAGGGGGTACATTCTTTCACCCCTCTTGCCACTTCCCCTTTGTCTTTGCACCCTCCATGAATACACTGGCTGATCGATAATCTCTCCATGCGCTCACAGCTGCCAGAGTACACATGGGACATTTAAAATTCACCTTGCATTCTACGTCATATAATATTCATTTTCAGAGAGTTTGAAAGTTTTAGGTCGGTTTGCATTTTGATATGATATATTCTTTATTTAAACAAATTGAGGTTAAATGTTTTCTTAATATAGTTTTTACTGTAATTCTAATACAGTAATACTTCTTTAAAAATTCACGTTTTTACTCTATTGAAGCAAGCGTTTTAAGCCACCTGATACAAATGAAGGTATTCCAGTGTACCAAAAGGGGGTTGGTATAAATCCACTCCACAGTGGTGGATGCTGAGGAATTAGACCTCAATACCAATGGGTGTGTAAGTTACTAAAGAGACACCGAAGAAATTGCATAGCAAGGTAACCTCCTGGAAGTCACACACAAGTCCCGGACTAACTCGACTGTGGGTTACTTACCCCAACGCGGAAGTTTAAGTTCGTAATCGGGAGCGTTGAGGCATTCTTATTGGACATTATCTTGGGGACTGTAACCCTGATTGATAAACAGTTTTCAGTGTGCAGTTGTACACTGTATATGTACAAGTTTGATGTTGGTCTTCAAATATTGTGCAGCGAAATCAGCATGCTCACACCAAAGGGAATCAATCCCTCTTGGGTAGAAAGACAGAATATAACGTGGGGCGTGTTGGTTTACATGTGGGGAGAAAATGAGACAGCTGGCAAGACACTTCTCCAACAGGTTAACGGGTTAACAGGTTATGGGTAAACAGGGTTGCTGTACTCTCCTTTCCGCTGGTGGCTGCACTAGGGTAGCTGATTGCGAGACAGCAGCTGACTGGTTGTGGTGGAAAAGGGCTCTCGGTGCTCGATGACGAGTTGAGGGAAAGTGAAAGGTTAGGAGTGTTTGCTTCCTTTAATAGGGAAGGATCAATTTTCAATACAGTAGTATCAAAATATGAGTAGGTATTCCAGTGAGAACGTACTCGTTGTAATAGTTCATGGTGTAAACAAAGTATTACATTCTCACATGTAAGGAGTGGGGTTGCTATTCATCCCTGCTTTCAAAAGTTGTAGTGTTCTTTTTAACCTCTGTTTTTGTCCACTCCTGTGTTTACATTGCATGAGGCCATTTTAAGAAACTGGTTATGAAAAGTAAATAAGGAGGAGCCGGTTAAGGTAGCAGTCGTGTTGTGTTTTTCTAGGGCTGCGGCTATGCCCCACATGACTCACCACATGTCCTTCTGGTCGTTCGCCAGCCCGAAGGATTATGTAGTGGAGTTCACGAAGGCAGTTGCAATACCTAGGGGTTTTGTTGAGTTCATAGTGAAGGGCTCCTCCGAAGATTAGCCATGGCAATAGAGTTTGCCTTGCTTTGGCCAGCTTGGACGGCGGCTTGGTGTTGCTGATATTTGCAGTGAGGCGTACTTCGCGATGCTGGCGGTACCTTACGTATGCAATTAATTTAAGATTATTCATAAAAGCAATTGGGGACATAATGTTACTAATATCTAGTAGTGTTACGGCCCTAGAAATTACTTAGATAATTATTAGGTTTATTCCACTTTTCTTATGTATAATGTTCACAATACAATAACAGGTTGAAATAATATGTGGAATACACACAAACATAAAAGATGCTCACACAACAGGAATATTAACTGCAAAAGTTAAATGTAAAAGTAATTTCTGACACTTGTAAATATTAAATATTTAAATAACGAATAATTTAAGTTTGTCCATGGGATTTTCCTAGCCTTAATTAGGATTTTCTCCTTAAGGGACCTAGGCGTGAAATCAATAGAGGTTTCTCCACCTCACTTTGGTGAAGACATGGCTGGGCAAAGCCTTATGGGATGTCTGTAAGAGACAACATCGTCGTGAACCTGTATTACCTGGTACGTTGCAAGGAGGGGAGTAAGGGGAAGTTCAGGACGTGTTAGAAATTTTGTGGTGTCAATGACTGTGGGTTGCTGGAGGTGACTGAAGAAGTGGCTGCTGCAGGATGATGTGGTCCTCCAGGGATGGCATCACTGTTGACCACTGGCATGGGTGAGGGTCTCCCCCCTAATCATGATACCTTGAATTTGACATCCTGAAGGTGTAGCAAGACTGAGTTGCCACCGTGGGTGCTTTCCTCGGCCTTCTCGGCCCAGAGGATGAAGAGCAACTCCTGAGGTCCAGGCTGGGGTGCCTTTTATACTAATTTTTCCAATCATTGGCTTTCGAAGCGGTGCGGGGAATTTTAACCCTGCCTCCCTGGGGTAAAGCATATGACATTACATGCCGTCACCTTTTGTATCATAGCCAAAGCTCAGAGCGGCTGTGTGCACAGGTCCTTGTGAGAGCCCTTATACAATCCAGGCGGTTGCAGCATTTGTATCTCTCTGTGGGCTAGAGGAAGTTTCTCTCCCCGGACCACAGAAAACACATAGCCCAGTGGTCAGAACGCCCTGCATGTCCCGGCGGACATCACATGCATGAACCATGGATCCTTATCTGCATGGCGCGAAGCATGAAGCATCTCCAGATGCGCTTGTGGAGGCCTTGACTCTGTTGATTGGCTCGCTTTCTACAGTGGCGTGAAGTTTGAACTGAGTGCAGTCTCTCTAGTTGTGTGGCAAAGGCAAAGTAGAACGGGGCTTCTTGGGGAAGAAGTGCTGACATGGAGGTTTCTTGTAGAAACTCGAGGAGTAAAAGCAAGGAGCACAGGGTTAAAGGTATGTTGACATCTGGTATTCCCGTGTGTCGTGCCTCTATTACCGTGTGTAAGTATTGTTGACTTGCCCATGGTAGATTGCCAATGTTCAGATGGGGAAAAGTAGGTCATTTGTAAACCATCTGGTAGTTGAAAGTCGAGAGTTTTGTTGGTTGACTCGGACCCATGTTCAGCATGACTAGAAACAGTTTTGTATCTGTCCAGATAGCAGTTCTGTGCTAGCGGGGCGAGCGGGTTGGGAGTGTGGCGTTGACAGTGCAGTTATCTCCTCTGTCTCTGCTTGTGAAGGAGGCGCATGGCTTGTGTCTGCTGGCTGGCAGGTGGCACTGTCTCTGTCTTCTCGCACTCACTTTTTCTCCTTTTTTGTTATTTCTCACAGTCCCCTCGCCACAAATCTCTGGCTGCGGCTTGCCTCCACATCAGCTGTAGCGGTGGTCCCCTTTCATGCTTGGAGCTTGGAGAGGCAGGCAATGTTGATGGGTAAAGAAGTGCAAGGCCAAGGTCATGGCATCATAAAGAGAAGCTTATTAGCTGGTGTGTGGTTTTGTATTCCTACCGGCAGGGTTTGTGAACCTTCTCTGGGTGTCACTGGGTCAGTTCACAACACTGGCAAGGGACGTGTATTCGGTTACAATATTTAGTTATAAATTTACCTGAAAATAAAGGTAAAAATGAAGTTGAAACATAAAGAACCGACTCGGCCATAGGGGTTCAAATGTTCCCTTCGTACACAGGAATGGGAATAAAAGCTAAAGTTTATCGTAAGGAAAGTTAATAAGTTTACTTGTTTTCTTCAACCTGTGCTTACATGGCAATGGTGTGTATTAAGAGTGGGTCTTTTTGCAGTTTTGAATCACAGATATTTGCTTGTGATTTAAAAGCGCAAGTACAAGTACAATAAATATTTATGTTAAATATTTACGAGCTCTACTGATTGATTAAGTTGTTGCATGATGTCTTGTATACTTATTAATAAATGACTACTACTCATCAGTGCAACTACACCACTAGCAGTTGTCAATGGAGTTGAGTCACCGCCACCGTCTAAAAGAATGTTGTATCTACCGGGCTGGGATAGACGTCCCAATAATGGAAATAATTTAGCCAGATGAGCTACTGGGACCATGAAAGAGATTCGGGGCTAGTACAGCAGTGTGCAGTGGGATGCCGCTACAAGTTTGATGCCTCGATCCCACAACTCTCAACTATGCTGCTCACACAGAGGATCTAGGCACAAGGATTGCACATGCTAACCCCCTCTCCAGATACCCTATGCCAGTGAAGGAAGAGATGGCAGAGGAGTATATAAGGCGAAGAGCTCTTGGCCTCTGGATGATCAGTTCTGCTTCAGTTCTTGACCTGTCCTCTCGTGGGCTCTCATCGCACACGCAAGTGATGCCGAGGCCTGCACTAATCCTAAACGCTTCACTGCTACCTCATGGTGCCTATTAATTCTGTTAACTGAAATGTAGCTCAACTTATGCATTTTCATGTGGACTAATGTTGCTGGAACTTGTAACACTCCAATTGAAATCCTCGGTCCCATACAGTCTCCTATGGCATTTGTTGCATGGTGCAGTGGTTCTGGCCCGTTCAGGGTATTTGCCACTGAACACCACCTTGACACTAGGGACCATGAGCAGCAGGTGGTAAGGGAATGCACCCTACTGACAGGCTTCTACATCTATCATTTACATGCTTTCTTTCATAATCACATGGGTGTATTAAAGGGAGGTCTCATGGGGACATGCATTTAGGATAATTTGCTTGTTCCCAAACAGAGGATGCTTCCAGAACTTTGAGCATGTGGAGGCAACACTGGGCACTTCAGTATCACTTCAAACTAAGGCATCCTCTTGCCACCTCCTATATGTGCAAAAGAATATGATCACATGAATGTGTGACAGCATTCCATTGTGTTGCAGCGAATATTGTAATAAATCTTGAGCAACTGGTCATGTAATTAAATTAATGTTTGGTGGCATTTTGTTGAAATTTAAAATATAGTGAACTGCCTTTCTTGTAGCTACACATGCCAACAGTGACACTTTGCTGTAGTCAAGTGTAAAAATCCAGCAGTTATGTAAAATTTTCTCCAGCTGACTAATATGCAAAATTAATAGAAACTATTGTATTTGTGGTTTGTAACAATTTTACTATTTTGTGAGGGTGGCCTATCTTTTGTCTATGATGTGTTTTTTATTAACACCAAAACCATCTCCTTGGAGTGGCCAACAATCCAGCTGTTCAGGGCAGCAGTTGTGAAGACCAAAACTTCCATTTAATGTGTCGGAGGAGAAAAAGTTTTGATAGGACACACACAAATAAAAAAACAGAATAAGTATACCCTTGGCATTCCTGTCCCATTCCAGACTCTGGAATTAAAGGAGAAGAAAAATTAGATCTCTGCATTGGCAGGCTTTAACAAATTACAAGGACCCTGTCAGTGCTTTGTCATATCCTGTCACACATTCATAGGGCACATTGTAGGCCCAGTGGAGGAACAGCTTGTTGCAGTGACTAGTGTGTTGTCGGCAGGCAGTGTGGTTGGCGTGTGACCGGTGATGCACTGAGGGAGTAGCACGTGATGTGCCATCACTATGTTGGAGTGTTGGAGTTGAGGGCACCACCTAGCGTGTTCCAACTAGGGCAGATAGACATAATCTCAGTGGTAATTGTAGGCAGGACAAATCCCCTTGGGCGGCTGTATGTTATATACACATGTGGCTCCACTCAAGTCGGACAACGAACTGTCAGATCTACTATATCCACTGGGTAGACCGTGGAGCATGTCTTTTCCCTGGTGCTATTATGCATTGCTGTCTAACAACAGTAGCTACATGAGCATCAATACACAGTTCAATTTGGCTGGTGTTTACTTAAAACACAAGTACTCTGTTGGCACATAGTATACATATATTACACTGTAAACATATTACACTAGTTTGTGTTCGCCTCTCAGCCCTCCTGATAAAACAGAAATTAAAGTACGTATTGAAAACACTAGAAAAAGCAAAATTGAACTGGCTTGCTACATGGTGGGGATAATCACAAAGGCGGAAGATTCGGTTGCACCTGTAAACGTTAAATTCACACTCCCTTGTCCTGAGCTGCCAAGGGAGGACACCGTGGTAAACTTGATAGGCAAAAGAAGGAGGCTCAAGATGAAATTGAATAATAACAGAAAACTAACGCAGTTCAGACAAAGCTGTGAAGGACTTTCGCGATAACATGCAACTTACTTCGATGGAGCTCAAGTTGAGACTAAATCATGACCAACAGAGAAGGCAACTCATGTCTGTCTGCCACAAGTACGTGGGAGTATGTGAAAACAATTACGCTATAAAAGAAAATAGTTCAAAAAAGACCTGGAAAACCTTGCTCAAATGAGTAGGCACTTTTTAAACACTTTCTTTCCCAAATTAAAACATGATGGTTATGTCTGATAAATCTTTATAAGTGATGTAATATTATTAATTTCTGTAACTATTTTGTTTGAGTCCTTTATAAACCAATATACACACTTTAACATACAACCCAGGAGCAATTAAGACTTAAAATAATAATTAAGAGAAAAGCTTTAGCTTCTCTGCTAGCAGGCATACCGCAAATGTAACAGCCGGCACTCTGGCATAGTTTTGTGTCTCTTTCTTGTGTTTATGCTGTGGGAGATAATAACAAAACATTGCACTACCTTTCTGTAAATGCTACTTGTAATGTATAGTTATGTGTTATGTTTACGACATTTTAATTATTAAGACTTACCTAACTTTACCTCATTGTTGTAGCACTATTACACTGAGATATGCATAATGACCATTTCCCACACATTTGTACACACCAATGTAATTATTGCAGTGTTCACCTTTGTAATTAGAGCCAGCTGGTATTCTATGCAATAAAACACTCACCACATGGTCCATGGTTAGCAGGGATGCTGGAATGACAGCAGTGGTACCTGCCGTGTTGCCTGCTGAATGGACGTTGCTTCTTTGGCAGTGGCCATGTTGTGTTACGTGTTCTGGTTGTTCGCCACTGCTCCACTCTATGCATCAGAAGTGCTCCATGCTCCTCTGCTGAGTAGATGCATTCCTTGTTGCTAATGGTGTACGTGGTTAAGTTCTGTCTTAAAGAGTGTGGTAAGGCGGTACAACAACAAGCTCATAACGAACGTGTGTTGTCTTTAGACCAATATATGGCAACCACATTCAACAAACAGTATATTACTCAATTTGCATTCTAGGTAAACAAAAGCTGCAGAGCAATTGCCAGCAGCTATGACAGTCATTAAGTGAGATTGTTGTGAATGCTGTCACATCAGATAGCAGTACATAATCTGTGCCCGAATATACACTTAGACACGTGACATGGGCCTACAGGAATCAGGAATCATTATCCCGTAATATTCAGCTGTACCTGTACAACACCCATCCTCCTACATACAAGAGTTTTTCTGACACTGAGGCAGGTGGTGTGACTTCTCGTCCAATGTGGTTACGAAATTAGGTTCTCACCAGTGGCTGCAAGATATTCCATCCTTGTGAGGTGTTAAGTATGATCCCAGTTGAACAGAGCCTTAGTTCTGTAAATCCACCTGCACAGCCATTGTACTACTTGGGGCCTAAGTAGGAGTGTTGAGCAGACTGATTCAGCTGGATGCATCAATTTGTTTGGAGCAGATCAGTGTAATGATTCATTCAAATAATACTTAATTTTGTTTTCTTCGTTCTCTTGTACTGCAATTCTTTAGTAATGACTTATACTCCCATTCGGGTATTTTTGTTCTCTGCTTTTCATTTTCTGCCCTTTCTCTATTTACATAGTTGTTAGATGATATTATTGTAGTTAAAAACAATTGCTAAAGGACTTTTTATTTTCTTTTCACGGTAGATATTGTATATATGTATATGAAATATGAGATTCTAAACTATTACTTGGCATTGTTAGGGGTCAAGTTACAAAACATTGGGTGTGCAGTATGGAGAGAGATAGTAGTAACACGATGCTTGTTGTGAAGGCTTTCCGCCTCTCTTTGTGCTTTTTTTTTTATAATCTCTGGTGAATCTTGACTCTGGATTCGTTTATGAACGAATCTGATTTCCATATTATTTCATCCTTTCCATCCTTAACGTTCTTTCTGCTCATATTCTACTTTTGAACTGACTAAAAAAAAATTGATTTGTTTCATAAAGAACAAATCATGGAATTTGAAATGAAAAATTATAAGACCTACAGGTGTACGAGTACTATCTTTTCATGTTGAGTCGAGTAGAGCCGAGTAGTATAAAAGAATTGAGAATTTTTAAGTTGAGCTGCCAGCACTAATTTGTCTACTTGCTTAATTTTTCTTTTACTATAAGCTGTACAAGCATGCATGTTTCATTCATGTTTAATCAATAAAAACCATTGATGATAAACTACATATTACTTTGATTTATAGTATAATTTACAACTGCACTTACTGATTTTACTGTTTTATGTAAGGATTATAGAATTTCCCAGAAAAAATTTTCTCATGAATAAAATTTAATGAATATAGAATGTACGCTTTTAGATTCAACATTAAGCAAAAGGAAAACTAAAATAAATTAGTGTCAATGGACTGCAGTGGGCCTTTTAATTTCTAGGTCTTTGAAAAACACAAACACTAAACCACCTAAAAATTTTATTTTAATATCAACCAACTTCTTTAGTGAACATATAAATGTACAAGATCTCATGCAAGAAAACCAACTCCTTTACGTGTTCTTCTGTTAAACATCTTCTTTTGGAGGTAACTATGTTTCCTGCGTGTTCACTTGCAGCACTAGTTGCTGGAATTGGCAGGTATTTCCGAACAACTTTTTTCAATGCAAGAAATTGTGTAATGTTTCTCCTCACCATTATCATGAATCTTGCATTCTTGAAATGGTTTTTTCTGCAAGATAGTCCTGAACTTGCAGTTTTGCCAAATTAACTTCTAAATAGGTGTCAGGAATGCTCCTTTTTTTCTTTTGAATTGCATCATGAAATGCTTCCCACAAACTGCATGATGGTACGGGTTCATTAGCACTATGTAACTTAAAAAGAAATTCTTAATTTTTTTTAAAGAACAGTGAATTAGCAAGCTCAAGTGCATTGTTGAAAGAATGTCTTACCTTCCTCTGAATGAACAAGTTGTGAAGTGGTCCTGATGAATTCTTCAACCTCAGATTGCAGTTTTCCATGTGCAACTATCTTCTCATTCTCTGGAAGAATTTCATTTTTAAACCAAGGATCTAGAAGTATAGACAACAAATGTGATGGATTCTGTTGAGAATATGTTTTGGGAAACCGTGTTGCTCCATTTAGTGCTTTATGAATATTTCTTGACAATGTAACACCAGCTGATCCTTTTTTCTCCTAAATAAACTTCTTGTTCATTTGCTCCAGTCCAAAAACGATTGGTAGGACCATAGACAGGCTTGGTGTGGTATCTAGGCATACTTCTTTTGTTGCTTGATGGAGTGGCTGTGGCTGTGCAATGTAGCTCTCTGCCAAGTGCCAATCTTCTTCTGTAAGTGGTGAAACAGAGCAGGGATTCACAGCAAGTTCTGTATTTATAGATTTTTTCATAGTATATTGCCTTTCTAACATAAGAAACTCTCTATTCCATCTAGCTGTAACATCTTGAGTAACTTCCAAACATTTTTCATCATTCAGTTTTTGAAGGGCATGGAGTCTTTCTCTAGCCTGGTAGCTATGTTTATAGTGCCCTGCAATAGCATGACATTTTGAAGAGCCTCTCCATACCTCCTGTAAGCTTTTTGCATATGATATTACTAACTTTACTGTGTGTGCAAAGCATGTTAGATGAATCCAGTTTCCATTTATGGAATTTGAAATGTTGGCAGTATTATCAGTGACAACAAATGCTGGCACTGTGGTTTCCAACAAATCATACTCCTTCATGACTGATTTAATTTTTTCTTTTATTTTCACACTGTCATGACTGCCTGGAAAGTATGAATTGGTAAATAGAAATTTTCTTAGAGTGAAATCTTGATTAACATATTGCAAGGTCGCAGATACAAAACTTTCATTTGCATCAGAAGTCCAAATATGTGAGGTCAAACATAATGATGCCAAGTCTTGTGTATTGATATCCCCTTTGATAACTTCAGCCATTTGGTTTTTGGTTTTCTTGTAGAGTGATGGAATTAGAGTACAGTAGAATCCCGTTATAGTGAGCAAGGCAACTGCAAGAACACTGGTATAACATGGTCTTTTTGAGGAACCATCAAAAAATCGCAAAAATATTCCATGAAAAATTGTAATTTTACGATTTGAAACATGTGCAGAAAGATTGTGTGAACGCTTGCGGCAGGACTCGTGACCGTGTGAAGCACGCTTTTGTTATCTGTATGATTGTCTGCTATAACTCCACTCCCTCGCTCCACCTCTTTGTTTCCCGAAATACCTTGTGCTGCTCTCATGTGTCACGTTCATCCACCTTGCCACCTAACTCCCCCTCTCTCGCAAACCAGGCGCATTGTTCTATAAATAGAATATCACCCTTCTTACTTTGACACAATTTTCATAACCCAGTTCTGCTTTTCTAGTCGTTCACGGTCATTGGGCTGTCAACTATGTTTGGGTTCAAACAACTCGGTGTATGTGGGTAGAATGTTATTGTTAAATGAAAACAAATTTCATTTAAACATAACAGTCCAAGCGATAGCTGGAATCGAATACAATTACATATTAACAGATTTTCGCCAGTTTTTTTTTCATACTGTGGCATACTAATTAAAGATAGAGACATAACTACTACTATGTTTTATCGCTGTGCTATAATGAACTTAATTTTAATCTATTCTTATAAAGTTTTCTTGAATTTTTGCTGGTTTTGAGTAAGTCTCACACCATGCAGGTTTTGTTAGTTGGAAACGTATAATTTTCCAGTCACTAGTATTTACTGGCATAACTCTCGCACTAGCACAATTCATGCCCCCGTTTTTATAGTGCCGAATTAGGAAAAAAAACTTTTCCTTTCATATTCACGTAGCGTGTTTCTCTCAACGAGGCATGTAATGCTAATGGGCATGTGTGATGCATGCTTTGTTCGATCGTGCCAGGTCACTGACACTTCAAGGTTAGTGGTCCCGTTATTGATTTCTGTCTGCCGTGCCCACACTGAAAACATGTAAACAAAATCAGTCACTGAGTTTATTCTTATGCAGGTGGTTTTTTTAATATGAAGGTAATAGTTTACATTTATATTAATTTTTGTGTAGTACAAATGCATAATGGGTAAATATGCCAATCAAACTGCAGCATTAAAACTTCAGGTAATTGCATATGCAGAGGAACACAGCAATAGAAAAGCAGGCTGAAAATTCATTGTTTCTGAGTTAACGTGCTTGTCATGTTTTCCCAATACCGGACCGCTGTTACAAAGCGAACCGGACCTGTAACGGTGGCAGTGGCGGGCGGCCGCCTCCCACCAGAATTATTGTATAGCGACCGACCTACTGACAGCTGCCCTGCCCGAGGATCTAAGACCAAGCGACAGCGGCAAGACACAGTGCCCGGCCGTGCTACAGAGGATCTAGGTGCTTGCCAGGCCATGCTACCGAGGATCTAGGAGCCTGCCCGGCCACGCTGCACAGGACCTAGGCGCTTGCCCAGCTATGTGCATGTGGCAATGTTTTTACTTCTAGTCCCACGACACGAGTGATTTAATTTTGAATATGTATCTTCATAACTATTATCATTAAATAAAGTGCTGTGTTTTTAAAAAACGTACCTCCATGGCTGGTGAGGGATTACTTACGTTAGACCCCATTTTAATGTGTACACGCATGTGTCTTGGCAATTACTTGCATAATTCACGCACCGTAATTTTTTGCACTTCAATCTTGTAAAATAGGTGCAAGAATTATGCCAGTAAATATGGGTATTTGGTTTGAGGCCGTCGTGCGGAGCTGTGACGAGCGAGTTATCGCTTGCAGGGCAGTGCATGGGTGGCCAAGTAACTGATAGGGGGAAGTGCTGCATAAGCCGTGCAACTAATTGGGGGACAATGCTGCATAGGCCGAGCTGATTGCAGGCTGAGCGGCTATACTCATGTGGAGCAGTCAGATTTTCTGCTTATTTTCACGCAATCAGTTCTCATATAATATGATATTTTTACGTTATGGTGGTTTGAACACAATTTAAAAGCAATCTCAGGGCAATTTTTAGTTAGTAGGCCCTACTGGGGATCAAAATCAGTCTAATTCGGTCAAAGCAAGGACACATTTATAGCGAGGATCGAACCTGGAACCGTGACATCTCGATATAACAGGACTCTACTGTACTTGCAAAATAATTTCGTCCAGGAAGATCATATTCTGGAACAGCCAAATTCATCAGTTGCTTGAACTCGGGCTCACATACAATTGAATATGGATGATTACCCTTAACAGTCCATCTTGCCACTTGATTGGACGGAGCTGTAGACTTGCACTGTTTCTTGGCCATTTTATTGATGAATGGACTAACATATTCATTGATACTTGCTTAGGCAAGTTGCACCCAGCAGTTGATGTTGAGGATGTTTTTGAGTGTCGTTCTTTAACTTCATTCTTCCATTGCGCATGTTTTGCAGGGAGTTTGTTTTCTAGGTGTTGAATCAAGCTTATTGTTTGGCCAGTTTTAGTTTTTAATATTCGACTGCAGTAGTTGCATCTTGCAGTGGCTTCACTATTACGTGTAATCTTATTTTTAGAAAAAAAGTTCCAAATGGGATTTTTATTAGTGGGTGCAGTTCTATAATTGGTCTTCGGAGATCTGACTTCTTGTGAAAGGCTTACACTTTCCTTTTCTACACTGTCTTCATCACTACTGCAGGACTGTTCCCGGGAACACTTTAGTAATCTATACATATCTAAATATTTGTTACACTACTGCTGAAAACATTTAAAACACCAGAACTGTATCACAAAATAATTAATAGTCACAGTTCATACAAGCACTCTTTCTTTTATCTCACCACAGACTAACATTTGGGCAGGGAGTAATCATAATGGTGGGTGGGTATCCTTTACCTTTCACTACCACTTACAACATGTTACCCTTACATGAACTCTATGCCCCACTTCTTGTCAACATTCGTGATCGAAATCAGCAGTGTACTAAAAGGAACTACTCCCAGCCTGCACACCAGATCACAACATAATGGGAATATCACACACAAAGAGCTGCCCTGAAGACTATCAACCTTTGGTATGTAACCAACAAAATATGCCATCCGCTGAGCAGATGGGAACAGCCAAGGACAAGAAGCCATATGCACCGCATTCTCTTCCAGCAGGTAGAACCTGCCACCTGCTGAGCGATAAGAGGACAAGAGATGAGATGTCAGGCACACTCTTCCAGCCAGCACAATAGAATAAAATTGCAGGAACTTTTAGGAGTGATTTACTACAGATACATCCTGGCAAAAAAAAATCTAGTGTAATATGGCACTTTCACATAACGCTTTATTGTGTCTGTGGGACCAGACAATTAAGTACTCACATTTTTCGAGCTTCAAAATGTGACACGAGTCCAGTAATAATAACTCGACTTGACTCGAAATTTTGACTACTCGTGCATACTAAACTACATATAAATAAATTTTTATGAAGTTTAAATGCCAAAAATACCTAGTTGAAAGTACCCTTTCTTATCTAAACTGAATATCTTAGATATAGGCTGTTCATAGTAAGGAGAGCACCTTTAAGGCCCTAGTAACTTTTATCCTATCAACAATTTTTTATCCCGTCAGCACTTTTTAAAATAAATATTGTCATGTTAGTAATAAACACTGTGTAAATATTTCACTGGACTCTACCATCTAAGGCTACAATAAAATATATTTATAAACTATTATTAGAAATGAGAGGGCTTCCTAATTTAATGCATTAAAATAAATGTCATCATGAATAGCCTATACTACCTGTCATGACAAGATAGCTGACAATAGTAATATCAAAATGTGTGGGAATAAAAACGTATCTAATAAAATAGAATAAACTAACAGGCAGAATGCATTAAGAATTCACTTAACCACTTTCAGCCACAATTTATGCATAATCATCACAATTTTGAAGAATGGGTATAATGAACTAGAGTCTAATAGTTAGGCTGTTTATCTAGTTGTTAAAGTTGTGGCTTAGACATTGGGCCATCCGTAGTAATTAGTATTGTTCCTTGCTCTTATATATTTTCATTCCAAATTGTAAACCAGTCTGAATCACGAAAATTGTGTGGACTATGCTAATGTTATTAGCAGTCAAACTGGAGGTAGGTGTATTTTGGTGCATTTTACAGGAATACCTGGAGGATTTCAATATGCTGACCTCAAAAGAAATGAAACTGATATTCTTTGTAGATGCAATGGAGCACACAACCCGGTTGGCACGCATATTGCGTGCAGAGCGTGGCAATGGTTTGCTAGTGGGTGTTGGCGGTATGGGCAAGCAGAGCCTTAGCAGGCTTGCATCCCATGTGTGTGGCTATAAGTGAGTATAACCCTATATCTTAAAGGTACTCTTTTAAGTTGTTCAGTACACGAATATAATAGCCATAAATGCACCAGGGTATTGACTCCCTCTTCAGTATAAAGCAGTTGCACAAACCCTGCTGGAATCGTTCTTTTTCATAATGGCTTTTCTGGCAAGTGTGCACCTTACAATTTACTGTATTTTGTGCTATACATGATACACAGATAGCTTTGAAAATATGATTATGAAATATATATCTAGGGTTGTGCAAATATTCAAAAACTCAAGTAGTAGTTACGAATAGTAAATTAGGAATCATTCACATTTGAACTTGGAATGTCTTATTGCGAAAATTGTGAATAACTTACATTACTATCTGAAGTAAGTTATTACCTTAACAAAATATGCTTACTCGTTTGAAGTTGTTCATTTCAAATTTTATTCCTTTGTTGTTAAAAGTGGACCATTTTTGATTATAACTCGTTTTTATGAATTTTTGCATTTTGATGCAGCAGTAAATTAGCAATCATTAGATCCAAACAAGGTTGTTTATATTGGTGTGTTGTTGGATAACTCATTTAGAAACATGATTAAAGCTATAATTATGAAGAAAAACCATTGCACACATATTTATTTTCACTGTGGCATTTACAAAAGTAGGATATATTTATTCCTTCTTATTGTTTGCAGCAGAAGAAATGGGCATTAAAAGGCTATGTTGCCGCAGTTTTACACTACAAATGCAAAACAAAAGTGTCTTTGTATATCTTTTATCCACATACCACACGGCCACGTGTTACAAATACACATATTTTTTTGGTTTTTCCTGGAAAATAATAGCGTGTTATTTGTGCAAATACATCCAAAAATATAACATTTTGGTAAATTTTTGAGATCACAAAATGAGTTGTACAGGATATGTGGACACAAATGCCAACATGACGTCATGTCATAGTTGTGGTGAAACCTGAACTGCGTGAACTAACAGTGCTAGTAGCAGAGGGCACAACCAGTTCAAGATTTTCTCAATTTTCTTTTATTTATTCTACATCAATCATAGCCTCCGTAGTTGAGGGAGCATTGTTTGCCAGTTAGGTGACCATTCAGTTGGATATTTTTAAGTTTTTCCTTTACCATGTGATTGGGTGTAGAGTGGAACTCTGTTATAACATCCCCTCTTATAACATTTTCCTGCTTAATAAGCTGCCTTCTCGTGGTCCACAAACATGTTTTCCAATACGACATTACCCTCTTAAATAGTTATCCTTTCTATAAGGATGACATTTCTTGGGGCCCTTGAGAAATGTTATAACAGGGTTCCACTGTACTTAACTTCGTATCAAAATTTTGGACACCAAACACTAGTAGAGGTCTGCAAACATTGCACAATGCTTAAAGGACTCAACTTATTTCCTGCAAATAATTTTAAATATTGGAGGGATATAATACAGAGTGGCTAGCATCAGGAAAATTAGGAAAACTGGGAAATGTCAAGGAATTCTGAATTTATAGAAAAGTCAGTGTAATACCAGGTAAATTTGTACGAATGCAGGGAATTGAGATAAAACGGTTAGAAATATATTTACTAAGAGAATTAATAATGTATTCTACCACCTCTGCTAAATACCATCTCGTGAATTGCACTGTGCACTTTGTTTCTGACATGGGCCTCTCCTGCGTCGTCTGACACAATCACTGTCACAACGCCACCGGTTTGTTCTGCCTGCACCAGTGCAGTGTGCAGAATGCTCACCCATGCATTCCAATGCAGACCTATTGTCATTTGCATATGAGCGAGTCGTGACTTGGTCACTGAGCTAACCAGTGCAATGTCTGTAATGCTCATAGTCAACTTTTTTTATTACCATAGCAGTCAGTATGAAAGAGTGTTAGAAAATCTCGTATAGTTTGTGGCCTATGGGTATGTGGCCTATAGGCAAGTGTTAGTGTTGTCCATCCGTATGTCATTACAAAGTTAACGAGGAACGATCATTAAGCCAGGTGCATTTTTAATTACGCACAGAATTAAAGGGTTACGTTATTCAATGGGTTTCGTGTAATTTTTGTAGGGTTTGTGTGTATATGGCCAACAAGAATTTTATTTTGAACTCTACTGTTCCAGTTGCAGTGTGCCCCAGAACTTGACAGACACAAACTTCTCAAGTAAAATGTAATTATTTTCACAAGTCTGCTCTGTCTAATCAATTTACTTAATTTTGGCCAACGGGCCTGTCAAAGTGTTCCTTGTTCTCTAGAACAATTACAGTATAAATTAATGTAAGTTTTTTGATATTCACATAGTCATGTCTTATATAATTATATATAAGTAAAAACTCTGAACCCTCTGCAAAGATAAGGAAATTAAACAAGAATATTTCCGTGTTTAATGTGTTTATCTTTCAAATTTTATTTAAAATGGGTTAAGAAATAATTTACCAGGTAGAGTGGCATGAGCTCTCATGCATCCACGCCAGCTCTGGCAGTCATATTCAGTGAATCGTAGGTGCTTCACGTGCATCAGGTCATGGGGGACCATCATAATTTGTACTTAACCACTTCAATGTAATCGGCTAACATAAGTTACTGAAACATTGTGCTTTTTAACAGTTGTAGCCCCTTGCTTTTGCAGCACCCCTCTGTCAGTTCAATTTTCGACCCCGGAGGTTTATAATTTGTATCAATTCTTATGTCACCAGTACCATATTACGGCGAGTGAGGCCGTGTGCGTTTTTAGGTAACATCAAAATCTTTTTATGAAAAATTTGAGCTAATTAATCATTCATGTAGACTGCATTATATATTTATATTCTCGTAAACATTGCCGTGTCTCCATGCCAGTGCAGAGGCCAACACGCCGCCTACATTTCGTATGAATTCAACACATTGATGTGAATCACATCTATCAGCATGTTTTCCCAACGCCGGGCCGCTGTTAGAAAGTGAACAGGCCCTGTAATGACAACAGTGGTGGCGGGCGGGCAGCCGCCGCCCGCCATCTTGTAACGACCGAATGACAGCTGCCCAGCCTGAGGATTTAGGGCCTAGCTTTAGCAGCAAAAAGGCCACGCTCGTGCCTGGCTGTGTTGCAGAGGATCTAGGTGCTCGCCCAGCTAGGTACACAACCAGATCAAAGCGAAAGCATGGCTCGTGCACACACGTATTGCGCAATGCCACCTAACCTTTTTGTTTGCTACAAGCCTTATAGCAATGTACGACCCATGAGACCTGCGTTATAGATCTTTAATTAAAAATTTATATTTTAATAATGCATAGTCTAATCTTTTCACACACACTTTCAATTGCTTTCTTTTTTACGACTAGAGGTGGTCCAATATGCCTTTCTTGGGTATCAAATTAATCAGGAGTCGTCCAGCTATTAAAATATTTATATTTAATTCAATTTAATTCAAAATTATATTTTTTTGAGCTAGAGATGATTGAACATACTTCATGCCAAAAATTGCAAGTTTGGGGGCATAGGGGTTAGAGGTGGGTCAAAATTGGCCCAAAAATTTCGAATTTTTTTATTATGAACCGCTCCCTCTACTGCAACCCTATTCTTGGGGACTGTGAGGGGTCATAATAGAGGGGTTCTACTGTAATTGTTCGTAAAATACACTAGGCATGCTTTAAAAAGCTAGACAGTGTTGCAGCGAATGCTAAACCATAGTCTGTCGACAACCTCTAAAGTGAAAATTACGAAATAACAAGTTTGTCATTTCGGACACTGTCCTGCCCCCCCCCCCCCCCCCCAGTCACTTTTCAAAGTCCTAAAACACGTCTTGCCAGTTTATTGACCGCCAGCCAGGGCCATTGTTCACTTTGTAGTGTTGTTTTCTCAACGTCAACAAAACTTAGAAGGGCATTTTAAAACTATCCCATAGAAGTTAGAAAAAAAAAAATGTTTGAGCATGGTGTGCTATCAACAAAAACTGGTCGGGTACCAAGGAAAAAAAAAATTGAAGACTTCAATAAAGGCAGGGTTTAACTTTTCTTATATTTTTTCATATAAAGTGTTAAAATGTTTACAAAAAAAACATGACATTTCCCAAGTTTTAACCTTTTGTGTGTATAGTCGGTAAAATTAAAATAAGCTCCTAGTAATAGATTGTGTACTGTATTGTTTAAATGCCAGGTTGCCACTTTGAAAGTCTCGTTATAGTCTTTAATGCATTGCATTCTAAACTTTCAACTAATTTTGCCATCTAAAGGACCGGTCTGAGTGATGCCTGTTGAGAAAGCCACACACACAACTACGCACTGCTTATCTATGTCGCCCGCACAACGCGCCGGCGGCTGACGCCGGCACCAGCACAGGCTGTGTATACTCAATGCACAGTTAATTAACTATACTCAGTGCAACATAATCTATCAGTTAAAAGTATCATGTACTTTGAATGATGCACATACAGTGACTGATTTGTGTTTGCTTTGAAATGTATAATATATATTACTTTGTTTTAACATGATTTTTGAGCCAATATCACTTAATTGTAAAAATGTGTAAATTTGATTATCCGGGTTTTTTAAATACGAATTTGCTTATTCGTGTTTTCTCTGGCCGCGATTAACATGGTTAATTGGGAGTTTACTGTATTTACCATCTAACCAGGAAAATCACGCTTTGCATCGCCATTTCATGGCGTAGACGAGGCCGCTTGGGACAATACACTCTAACATCACCGTCTACCTGTTGCCACCCATGCATGTGTGCGTGAACATGGGCAACCAGCCACCTGGGTAAACAGCAGTATTGGTTGGTCGAAACGTTCCACACATGTGAGATGCCCGCAAACAGAGAAGATGGTCCACGACAACATCTGAAGACTGGACTACTGCGCCGCTTTACTGCAACTGCATCTACTGCTTACAACCGCATCGTGTACAAACTACAGAACTTTAAAAGATGGCATACAATCCACCTGTGCAACCCACCAGCCAAGAGTGTGGTCAATGTGAAAAATCTATGATATTCAACCCCTTTGACAAATATATTCTACGCGCAGGAATATATAGGTGCCCATCGACCAACTATGAGACCTAATTCCTGCTACTGCTCGCTTCCAAAGCTATCTGATACCGCTGCATGTGGTCAATGTATGCAGGCATCAGTAGAGGCTCTGTTTGTTGTGGGACATGTCATAAGGTGATAAATTCCAGTTTCAACAGTACGGAGTGGACTACTCTACAAAACTAATTCCAGTTCATACAATATACGAAACAGTGGACAACATTCGAGCCTGAGCCACCAACACACAAACTATAACCAATAATCAGAGGTGTTGCAGAGGGCATTGCTTAATATTGAGTATTGAGTGAACCTTGGCAGGATATGTGTAGAATGTAGTCTACATACTGCCAACTTCCACTTCACATGCGTGTTGTCTGCAGTGGAGTGGTAGGCTGTCTGCGATGGGACATTCACTTGTGCAAAATGTAAACAAATACACGTGGTCAAGCTTGTGCGTGCACCAAACCCCCGACAAATATAAGTGAGTTGTAATCTCTTCCCACAAAATGTCATGAGAATTCCCAGTCACCCAACACAAAGAACTGTAACCTGCCAACAATTCACCTTTGGTGGGAATTGATAGTAGTAAATGTCAAACAGTTAAACCTACCCTTGCATTCAGCTACAGAACATAGAATGCGCAGAACCATACAGAGCTTTATAACACCTTCGAAATTCCAGACGCTTGCGAATTTCTCAGGTCAAGTCACTGAGGATGAACGTGCTTTTCTTAGAAAATGTACCACCACCTACAATGATACAGTGTTTGTGAAGAGAAGTGGCCAAGTGTTGATGGCACTCAGTGGTTAGGCGAGGCAAAAGCCTGGTGGGGATCTGCCATAGAGTATGATATGGCTATGGAACAGTTTGCACAGAAAATCTCAACTAGGAATCCCAATACATACACCACCTTGAAACAACAGATAGCATTGTTTATGGGGAAGCGTGTTGCCACAGAAGACCTCAATATTTTGTTTGTGAGCCACAAACTCAGTTTAGCTGACTGGTATTATTAACATCTTTTGGACAAAGACACACTCAAAGTAATAGTAGAGGCTGCTCGACCCTAGAATAGACCAGCCTTACACTCAATGATATTTAATGGCACACAGAAATTCTTAATTACCAAAGTGAGTTGACCTCATGATGCGGAGAATCACAGGATGGCAAACCTCACGGCATGCAGTAAATATGAGTGGTCTGATACCCGTACTTCGGACAAGATAGGGGTGAAGCAGACCGAACCCGCAAGGACGCAGGTGAATCCTCACACCCCCTAAGTCAAATGATACATCATGGTCAAACAAAACAGTCGCCATAGGGAAAAGAAATATGACATTTCCCAACCATGTAACGTGAACAAGGGTCCAACGAGCGTACAATGTTGGCGTATCTGCTAGGATGAACAGTATCACTTGCACCGGGTGTGTCCAAACCGCATCAATACGATGGAGGGAAATGACAAAGCGGGGTAGGGAAAACTGAGGCTGCCCTTTCCGCCATTTTCGCAACCAGAATTTCCACTACTACCAACCTAGACATGACCTATCATTATTTGAGCCAGGTTAGTACCCACGGTGACCATCTAAATGGAATATCTGTGCGCAAAGATGAGTGGAACACTGTTGCTTGGATTGACACTGCTGCATCACACAATTTTGTGTGTGCTGAATTTGTGTACCAACATCTGATAACCGAATGTAAACAAACTGTGCAGTTTGTTACTGTAAACAGAACAAATAGATATTTAGGGGATGTGCAATTATAAATTCCGATTCTGGACTATTACATGAATGTTAGTGCACTCATCTCTGACGAAATACTTTGTTGAGACTGTAAATAATTGTAAATATCCTCTTTAAAGTGTTGTGAGGGCTCAAGTCCAAATAGTGACGAGGAGCATAGTGTTTATATGAGACAATCAACACGTGTTGTTTTTGAATTTTGCGCCACTACAAAGCGCCACAACTTCGGTTCTCCAGATGGCTGCTAGGAACGATGAGGCATCAGTACAAGATGGCGGCGGGCGTGGCCGGACGTGTGCTGTTAGTTACAGTTCATCAAACCTTAAATGTGTAAGTTTCAAGTCGAAACATACATGAAGACCTTATTCTAGGTATACCCTGGCTCTGGCAACACAATCATCATAATCACTTTAGACTGTATCCATTTTGGCTGAACAGAAATGCAGACCGTATACAACATAGAATATCGTCGTGAAAACAGCGAATATTCCGTACAACTTGACATGTACGACCACGTAGTACGTGCGGAACACAGAGATACTATTCAGTGAGTGCTAGACAAATGCCAATATGTATTTGCCACTGCGGATCCCCTTATAAGAGCAAGCATTGTAGAACATTCCACACCACTTGCTAAAGCAGAACTGATCTGGTCTGCATATAGTGATTACGATCCATACCACCTAAGGATAATTAGCCAGCAGATCAAGGAGATGATTCAAGATTGGATAATATAACCCTCTGAGTGTAACTTCAATTTAGCCATCTCTCTGGCCCCCAGGAAAGACTGGAGCTGGAGGTTCTGTCTGGACTGCTGCCCGATCAACTAAGTAACTGAATGTGCACTACCACCTTTAATCAGTGTAAATTCTGCTTTGAACATGCTAGGGAACATCAAGGTCTTGTCCTCCCTGGACTTGAGAGGTGGTTGCCGGCAAATACCAGTACGTCCCAAAGACCACCACAAGACCACCTTTATCACCTTTGATGGGATCTGTTTTCAATTTTGTTCAATGCCATATGGGCTGAAGTATGCCCCATCCATATTTTGAAGCATGATGCCTGCATCCTGGACAACCTGATAGAGGATTGTACAATAGCCTCTGTAGATTATGTTATTTTGTAGAAAATTGGAAGAAGCATGTAAAACACTTACCCGTTTACTAGAGCTGTTAGCTATGAACAGCCTGACTTGTATGAATGAGAAATGCCACATTGGTAAAACGTGCCTACAATACGTATGTCATATGGCCGTAGCTGAGGGAATGCAGCCCAATCAAGGTCAGCTACGGTTAATTCAAGATTACCCTGTACCCAATATGTGTAAGCACTTGAGAAATTTTTTTGGACAGGTGAATTGATTAAGGCATTATATTCAGTGTTTTGCAATGATAACAGCTCCACTAACTGCCTTTTTATCACCACAGCTACATTTTCAGTGGGACGACAACAGTGGAAATGTGTTTTAGGAAATAAAGAACCATTTCCAGCAGCGCAACAAACTGCTTCGACTGGACTTACTAAGTCATTTATACCTACAAACAGATGCTTGTCAAGAGGGTCTTGGTGCCGTCCTTTTTCAGTACGATGATGAGATGGGGAGCACGGAGTCATTAATTACAGCAGCACAAAGTTTGCCCCAAGCAAGTGTAATTATGACAAAAACGAGAGGGAATGTCACGATAATATGGGCAATGAAACATTACTGCGAACTCCTGGAATACCAGTGGTTTACATTGATGCGCATCCATATTTTCGAGATAGTGGTTAGGGCGTTGACTGCCTTCCCGAATTCAGTAAGTTATCCTACTGTGGCATGTTTGTTGCCACTCTAGTCCTGTGGGTTGTGGTAGGTTCTGGTGGGGGCCGTTTAGTGGGAGGATATCGTCTGAGAGGAGGGGAATCAAACCCCAGAGTGAGTCGAACCGTGAATTATTTCCCGTCCTGGGAGAACAATCTTCTTCACTGCAATAGCTTCCAAAATGCAGGGCGCCAACTGTCCCGGAGGCATGTATCGTGATACGGCTTAATCAATGGGGATGGTAGGGGTGGATGATCCCGCCGGAGGGGTTAATGTGATGATACGCAGTGTTCTCTTAGACCGGCGTGCGGGTACGTAATTTACGGGTGAAGTAGCTATGCTGGGTTTTGTGGTGAACTTCAGTGGTACTCAAACCCTAAATACCTTCCCGGAAGCTAAGTGAATTATACATGAGTTCTGTACCTCCTTTTCCTGGTCTAGCTTGGGTGGCGGTTTAGTCACTGTAGGCAGGAGAGTCTCCGGCTGGGGTAGCTAATTGGTTCCTGATTGGACTTGGCTGACATATACTCAAGTAGGTGTCTAACTCAGACTTGTGGTCAAGGGGAATAAATGGAGAAATAGGTTGAGGTGTAAAGTCGGGCTCCGCAGAAGGTAGCATGTTCTCATGTTCTCACTCGTAACTTCGGCGGCTACCTTTGAGTTAATTAACCTCTGTAAAGATCATCGTTTTTTGGCGCTGGTTATGGCACTGGATACTGCCCTTCTTACTGTGCATCTGACCAGCCTTCTGTCCTTTCCCAAGGCACTGATGCATAGATGTGCAGTCCAGAATTAGAACACCACAGAGGGTAGGTGAGGGAGCATCGGAAACCCAGGACCAGCAGTATGTCTTTGCAGACTCAAAGCTTTATATAAGCTCCATCTCCTGTGGAGTTCGGCACACCTCACAGTTCCTTAGTGAGTTTTTTTTTATGCACATGACAACAAGTTTCACTGACAAAATATTAATGAAATAATTAAGCAAGGAACTAATATAAAAATTACAGTAGTCAATGATTTCAGTTTTACGCAATATTTACCATTACGATCATTAAAAAATGGGGTATCTCAGTTGAATTTTACAGGCTAGCTAAGAATTAATTATTGATGTAAATTAATTCAGGCAAAGGTGATTCTGGTAAAAACAAAATTATTCTGACTTCCAAATTCTACTTAATTTACACTCTTTGCAGTGTATCCTCTCAAAGGGAATTTGTCCAAAAGGGAAAAATGTCATGACGACCTGCTACTGTGGATTTAAGGTAGTGATTGGGGTAAAAGCGGGTGTATGGTTTGGACTTCGGGTTTACCTCATACATCTTCATCTGCAGGGAGAGTCTTCTTCAAGATGCTGGAGAGGTTGAAGCCTTCTGCAAGCTCTTGGAGAGGTTTTGAGCCTTCTGCAAGCTGCTGGAGAGGATTGAAGCCTTCTACAAGCTGCTAGATAGATTGGAGTCGTTTGCAGTCTGTGGGAGAGGAAAGAGAGAGGTCTTACACAGACGCTGGGAGTGCTCGCCGACCTGTGTGGCCAGCAGGCCCAGCGACTTTGGTGAGAGGCGTGCCGTGCCTCCTTATATAGTAGAAAATCCTTGGAACAGTGATTTTCCAGGGGTACCGGGGGTTGCAGCCTTTCATCGCAGGGGTTTCTTTAACAGGGTTGCGGTGAGCGCAGCTCATTTCTTATTTCCCTGCGCTGAGGCGATGACAAGTTTGCCACATCAGTCTGAAGCTTGGTGAGTGTGACGTCACACAGCAGCAGAGATGCTGTGATCCTGTGTTGTCGGTTTAAACTTCCTTCCTGGCTATCTTGGGATAGTGCTCTGTTGGGTTAAAAAATCTTGACTCAAGGGGCTGGCGACCACATGTCGAAATCTGGGCAGGCAGTACAATCCGTAATAAAATGCATTAATTATTTTTACTTCCGAGGCTATCCAACATGTAGAGTTCATTCTATCGGCACATCAAAAGTACTCTACCACTCTTTGTGACTTGCGCCAAGCTCTTGCTCGCTTGTTGATGGGGCGAGATCGCCCGTAGAGAGTGCAGTCGCGCTGCGCAGCAATGTGGCATGCATCATTCGGCCGCCCCCTGAAGCGATGGAGACCCACCTCAAACGAGACCACTTTTGGTTCAGGTGTGCGGTGATAGCCTCAATCACATCACTAAGGTTGCATCTCTGGGCGTTCACCTCTTCTGTGTCTTGCGTGGCCAGTTGTCGGTTCTGAGCATGCCCGTATCTGGGTCATGCGGCATTTGGTTACTCTCAGCAGGTTAACTGCCTCTTCCCCTCTTCCGCTCATGAATTTCTCTCTCTCGCTTCCTCTTCGTCTATGGTAGTGCGGGCAGCGGCGCGTGATATTCCATCTCGTCTGCTTGTTGCCTGCGTTTCTTCATTCACAACACTGAGGAGAGCTTTGAGGAAGAGAAATGTACGGGAACAGGTCATTTTCTTTCAAATGCTTGCGCGAATTATAAAGGTTCTCAGTAGGCTGAGTTCTGTGGAGGCTCATTGGTTGGACTGGGTGCTGCAGTAGTACTAGGTGAGTTTAACTCTCTTTGTAGCGCCCATCGGGCTATACGTCGAAGCTGACTACTGCGCCCGCCACCTTTCCTTGGAATTTAGAAAACTAATCTTTAAAAGCAATAAAATAGGTAGCTCGTGGCTCACAATTACTAATTTTAATTAGGATGGTGCACTTTCGGTCTATCCAGCATAGCTCAAGACCTCCTGGGTTCAGTCTTGTAGAGACAATCCAAGCTAATGAGCGGGTTAGACAATCTGGATAGTCGTGAACATATCTCTAGGGTGGTGTGGGTGTTCTGGACACCTCCCAATAGCACACACGTCTTATACAGACTATAGCCTTATTCAGGCACCAGGAGTCCCAATAGTGTTTGGCCCACTCGTGTCTAACCTGGAACGGTCGCTTTGCTTGTAAAGAGCTACACAAGTTACTGATACCAAATACACAATTACCCTTGAAGTGATTGAGGTTAAAAGTTATTGAATAATTTTGAATTCAATTTGACTACAACCGTATTTATTTAAATATTTTGGAAATGCAGGGGGATGTCTGACTCTGTACATAAAAATTAAATTGAACTAAAGATTATTTATGTTAATGCAGGTAAAGGTGAACCTGTGTGTGTGAATGAAAAATGAATTAAATAAATTCTAATTTGGAATTTGATTTGCACATTGAGAAGTTGTACTCCTGAAGAGACAACGGTGCAACCTACTACCTTATAGTTTGACAGATTGACTCAGGGTAATAAGGAATCATGTGCAAGCACATCAATATACCTTTGGCTACCTGGCATGAACGTCTTGATGGCGTCTTGGGAGATTATTCCAATCTCGGACAGGTTTTCTCCGTATGCTGCGGCAGCTGGAGATAGAGAGCTTCTTTGCAGCAGGAGAGCCTTCGGCAAACTTGGAGAGTCTTTCGAGACTTGAGAGCCTTGCGTAGGCCTGGAGAGTCTTGTGCAGACTGGAGAGTGCCCTTTGACCTTACTCAGGTCGGCAGGCCAATGACTGTTGAGCAGCAATTTCACTTCTCTTTATATACAAAAAAATTCTGTTTGTCAGTTGCCCCAGAGGTGGGTTTGCTATCCTCGTGTCACAGGGGTTGTTTAAATTAGGGTAGTGGGCCGCGCTACAATTCCTTGTCTCCCTGTCTGGAGGTTGATGACATATTTACCGTCTCTCCACAAGACTCAGGTAGCAGTGACATCAGCCACAGGGTGCTGCCATCCTGCAGCATTCCTGCCAACTAGTTTCTTCTGCTCTACCATGTGGGTGGCTCAATGACAACACAATTTCTTCCGCATGTCCGCTTTTGAGTAGGCATTACAGTTTCAATATTTTATTTACATGTGTCTGTAGTTGTCTGTAATGCTTGGACCAACCCTTTAGGCACAAGATTTATGGCCTGCCAGTGTGTGACTTGTCCCTAATTATTATCAACATAGAATGATGGGGCAAAGTCAAAACGTGGAGGGCGCATGTACAATGCGCAGGAGTGTGACATGCGTCAATCGCCCACCCCCTAAAGCAAGGTAGACCCATCTTTAAGCCAGGAAAACTCCTGCTTCAGGTAAGGGGGACTTCCCCTCAGTCATTCTTAGGGTTCTATTCTGGGTTGCTGCTGTGGACTCATGCCTCTTCTTTGCTTGCACGGCCAGTTCTGTAGCGGAACCTCTTATCGGGTCGCTCGTAACATCTGTTTCATATCTTGGGTTATTGGTCTTCTCCCTCTCCCTCTTCTTTTCTCCCTCTTCCTCTCTTCTGCATGTATGGGGTGGTGGCATGTTGTCTCATCTCAGCTGGCTGGTTCTTTCTTCACTTCTCAGCGGCGAGGAAGGAAATCGAGGCAGGGAATACGGTGGCAGGTCACGTCTTTTTATGAACTCTAGCCTTCCTAGTTTGAGGGCCTGGTCACATGTATAAGAAAGCTGTGTAGTTTACATAACATTGGCATGGTTAATGAAACATTTATTTTTGACTAGATTATTGAATTCTTACCTCTGGCCTCGGATAAGTGTTTCTAGTAAAAGTCACACTCGCAAGGACAAAAAAGGTGTGTGTTCCATGGCTCCTATTGGGAACGATTTCTAACTGGCGTTTCCCTATGCCAGCGCTGTTGCACGGTAAAACAAATTTATATGTTAGGCCTATGCAAATGTGAGTTCTTTATGTCTCTAGCTAACTTAACTCGAGGGTTTTCACAATCATCACCTTACAATTTTAGATTATAGTCACAGAAGAAACACATATTCACTAGTAATAACACACATTATCATGTGTTATTCATAGTTATCTTTAGACAGTTTAACAATACTTGGTAATGTTACCATAATATAAGCATTGAACACATTATTTACATTAGGCCACTGCCTGGTAATAAGTTTGCACTACTTGAGAGTACACAATTCATTCTTAGCTTTTTTGACACAACTTATTTACAAGTTTTAACAATCTTTGCTTACATAATATGCTATGTACAGTAAACCATTTGTCTGTTACTAGTACTTTATCTCTTTGCTTCCTCAATACATTTCACTGTACTATTTTGACATTCTTATGTTATTGTTTGATACACTGGCCTTATTCTACATTGCCATTTGTAACAAAAATATATTCATTGCGTTCTTCCTCCACACCTTATTTCCTACTGCACTAACCTCTTAAATTTAATGATTATCTCACAACTCAGCTCCTTTTACTTAACAAGTTTCAAGCTACAAAGTAATTCTTTGGTTATTATCAGGGACACTATGCCTTATCTTTGTTCTCTCACTCTCATTTACAGTGTACGTTGTCTGTTGAGTGTCGAGACAAAATTGAACTAAATCACATAGTGATACTAATCGCTACAAGAATTAAAAGGGCTGTGGTTTATTTTTTTATCAACACCTTGGATCGTTTCAGTATTTTTACTGCTATCAAACACATGTGCATATGTGTTTTCCTTTCTCTATCCTATCTCATCTTAAGCTTCATAATTACGTGAGTGTTATGTATTGCCAAAGTGACTAAAACGTTTAGAGTTAAAGCTAGTTCTCTCTAAACTAACATGTATTTACAGCCCTTTTTAAAACTTGTTCTAACACATCAGTACATTCTCGTCTAGACATTTTTGTAACCCAATGCATTGGCAAGTTTGAATTTGACTTATGTAGTAGCTTTTTATGTAAGGCCTGGAATTTCCTGTGCGGTGCATACAGCACACTCACTGTGGGTTTTACCTCATGCTCATACTTCAACATTTTTTTTTTTTTTTTACCTAACACAAAGTCGCCCAGTGACACATTGTTAGGAAAGTGGAGGGTATGCATTTCAGCATATACGAGCCTGCTGCTAGGCCTTGTTACTGTTCATCTTACTTCCTAACTGTGCTCACTTTCTACATGACTCTTATGTTAAACTCGTTGGGTTTACAAACTCTAAATAGTTAATATTTTTACTTCTAATGCGAACACGTGAGGTCAGGGTCATCCAAGCATGATCTTTTCAGCTTGTTAAGGAGTTGACTCTACTTAATTTCCTCCCATGCTCTATTGCAACTTAAGGACAAATGCCACTCATAGAATGATAATTATTTACAGTTATGTTACTTGACCTCGGTTCCTGGCAATGCATTTTCAAATGCCTACTCTTAAATTATTTACACAAACAACACATTATTTAACAAATTTGTCTTGATATTGGAAATTATATTCTTTTTCCAGAAAATCAAAAGTGAAATTTTCCCTACTTCATTTTTCTAACAATCTGTTAGGAGCTCATGTAATTACGTTTTTCATCGCCCTTACTTTCCCTTATGCTAAGTTATTTAGAATGAGTTCTTGCACTCCCGTTTTGACGTGGGATTCTAACTCTATCACTCCCTACTTGCTTTCTCTACCAAGGGGAACAAATAGGTGTCAGAAGCCAAGTACTCACTCAGGTGGATCTGGCATTGTACGGTGAACTTTGGTGCTGCGGCACTTTGGTGGTTGCCCTCCTTCCTGGGTGAGGTGAACGGAGTTGAAGTTCAGCGGAATGTTGTCTGTGATTGCTAAGGTGCTGCCTTGTAGCACTCTCGGACCTGGATCATGTGTCTGGCACACAGTGGTGTCACTCGTGGTGGTGGCACAGCGGCATGGGGCAGACCTTGGACAGCAGCCTGTGTGACGATGCTGTCTGCCGGGTGGATGTCTCTGGCGGCGGCCTGGTTCGACGTGGTTGGTTGGCCCTGCTGTATGTATAGCTCTCCAGATTCCTCAGTGTGACGCTTGCGGTGTCTTCCTGCATCAGTCGTGGGAGGGACTGTCGCCACAGTGCCAATACATTCAAGCATCCGGGTAGCACTGACTTTGTCCTCGGAGCTGACTTGAAAGCTGGTAGTCTCTGTGGCAGTTGACTCCTCATTAATTTTGGACACCTGGTTTACTGGTGTAACAGTGGCTCTATCGGCTGTTGGTAGACTCACTCTAGTTGCTGTTCTCTTATTCCCTTCACCAAGGGTTAATGGATAAGAAAGGAGGGGTAACCGGGTGCATATCCTAGCATCCTTATTCTCTGTGATTTCCACGCTCTCGGGAAGCAGAATGGATGGAATGGAACCTGGGGTCAGTGGGCACATAGCTTCATCAAATTCAAATTCCTGGGTAAGCTCTTCTTCCGCTAAGGGTAAGAAGGCTGGATAGACGGTTACAATGTGTGACAATGTTGTCTCGTGTGGTTCCTGGCTGCTTCCTGCCAGGGGGGTGGCAAGAGGTAAAGCTGTAGGAGCAGACTGTGTTCCAGCCCCAGCCATAGATCTTGTTTGAGGTTCACTTACCTCTGTAATTGTGCTAGATGCGTGAAGCCTTCTTAAATTAATACTATCTGTGGGACTTTGCTACAAGCCTTTGGTTGTACAGCTTAATCTCCCGATCTGGCGCTTTGGTGAGAAGGGGATATACGAACTGGGTGTCAAAGGTAACGTCCTCTGACACATTCCTTCCTGAATTCTGGGTTACGGAGATGGCATATATGATGGGGGAGGGTGGGATTCTTCCCATTACATTTCCAGGGTCTCTGTCTTCCTAACCAGAGGTTGGGGTACTTGTCGCGTTCACCGCATTGGGATCCGGAGTTAAGTACGTTCTTAGGGTGCCATGATTTGGGGGTTAACCCCTGTTCGGGTGTTCTAGACTCCTTCCTTGGAGTCTGGGGTTTGAGTTGTGTTCTGATTTCAGTCCTAGGCAAATTTGTCGGATGTTTAGGGGCCTTTCACTGGCTTCATACTGTGGTCCTGTTCGTGCCTCCACGGGGTTATTTCCCGCTAGAGGAGAGATCCTCGCTTCTCTCCTGAGGTATGGTATCCTTGCTGTCAGGGAGAAGTGTTTCTCATTTTCAGAGCTCGCAGGGTCGGGCATACCCTGTTGTAGTGGTGGCCTGGGCAATACCAGCAGCATGGCAAGAGGGTGGCGGGTAAAGGAGAGGTGGGTGGCACCCTGCAGGCGGTCTATTGAAGGGGGCCAAACCAGCGGCCTTAGCGGAGCATGCCGGAATGCTTATCCTATACTGCAGGTGGTTGATTTGTTTTATTCCTTCGCCCTTTCTGCCAGCTTCTCCACAGTCTGAGGCTGCTGTGTTAGCAGAAGGTTTCGAAAGGAACATTACCTCGTCGCCAGTGAAATGGGCAGAGTGTTGGGACATGAGCTGAGCCCATTCATGAATGAACTCCCGTATTTCTCCCACCATTGCCGTGCTTTTCTGCACAGTTGGTGATATGTTCTGCCTCCCCCCTGTTTGGTTGGGATTAAATACTTGCACATCTCTCGCTCGCAGTCATTCAGAAAGAGGACCGGTCTTCATGCAGTCGTCCGCTGAACTCTGGGAGCTGCATCTCTGCATAATGTCCGAATGTCGTGAGGCTGACCCTTGGTCCAGGGTTTGGGATCGGTGTGTGAGATTGAATTTACGCATGCCACACTAGTATACTTGCCCGGGATGATTGATACGTTCGTCCGGCCAACCTATACATTTGTGGTGGTATTAGTTTGCATATATAATGCACCATATGGTGTATTGTCCCTGCTGATCACATTACGGCTAATGGCACGTAACCATCTGTATCTTAACAGCATGGTTGGCACCTGAATTCCAACCCATCCATATACCTAGAAGTATGTTTCCATCTTAAGCATGAGTAATGGATTTGCCTTTGGCGATATTTACATTGGCCCGTATTGATACCGGTTCCATTACAGATTTTGATAGGACATTGCATGTGTCTATCGGTCAAGTATCCTGCCTGTGCCGATACTTGCGGGTTTTCCTGCACACTGTTGTCTGAGCCTTACATGATTCAAACGAGATGTGAGCGCCATGGGATGTTTATAACCTGACTCCCCAATGTCAGGATTAATCCTAGAGTGTTCTCCCAGGGCTATCGATAATGCTCCTACTAACAAGTAAGTCTGGCGGATAAGTGGGATTATATATAGCGAGCGTGAGTGCTGATTTGCTCCTCTATTTACAGGAATACCCTACTACAGTGTCGTAATGCTCTGAATTTGCTTTGCCTGGCATGGTTGAGGATCTATCCATGTTGGAATGTGTAATTGGACACTTGCTTGGTGAAGGGTTGATAGGCGGAGGAGGGGAATCAAACACCAGGGTGATCTTGATCGCATAGACTTCCCTCCCAGAGAGTTTGACCTGCCAAGGTTGCCAAAATGTGTAATGCCAACTGTCAATAAATAATTTGAAAAGGGGCTTTATAAATATGATATATTAATGAAATGAATATCAGCTATTTCTCTCCCGGCAGTTCCTGCTCGGTTTTTTGGACACTGCCTGAGCATTTAAACAGGTCTGTCCTAGTCTGTTTTCATACTGGGACAAAGTCTGATGTAATGATAGCCACCTTACGTTAATGTGCCGGTTTAGAGGGAATGGTGACAGTTATCAACTTTCCGGCAGCGGTTCATATTCAGCACATGTTAGTGGGATTACTACGGACTGGGCACGGTCATGGTGCGGGGTGTGTCTCAGGTTCTGATTCTTGCGGCTCTAGATTACTTAAGTATTCTAGATCTGGCCACAACCAACAAATTCCTAACAAATCTAGACATGAACTACTGTCTTACGTTATAGGTGGTAATTTCTTGGGCAGAGTAAAAAGGGTCTCAGTAGGCTGAGAGTATTGTGGAGGCTCATTTGATGGGTTAGGGGTTGTAGTAGTAGTAGGTCTGTTTAACTCTCTTTGTGGGGCCTGTGGAGCCTGCTGAGCTGACATTGAAGCTGACTACTGTGCCCTCTACCTCTCCGAGGAATTATAAAAACTTACCTTAAAAGCAATAAAATAGATAGCTCTTGGCTCATAATTATTAATCTCTATTAGGATGGCGCACCCCGGTGTATCCGGCTTAGCTGAAGCCGTCCTGGGCTCAGGCTTGTTGAGACGATCCAAGGTAATGAGCTACTTAGACATCTGGATAGTCGTGAGCATATCTCTAGGGAGGCGCAGGCGTTCTGGACACCACCTAGGAGTTCCCATGTCTTGTACAGACTATAGCCTTATTCAGGGGCCAGGAGTCCCAAGAGTGTTTTGCCCACTCGTGCCTAACCCGGAGTGGTCACTTTGCTTGTAAAGAGCCAGACACTTTACTGATACCAAATACACAATTATCCTTTAAATGATAGAGGTTAAAAGTAATTAAATAATTTGGGTCTCAATTTTAGTACAACCCTATTTATTCAAATATCTTGTAAATGCAGGGGGATGCCTGACTCTTTACATAAAAAGTAAATTAAATTAAAGATTATTTACATTAGTGCAGGTGAATGCGAACCTGTTGTGTGTGTGAATGAAAAATGAATTAAATAAATTATAATTTCTAAATTGGAATTTGATTTGCACGTCGAGAGGGGGTAGTCTAGAAGGGACGACGGTACACCCTGCTACCAAGGATTTTGACAGATTGATTCCAGATACAAGGACGTCAATATACCTCTGGCTGCCTGGTCTGTACGTCTTGTTGGTGTCATAGGAGATTATTCCAATCTTGGACGGGCTTTCTCCGTGTGCTGCGGCAGTTGGGGATAGAGAGCTTCTTGGAGATTGTACTGGTTGCTTTGTAGCAGGAGAGCCTTGTGCATATTTAGGATTGTGCAGAGTTGGAGAGTCTTGTGCAGACTGGAGAGTGCCATCCGACCTTACTCAGGTCGGCAGGCCGACGACTGTCAAGCAGCGGGTTCACTTCTCCTTATATAATGAAAAATTCTGTTTGTAGGCTGCCCCACGGGTGTGGTGTTGCTAGTCTTGTGTCATAGGGGTTATTTAAATTAGGGCAGTGTGCTGCACCACAATTTCTTGTCTCCCAGTCTGGAGGCTGATGACATATTTACCGTCTCTCCATGAGGCTTGGGCAGCAGTGATGACATCGGTGCAGGGTGTATCCATCCTGCAACATCCCTGTTAACTAGTTTCTTCTGCTCTGCCGTGTCTGTGTCTCGGTGGGTAACATAACTTCTTCTGCGAGGATGGCTACTGCATGTCCGATTTTAAGTGTGCAGTATAATTTCAATATTTTATCTATGTGTCTGTAGTTTTCCATAATGCTTGAACCAACCCTGTAGGCACGAGATTTATTGCCTGTCAGTGTGTAACTTGCACCATATTATTATTAATGCATGATGATGGGCGAAGTCCAAAAGTAAAGTGCATATGTGCAATGCGCAGGAGTTTGACATGCATCAATCTGTACACAGAAATTACCTTTAGTCGGGAGCACGATGCAGACTGACGAAGAGCTCAGTAACCCTCTGAATCACTTTTAATGGGGCCTCAGATACAGCCAAATTCTTAGTTTCGAATTCAGTGAGATCATACATGCTGGACAAGGCATCCGCAACTTGATTGTCCAATCCATAAACATGATTAACCTTAAAATGAAAATGGGGTAAATGCAAAATTCAATTTCCCAGTTTTCCCAGTTCTTAGGGATGGGCAAGCATCCAGCTGAGGGTCTGATTATCAGTATATAGATTGCACCCCTTTCTTCTTCAGAAGATTAAGGGATGCAGCAATCTCTGAAAAGCTGCTAATGAATCTGGCATAATAGCCAAGAATCCCAAGAAACTTTTGCACTCCCTTCAGGTTATTCTGACAAGGGAAATGCAACACAGGAGTAATGCAGTCCAGATCCATCACATTCCGACAATATATAACACAAAAACAAAATTTTATTTTAACCCAAGGTCACCTTCTACGGGTTGACCGTCAATACAACCTCTCTCATTATGAGAAGGACCTGCCGCAGATGGATTAAATGAAAATCATTATATTGACTTTAGACAATAATATTGTCTATGTAATTAAACACAAATTCGAATTTAAATTTGGATAGAAGAAATTCTAGCACTTGGGATAAAGCTTGGCTACCCAAATTGAAGCCCATTGGAGTAAACTTGTATTGGCTCCAGGGAGTACTAAATACTGTATACTTTCTGCATGAAGGATTAAGGAGACACTAGTGGAAGCTTTTATAAGATCTAAAACTGAAAATATCCAAGCCTTGCCTAAATGTGGGAGAGAACAGTCTATGGTGGGTAAAGGAAAGGTATCTTTTTGTATTTTACAGTTTACAAGCAAATGATTCCCTACCAAATAATACTTAACACTATCTCTCTTCCTGACCAGGAATCCTGGCAAAAAAAAATTGTAGGTGGAAGGCACGATAACACCGGCATCAAGTAATTTATGTATGATTTCCATAAATGCTTACAGTTGAGGTGGAGTGCAGTTAAAATGGCGATCTCTGACCGGAATGTCATTGGTTAAGAAAAATTTATAAGGAAGGATATCACACTTTCCAATATGCGGTGTGATCACATCCTGAAATTCCTCTTTCAGATGATCAAGCCGTTGTCGGAAATCCATACCTCCGCTATCGCAGTCCATAAGGGAATAAAATAGCTCAACACCAGGAGCATCAATCAACCCATCTTTGATGTTAGGGTCAAATCCAAATGAAAGTTAGCCTTTGTAAAGATTGACAGCGGGTCTAGTTTTGCCAAGAAATTGAAGTCCACGAATAAGGTGATGTGATAAGTGTGAAAAATCCCGTAATTCAAAGGTCCAAGAAAAATGTCTGACCTTGAAATGAAGGTCGACCACCTGATCACTCGTCAAGTCACCGTTCGCCACACATAAATATTTCTTTCCTTGTTTTCTAACATGTCCCTTAGAGATCATTTTCAGGTCCAGAAGCTGCTTCAGGAAATAGACACTCACCACACAGTAAGTGGCACATGTGTCGACTAAGGCTGGGTAATTGCGTTCACCGATAGTAACTGTAATGGAACACATTGTAACCAGCTTGGATGGTGTGCTGACAAGGGACCGGAACGACCACGCTTCCGTCAAGTCAATCCTTGTTTATCGTGCACTGACAAGCCCTCTGAAGGTGGCTCACTTGTCCACATTGAAAACACTTGCATTCTTCGAATGCACGCCTTTTTGTCTGATAATATTTAGCGGTATGGCCAAAGATTGAACAATTATAGCCACGCAGCAAGTTACAAGATTGCTGAACATCTTCAACACTGGTTACATGGCTGAAGCAACTAGGTGGCCCTGAATCTCAACCGCAAATTGCAGTAATTCATGCAACATGCATGTAGGAGCTATCATTGTGCACTGGGCATGAACATGAAGCACCAAGTTATCAATAATGACCTCACTCAATTCTCCCTCCTCCATGCGCCAACATAGGGCATCGTCGTAAGAGAAAACTGAGTCGACAAACTTACAAAAGTTATCCCCAGGCCTGTGGTATCTCCAAACAAACTCTCGCTTGCACTGGCGCTTAATAGAAGGCAGAAATCATGCCTTAGCAACTCATTGCTTAATACTGGCAAAGGGTCCTTCCGTGAAAGAAGCGATTTTCTCTTGAAGCAGTTGTATAACTAGACCTTGGCACTTCACTGTGATAACTTTCAACACTGTGTCCTCGGGGCTCAAGTTAAGACAGACGAGGTTTTTTATGACAGTTTAGAAACTGCAAAACAAGTGTTGGCTCTAAAGAGGTTAAAAATGTAACTTGTTGAAGGGAAACATAGAACAACTTTGATAACTGGGAAGACCCTGATGCAACACTCCCTGGATCTACCCACCCATAGGATAAAGGTCCAGGCAGACTCTTCTGCCTACGCCACAGATCCACCGCCATATTGCAAAGCTGTGCAACCATTTTCCCTTCCTTAACATCCTGTTCCCAGTCGTGGAGATAGTTTAAAAGTTCTTCGGTAAGCTAGTCAATGTAACTTACATCTCCTATGGTGAACATGACACAAACAAATGACAGGCTTTCAAAACAAGCGGAGTAGCACAGATTTTTTGCAGAAGCACAATTAAGCATCAAACAATTCAATGGCATAATGCACTTTATTTTAAGTATCTATGCTACAGGCGATCAGAATATAGTATACATTTACTCTTCACTCTGAACAAGCTACTTTTAAGAAGTCCACAGAATGATTTGCCAATTAAAACACATTAATTGAATTGGACTGTATAACACCTTATCATTACTAATATTCCCAAAGCTAGGTAAACAAATTTGCTCATCCAACATAACTGATTTATAAACAATTAGAAATTATTAGAATTAAATCCCCAGAGCATCACTCAAAGTTGCCCTCTTAAAACATATAAATTCATCTCTTACATGCATTCACAAAATATTCACCAGTTGATTAAAATGTTAACTTTAGAAAAACGCTTTATAATATTGAATTCATCTCTATGGCATTCCAAAACCAACATAGCATCAATGGTAGTACAATACTATGTATACGCTTCCCGTAATATCTTACCAATGCCTTAAGAGTCTGTGTCTGGAACAGAACAATAGGTTGGATAAATAATATCCCAAACACTTTGTGCCAGTTTAAATGTAGTAGCCCAAGGTGATATTTTCACATTGCTTTCCCTTCCAATTAAAATCACAACTCACGGTAACCAACATCACTGTAATATTAATTCAAACTATTGAATGTGTGATCATTATAGAATATATATGACTGAGCCTTATTTCTAGAGCCAATTGCAAAGCTTCAAACACAAAGATTATTTGAACATTGAAAGGCTGTACCAGAATCAGCCCTAACCTACTACTTACATTGCCATCTATGTTTACAATACACTTCAACTCCAAATAAACTATATTGGCAGATTGACTTTTAAGGTTAATACTCTTAAGGTGACCATGCTGATAACTGAAAATAATTCAGCACCAAACCAATATAAAAAGCATAAAGACAAATACATCACATTGGGCTCTCAACAACCCCATTAAACCCAATGGCATTTGTTAAAAAGTGACAACAGGTGACAAAAATGCCTAAGCAAAACCACTGCATCAATAAGAGAAAAACTTGGTAAAACCCAAGACTAAAACTTGGTTAAAAACCAGGTACGTGCAAAGTCAGCTTACCCAAAGCCCACCAAAGCCTCACACGTTAAAACAATGACAACAGTAAGGAAAACAAGTTTTTGCTGCACCCAAAACAGCATACCATGACAGTTGAAGTAAAGGAGAATCATTTGACCTGTCCCAAACAGTAACCAATGCTCTATAAAATGTTTAACCTTTCTCAAAACAAAACAGCGATTTGCAAAAAGGTTAACAAATATGTATTTTATAACAAGCAGGCCGAAATTGAATTCAGAAAAGGTTAAAATTGCCGCCCCTTCACATATGTCCTTCCTAAAAACCTTACAATTGACGCATTCCGCTTATACCATTTATTTACAATGATTACAACTCATCTCACTGCAACCATAGTGTACTACTTCTACACATGATATTCAAACCCTGCGCCATTTTGTTCATGGAAGTAACAGTCTGCCACAATCCTGGAGGGCGGCCAGACACATGGATACGAGTGGTTGTGAAAGACAGCGGCGCATCACACCCCCCTCCCCAACGCTGAGAGCCTACAAGCCAGCAGCCGCCTCAGGCCATGCACGAGTGTCACCGAAGATACACGAAAGCCGAGAGATGACCAGAGGGTGCTACCCCCACACGGGCCTCGCACCTGAGAGACGTCACAAGCCCTCCCCCGCGGATGTGACACGTGTTCCCCTGCTATATAAGTCCATCCGCTATGGACGTCACCAGTTGTTCCTGCAGTCTTCTCCGAGCACCTGGGTGCTGGAGCCTACTCCTGCTAGATCTTCAACAGCCCTTCCAGAGGCTGTTGACAGTGACTAAACAGTCTTCAGCAGCCACCAGAGGCTGCCATCCTTGACGTCGCGGTTAAAACTTTGCAGCACCGCTACTGGACGCTCCAGCGACGCCAATCGCCAATAGCTACCAGAAGCTTTCTGTAGCTACCACACATACTACACGTAATTTATTTGTTTCCTACAGTCACCCCTCTTAGAGTTAGGGTTGTATTAAGTAATTTTCGACAGTCTGTATTTCACTTCCCCAACTAACCCTAGGACCAGGTCACCTACACCTGGCTACCGTAGGATTACTTCCAACCACTGGTCATCTTGGCAGGAGAGTACTTGTCACCGTGTTTAATAAGCTCGTAATAAACACAGCTTGGTTTCTCTTAACTGCGAGTCTCATTCATAGAGTACTGTGTAACCAACTGCTGGGAGGATCTGAAGCCAAGTACCGCCAACCGGAAGTGGGAAATTATTATTACTACTGGTGACTCCTCCTCAGGAGCTCCAAGTTGAATACTTAACCATTAGACGGCCATCTGTTTTATTCCTACCAAGTATAGAGGTACTGGAGGAGTAGAATAGAGGAGCCACGACTACTAGCAACACTTATCAACCAGGGAGAGATAGTACATCTGAGTTGTATCCCTACCGGAGCACCTGGGTGCTGGCGGGGATATTTGCTTAGGTGCTACTGCCTGGTCTTGGTTGGGATCGCACATTCAGTATAAGTCTTAGCAACCCATATGGTTCCAACGCTTCTGATCAGTCCGCAACCGTGGGGGGTCTTCTGAAGCACCGGAGCGCGCGTTGGCAAACTGTTACCAGGCAACACTAATCTAGGGCTATCCGTGTCCATAGTGCTCGATTCAAGGTCCTCAGTAGCTAAACCCACTCTGTGCCATTTAAGGTGAGACATGGCTCAAGGAGGGAGGAGCAAAGAGTTGTGCGCCTTGCTACCAGGCAGCCGGCTGGTCTCGTACCACTCACAGCTAGTCGACGAGCCGAACGAGATCATGCCGTCTTACTCCGATCACTGGCACAACCTACGTCTACTGTAACCCAATCCAGCTTCTTTCCCATCAGGACTGTTGCACACGCATCTGACCTGCCATCCGGTTGTAAGAGGGTTAATTAATTAGACTGAGGAATGGTTGGGCATCTCGAACAGTAACTTCTGGAGCTGAGCCTCAGGGGACTGGAACGGCGAGTTCTGTGTAGTATCATGTCGTGCGCTCACTACCGCTTGAGTCAAAGATGAACAACTCAATCAGCTGGATCCAGCTACCCCTCATCCGCAAGACGACAAGTCACCTACTGTTAGCACTTTCCGCCTGTCGTCAACTACGACCAGCTTTGATACGAGTCGTAAGCCTGATCAATGGAAGGGACTCGTGAAACGTAAAGTCTATAACGTTGTTCTATCACGTAAGGCCATGTGCCTGACCGCTATATCTAGCCGCAAACATGAGTAAGTCAACCTGTAAGCACAACCGACCAAAGTGCAACCAAAGCCACATGACAGTGATCCAGCCCTAGCTAATCAGACACGCGTCACACTCCTGCAACATTATTATAGTCTCCCATTCAACAATGCTCTGTCATGACTTACCTTTTAAGTATGCTTTATTTCACAGGCTTTTAAAATATGCTTTATTTCACAGGCTTGATTAGAAAAGTGTTAAAGGCGCTAAGCGTCACGATGAATATTAAACTTGCCAGACCATGTCGCCAAAAACAAAACATAAATAACCCAGTCCAGCAATCTATATGAAATGCCCTTTATCATGGTAACAGGTAGAAGAACCGGGCAGGTCACTGGCGAGAACAAGAGTGAAGGCCAAAGCACTTGCTGGCACTGACACCAGGAGAGGTGTTGGAGGGTTGGTATAGAGGGGAAGGAAGGAGGGAATCGAGAGGAAGTGTTGTGGAAGGGGAACCAGAGGTGGAGCAACTGGTGGCCACTGAAGCCACAAATGATCAGCAAGACGATTAGCAGGAAGATTGTCTCAGTTGTATACTGGAACACTGGAACTGCTGTATTCCGTGACTTCCCCCCCCCCCCTCCTGGTGACTCTTATAATTGTTATATTGCTGCTATATGTTTGATAACACCACATCCTCATTTGTGTTTAAATGAGCCCTGCGGCAGGGCAGCCATCTATGTAATATTACAGCCGTAAAAAATTACGACCGTATATCACAGCTCAGTTTAGTTTAATTTTTTGACACATGAAACCTAAAAGTCACCATATTAAAATTAATAAAAAAATTTCAGTCTCTTATTAGGTCTTTGTTTTTATTTTAAACTCCAAATAACAGGTTACAGAGTCACAAACGGCCAGATCAATGAGACAAAACTAATCTGAACGTCTCCGCAGTAGTTAATTATTTGACGTCACTTCACAACTCTCATTGTCTCCACTCTATGTGTTTTCTTCCCAGGTCTGTAATAATCACTTAGCGGGCCCTAGTTACTTGGCACTCATATTGCTATGCGTTTACTTCCACACTCCTAGCACCTTGGTCCCAAAAACATGACCAAATAAGAGCATATCGAACTCTATCGCAGTACAACTTATCAAATGTCTAGAACATTTTCGAAAGAAAAACTGTATACGACAGTAGATGAAAGCGTTTACCTCCTCATGCTGATGAAACCTCAACTGCAACTTCAGAAAAAGCTAGCGCATGACAGATGAACGCTCGAACATGGCCACAATTTCAAACACTGATAAGATATTATGCTCACTCGCAACAGAAAATAAAACCAATCCAATGTCTATTTTAATTATTATAATAACTTGAATTTTTACCAGTGGATTGCCCACGTTAGGCAATCACTGGCAAGATTAAAAGAAAACAGTAAGTGCAACAATCTTTTATAATGAAAAAATGCTGCAGAGATGTATTTTCACATCAAAACTATTCAATGCATAACTAACTTGGACTTGTCACATAGATGAATTATATTGGGCTCAAAATATCTTCATCACTGATCGTGGAACTAAATGACTTTAGTCCACCAAATGTTTTGATGCAGGCCTAGCCTTATGCCAACCATAGACATTTTTCCCCCAACAACTTTGGATGCATCTCTCCCGTGTTCTTCTACCTGTTTATCATACTTGACTGCGCAAACCAGAAGCTCGCACTAACCAAGCATGGTGATGCTCGCACATGCGTGCAAGTGGCATTATGTTATGGCCAACCCAGTCAAGTAATATATATTTTACATTTCAATTTCACACTTTAAACCAATGTTTGATGCCAATCAAAACTTACAATGTTGGTCTATGGCCTTCAGTTTCCTTTCCATTTATATTTTACTTCCCACAATGTTATACACAGTTAACTGTCGTACCGAAAACGCATGTACCGATATTGGTATCCACAGTTAATTTTCAGGGGTCCCGACATAACTCCTATGTAAAAAATGATACAGTTAACTGTTTGTATCGGTTATCGAATGTTGTGTCAATCAAATGTATTTCAGTTCAGTCACTTAAGATTTCCTGCAATGATAGTTTTTAAGATGGTTGTTTATGTATACGTCTAGTAACTGGATGTGAAATACGGCACACCTGCCACCATTTATCACTGCCTTGCTAAGCGTAGTCTTCCCAACATGTCTGCTTCCTTTGCGCCGGCGTGGTGCGAGTGTGTGTCTGGTTTGGTATACTCTGTTTCATGTAAGCGCACTAAATTTTGACAGTTCTGTGGACACTTACTATTTGATGATGTGCTTGGAGGTCACAGTGGCAATCAAAATGCCTTCAAGAGTGGAAACAGTTGTCTAGCAAAAAAACTGCATCCTTTCACTCTCTCAGCCGCACATGCTTGCTGTCACACACAGACTGCAGAGTAAATAAAGTGCTACTGGAAAACGTAGAATTTTTATCAAGATTATCCATCACTTGTATTTCAAAGCAAATGGTTTTGCCTGAAAACTTTACGGGATACATTTGATCGATTTGCAGAGATCTTTTATTTTGTGACAAGATAATTTTTTCCCGTGAAGTTGGTGTTTCATTTAATCTGGCATAAAATCAACATGATTTTAAAACATTATTTCTAATTGAACTCACTGGCCATCATCTTGACAAATAAAATGGCATCCCCATCAGCATATACTTGACTTCCCGTTGTCGCGAAAATGTTTTTAGAATATTGAACAACTTGTATTACCAAGCGTAAAGTTCATTTTCAGTAACTTCCTGCGGGGAAATTCGAGGATTTACATTAATTTTTTTTTAAATACATGTATATTCTGAATAAACTGATAAAATGTAAAGGTCTATTTGACACCTTTGGTCATTTAATAATGGGTAAGCATCGAGCCAGAGTGCAGTGTGACTTGTGACCGGGAAAATCAGATAATGCGGTTTTGAATGATTAATTATTAAGGACCTTAAAGAAATAAATTATAATCCCCTTATTTATAGATTTCTGTCTCAAAAGTGCAAGTTTTTTTCTACAGTGAAATACAATTAATTACTTTAAAAGACAGACTTTTGCCACTCGTTCTAAGGGTCTCCAACCACGTTTCTGGAAATTCACCCATGCATACACCAGTGTACACCAGATGTTCCGAAACTAATTTTTTGGTTGAGTTTGGTTGAATTGATGTATTCACTGGTTCAACCAGCTTGAAACATTGGTGAATCTGGTGGATGTACACCGGAACATCAACGGATGCATTTTTGAACATAACCTCGTAAACACATGAATAAATACATAAATAAATAAATTGACGTGTGACATCCCGTGGGCAAAGGAGGTATAACAGCCCCAAGTGTTTTGTTGGGTGCAAACGCAGACACACCCAGAGTGAGATTGGATCTTTAGTCGCTGCGTGGAACTAGAGCCCAACCAGTATACAGGACTGACTGTGTGGCTTTCTGGCAGGGCATGAAATCTGGGACAGCTAGTACGAACTTTTGTTTAGGCGGGACCACTCTCACGGGGATACCTGGACGACAGGCAACCGGTGATGGCTGCTGAACATGCAGGTTGGCATGTGTTCCTGGGTGCTGACTGTAGATGGTAGGTTCGGTGACCTGGATCCCCCAAAACCACCAGGTAGCTTTTCCATACAAAGTGTCTTGACCACTTAGGTATGCTATGAATACAGTATGAGTTACTCCATCGAGCTTGATGGGTGGTGTGAAGAGTTCGGTACTGGTGCGGGTGATGCTGGTCTTTCTAGGCGGCGGATGGCTTGCTCTCTCTTCTGGGGACTGCGGTTCGCGAGCTCAGCTGGGAGGCTGCTAATCTCTGGTTGGTACTTAGAGATATTATCAGCCCTTTTTATCCTCTTATGGATACCACTTCAACAAGAGAAGGGCATGAGGAAAGAATCACACAAATACCAGACTCATGGAGGTGGAGCAGGTAACTCTAGTCTTACTCAGATGTACTTCCACACACCACAACTGCCAGGCCGAAGTCACCCCCTATCTCGGTATCTGGCACCAGAAGCGTTGTGGACACTGAGAGTCATGTTATACTCTGTCTCACCATCCCAATACATGAGTCAGTTCCTCTGAAGGCCGAGTTCTCTCAGACCTGAGGAAGTTCTCCTTCCGGCACCAGAAGTGCGGTGGAAAGAGAAAACCCTAGACCAACAGTTCAACCCCAAGAAGATGAGTACCTAGTGTCATTCTCTACCATTATGTACACCAGAGTGCACAGAAAGGGTGGCCATTCAAGGTAGGTGTGTGTCTACTGGTGTGTTCGGCGGTTTAGAGAATAAATTCCTGGTCACCTGATGTCCCTCGACAGGACTGATATCTACAAGTTAGGGTTCTAGTGCTATGGAAAAGGTATCCTTAGGTGGAATAAAACTCGTTAATTTTGGTATAGAAATAAACAAGGTGGTATTGCATTACCTCCTATCAATGGGAACTTAACGGAATTTAGGCTACGTTAGACAGGTAAAGGCAACCTGTTTCTAGGCTAGGGAAAAGCAGCTATGAAAATAACTCAAACTTAACCCTAATGTTATGCTGGTGTCCTGAGGGAACCGGAACGTGTCTAAGTGTTCAGCGACTTATACAGGCAGTTATCTTTGCGGTGAAGAGAGGATCTCTAGACATGCACTTTGGCACCGGAAGAGCAATGAAGACCAGGGAGAGCCACTGGTTCTTTCGATACCAGGAGTGTGGTGAATCAACAGGACAGACTGGCGTTCCAAGGGACGTGCCACAGTTTTTATACTCTTCCTGGCTCACCCTTGGTCGGGCGGAGGGGAGTGGCAGCGTTAGCTCTCTGGGCGTGTGACGCTACCGGCCAGCTCATCCAGCTGCAGCATGTCTCTGTGATACATACTAGTAGTGCCATCCGGCAGTGTGCTATAGTACTAGGTGACCTTGATGCGTAGTCTCGGTGCTTTGGCTTCCAGGGTAAACAGTACAAGTTCTGACGTCTTAAAGATTGTACTACCAATCATACTCTTTTGAAGTGTGTGGCTAAGTGGTTTGCACTGATGAATAGAAGTCAATTTAATAATGTTGACGAGACATCACATGTCAAAATAAATAAATAAATAAATAAGGTACTTGGGAATGGTGAAGTCAAGAAAGGCAAATGGCAGTATTTAATTGCTTCAGAAAAATGTTGTGCTTTGGACTGCATGTAAAAGCATAAAAATGTAAGACTTAATTTGTATTTTATAAAGAAAGATCTTGTTTATTAGAAAATTGTTAACACAGTTTTTTATATTGGTTTCCTATGTTATAAAGTTGTTTTGCATGTATTTATTTATTAATTTACATTCATAAAACAAAATAAATTAACAACCAGATGTTTGAAAATACTCGCAATCAGTGTACACCGGTACACACCAGAACGTTGTCCACTGGTGGCTCTATTGGTGAATTTCCAAAAATGCGGCAACATGTATCAGCATAGAGGGGTAATCCTCCCACCGCTTTCCCTTCTCAGTCTGTCTGCTGTGAACCCACGGCCTGATCGATAATCTCTCCGCATGCTCTCAGTTGATAAAGTGCGCGTGGGACATTCCAAATTTGGCTTGAATTCTGTGTCATATTATTTTCATTTCCAGAGCGTTTGAAAGTTTTAGGTCGACTTGCATTTGATGTCAGATAACAATTAACTATATACTGTATTTTGGGATTTTATATTCTTTATTTAAGCAATTGCAGGTCTATTATTTTTTAATGTATTATTTACAGTAATACTTTTCTTTAAATTCCTTTTTCATTGTGATAACAGCTTTTATTGTATTCAAAATGAATTCTAGTAAGGCAGAAGTTATAATTTATTGATGTACATGTCAGAACCCTCATCTACTAAAATCCAGCTTGTATGGAAATTTTTCGACAGTCCCTGAAAAATGGTAGATAGGGAGTCTACTGTAACCTCATTAGAGATCATAATTACATCATATCATCCAAAAATTTATTCAACTTAAAAAATGTCATCCAATCACGTGCATTTTGCCTTATAACACTTCTCATAATTCAGTCAAACAAAAAACAATGCCAAATAAAATTAAACTAGCAGTCTTTCTAACCAATTGCCAAATAATTTCAACAATAAATTTATATTCCATTCACGTTTACTTTCAAATTTTTCTGAAACCCTGCTAAAGTTATACTTTCAGGATATTTCTCCACCTCATGCAAACATAGCTTAACCGAGAGTAGAAAATTACACCAGAGAGACAACACACCACATTTGTGCGCAGTCAGTTTAATAATATTTTGCATAACATCTGTTTTTACTTGGCATTATTAACCCAACTACTGTCTCCCTGTTTTCATTCATATGAATCGTACATTAAATATTATGGTTTATAGATAAAATATAAGTAAAAGTTTAATTTTACCAGAAATAAGGTAATTTAATTCTGAAACAAACATAAAATGTTTCTGATACATGGCTTATTTAGGAAAGAGCCAAGTACGTCATAAATGTTTTGATTTTTCAAAGGTTTCATTCAAAAAGTGTTAAGTAACAAGAAATATACTATACATTTCTAATCACTTATATATAATAATAAAGCCATACAGGGCAATGCTGAATTGAATTAACTAAATTCAACAATGCTAAGCTTATGTAATATAAATTGAGAATGAATAATCACAAAAACCAGAAACATCTACAAAACCGTATATGCCAGTGGTTGAATCCCCTCACAAAATGTTAGTATTGTAAATGTTATTCATAGTAATGTTAGCTTAGCTAGTATGATGATTCACTTTCACACTCGGTGTGTGAGCCATGATATGTTTGTTGTATTATTTGGAGGCATAATATGTGTTGTTTTATATGGTCTGTACAGGTGTTTTCAGATTGAATTGACACGTTTGTACACACACAGTTCATTCCATGAGGACCTGAGAAAGCTATATTTTGATGCTGGAGCTAATGATGAAGATTCAACTTTCCTCTTTACAGATACACAGATTGTGACTGAGGATTTTCTGGAGGACATCAATAACATTTTGAATTCAGGCAAGTGTTAAAGATGGCAGTTGCGTAGTTCTATGATTGAACATACAATTTACAAATTATATGAAGCTAAGACACTGATTTAACTAAAAATTATTTTTTACCATGTGTAAATAATATTAAACACTTTAGGTTACTGTTAGACTACATTGTAAAAGTTTCCCATATTAGGAATTGACTAATTATATTGGACTTAGTAACATCAATAAATCTGATAAAATATTAAATACGTAATGTGTAATGAATCATTTCCATTAGGTTATTAATATGACATATGAGTTTGTATAGTGTGAAACCACATGGTATTTGTAGTGTAAATTGTTGTAAAGGTGGTAGCATTGCCAGCAGTGATGAGTGCGCAATGGTGTCTACTGAGGGTATATGAAATCTGTAATATGCTACAGCAGAAATAAATGGGTTTAACACACAGCAGTGGTGACGAGGATGGGATTGTTTGGAAGCTTGAATTTTGGGTAAATGAAGCAGTTAGAAATGTCAGGATTCAGGGTTGAAAAGTTTGTTCCTTATGAAGATCCGTGGTAATCATACATTGAAACCAACGTTAGAGAAACTGTGTGTAGATAACAGCATCGAAGACAGAGAAGAGAAACAGGTTAAACAACATGCAATTTTGATATCATCAATTGGGAAAGAAGTGTACAAAGTTCTACATAATTTGTGTGAGCCAGAGAAACCACAAAATAAAAGAACACTGAGTTGGTAACTTTATTTACGAGACACTGCTTGAAAACCTTTGGTAATTGCAGAATGCCATTGTTTTTATAAAAGATTACAGCAGGATGGTTAAAGTTTTTCTGGCTTTGTTGTTGGTTTGCAGAAGTTAAATCATTTTTGTAATTTTGGGACTTTCTGATGGCTACTTGCATGATTAGTTTGTGGTCATGCCTAAAATATAAAAATGTTACACAAAAGTTATATCTTCTGTCTGATAATTTGACATTTGAAAAGGCAGTGAGTATAGCCATGTCTTTTGAATCAGCAGTGGTCAATGTTTCGCGTGGAACATTAGAAGTTAGTGAAACTAAAGATGTACAATAAGAGTTCCATATGTTGCAGGCATGTTCACAGGGATGTTGAATTATAAAGATGTTCAACCACTATATACTTCAAGAACATAATGCAGGAGGAAGAAAGTTTCAAAAGAAGATGTCTCCAGGTACATTTACATGGTGTATATGTTGCGGACATGCCGAACATTCAATACAGGACTGTCGTTTTTGTGGGTACAAGTGTCACAACATTAACTGGGTGGAACATTTAAATAGGATGTACCCCAACAACAGTGCATCAAGAAACAGTCTGGGTAAAATTATTTTTCATAATTATGTTGTAAAAGAAGAACAAGTAGCAGAAGATGATTCTCAAACTACTGATGACTTCCTTCCTTTGTATTGGCTGTTGGGGGCTACAGTACAAACCTTGGGTACTGGAAGTGACAGTAGGCAGTGTGAAGTTGGAGATTGAAATAGACACAGGGGCGGCCATATCAAAGGTATCAGTGAGTATGTACAACATTAAATTTTCATATTATTCTCGGGAAGAAACAAATATCTACCTTTAACCTTATGCATATGCTGAAATATGTCCATGCAAAGTACGCATCAGAGTACAAGAGCAACAAGTAAAGAGTGATGTAAGTCTTTTGGTGGTACAGAATGGTTGACCAACATTGTTGGGTGGAGACTGGTATGACAAGCTAAACCTTTGGAAGTCATGTTTTGAAAATGTCCAGGTCACTCATACACTAAAAAGTCAAGAAAACAACAGCATAATTGCCAGTTTGCTGGAAACATATCTATTCTTGTTTGAGAGTGGCCTAAAAACCTTTACCAGTGGTCAGATTTTGCTCTATTTAAAAAATAATACTCCACCAGTGTTTTTACCATCTAGAACTCTAGTATTTTTTTGAAAAGCAGGGTGAATGTGAAACTGGAAAGACTATTATGACTAGGTATTCTTCACTGAGTTAATTTCAATGATTGGGCAACACCAGTTGTGCCTGCGGCTAATAAAGATGGTAATGTGCACACATGTGGAAATTTCATTTTGACAGTGAATACTTTTTTTGGTCGTGCAACATTATCCACTTCCACAGATAGAGGAGCTGTTTTTAAAGTTTGCAAAGAGGTGGGGAGTTTTCCACGATTGACTTGTTGCTGGCATTTCAGCAACTCCAATTGAATGCCAGATCCCAAAAACTGTCTACGGTAAACACAAACAGAGGCATCTTTTGCTACAACCACCTTCCATTTATAATAAAGTTCCACCCAGCCATTTTTCAACAATCCATGGAGCAGGTTCTTCAAGGGCTGGAAGGTGTTGTCTGTGTCCAAGATCACATCCTGGTCACAGGGTTGATGAGGGAATAATATATGAGGAAGCTCCACAGCCTTTTGCAAAAGTTAAGTGACAATGGGTTCATGGTAAACCAGAAAAAGAGTAAAATTTTTCAACATTCTAGGTGTGGGCAAAGCTTCAAAAATTTGAATTTGAATCAAATGCTTTTAATATTCTGCTTCGTATTCAAAATGAAATATTTTATTTGGAACTTCGAAAGAAAAAAAGTGCTTTTGGGCAACAATGATTTTTATTGGTCCAAAAAGCAAAAGAAGACAACGTGTGCTTAACAATATCAAAGTTTTTATTTGATGAGAGCTTCGTACTGTTTGTTACATGCACAATCTGTTACACTATTGAAAAAATTTACGTATGTATTACTTTGAATGCGGACACTGATAACCAAATGAATTCATGTTGGAAAATAATGTAAACAAAAAATAAAGCTTTATTATCACATCTCTGTATCTTCTTAATTGAATTTCAAACACATTTGTCATGATATTATTATTTTGTATGTCCATCTAAAACTTACAGATTAGTCACCTATTTTCAAAATATGTTTTTTTTTCTATTTTAGCTTAATATGCAGCATCTTTGGCATCTTCTAACCGTTTAAAACCAAACTTCTGCCGAATTAGGCCTATCTACTTTGTGCACTATACTCACTAAAAATATCTTCAATTGTTGGCATTTTGGAAGATAACTCCAACAAAATTTTCGGATATACATTTTGTATATCAGTAACAACTACCGATCACAACTAAATGTAAGGAAAAGTACTGGAAAATTGATAAAATATTCATGGAAGCTTATTACAATTTATTGCATGTATACATATAGGAACGTAGGCTTATTAGAAATATTGGACTTCCGATTTGTGTTGGTGTGGTGCTTCAAACACTATTACAACATGGTTGCCACATTAACAGTCATCAGTACGGAATGTACAATGATTAAACACTGGTATACATTTGTGAATAAATTACATGTGTCATTTTGATGCAGTCAGGTGAGAAACAAGACGAATTATGACACAAATACTTTCTGATGATATGGGCGCCAGTGGTGCTTCCCAATCACCGCACTGTTGAGACTCAGGGTTCTCAGGGATGCTGTTGGTTCTGTGTGTCCGTCTGACCCGAACATACTTACAAACACGTTGGCAATACTAAACTTTTACTAAACATTGTAACACTTTGAAAAAGAAACGCATGTTGCTAGGAGACTGTCACTACAAATGAAAGAAGATGGTTCACTGTGATACCTGTTTCATTTATACAGTTTGTACAAATCAATGTGCCATGAAATTAATTGCACACTCGGTCATGTCTGGCTAACTCCGCTTGGGTGCTCTGCAGCCCGCAATTACTCTAGCGCACGCCTAGCTGGATGATCTCACAGCGGTATACGAAAACACAATCTTCACAAGAGAAGAGAGTTGACAGCTGCTAAGGTGGATTGATGATTTTCTGTGAAGATAGGAGACAGTGAATTACAAAATGAAACACTTGATGATACGTTTACACGTGTGATTACTTGGCATCACTAACACAAACTTGTCTGGGCCCGCCTGCCAGCACGTGGGTAGTGTGGTGATGGCATATACACAGAGCCAGCTAGGACTGAAGTAATATCACCATATACATATTACAAAATTCATAAATTGCACAAAGACCCTTAAAAGATGATGGGGCACAAGATGAGTAGTCACAATAAACACACACATGTGTGAAAACACGTTTGTATGGCGCGGATGCCGCTAGATAAAGTTTGTAGCAGACCACGTGGTAAGGTGAAATTGCAATATTTCTTCGTGGAAACAGTAAATTAAATTCAAACATGATATTATTCTGGTAGAGAAAATTATTCTCTTTGTGATTACAGTGGTTATATGTGTGCAGCATGTGTGATGGCAGAAAAAGCAAACTTTAACGTGACTGTGTGGTCAAACACAAAAAGCATCAATCACATGAAAAATACATAGAACCCTGAAATAAATTATGGCGCATATGGTTTCACACAAATAAACTCTCAAAGCACAAGGATGGCTTGGACATGGACTTGGCGACGATTAACCACGTGCTTGTGTGTGATGTTGCCGTAAAATATTCAAACATGGAAAATACCCTCAAATACATACATAGAATTAAAGCCCTTAAAATTGCACCCATCAATAACACAGAAATTACAATGAAATGCCTTTAGCAGAAGCAGATGGCGCCTGATTCAAGTTTCGTGGGTTCCACAACCTCTCGGACAACTTTCTCTTCTTTCTCCTCGATTATGTTGAAAGTGCCACAAGGGCGAAATAAATTAGTTAATAGCAAGCATAATGCTGGGGAAATGTCTGGCAAAATGTATACAATCAAAGGTTAACCAGTTTACTAAAAGTGCTATTGAAATCTACCTCAGTGAACAAAAAGTTGTAGTGCATACATGACAGAGTCTTACCTTGCCAGATCTCCTAGACAGACTGCTCAATGGCAAGCATCACACGGATCTACCATGGCTGCCTATGGGGTTCACATAAGTGGAAGGGCCATGCACTCTAGTAAAATATTTTATTACTTTCAAAATAAAAGTAACTCCAATAAATTAAATATTGTTTAACCTTTTTATAATTTTCTTGTGAATTTTCTGTGTTATCTCAGTGTCTCTTTATGACGGCGTTCACTCCGGAATATTAGTGTTCTTATTCTCTGTGCAGCGCGTCCTTTGAATTTCATAACCAAACATTTTAAAAATAACAACAAACTCACTTAAAACACTGTAATACATATCAAACCCTGAAAATAAAATACAAGACACATTTTCCGCTGCAAAATAATATTTTTTATGTGAAAGTTCAAAAATATTGGCCTCTTTGCGCACGTGCATGTATACGTGGCACGTGCGTGGTGAGCATCGTCATGGGCTCTAGCGCTACTGGCTGTTAGCTGGCGTCAAATGACCCCTTCCTCAAAGGCTAAGATGGTAGGTACAATGTAACATTGCTCTGGCGGGCTCTGCCCCGTTGGGTGCCAGTTGTGAGCTAAGAAAACATGGCCTTGGTTTTCTTCAGTTTCTGCGGCATTTTCAGGGGGTGGGGATGGAGACAGGAACAGCATTGTGGGTACGTGGTGGTGACTCGCCTCGCCCCTTGCGAGCGCTGTGTTGCGATTTGTTGACACTTAATGTCACACTCACTGCCCTACTATTCTCCCCAAACCCTTTCACGCTCTCTTGCCCTACTAGGCTCTCCCCTGCAGGAAGTGAAAAGCCTCTGAAAGGCGTCTGGACTTATCTTATGGTTTCAAAATCTACGTTTTCACTACTGTTACAACCAAATTCAGCTGTGCCCTGGCGAAGCCCCTTAAAACTTATTTCACTGGCACTGGTTGTGTTTACATTTACATGTGCACTTATGTTACTACTTTCTTCGAGTACACTTGGAAACCCCTTAAAATCACTCTGATTTGTTGTGTCATTACAGGCATTAACAGAAAAATACAGAAATGATGTTTTGCTACTGGTCACTTCTACGTCCTCACTACTAGGTGTTGAGTGTACTGTCTGTGCAAAACCCCTAAATGACAGTTCATTACCTTGGCTGGGCGTTCTCGTGTTAGTGTTGTTGTTTACAGTAGTGTACGTGTTGACATTTCCCTGTGTACTCCCTGGTATACTACTCTGTTTTCACCAAGGTACTGGTCGTAACATCGTCTCCTTGCCTCTCTTCACTACAGGTGGTCAGGCTATACACAGGTCATCTCATTGTCCTTTTGTGACGCGTCTTGGTCTGAACTTCACTAAATACATGGAATTCCCTATCTTCTCTGCCACTCTTACTGGCCGTGTCCATCTAGATGCCAGCCCAGCACAGCATTTTTTCATCCCGGCCAATAGCGAGTTCTTTCTCACGTAAACATACATTCCGGTTACAAGTTCGGGTGGCTGCATTTTGCTCTCCGGTACCCACACATTGCAATAACTTATGTGTTTTGCCCTTGCTTCCTCGTGGATTTGTGCCTGGTGTTCTAAAATTCTCTTGGGTGGTGTTGGCGGGTTTTTGCGAGGTGCTCCGGGGGCACGGAGTTGGCGACCTTGTACCGTTTCGACGGGTGTCTTCCTGGTTGCCGTATTTACTCTGTTCCTTAGGCAAAACATTCCCTTTGGGATCAATTTGGCCCACCTAATGTGGTCTTCTTTTAACTGGACGCATAAATGGATTTTAATGTCTTGGTTACATCATTCAGTTGGGTTAGCCCTGAGATGGTATGCTGGAGTGGTATGGTATTCTGTTCCCCACCTGGTACAGTATTCTCTCCACTTTCACCCTATAAATTGCGTGCTTTTAACGGTCAGCAAATACTGAGGTGTCCCCATCTCAGAAAGATCTCATTTTGCATCACCTGTGCGACCTGTGCACACAAACATTGCTGACGGGAAATGCCTCGCTCCAGTGGGTAAGCAAATCCGTGGCAACAATAAGGAATCTTTTGCCAGTTTTGGTACGCGGGTACGGGCCCATGATGTCAGTCGCTACTGTCTTAAATGGCTCAGTTGACAGCCTCAGTTGCTGTGGAGCATCACCGTCTGTTCTCCGTGGCTTCCGGGTATTACACATGATACAGCTTTGTACATGCTTCCTTACATCTCACTGAATCCCTGGCCAGTGAAAAAATTTCTGCACGTTTCTTCTGTTTGCTCGGATCCTGGGTTTCCATGCTCCAAACTGTCGTGCGCATACTAAGTACAAGTTCCCGTTTCTTCTTTGGCACATATCTTTGCAATAGTGTGCAGTTACCATATAGTTTGGTTTGTATCTCTCTGTCTACAACGCTCCAGTGTTCTGTGTACTGCGTGGAGCAGTGTTATCGGAGTTGCGCAGCATCTGGGGAATTGTCTTGCGCATAGTCTACATCTCTTAACACGTCCCGTACATTCAACGAAACAAGTTAAGTGGGTGGAGTGGCAACAGAGTTTTGTACAACAAGAGTTTGTGTTTCTGCACTTGGTATTGCACGGCAAGGTGGTATTGCTTATTCCCACTCCGCATTGTCAATTACAGTTAGATTCGGACAAGGATTCCTGGACATGGCGTCCATGAGCTTGTTGGTTTTCTCCGCCATGTGTTATGCCTTGAAATTATACTCCTGAAGTAACAGCGCCCAGTTGGCATGTTTGCTCTTATGGATGCCCTCTAACCACACAAGACATTGGTTGTCAGTTTTGAGAGTAAACTGTCTTCCTAGCATGTACGGTCGGTACTTTTGCATTGCATGTACAGTTGCTAAATATTCCTGTTCATTGACATGATACTTGCGTTCTGTTTCCCCGAACTTCGAACTGTGGTAACTGATTATGTGCTTTTCCCCATGTGTTCCCTCCTGACACAACATGGCCCCGATGCCTTCTTGACTGGCATCTGTTTGTACAACAACGGGTAACTCTGGGTTGAACCTAGATAGTGGATTACAGTTCTTAAATGCAACTTTGATTTCTTTAAATGCTTGATCAGCTTCAGGTGTCCAGACAAATTTACATTTCTCACGCAACAAAGCAGTTGATAGTGCGGTAATCACAGAAAAGTTTGGGACAAATTCCCTTAACCAATTAATTAAGCCAAAAAAAATCCTGACTTGTTCATGTGAGCTGGGTGTGGGTTTGTTTTGAATTTCCTGTAGGTGTTTGCTGTTCTAGTTCGTGTCCATCCCCTGTTACATAGTGTACCAAAAACTCCATTCTACTAATACCCAACTTACACTTTTCCACTTTGCATGTAAGTTTGTTACGTTCGAGCCATTCAAACACAAGGCTATAATGGTGGAAGTGCTCCTCCCAGCTGCTAGACCAAGCAAGTTCATCATCCAAATACGCCATCACAAAGTCTCCAATGTATCCATCCAATATGTTAACCATTAAGTTTTGAAACGTTGCAGGGGCACACTTTAAACCAAATGGCGTGGCAACAAATCAAAATCTACGTCCATCTGGGTTAGTAAATGCTGTTTTCTTTTTGTTTTGAGGGCGGATATGCACCTGCCAATATCCGGATTTTAAATCAAGTGATGTGAAAACGGTTGCTGGTCCTAATGTTGACAAAGTGTCTTTCATATTAATTACTACTGGTGGCATGTTTTCAGTGATTTTATTCAAAGTGCAGAAATCAACACAGAATCGCCATTCCCCATCTTTCTTTGGAGCAAGTGTAATACCGGAATTACAGAGACTCTGCATAGGTTCAATTACATTGTCGTTTAGCATCTGACATACCTGCTGGTTGATGATGCGGCAAAAGAAAATACCTGGGTTTCGTGGCTTGGTGTACACCGGGTCCTTGTGTGTTTTGATGATCGCATGCTCCGTGATGTCAGTGCACTGCAGCTTCCCCTCAGTGTGGAACACACTGGCATACTGGTCCAGCAGATGTTGCAGACATTGCTGTTGTGCAGTGGGCACCTCATGCTTGAAGTCAGCAAGTGGTACAGCAGTTGTTGTCGGTGGTGTTGCTCCCATGGTGTATACAGTCCACCTGCCACGTGTCCCCACATGCAGACGATTCAGATGTGGTTCTATAATGGCTTGGTTGTCAATAAGCCATGGCAGTCGCAGAATCACTTCCTCGCACAAGTCCGGCATATTGTAAACATCGCACTTGGTACGTAGCTCTCGGATCCCTACCGTGATGTGCATAACACACCTCGCTTCTCCCTGTTGGTGTGTGGTAGCGAATTGCAGACGTCGCTGCGGCACTCTAGTTGTTATAACTTGTATCAAACCCTCACGCACAAAATTGTGACTAGTGGCAGTGTCAATTATGGCTGTGACATTTTTCCCTTCAAGTTCAACACAGACCCTTAAAGCATTCACGTTACTGTAAGTCACTTGCAATACTATTGCGTGTGTAGCGGGCGGGTTTTCCTGCTGCTGCTGCGACTGCGTAATCTGCATGACAGGCGGCGGCAGTCGCGTGACATCAATAGCTAGCATGAGGAGTACAGGTACCGGGGGTTCACTGTGTTGGTCTGGCACTTTTTCTCTTCGTTCCGCCTGCTTATCTCGTTTGTAGGCACATGCCTCCTAAGTAAACAGTTCCACGTTCTCCTGACTGTTTCCGTGCAACAATGGCCTAATGTTCGGTTTTGATAATGCCACAATTATCTCCAATACTCCGCAGGTTACCTGTCCCAGGTGTAGCCGCTTATACAAGCCTAACTTGCAGTGTATGAATTCTTCAATTCCTTCGTGCTCCCTCTGTTGTTCATGATACAGCCACACTTGTGCCTGGATAGCATCTCCATCAGTGTCGAACTGACCTAGCAATCTCTCACAGAACTCTTCTCATGTAACTTGATAGTCCCTGACCAAGTTCCACCACGTGGCAGCAGTTTCCCTTAACCAGTTGGCAGTAACTTCAGTCCAATTGTCTCTATGCACACGGTGCCTATGCAGTTTTTCCTCACAAACAGCTAGGAATGTTGCCGGGTTCTCTGAGTCATGTCCCACAAAAGTTGGTAGTAATATATTGTGATCTGGCCCGGTTAAGCCCTGTGGCGTGTACGTAACGACTACTGGCGGCGTGTGTTTCACCTCTGGTGTTGGCGGTGGTGCAATCTCAGCACAGTTCGCCTTACAGCACTCGTCACAGTTTTTAACACCATTGCGGTAGGTGGTAAACTCTGCAGGCTTGATGCATCATAAATGCAAGTCCTTCCTACACTGTTGGCACTGCACCCACTTCGTTCACGCCCCGTCAGATCCGGTGTGCGTACACAGGTGTTGCTCTGACGGCGTAGAGACATTTTTCGGACGTACATTGACACAAGGATTGCTCCCACATACTTCTCTCAAACAAGTTAATTTCACTTAATCCCCCACAATGCACGCATCAATCGATCAGCATTTCCAAGTAACTCACACTTGCGTTTGCGGGTTCCGTGGGTGTCACGGTTGCAGACGCGGATGTCTTGATGGCTTCTCGCAGTTGATCAGGCATGGTGTCCGCCATTTTCTCGCGGTTGACGCGCATGTTACGACACGAATGAACATACTTGGCCCCACTTGGGAACGCCAATTGAAGCCGTCAGGTGAGACATGAGATGAATGATGTCACAATTAATTACTGATGATATGGCCGCCAATTGTGCTTCCCAATCAGTACACTGTTGAGACTCAGGATTCTCAAGGATCCTGTGAATTCTGTGTGTCCGTCTCACCCGAGCGTACTTACAAACACGTTGGCAGTACTGAATTTTTACTAAACATTTTAACACTTTGAAAAAGAAACACATGTGGCTAGGACACTGTCACCACAAATGAAAGAATATGATTAACTGTGATATCTTTTTTATTTATACAGTTTGTACAAATCAATGTGCCATAAAATTAATGATACACTCAGTCGTGTCTAGCTAACTCTGCTTGGGTGCTCCCCACCCCGCACTTGCTCTACCGCACGCAGTGTACGAAAACACATTCTTCACAAAGGAAGAGAGTTGACAACGATTTTCCCTGAAGAATGGACATGGTGAATTACAAAATGAAACACTTGGTTATACATTTATATTTTGGCATTACTAACACAAACTCGTTAGGGCTCGCCCGCCAGCACGTGGGTAGTGTGGTGACTGCTTATATACAAAGCCGGCTAGGACGGAAGTTGTTGTGTCCTTGAGCACGATGCGTGGCACACCATTTGGGAGATTCATGTACACACGACTTCCTTTCGGATTGAATGTGGCCCCACAATATATTTCAGCTCGCATATTTTGCAAGTCTTGGACGGAGTGCCTTAGGTACTTCACGATGTTGATGACGCCCCAGTATGTTTGAAGTAACTGTGGAGCAGCATGACGAGATACTGCGTGCAGTCCTTAGCAGGTACAGTAAGCATGGTATGACCATAACTATGTCCAAAAGTGTTTTTGGTGTAGACGAGGTAACATATTTAGGTTGTCGTGCAACCCTTAACTGAGCAGGGTGTGGACATTGCCTATATTAGAATGATCCATTACATCTATGACACCTCCTCAGCCTTTGTCCGTGTCAGTGAGCCAACTACAGACTTCCGCATTGACAGAGGTGTTCAGCAAGGTGACCCTATCTCTCCAAAGTTATTTTCAGCTGTGTTGAAGATGGCGATGTCAAAATTAGAATGGGCAGAAAAAGGATTTATAATCAATGGCAGAAGATTGAATAACCTGATATTTGCAGATGACATAGCATTCTTGACCAACAACATTGAGGAACTCCAAACCATGGTTTGTGATCTTGCTTCCGAGTGTAAAATAGTTGGCCTGAGCATAAATCTTTCAAAAACAAAAGTTATGTCTAATAAATGGGTCACAGCGGGGAATATAAAAATAAATATTATATCTTTAAAAAACATCAGTGAGTACAGTTATGTCGGCCAGCTTGTAAATATGGAAGGAAATTTTTCATCGCGTCAAGCTGGGATGGCAAGCATTTGAAAAACATGCTACTGTTCTCAAATCAAATATGCCCATAAATCTAAAGAAAACAGTTTACCACCAGTGCATTCTTCCAGTGCTGACTTACGGATGTTGGGTTTTACTAGAAAAGACAAGAAAAAAGTAACAGACATCAGATCAGTTACTTAAGTCAACGACATCGTGGAGAAGACAGCCATCTTGAAGTGGCAATGGGCTGACCATGTTGCTCAGATGAAAGATGGACAAACACGGTGTTGTAATGGAATCCACAAAATCATCGGAGACCAAAAGGAAGACCACCAGACTGTTCGGAGAAAGACATACGCAGAGTTGCTGGAGTTAACTGGCAGAGAATCGCCCAAGACGGTTCTACCTGGAGAAGACTATTGAAATTTTATCTGAATTCCTAACTCTAAGAAGCCACATCATTTCATTATTGATTTTATATATATATAATAGTAAGTGAAACAATATGGTCAACCTGTGGTTATAATATCTACGCAAGTTGTGCAGCGGACCACAGGATATAAGGAAGTATATTGAGCGCCAAATGTAACTTTAAAATATAGAATAACCCCAAAAAATTGGTGATGAACATGGGTAAGAGGATGTTTGAAAAGTGCACGTGTGTGGTACTAGCTTGCTCTACAACTTGCCAGGAATGTGAATGTTAAAGAAATAAAAATTTCATATGTTGGTACGCAGGCTGGCTGGCTGAATTACCTTATCGTTAAAATAATAAAAGAGAGAAAAAATTAATGTAAGTAGCATGTTTTACACAGATTATGGCAATGTGACATACAAAATTAATGGCGTACTAACCCCCTAGGGAATTATACTACCTGTAAGAAAGGTATAAGAGGCTACGATGTTGGTAGCACTGAATACTCATGCCCTCTTTGTCAGCAATGGCACTAAGACTTATATTGTTAGTTTACCGCCGTGCGACGTGGCCATGTCTTTACACAATGCAAGCTACTTGTGTGATATGGTGATTAACAAAATTCTTTTGCGCATGCAAATATAAGTAATAAATTTATACGTAAAATGTTGCAAGTATTTTCACAAAATACAGTGGTTGGTTAGTTGTGATGTAGATGATAGTGAATGCCATATGGTACAAGGCAATTACATTATAGGCCGTTCATGGTAAAGTGAGCACTTTTTGAAGCCGTTTCATCAAATATAATAACCAATAAATACATTTCATTGTGGCCTTGGACTTTTGGTTTTCGGTGTGGTGAATTTATACACTATGTTTATTACTCACATGGCAGGGTTTACATTAACAAGTGGTGGAAGGATATACATTGGTTGAAAGAAAAAAGTAACTAGGGCTTCAAAAGTGCTCGCTTTACCGTGAATGGCCTATAGTAATATTATCATACAGCGAAATACATATTTAAAATCATAAAATCTATTTTAAATGTAACATAAGCAATTTAACATCTGTGGACAATAATATAGATTTCCCGTAGGAGGTATCGTTAACATACATTTTTACAGTTATTGTTTTGGTTTTTAAGTTTACACATTTGCAGTTGGCATTAAAAATAGTACGTAGTCGATTTGTTGAAATAGTATTTCGAGCACTGTCTCTCTAATTGGTTTACACATTGCACTGAAAACGTTTAATATATATGGTGCACTGTTTTGGCGTAGTAGTGTTTATCATATGAATTGTTCATACGTTACGTGTTGTGTGTGTTTTTGTACTGAATCACACTTACACACGCTGCTAAAACTGTAGTCCATTAGCATGCAGCTTGATTAGATAGATAGATAATGTCTTTTGAATTCTCATTGTATAAATATTGAGTGGAATTACATACAATCTAAAATACTAAACACTGTTGACGCGCTGTGTAGCCTCTCTATTAGGATACTGCTAGCTGGATGGTGAATGTATAGCTCTGGCTTCACTATTCAACCAGAAGGATTGTGTTGACTACCCCTGTGAGTCCGGGTCATACTACCTCCACGGCTACTACAAGTGTTCGGATGAATGGAGGGCCGTTTACTGGTAGATGGATTCCGGGGGTTAGGGGAGTCAAACCCCAGGGTGAGACAAATAGCTATCACGTCCCGTCTGGGGAGCCAGATTCGTCTCGCCACAAGTCTCCAATATCCAGGTCGCCAGCGATCCCAATTGAAGAAAGTGTGTGGGAAAGGATTAAACGATGGTGGCTGTGGGTGATCTCGTGGGTGAAAACTTAGTGGGTTGTGTAGGTTTATGAGAGGGAACAAAATCTTGAGTTGAGGGAGTGACACGGGGTCTCTTATCTTCCTGTGATGGGAGTCAAACCAGTACAATCTTCCCAGATGCGAGCTTTATCATGCAAAATTGGGGAAGATCGGAGCCTTCCGGGTGTGTAACCCAGAACACCCTCCTCAAATTTAAGTGATTGAGTATGGAGTATATGGCCACCCTAGCTTGTGGGAAATTTGCCTCGATACTTTTATTCAATTAGCCACTGATTTCTCTTGTCCTGGAGCGCACATGGCTTGTAGATGGGGGCAAAGCCATCCATAGAGTGCGCATTCTTGCTGCGCAGCATGTTGGCATGTGTCAACATGAAATTATAGATTGTAATAATTGTAAAAGCCTCAATATATTAGGATCATATAAATACAGTAAAATCTTTTGCTATTACTAATTAGAATAAGTGAAATAGTTTTTATTTGGTACATTACATTTGAACCGTATCATTATAATACAGAAGGTATTAAAAATACTGGTCTTCCTATCCCCTTGTTGCTTAGTAACATAATAAAAAAATGAGACCATGCTCATTGGCTATTACTCACTGGTAAATATTTTATTCATATCTCGTATACATAGGAGAAAATGTTATTGACAGTTATTGCATACGAATAAGAAAATTGTAAGGCCCTATTCTATTTTTTACTTAGCCAATACTTAAATATAGATCAATTTGAAAGAGAAAATTATAAATGCCAGTAGGCATTCACTACAATCTAAGTATCAATATTTGTTTTGCACCAATAGACATATAGGTCCTTTATTAAATAAAGCAGTTAATTTCACTAATAGGGTCCGAACTACCAGTCCCTTTCTCAGGGCCTAAAATACACCCGTGCTTGCCTAAAAAAATTATTTAACTCAATCCAAGGTGCGTAACAATCAAGGTTAGGAACCTTAAGTGTACAAGTACATACTTACACAATTTTATTTCGTCATCCACTGAACTTGAAGTACCTCGGTATTAATTTAATGTGTTCGCATTAACTCAGCGAATAAAATGCCATGTTGTTGCAATACTTACTGTGCTGTGTTCATTCATGAAAGAATGACTGAGAGCTTAAGAAGCTTTACATACAATGAAACAGTAGCAAATAGTAGTACAGTTATGACTGCCATGGAAATATAATCATAGTGATCTGGATCTAATATGGAAAACAGTTTGTTTCCCCTTAAATTAGCGTGTGATATTGGTCAATGGTTGGTAGCACTGGCAGCTCCCTGTGATTCATCTGCCAATTTGTATCAAGGGCAGTACTGATGTTGTAAAAATGTATACCAGCATTTATTTGCAATTAATTTAAGTCCAAAATATTTCTGGTTCAACCAATGGATAGGTAGTTGTAGCAGTCTGTTGTAAGGGTATTGTAGGTGCATGTACATCATATACATGCGTGGTTTCAACAATAATTTGATCTGCTGTAGCAATTTGACATCCACATGGCACATACATATCAACACTTCCTGGGTTATGGTTTGTTACGTTAACATTTATGGAAGTATTGATACACTGCAAGAATGTTCCGTCAGGAGGATTGGATAATACATATTGATGTGGCAAGATACGGTGAATGGAAAATGAGTTGTCGTGCGAGCAGTGAAATTTACATTTGGAAAACAGTTCATTAGCATCTGATAGGAGGATTGCTTCTTTGTAACATTTAGAAGTATCACTTGTCAGTGATTCTTTGGTGATGAGTGTAACATCCACTAGCATATCTGGTGAGGGTGAAACGACTTTAACCCTGCCCTTGGGCAGATCTATGGCAACAGTCGAATACGGTATGTGAATAATGCATGACTGGTTGACAAAGTGATATGGCATAGGGATAATATGGAACACTTGCCATCTGGAATGAACTCTGGAGATGGGTATCTGTAACTTTATGACCATTTGAGTAGTTTTTGTGAATAAACATTCTGTAAATTCATAAGTGTAATACTTAATGATATCAGCTATGCCAATACTTTAACATTAAATTCAATTTGAGTAGCTCCTCATTCAATTTGATAAGGTGATTACTAAGCTGTGTTTTACTAACTCCATTAAGGGGTAATTTGTTGAGTTGGCATGAGTGGATGTAACTTCGAAACAAGTCCTCAAGGATGATATTATTAATCAGTTGGAGGAGGCTAGTGGATAGCAGTTGTAATTGGGCTTCAATGTTATCCATTTTGCTGATGGCTGAGTTTTTTTTTTGCAAAACTTGGGAGATTCCATTAATTGTTGTTGCCAGTGAATCTATTTTGCCTTCTACTTGGTGTTGGATGTCATTAATGATTGTAAATGTCAAATTAAGCGCTTTGTTTGTAGTTTGTTGTTACTAGCAAGCGTGTTTATCTGAGTATCAAGGTGTGCATCATTATCAAGTAATGCACGCAAGTGCATATTCGTGAGTTTGTTACAGCACCATGTACTCATGTCGCCCAGGAACTGGATGCAGCGCCTTGGGCGGAATTGCGTACTCACATCATCAAGGAATTCTCATAGCATTCCGCTTTCTACTACTTTTAAGTACTCGTAAATCAGTTTTCCATTCTTACATGAATTGAAAGTGTGATCTGCACACGCTACATGTAAATATTGATGAAGAGCTGCAGGCAGTGTAGGGAAGTGTAGTGGGATAATATAGACAATGGGAATGCTATCCTCATACACAAAGCTTACTTCGGCAAGTGTCCAGTAAACCCCTGCATGGGTGCGAAATGTAGTGGGGACTGTCATTACAGCCGGTAGGACAGTGCACAATGCTGCCACGTCCTTGGCCGTGTGGCAAGCGAAGAAGGCTCCCCATTCCTCTTCTCGAGCTCGGCCTACTATTGGTGTTGCCATGGCGATGGTGGAGCGCATTCGCAGAGCATGCCTCATGCTCGTGCACTGCAACCAACAGTATCTTGCTGTGGAAGCAGCATGTTGTTGCTGCTGTAGTTGTGCATCACTCGTTCCCTGGTTGGTGGCAGTTATTTCCCTTCTCCACGTCTAGTGGCGCTGTAGTTGTCTTGCAGTGTGATGGCAGACAAGAAGCCTAGGCCGGTGCCTTGCACTGCCTGATTTCTGCTGTGGCAAACACTTGTAGGCTGAGCGTGATCAGCGTGTCCCAGATGTGGCGTGTACAGGCTGCATGGGCGGTGTTGCGAACGGCTCCAGAATGGCTCACGTTAGATTACTTGTTTCAGGTAGTCAATCACATATAATGTAACACATTTAAATGACACATATTAAACACTGAACAAATATACATTTACAATTGAATGACTTTATAAGGGACTCCGAATTGGTGGACGAAAGTGGGCTTGGTATGACGAGTGTATACTAATCGTACTTAGGGGTGCTTGTTTAACTGTATACGTATTGTTGAGTCTCCCGGAACGTCCACTACTCTGAAGGGACCACAATAACGATGCATAAGGGCTTTTTGTCTGCCTCGGTTTCGCAACCACACGTAATCGTTGATTCGTAGCGTAAATGGCTTGTGCATTCTGTCGAATTGGGTTTTCTGGTGTTGTTGAATATGTAACAGATTAACTTTCGCGTTCTCGTGGTCTTTCAATAATTTATTACACCAGTCATTGGCACAATGAGAATATTGTGCAGCTATCACCTGCGCCGGTAGTGCCGCCTCGACACCATGTAGAAGATAAAAAGGTGTATACTTAGTAGTGGTGTTGATGCTTGTGTTGTAATTAAATATAATAAATTTGACATAAAGTTCGTTGTTGGCTTGGTCCATATTAGCACACGCGGTCATTTGCTCGCCTACAATACGGTTTGGGGCTTCCACTAAACAGTTGCATCTGGGGTTATAAGCAGTGGTAGTTAACTTTTTAATACCTAATGACTTCAGTAATTGACTAATCAATTCATTCTGGAAGCTAGTACCGTGATCTGTAAGGAGTTGTTCCGGTCATCCAATTTGTAAAGTGACTTACTTTATAAATTCTGCACAAATAGTAGAATCTATGGGCAGAACTGCCTTTGAAACAACATAGCGACTGAGATATTCTGTCATAACCAATATGTATTTATTACCACATGCAGTGATGGGAAGGGGACCTTTTGCATCAGTGCCCATGTCTTTAAGGGAGGTTGAGTTGGAATAGATGTCATTTGACCTGCAGGCTTGGTATGTGGCGCTTTCGTTTTTTTGCATACTGGGCAAGCGCAGACATAGTTTTTCACATTGGTAGACATAGTATCCCAGTAATAAGTTTGTTTAATTTTCTCTAGCATATTAAAGGCACCGAAGTGTCCGCCTCCGAATATGGCATCATGATACACTTGAATGATTACGGGTACATATACTTGTGGTACTAGTGTATGTTTCTTTGTTCCTTGTGGTGTGTTGATCTTAAGGTAAATCTCACAGTTTGCCACCATGCCATAGTGGCGACTAAGGAAATGGTATTTGGTGTCAGCATTCTGTGGGTTTTCTAATGCACCCTTTAATGGTTGAATGTGCGGGTCATGCTCATATTCACCAGCAAAAGGAGAGGAGTTAACAGCAATAGGACACAAATGAAGGATAGAATCATTGTTAATCTTTATATATTCCTGCTCATGATTGTAGGTAAGTAAGAAATGTGGCATCCCATTTTTGTTCAAGATAATAATTGTACAATTTAATGTACATTGATAAAAAGGATTTTCTATTTTATTAGGGCAGTTTTCCATAATGACTTTTAGGTTGACTTGGTATAAGGTAGTGATGATTTTGCAAATGGCGTGAATAGGAAAAATGTTCTCATCAGCTATGGCTTTTGTGACTGGTCTTGTCTTGTGACTGAAGGTTGTGTTTGAAAAAGTGTTTAATGTCATCACAATTGTTGACTGTGTACTTGATGATACTTGTTTTGATCTTGATGTGTTTATCTGGGTTTTGTAAGATATATTCAGCCATAGCTGTGTATAGTGATTCGAAATTTACCATTTGTTTTTTAACCTCATATTTGGTGTTTTTAATTAGGATTTCTTTTATATGTGCCCCTGTATCCGTGGTAATATGACTTAAAGCATCTGGAAGGGTGTTTAATTTGCCTTTGGCAATATGGGGTTCAAAATCATACCCGTTAAGAGCAATTGCCATTTTCTGAATGCGGATGTTATGTTCCGTCATAGATGACAAATATTTCGAAGATTGGCGTGGTCTGTTTCGATTTTGAATATATATATATATACTGTCAAAAATGGTTACAGAGATAACGTATTGTGCCAAGCTCTCTCTCTGTGGCATTCCATCTTGATTCATTCAGTGATAACTTTTTGGAAGCAAAGGTGATGATAATACGGTACTTTGTTTGGGGACCCGCCTGCATAAGCACCCCCGTATCGCTTCGGTGCTGGCGTCGCAAGCTAATGTGATTTTCTTACGCTCATCATATTGTTGTAAAACAGGTTATGCTAATATAGCTTTCTTTAGAAAAACAAATGCCTGCTGGTTAGTATCCTCTCATTTGTAAGACAGTTTATGTTTTGTTAAATCAATTAGCAGCTGAGCTATAGTAGCATAATTCATGATGTACCTCCTGTGGTAAGAAGTCCTCCCTAGGAATGTACGTAGCTGTTTACCATTCATTGGTGTAGCCATGTGCTCAATGGCGCTAACTTTTTCAGGATTTGTAGTTATACCCTGTGGGGTAATTATGTGACCTTGTACCTTTACAGTCTGGTCTGTGAATGTACTTTTGTTGTATTTGCTTTTACATTGAACATACGCAGTCTCAAAAGCTTTCTCTTTGTTACTTAAATGTTCCTCAAATGAGTTACCTAAAATAAAGATATCATCAATATAAGCAATGGCTGTGGTCCATCGTAGGGGTCCTAATAAAGAATTTATAAACATCTGAAAGTACTGAGGTGTTGTATATAATCAGATTGACATTCTTTTATATTGAAACATTCCTACTCCATCAATGGTAAATGCAAATTTATAATGGTCTTGTTGCCTAACAGGAATACTGTAAAAGCGTGAGAAGAGATCTAAACTTGTAATGTAGGGGGAGTTCTGCAGAGCGTTCAAAATGTCTTCTGTGCGGGGTGTGAAACATATCTGAATACTTTTATTTTCATCCCTCTCCAATACACAGATACCTCCATCATTTATGCATCACACACACCGCACACACAAGACCATAGCAACACAGCAACCTGATATACAGTGCTGACAACCTAACCTAGTAGCACAATATTTACATCTTAACACCCCCTCTCAATTTTAAGCTTATGCAATACAATTTTACTATTAACCTAACATAGAATATACTAGATCAGTTGACAAAACATACAAGATAACCGGTAACTATACACAATGTAGCCAGACTTGAAATTGCACAACAGACCCAGTTCCCTGCAACAAAGAACTCAAACTACACAGAGCATGTCCCTAACCTCATAAAATTTAGTAGACCTCAAGGGTTTGGTAAACACATCTGCAATATTTTTATCTGACTCCACATACTTAACGCTCATAAGATTCTCTGCGACGACATCCTTTAGAAAATGAAATTTTATATCAATGTGTTTTGAGCATCTAGTGTTCTCCTAGTTTCTCATCTTATGGATAGCGCCTTGATTTTCTACAAGCAAACAACCCTTCACCTTCAGCTCATCCCCCACAAAATCAGACAAAAGGCCTTTCAGTTAGAGGAGTTCCGATGCTGCCTGACTGCAGGGTGTGTACTCTGCCTGTATCGAGCTCAGAGCCACAGCCTGCTGCTTCTTTGAACTCCAAAACACCAAGTTGCGACAGGGGAATGATGCCATTCCACTCACACTCTTGCGGTCGGTCTTGTCATCTCCCCAGTCAGTGTCTGCGTACACAACGACTCGCACACTTTTCTGGGTGTTTTTCATAAACCAGACTTTTGTCAATAGTTCCTTTCTCGTAACAGAGCATTCTTTTGGCTGCATTCCACAAGGGGCGCGTTGGACAATCCAGAAAATGGCTCAAGTATGATGTCGCAAAAGTCATGTCTGGCCTACTTATTTGGGACAGATAGGTCAAACTGCTGTCCAGTTCTCTGTATGGGACATTGATCACATCATCAGCATCATTTACTTCAATCCTATCTTCCATTGGGGTAAGACATGCTTTACACTCCTGTAAGTTAAACCTCTTTAACATTTTTTTCAATGAGCTGATGCTGACTCAGTTCAATTTTGTTGTCCACCAGTTTTATTAGTGTTCCAACAAAACGTTGTATGTTCCCCATGTCTTTGGCATTAAATTCCCCTTTCAGCAGTTCCGCCAGTTCCTCCACCCCTTAGATTTCTGCCCCAACAGCAGAATGTCATCTACCCATAACACCAGCCACACACAGTCTCCAATATAAAGACAAGGATCAAAGCTTGATCTCCTCAGATTGTTTTCTACTCAAAATTAGTTAAACCTCTGGTTCCAGCTGTATGGAGACTCTCGAAGTCCATACAGTTCACGTTGTAGTTACATAATTCTCTTCTTCCCCCCCACTCCTTCAGGTTTCCCTATATACACTTCACCCTCTAGTATTCCATTCAGAAAAGCAGTGGGCACATCAATTTGTCTTATACTCCAATCTTTTTGAATTGAATATGACAATGCAAGTATAATCGTAGGCATTTTGGCTACATGTGCACATACCAGGTCATTAGGTTCTCTTTGAAATAATTTTGCCACTAACCTGGCCTTCTTGGTACCATCTTATTTGCTCTGGAATACCCATCTTGTCTCTACTGGTTTCATGACGTCTGGTGGATCAACTGCAACCCAGGTTTGGAACTTCTTGTGTGTATCCAGTTCTTTCGGGATGGCATCTCTCCATTCTTCACTTTCACTGATTGCTTCTGGGTAAGTCTGTGGGTCACACTCACTCGCCAGACAATATGCCACATACAATTCAAAGTTATCCAAATGTTTTGGTTTCTTGAATTTCCTCTTTGGTTGTGACGAAACTCTTCGTCACTTTCCTCACTAATGGATGTTTGCTCCCTGCTGTTACTTTCTTCATTTCTATAGAACTTTTCTCATCACATTTAACTCTTGATGCATCTGTAGTTTCTTTTTCTTTAAATGTGACATCCCTTTCATCAAACGTCACATCTCTCGACACTTGTACTTTTCCTGTCACAAGATTCCAGACCCAGTACCCATTCGGTGCATATCCCACCATCTTTGTTGGTGAGGCTCTGGTATCTAGCTTGTCTCTCTGAGGAAGTGTAACTGCCTATGCTTTAGCGCCGAATATCTTCAATTTTGAGAGATCTGTTTTGCCCAAGTACAGTTCTGCAGGAATTCCCCCCCTCTTCTCCAGCGCTGTTGTAGAGGAGGGGTTCAGTTTATATGCCAATGTACGTATTGCTTCTTCCCATAGGTGTTTAGGTAGGTTTGTGTCCTTAAACATCGTCCTCACCTTATCTAGAAGCGTTCTATTCAGTCTCTCACTGACACCATTCATTTGCGGTATTTATGGTGCAGTATACTCCAGGGTAACACCCTTCTCGGTACAGAAAGCCTTGGCATTGTCGCATCGCACCCTACTTGTACAATTTGTCCCAAATTGAGATTCTAGGCTCCTGATGTAGGTAGCTCATTACATTTTGTGCAACTTCAGATTGGGATTTAAGAAGGTATACCATACAGAAATGTGCGCCATCATCAGTTATTGTCTGATAATATTTTTCAACATTGTTAGTGGGGGTAGAGACAGGGCCCCCAACATCTGTGTAATGTGCATCTCCTATTCTGGAAGACCTAGGTGGAGTACTCCTTGGGAAAGGCTGTCTGCTCACTTTACCTTGCCGGCACAAATTGCAAACCTTACTTGAGGTAGGTAATTGCATTAACATAAAACTCTTCCTGTTCAGATGACCAAGTCTTTTATGCCACAGGTTCTCTATGTATGCTGAAAAACATTTCTCGTCCGTACCCACTGAAAAAACTGCAACATAAATCTTTCCCGACCTGCCGCACACCATCTTGAGGCCCCTGTCATTGATAATCTCTGCTCTGTTAGCACTGAAAATCACCAGTTTTTCTGAACTAACAATCTTTTCACCGATAACAGATTGAGTTTGAGATTTGGAACAATAAGTGCCTCTAGCTTTATCTTTGGGAGATCGGTACCTTCATAGAGTCTAACTGTCCCCTTTTGTTTTGCTGTCAGTTCCTCGCCATTAGTAACCTTTATCCTGACAGGTTCTGCTTGATCCTCAATATCTGTCATACTTGATTTCATTTCTGGCATAACAAGGTGGTCAGTACATCCTGAATCTAGAACAAACTTAGTGCCCTGCACACTTTCTTCCTCACTGATCAACACTGCATCATCACCCGTGGTTGAAACAAATGTAACCTCGCTTTCTTCCGAACAACAGTAATTGATTTGAACCCACCACCACAATTGCTTCTTTGGCTTCTACCTCTGTAACTTCTACTACCCTCATCATGCGATCCCTCCCTGTGTGAGTGTTTATATTGTGCTTTGGGGCAATCAGCAATCAGATGACCAGGATCACCACATCCAAAGCATCAAAGCATTTTCTCACTGGCCTGTATGAGGCAACGAACAAAGTCTCCGCGTTCCCAACATCTGTTCATATGTGATTCAATTTCAACTCTGCATCAAGAAGTCTTGACTTTACACAGTCTAAAGTTAGGTCTGCGTCCATGGTTTCAAGTACAGTAATCACATTGTCATAGCGATTAGGTAGTGTTAACAACAGATGACAGACTTTGTCATCCTGGTCAAGTTTGGATCCCATTCCTTCCTAATCAGATATCAAGTTATCAAATTAATTGAAATGTTCCTGCATGGATGTTGTGCACTTCAATGTTAACAACTTCTTTCGAACCAACAGCTTTGAAATAGCACTTTTTCGTTCGAAAACATTACTCAAAGCAATTATCATTTCCCTCGACATTCTTGCATTCCTCATATTATCTATGTGATGATCTGTCACGCAATTAATAATAATATTTCTTGCCTTCTTTTCCACTGTTTTTGCAGCCTCGAGTTCTTTCTCAGTCAAGTCTTCTAACTTCTTATCACCATCTACAATCCAACGCACATCTTTTTCATCAAGTAACAACAAAACACAGAACTTCCAGTTCTTAAAGTTTGTGTCGGTTAGCTGAGGATACAGTACTGCACTGGTCACCATTTTCCCGAAACTTTACCACTCTTGATCCAATTCTGTTTGGTAATATAACTTTACCGGCTGCGACTCCCAAACTCACACATTGTAGACAATTATACCGCTTCCTGGGCCCATAACCTGTGTAACATATCTTAATACTTTATTTTCATCCCTCTCCAATACACAGATACCTCCACCATTTACACATCACTTACACCGTACCCTCGAGACCATAGCAACACAGCAACCTGATATACAGTGTTGACAACATAACATAGTAGCACGATATTTACATCTCAACATGGGGCAATGGCTATTGCACTCTAGTTAAATATTGATTTAATTTTCTAAATCAGTTAAGAACCTTAACCCGCCATATTTCTTTGAGACTACTAAACTTGGCGCAGAATAAGGTGAGTCAGCTTCCTTGATAATTCCCGCATGTAACATTTCATTAATGGGTATTAACAAATTTTCGGACTAATACGGTACAGTCTGGTTGCTACTGTCTTGTCGGTGGTCAATTCTAGATTAATTTAATTGTTTTTAGCCTCAGCTAATTCCAATATGGAATTATCAAATTTATCTTCATATTTTTCAATAATATTAGTAATCGCTGCCGTCTGTTTATCATTTAACTTCTTGTTGATAAATGGTAGCTTGCTTTGTTCACCTTCGAAAATATCTAAGCCATTGAAATAATGTTGTTTGGAAGCAGAATTATCCTGAACCGTCTTAGCCAAGTGTATCGGTATTTCTACTATCTTATCAGGGTTGTGAGAATGGAGAAAGAGAATGTTATGTTTTTATGTAGGATAAATGTCATACTTCTTAATGAAATCTACCCCTAACATTAAATCTTGCTTAGGTTATCAACAACTTAAAAGTCTTGAGGGTACGTACAACCAGAAATACACAAGTTAAGCGTAGTTTTAAACTTGGGTGAAGCCAAAACAGATGTAGCACCAACTAAAGTAACTTTCTCATTTAAAGGTTGAAGGTGCTGAGTTCAAATTGCTTTGGTCACTACACTGCTTCAAGAGCACCCAATGTCAAGCAATGCATAATATTTTATTCCTTTGATCATAACAACAACACACTGTGTTGCAGTGCAAAGTCCGGCGTTCTGACATTCCACTTCTGTTGTGGGGCGTGTGTGTTGACATGAACTAGATTGAAGCGCAGGCCTGCTCAGGATGTTATTAAACATTGGCTCATCATTGCAGGCCTGACTCGTGTTTTCAAAACTAGTACTATTGGCTACAGTGCTGTTTTTGGGCTTGTGTTCTAGATAAACAATTCTCTGTGTCAGCCCGAATTTGTTTTCGAACTGCTTAAATCAGTCACCTATGTGTGTCGCAAACCCAAAATTTTGTTTAGGAAATAAGCTACATTGATGCGCTTTATGGCGTGCATAAAAACACAGGGCGCATGTGTCCTGGACGAGGCTATGGGGGCCTGCGACTTGTTGCAATTTTATTAAACATATTTCGAAATGCATCACGAACTCTGTTGTTCCTTTCCTGGGTGGGGGAGACATGTTTTTCTGTGTAATTTGGGGCCCTTACCTCTACCTGTTTCTGTTGGTAACGTTTGTCATGTTCCCCTTTAGGGGCCTGCCTGGTGGGGTGTGGTATTTATTGGGGCCTTGGTTTAATGGTTGTCTGTAGTGGTTCCTACTCTTTCCCCATTCAGTTACCGTGGGTCTGTTGAAGCTGGTCTGAAAATGTGTGTGGTGGGTGGGGGTGGAAATGTAGGTTTTTGAACGCAACTCACTCTACGTGGGCATGGTGCGGTATATTTGTTTGTGTTTTTAATTTTTTTTGCAATTCTCCTTTCAATATATTTATTTCCTCTTGTAGTTTGACATGTTGTGGACTGATGGAGGTGTGTTCTGGTGTCTGTATATGCCAAGCTCAATGTTTTTGATGTTGTGTAGTAAGTGATTCAGTGTGTTGTTTTCTAATGGTACAAGTTTGTCGGCAAGGGCTGATGACAGAGAGTTCCAAATTATCTTAAAAAATTCTGGCTCTGGCAACTGTGGTTCACACTTGTTCTTATAGAAAGTTATGTTTTCAATGTGAGCCTGACAGCACTCTCCTGGGTGTTGTTTTGTTGAGTGTACTAGCTGTCTGTAATGGTCAGTTGTATAAAGCTTTGTGAAAGTGTCTAATAGTTTGTGTTCAATGTGTTCCCAAGATATGTGCTGTGCATTAGCATAAGAAACATTCTCATAAGCCCTCTTTGCTGTGCCTTGCAGGTAAAATTTAGGCTGCGTCGTTTCTCAAGTTCAGACCAACCATTAACTTTGCTTGCGGCGTTGAAGGTGTCTCAAAATTCCTCCATATTTTCATTACTTTCCCCCGAGAAAGTGAGGATGGGTAGTGGATGTTGTAAAATAACTTGAGTGGGATTTCGAAATTTGGGTGGTTGTGCAAGTTGAACTGTGTCATTTGTGGCGTTGACAGACTGGTGTTCTGTTGTGCTATTTATGTTCATGTACTCGTGTTCAGTATTTGTGCTGGGAATGGAAATTAAAAGTGGATTTGTTGTCTGAAGTGTGTGCAGTGGGCGTGGTCTGAGATAACTGCTTGTACCAGCCTCGTTAAATGTTGATTGGTGTGGATGTTGAAAAGAATCTTCAAGTGGTGAAATTTGTTTTGTAGTTGAGGTGTATGCTATGGCGATTTATTCTGTGTTGTCACTGTTTAACTGACTCCTAAATTGCTCGTGTATTTCAACCTTATTTTGTGTCGCTTAAGTCAATTAATAGTGTCTTGACCAATTTTCTTTTCGTTTGTGCGGTGGATTTCTGTTCTGTACTCATGTCGACATGTTAGAATAAAATTTTATGTTGTTGCTGTGCACTTTCTGTAACTTAAAACTATTTCTAAATACAAAAGATAACAATGTGAAAAATCTCCGAAACACACACAAAACAAATGGAGATTTTCCATCTTATAAAGGAACACGTGTTCCCACGTGCAGAAACAAGCGCTAATCATGCATTAGTGTAAGAGAAGCAGGATTAAGCGATTCTAAGGTTCCTGGGCAGATGACGTGACGACAAGCTGCTAGGCTGGCAAGACCTTCTGTGCAATCTGCTGACTTATGCATGTGGCGAACTAACCTTGCACACTATCGCTTACTGCACTGACCCTGTCCTCTTGGGTGGGAAACAGCTGTTATGTATGCTAGCATGAATGTGTTACATATACAGGATGTTAAACATTTATACTGGCACACTAAAACTATCCTGAAAGTTGTATTTACATTGAAGTTACTTAAATATACTTGATTAGAGAAATAATAAATAAATAAATAATTCAATTATCGCTGAAGTTCTACGTGTAAGTGTGCTTTGATTAGCATAAAGCACAGCCACGTTTTTCTCTCCTACTGTACTGGTTTCCTCTAACGTGCAATAAAACAATATGATGCACAATCTACTGGAAGTATCCCTAAATATAAGCATACTTTCATAAGCACGAGGTGGAACGATCTGCGCCTCCACCAGTGTAGCGTACTCCTTCCTCCTATCTCTCACAGCTGGTTACTCCTTTCACCTTTCTTTTAATACTGGGTTCAATATAAGTTATGTGATTACAGCAGGAAGGGGTAACGCTCATTGGGGCGAAGACTCACTGAATAGAAACTATTATCAGAAAGTTTACTAAACACTAAACACTTTATTGAAACATTAATTTCATTCATGTGAATTATACCAGATGAATTAAACTGTTTGATTCCTTGACATAAGTTTGCATTCACTAACAATACGTTACAAGTTAAGAAATATCTGCCTAACATTGCCAGTGATTGATTGCTAATGGTTCTCTGGATAATGGGGTTCCGATAAATAGTCTTGCATCTACTACAAATCTGAATTATGCTCACCGTATTTGAAGTGATGTAGTCTGACAGAGAGCTCCTTCAGGCCTGGATAGAGCTTTTGCCCTTGTCTTCAGCATCATCTGCTCCAACATCGATACTTTATAATACTCTGATCACTCTTTTGTCAATGGGTCACGAGGATCATGTTTAATAAACATGTGCTGTGCTCTTGATGCTGTACCCTGTAGCACCTTAGGCTAACTGTCTGCGTCCCCTTGGTGGCCGCTACAGGTTGTAGTCATAAGTTTACCAGTCCTGGACCGCTTTGACTTTAGTGTTAATTTGGAGGAGGCCAGGATGGGGACACTAGTACATACTTATTTAATGATTCAAGTCGGTAAATTAAAATGATGTTATAATTATATTGCAAACATTTCATTTTACATAGATAAAAATTATTAATATAAAAATGGTCAATTTAAAAATTTTATTTTAATAATGATACAACCGAACTGAAGAAACAAATGAGGAAAGCAATAGCTTGACCTTAACCTTGTATCTTGTAGGCAGACAGGCTTCGGAACAGAGAACAGGATGCAGATGACAGAGGGTGAGCTGTAATGTCGCCAACTGTGACAAGATAGGGTAATTTGAATTTCAGTTACTTTGAAAATTGTGCAATAATGGTAGAATATCATAAAAATTAGAGATGGGTTGAATATTCAAATTTCTAACCAAACCCAAACTGTAGATTTGGGTTTCGTTTTGAGTCAAAATTTATTGTCATGTAAAAGTTTGGATCTAGTTCGTTTCAAAAAATTTACACGAGCTCGTGTTTGGTTTGAAAATTCGGCATAAATAAACATCATTGATGATCTTCAAAACTAACTTACTTACCTTTGAAGAAGTTAAAAAATTACAACTTAACAAATTAAAAGTTACCAAGTGAGTCATATTTGTCCCTTTTTTTCTTTCCGTAGCAGTGATGACAACCATCTATCTTGAACTATATAGTATTTAAAACTGGGTGCTTGCCTTTATTAACTTATGGGATTTCTTATTTATAAATCATTGTATATGAAATAAGTGATTTGCTTGAGTCTTTGATATATAGAATTTTTAATTAATATATTTTTATATGTTGTTATCTTGTGTTTTTCAAAAACTTCTAAAATGACTAGAAAGATACATTTCTCAGTGATTTAATAAATTGTCATATGCTATACTTCACTTTGGGTGAATAGAAACCCCGTTGACTTGTGGTATCAAAGTATCAATTTTCTATGTAGGGTAACGCATGATGCCGGAGGATGAACAACACAAAAACCTTAGTTAGGCGATGACTGAAATGGGAGTTTGTCATGGTCAAGCTTTAGGTCTTCGTTCGGGATGCCAGAATCACGAGAAACATAAGAATTACCTTAATTTTTTAAGGTGCTCATCATGTATATAAGATTCGTCTTGTGACCTGTCTGGTTGGCACAAAATCAGTAGCCACTATCATGACCCTGCAAACAGGCCTGCCCTTATTCACTGGGTTACCTGGGCTCTTGTTGACCCACTGAGGTTGCTGCTCGAGATGACTTGCAGGCGGCTGTTTTCCTGCATTCTCCTTGGGATGTGCAGTGCTGCTGAGGGTACAGGTGTTGGAAACGGGTTGGTGCTGGCTTGACTGCTGTGCCCCGAACCACAGGCAAGCTAATCCTAGGGGCAGCTCTTCTCCCCAGCATATTGCCTCTACCAGTGGGTGAGGCTTTCCAGGAGTCTTGACCAATGGCAAGTGGTTGAGGGAGGACTGAGGGGCGAGACCTCTCAGATGAGTGGGTGTTGAAAACTCTCTGCTGCTTAGGTAAAGTGATAAGTGCAACTGGGGAATTGGGATTCCAAGGCAAGCTGGTTTCGGAGGCAGAAGCTGCGCTTCTTAACTTTCTCAGTGTACTTCCCTTCCGGGTGTATGGCATAGGAAATAATGGTGGTAACTACTGCCTTGCGAAAGTGTAGCAGGCGACACAATTTGCTACTGTGTAGCACCAAGGGCCACAGTTGCACAGACAGGTGTTATACCCCTTTCTTCTTTTAGTCTGGCCCCGTAGAGAGTGATGGGCAGACTGGTGGGTTGGCTCAATCTGAACGACAGGACCTTTAGGTGTGATTTCCATAGTAGATCAGTTTGTTTATCTCATTCCAGCTCTCTTCTGGCCTCATAAAGAGCGGTGGTGAAGTATGGAATAGTCTGATTGACTGATTCACCTGGTGGAGGAGTTTCTAGTGGTTGAGGCTCTACAGAACTCTACCCAGGGCAAAGTTCGGGTTTCCGTGTCTAATGTGTGGGTGTTTCTCTTTAAAGCACTTTGTCTGCCGGTTTTACTTTGATGGGCTGAAAATTATTTAGGATAACGATACAGTGACACTCAGGAAAATTAGTATGCAGAAAATAGCTTAGAAAACATGTGTTGTATTCTGAGAGAATAAAACACGGTGGCCCTGTAATACCTCCTATTCTAAATTGGATTGACATGGAAGTTAAAACTATGTTCAGCCAGGTGAAGGCAACCTGGTTCTAAGCTGTAAGGGAAAAAGGTAATAATATCTGTTAGATAGTTACTACACTCCCCTTACTATCGACCTGTTGTTCTGAATGGACAGGAGTGGTGACTACCAGAATGGTAAAATTGCTGTTACCGTCTGCTAAGGCATCCTAAAGGGACTGTCGACAACCGTTACCAAGGGGTGGTAAGTAAGGAGCTGTCTGCATCTTCAGGAGCTGTTAATGGTCCTGTCTTCCAGATGCAGGATGGTCTGCGCCTGTAGAAATGGCTTCAGGGGGGAAGGGATGTCTTTAACTGGTAGCTGATTCCAGCCCTGAAAAGAGCGTTGAAATCTTAGGGTGTACTAGAGAGCACTAACCGCTGGAGGCTTCCTCTAACCCAATCGTGAGTGGTGGAGGAGCATAGACTGAAGTACTGCTGTCTTGCAGAGCTATTTTATACTTGCTGGACCTTGGGGCCTCTGTTCTGAAGGGTGTGGAGGTGATAAGCTCTGCCGCTGGAGTCCACGGTTGAAGATTGCTAATGCAGCACTGTCATCCCAAGTACTGGTGGCGTGCTCCCTTGGAGCTTCGTGGAGTCATCAGTGGTCTTGTGTAGCAGGTTTAGTGACTCAGTAGACAGTACAATCTCACTTCAGGGGGTTTGGCATGATGTCTGCCTGGAGTAGGGTAAACAGTACAAGTTGGTCTACAGTGTCTGTTGTATCATCTCTCATTGCGAGGAGTACCCAGTAGGTATGTGTTCAGCTTCTACCAGTACTGTTTAAATGACTTGCCCAAATGATGAACGTGGTTCAGATGGAGCAAAGTCGAGTGCATGTCAAAGTTGTTCAAATCATCATGCGAGTATTTGTTCTTTATGTTACACACTGATTACTGTTTAGTGTCCACAATCCACTGGTTTTTTAAGGTGGTTCATAATGTTTGTTTTTGGTTACAACCTTGAACAATTAAGGGCAGAAATTTGAAGACATAAACAGTAGAACCCTGTTATGACATTTCTCAAGGGCCCCTAGAAATGTCATCTGTATATAAAGGATAACTTTATAAGATGGTAATATTGTATTGGAAAACATGTTTGTGGACCAAGAGAAGGTAGCTTATTAAGCAGGAAAATGTTACATGAGGGGATATTATAACAGTGTTCCACTGTATGTGTGGATAAAGTGTATTTTAAAGTTCAGTTCGAGTTAGGTGTATTACAGCATGGTTTGGTTCAAGTTCTGTTTAGAAGGTTCAGTTCAAGTTGGCTTTGATAAAAATATTTTAGGTCAAGTTCTAGTTTGGTTCGGTGCCAAAATTTGGGTTCGTCCCACCTCTAACACCAGTGTTCTAATGTTATATTAATGGCTCCTTCCTATTTTCCTATATATTAGTGTGTCCGTATTTATAAACAACACTATCGTTTCTTTAAAACATCGAAAATTGCTAGCCATTGAGGTTCTGTTTTTGTAAGTTGACAAGTAAAATATCAGTGATACTGATATTTATTGATTGGAAATACATGATCATTTGGCAGTATGAAAAAATTCTACTAACAAAGGAGTTCCAGGACAGCGTTCCAATGCATTCCAGCTCCACTATACCCCCGGTTAAGAATAATTTTGGATATCAGGCCAAGTGCATACATTTGTTGTATGGTGCAAAAAATTCTGACTATGATAGATATTCTAAACATATACTACACAGAAAATCAATTATGAATTTAAGAAAGTGCCAAGGTGAACCGTGTCACCTTATATGTAAATAACACAGAGAACACTACCAAAACAATTGATTGGTTATGATAAAATAAGTTATTAATTTGTATTCAGACAAATGAACAATGACAAATGACAAAGGCACATGCAGATATGTACTACTAGTAGTGAAGATAATGTTGAAAAACACAAAAAGAAAAAGAAAAGAAAAAAAGAGGAATTCATAAAACCTGAACAACACAGTAAAGACAGTACAAATTGAACCTGACTAGCTTTTTGCAATAATACCAGATGTGACATTTTGCGAACTGGAATCTGCGTCTGCTCTCATGCATATACTCAGAGGCATAGTCTGTACGTATTTTCCCCACATTTTCTATTTTAAAAGGTTCCCAAAATGTATTAAATTTTTACATGTTCACTGTGTTAGTTATGTAGTACTGAGAAGACATTGTTTTGTGCAGGCAGCCACATAGGTGATAAAAGTAACAGCAATTAAAGTGTACTGTTTTGAGAAAATGTTGTTCAGATAAATCCCATTTGAAATGTGCAGCCATTAGAGAAGTAAGAAAAAGGAAAAATGGAACATCACTAACTCAGAGTAGTACTGCTAAAATAACCATACAACATACTGTGTTTCTCAGGAGGAGTCATCAACAGCATTGATGTCAGGGTAAAAATTTACTAGCTTTAGTTAGTTGACGTTCCACGGATGAGAAAGTGTTTCCTCTGAGCTTTTACTATAGCTGTGCTCAACATTGGATGACCCTAAGCCATGACATGTCACTGGGTTTGTCTGGAGAGACGTCCACCGCTGCCACACATACTTGTTTGCATAGAAGGGATACTCACTCTACAGGAGCCAGCCACCTTCCCTTCATGCTGAGCTACCAGTACACCACTCTGCCACCCAAACGGATAACACTCACAATCTCTCTCACTCCCGCATGTTCTCCCTTGCCTTCTGCCGCCTAACCCCTTGCTTGCCACTGGACAGACAGTATATAAGATGATTCGAGTCCCAGCACAAGTTCATTGGTCATGGGCCTGTGTCGCAGCCACATCACTGTATAACTGAGCAAGTCCACGATCCAGTTCGCTACATGTTGTGGTAATCTCCAGACTGTCAAACACTAGTTGATCTCCCACCAGTGCCGTAATGTTATTGTTACTGTCTTGCCATTTAATTAGCCATGCATTGGCAACTACCATGCCAGCTTTTCTGAGCCTTCAGAGTTACCCTTGTCCCATTCATACGTGCTTCATGTATCCCTACTAATGTACTTCACTTAGGTACTGGCCTTCAAGCATCTGTTTGGGTACAGGCTGGTGTGCACACTATATACTGGTAACAGTAAACAATCACACCCCAAACCTGGGTTTCACTCTTCTCAATCTGAGCCTGCTGTGTTTCAAAACCTTTTATCCTGCACCCTCATTTATACTAAGGGAGAGGCATGGGTGTGCTACACCCTTCCCAATGCCCTTCAGGCTGAAGGCTAGTGTAGCATTGCCTAGGGCAATGTGTCTAGGGCATCAATCTTTACTGCCAGGGATTCACTAGACTGAACACTCTTTCTGCTCTTTAAGGGTGAACCACGATGGGGAGATTGGGATGGAACAAATAGGGACTGAGATTGTGAACCTTCTTTGTGGCTGTGGTATCGAGCTATATCCTGTTATTCCAGAATATCCAAGAAAGGGCTGCAGGCCTGGCAAGGCACCAGTCCTGGAGAGACACCGGCTCTCCAGGAGGCCTACCCAAGCCTACCCAAGCATACCCCCCCTGCTATTTCCACTGGTACACGTCATAGTGACCCTAGCTTCAGCTCACAGGACACCTACTATCTCCTCCCTTCTCTTTCTCAGTAAATCCACATACCACAATGAAGATCTAGGAGCCAGAAGACCACCTGGAAAGCTCAGATTGAATCAGAGTATCGGGAGGGAGACCTGGGGAATTCTTTAGTATATACTGAACTGAGGGCAGAAGAAGCTATCAAGAAGGTCACATGTATTGGCTGGATGCCAGATTGGAGCTGACAGGCTGTACCTGGGTTAATTCCAGGTTACTTGCCAGGGTGTTTTTCGGTACCTCGAGCCATTTCACTCTTGCTGCCGACTCCACCTTGGCCAAAATCCATTGTAACCTGCCTGCCTGTCCCAATGCCGACCATCAGGAAGCTGCAGTTTCAACCAGCCCCACCTAAGCCTCCCTCACCTAAGCCTCCCCCACCTAAACCTCCCCCACCTAAACCTCCTCCACCTAAACCTCCCCCACCTGAGTCACAAATACAAATTATGTGTGTTCCGTCCAGACTTGTAACAATAACCATGTCCAGGCAGTCAGAAAACCATGTAAATAGGCCGCTAGTTCCATGGCCCAAAGGGGAGAAGGGCTTTGAGGTGTACATCTAGTTGGTGAGATGCCATAATATTTATTTGGCATGGTCTTTCTCCACAATTAAAAACCTAATTTCAGCACTCAAATGATTGCCTATAATTTTAGTCACAAACACATAGCTTAATTTATTGTAATGGCTGGATAATATTGGCCACAAAATGTGGCATTTGCTTCTACTGCAACTATCTCCCAGACGAACCTTGATTTGCAAATTTGCTGATAATAGTAAGCAATATAAGATAAGCCTGATATAACTAGGTCGACTGTATCACAGGTTTTCGTATAACCCGAGACAAACAGTGTCCTCTAACCTAAAAATTAAACATTAAAGGAAGACGTGAAAAGGTTTTCTGTAACATTATGATGGTATTTGCTTACTGACTCCCAAATGTGCATTTATTATAGTTTACTGCCGGCTATATTCTGTTCTGTCTGCTGTCAATTCCATCCATATGATGAAGTGCCTCAGTGAGCAAAAGCTTCCTCAGTACATAATAAACTGAAAATAATTTACCAAATGAAAAAATTAAATAGATATCTAAGTGTTTCAGATGACAGAATAGTCAGAATAGATAAACAAGGAATATAAACTAAGAAATTGTGTTAAGTAGCAATGTGTCAAACTTTATAATACAGTTAATATTAATTTTTGGTTTTTTAATGGGGGCAGTTTGATTGAATGGGATTTTTTTTTTTTTGTTTTGCTATATGGTTTATTACACATTTTATAATAAATGGTACGTTTAAAATAGTAACCATGTTTGTATTTTTTGGCAGGTGATGTACCCAACCTATTTGATAAGGATGAATATGAAAAGGTAATTAATGCTATGCGCATTCCTGCTTTAAAGGTGGGGATTGATGAAAATAATCGTGACGCCATCTTCAAATATTTTATCACCCGTGTTAGGATGAGACTTCACCTTGTAATATGCATGAGTCCTGTTGCTGATGATTTTAGGTAAGAACATAATTTGTTCTCTAACATAAATTAATTTTATTTTTCAGGCTTTAATGAGGCACTGTTTTGAACAGAAAGGAATGAGGGGTGGCACTATGTGACTTGTAACTCTCATTGTGTATTTTTTTTTTTTGTTGTTTGTTTCTTCATGAGGTACTGTTATACAAATAAATGTAAAGATTTTGTAATTCAAAACTATAATAGCTGTTAAGTAATGTGTGCAAGTTTCTTGGGTTATTTTATTTGTATCTCTCCTTTTCTGAAAAGATACATGCTAGGTGGAAGCATCACCATAAACACAAGCAATTTGACACCAGCCTTCCAATACGCACTAATAAATGGAGCGGAAGATATGTTACCTTCTCCCTATGTCCACTTACTGGTAGTTCAAGCCCCCTTACCCCACAATGCTTCATATTTCTAACATTTAGGGTATCTGCACACTAGGCAACCAGGCCGCATGACCTGCGGTTGCCACAAGCAGAAAACACAACAGCGTGTTGCTGTGACTGGTTGCGACAGCCATACAGTTCAACACTGAATGTAGAGTAAGCAGCAGCAGTTTTCATTAACAGGAAATCAACAATGGGAGGAAGAATAAATTCTCTTTTACAAACATATTATCAAAATGGTTTGTGTGCAATATTTTACCATGACAGAGAAGACAATATTAACTTTTTTTTCTTTACACAAGGATGCCTGTATAGTCCTTTGACGATCCAATGATCTTCTGCTTGCATTAAAATACTTGCTGAAAAGGTTGTTTACAACTATGAGTGAAGTGGAGTGGAGAGATTTTGGCTCTTATCATTGAGGTCTTGAGAGCTGATGAGGGTAAAGTGAGGTGAGTATGGAGCAACGCTGGGATGCAAAAGCAAGGGAATGGGAGATCCCTGAGAAAATTCACTGACCAGTGGCATAATCTATTACAATTCCCACTTACGATAATCCGGGAGCAATCCCGCCCTGGTGGTAGGTGAGTAATCTGAACACAGCACCAACGCAGCCTCTACATCAATGATGAAGGCTATATGGACAAAACTGAGAGTGCTCTATTGGGATGTTTGGTCGCTTCTTTTCTGCTACACTAGTGGTGTGTACCATTGCATTTTGGGTAAACATCCACTTGCAGCAAGTCTAGTGCGAGGGCACCCTTATGTTTTTGGCAACTCCTGCTCTTTACAAACTACCCATTCCCTCATTCTGCTACAGCACATCTATACTACAGTTCTTTCTCACCCGGTCTTCACCTGTTAAAGTGTTTACTTTTTACCACCTCCATATAGTCTGCCTAAATAACAGCCTCATCCTCTCACCATGTGCAATAATTGTATCAAAATTTTTATTGATCATCACGTGACTTACAGACACACTTGATTCCTTTCCTTGCCACATGTAAATTTCCTACAGCTAGTACAACTATCAGATGGCTTGGTAACTAAAGGCCACCACTAATAAAATATGTGCCCCTTGCCCACATAGGCCTACTGCTGCTGGGGAGGAGACGTCTGGAGTATAGATGGTGCTGAAAGATATTATAATCATGTTTTATCATTGTGATTTGTTTAAGAATCGTGGCAAGCAAGTTATGTTATCGCCCTGAGGGAGAATCTCGTACAAAGCATAGCATTGTGTAGTAAAACCTCGTTAATTTGAAGTAGATTAATTTGAAATCATATATAATTAGAAGTGTGTATTTCCCCCCAAACGGAAGAATAGGATTTTATATGCTTTTATATTTTGTTGATTTGAAATTCGCCTTTTATATAATTTGAAGTTGGATTTCATCCAAAAGCGTATGTGGAGTTCAGATTAATTAATCAAAGCTATAACAATTATGATAATAAATATGTGTCGCCTACACTGTTGTGGGTACGTGCACGTAAACCAGCAATGAGAGGCGGTGCGGTAATCAGCTAACGCAGCCACTGCCGCCGCCCACCGCAGTGATGTCATTGATCCTGCCAGAGTTTTCAAGTCTGTTGACTGGTATTTGTAGCCTCTTCCGCCCATTGAATAGGTGAAAAGATGTGACAGTGCCACAGACTACGTGAAGTTAGGGAGCGTAGGACATAGAAAATTCCAGGCTGCTTGTTGTGACAGTTGGAGAGAGAATGGAAGCTTGGTGTGGTGTGGAAGTGACTTAATGATGGAGAGTGATAAGGAGAGTAGTGGTGTGGGCGGCGTGGCTAAGGGTAGGGATGGCGGACAACTGGGGTGGGTAGACTGTAAATGTTGGGGGGGGGGGGGGATGAGTAAAGAAGAAGTAAGCAAGCATCCTTTTCAGAGGCCAGACCCAGCTTAGCGAGGGGGTGCTGCTTGACACAAAAACTGCACGGCACTTCTCTTCAGCGTCCGGCCGGCTGGCCAGGTAGTATGGGATTGAGACAGCATTTGCCGGAACTGTATTCATAGTAGAGGGAGCGAGAGGATTTTGGCTACCACGGCTGCAGTTTTTAACCAAACTTTACCATTTTTTTTTTTTTGTTTTTATATTTTGGAGTACCATTTAAAGGCAACATTTACAACCACCCCTTTATTTTACTGCATGTTCACATATAATTAATGACCAAGATAATTGCAAACAAACATATTTTGGGCTATTTCCTTCAAATTTTTGCCTTTTTTAAACCAAAAATTTAATGGTTCCCCAAAACAAGGTTGTAACTTCAAGAGGGTAGTTATTCCTGAGGCTATAGTTATGTTTACTTTGGAAAGGGAAAATGTGCATTTCTTTAATACACATAAACAATCTTTTTTTTAAATTCGATAATTCAAAGTCGAAAAATTAGGTTCCGAGCACTTTGAATTAACGAGATTTTACTGTAAATGTATACAAAAGAATCCAGAAGTTTCTTAGTGGTGGATAAAACCTCGCTCTTCCCTCTTGAGGGGGTTTTTAAGAATTTATAATCTATTGTGGTAACAGTTGTAAGTGGGGTCCACACAATAACCATTCAATAGTTGCAATGTTACGCTGTAGTTCAGACATTACAGGTGCCCATTATGTAGTAGTGCAGATTAATGTGCAGCTGGTACTGCCATCAGTAGCAAGAAGAAAGAGTGATTGGAGAGATGTGCTCATAACTCACAGCTGTAGAACCATTGGTGTGCATAAATCTCAGGTTGGTTGATGACATCATATTCCTGATTTAGAGGTCTCAGAATGACTTTGTATAATGAGCGTAAGACACAGCCTATACTGGCAAAAGTAGTAATGCCAGGCTGGGTGCTACAAACAACCTGCTTACTGGACGTCATTAATTTTGTTTTCTTTGCGAATGATGTAAAGAAACAAGCATGAGGGTTTGCTGATAATGCCACTATTGAGGATTGATTGATGAAAGTGTGCACAGTGACTATGGTTACCAAATTGCTGTGCTACAAATCATTAATTTCAGCAAGTTAATGGCAAGTATACATTGATAGAAAACCTGACTGATTGTAATGCTGCATAAACCTTAAAGGCCTTGGGTGGCATATATAGATGTTTTGTGTTTGTGTGTGCATGATGCTTGTGTGTACATATACGTATATGTGTATACGTTTGTGGTAGAGTGGGATGAAAGGGAGACAGAAACAGATACAGGCAGTCTAGAAATAATACAGTGGACTCCCTTTCTACCGGTTTTTCAGGAGACTGTCAAATATTTCCATATATCCAAGATTTCAGTAGATGTGGGTTCTGTCATGTACATCAATGAAATACAACTTCTGCCCTTATTAAACTTAATGTTGAGTATAATGAGAGCTATTTGTTATTATTTAATAAAGTTTAACTAACAAACACATTAAAAATATGAATTTTTGTATAAAGCATTATTGTTTTAGTAATGCTGTAAATAATACATCAAAAAACATTTCACCTCAACTCGTTCAAGTAAAGAATTTAACATCACAAAATACCATATATAATTTATTGTTACCTACCATCAACTGCAAGCCAACTCAAAACTTTCAAACTCTGTGAAGATGTTGACATTGAAAGCAAGTCAAATTTAAATGTTCCATGCACACTTGATCATCTGAAAGTGCGCAAAGAGTTTATCAATCGGGCAGTGTATTCATGGCAAGTGAGATGGAGAAGGGAAAGCCCAGTGGCGGTAGGAGTGAAACTATCTACCCGTTCCCTGGCAAACCGGTCGGCACCCAGAGGGAGGGCATAAGGCCGCTGCACTGGTTGCTACGTAACTAGCTCCCTCTCCGCCATTTGAGTAAGGGGAGGAAGCGAGCTTTTCCATTTATTACTGAGGACAGTCGAAGCGTGCACAATCCAGGCCCAGATCACATATCTACACTATAGCAATCTTAAATTTACGTTGGCGATGTCGTGCTCATGTGGCAAATGTATAGTTCAAGTAATTAATATTATTTCATTTAAGATAGTGATTTTGAGACAGAGATGAACAAATTACGCAATTAAAATTTATTTGTTCCCGGTCTTCAATATTTAATAGTTCAAAACCACATCCCTGTACACTTAACACCTGTCTTGAGTTATACTGCATGCAGGGTCGGTACTTACATATTAATAGATGACAGTAGGTGTAGAATAGGCCCATACAAAATATCAGTTTATTGAAAATATGCATGTGTTTTACACATGGTTATACAAGTCGCTCAGTATTCTAACAATTTTTGGTGTCTCAAGTATACACTTCTAGACATATTTTATTTTATTCGTGAAGCTACTGTCCAACGAATTGAATTAATATTCTGTTTAAAAATTGTGTTTATTTTACCCCAGAAATTTTACAGGAAAAAACTACCTTTAATCACAAAAGAAAATATATTTACAAAAAAAAATTTACTCCTTACTAGGTGAAAACCTTAGCTTTTAAATACTAGTATTGCTAGGTGCAACTATTTTGAGCAGTTGGTAATCTTGATAATATTTTTGTGATCTGATTAACATCGCATAAGCCTGGCTGGATTGACCAAGTTAGAGGTCAGACCCAGCGGAGTACTTGTACACTCTGTGGTGCAGTGTGTTTTACAGTATAACTGTGCATTATTAAACTGAGATCACATCATCTGTTTATTGCCGAAACAATAAAAACACATAACCAGCCTGTACACTGACTAGGGCTTGGAGTGATGCCTATTCTCGGAAGACACAAATGTGCAGGGGGTGAGGGTAATGCCAATAGCTGGTACTTGGACTCGTGAATGCTGTGATAATGTGGGTAGCCGGGAAGCTGTGGGAGGCTTCGGTGTGCTGTTGGGCAGCATGATGTTCTAAGCTAAACAATATTTTAAAACTGTTCTTCTTTCTCTTTTCCTTCTTAAAGAAATTACAGTTATTAAATTTTTCATGTCTGAAGACTATTTCTGGTTTTCTATTTCCTTTCACCGCTGAAGTCTCATAGAAGCAAGTTGCAGATGGAAAGTCAGTAGTACACAAGGTCATTGTGGAAGCAGTGTGGTGTGTGATATGCGTTCCAGTACTCCCCTTATCGCTCCCACACATCCTGGTCTTGGACATGTAAAATACGTCTTGGTCAAAGCACCCTTAACAACAGATGCACCAACAGTGTTTTGTGTGCTCCATTTTATTAATTTTTTCGGAACACAAACATGATGTGGTGTGTGCGTGCACCAGCACTTACTTGCAGCAGGCAGCCACACCAATACATCAGCATGCATAAATGACTCAAGTTTTGTCTGACCCGCATACCAGTGGTGCTGTTGATGCGGCCTTATTTTTGGGGTAAAATTTCAAGAGCTACATGGTTAAAAATATGTACTACAAATTATAGTGTTCGTAAACTTCTGCGATGTTGACACCATTTTCAAAGGGTAAAAAGAGAAATGCATTAAGCAAAAACATATTGCCCAAATTTTTTTTTTATCTCAGATAACTTAATTCTAATTATGTAATTCGAAGTTAAACATTTTGAATTATATTGGTTTTATTGTACTTGCTCCCAAAGTACTATTACTGCCTCTCTTGAGAGGTTTCCAGCCAGTAGTAGGCAATTTTGGCACCTTGGAATGCAACAGCCAAAAAAACGCCCACGTTGCCATTTCAAAATTATTATCAATCCCATAGTAGCTGTTTTCAAATCTCTAGCAAGCTCAGTATAGCAACTGGGATTCATGTCCCAGGCAGATCTTCCATTTACTTGAGCCTGCAGTACAGCCTTTACCATCAAATGACACATGCATTAGTAACAATACTCCACTAGTACTGTAACAGTTTGTTGCCCAATCCCCTTCCTAGATACCAGAATATGTCCCCAACATAGCTTGCTCTGTTCAACCCAGATGAGAAATAGTAACAGACACCCAAAGCATATTTCAGAAAAATTACTTGAAATCCTTTAAAGTTCCTACTAAATACTGAGAAAGCAATTGAAATTGTAACAATAGATGGAAAAAAGAAACTGGCAAACTTAGCACACATGATACCAGCATGACACTACTATATATAGTTTAGTCCTGGCCTCACCTATCAAAGGTTCTACAGAAAACCACTTGGAAACTTTATTATACATCATGACATTTATTGTTGCATCGTACTTATTCTAAAAGCGTATTGAAGGTAAATAAGGTCCAATTATCTGTAGTGCATGTTTGTGTCTTTTATCTATTTTTCTTTCATAATTTTTTGAAGAATTCAATGTAGACCTATATTTACACAGTGTTGAAAAAAACACAAAGTACTATAATCTTGAAATGTGACATAATGTAACAGAATTTAATACTACTCAAGTTGTGCAGAAAGCAATGAGTGAGTCGAAAGTAAAGAGAAATAATACTGCAGCATAGCACATAACATACAGTGCAATATGGTCTGAGTTTACTTTTTCTCTGCAGAAATGAGGCATTTCACATTAATGGAAGAATTATATTTCAACAGTTACAAGTCATCACTTCAAAACTGTACTCGAATGATCTAAATATGACTGCAAATATTGTCAAAATTGCAACCAAATAATTTATGTAAAAATATAGTGTAGGTTATTAAAAACTGTATCAATATAAATCCAAAAAAATACTTAAAATCAAAATCAAAATTAAATAGCAAAATCATGTCATCAATAAATATAAATTGAAACAAATCCAAGCATAATCCAAAAACATCATACAGTAAAAGCTGTATCTAACAATTAGCAAAACTCCTCACAAATGTTAATAGGAACAAAAATGTTGAAACAGGCAGGGAAGAGATGGTAAGTAGAAGCAGATTTATTATTTTTCTTTGCCAGTTACAACACGCATCTTTATTGACAGTGGCTGGTGCTATCGCCATGGGCAGGACGTTGAATATACCATGTTGCACGTGTGTATGACTGACAAGTACAGCATGGGAAAAGGAACTGCAGTAGCAGAGGATGCACTGTGAAACAGCTGGCAGGTCTATGACCTTCCTCACACATAACCTTCTAGTAACAATATAGTTTAATGACTTTTCAGTTCGCTTTTATTTTCACCTTGTGATGCAGCACATAAGAGTAGCAGCCTTACAGCTTTTATTTTACGACAATTTTTTTAATTAATTTTTTTATTTTCTTACAGTTCCTCAAAATATATCCATATGAATGAGGTGTCTGTATGACCCAGATGCTGTAAAGTTGGGTTTTGAGTGTAAACATATTTAGTTTAACACTATGGTGTTAGTGTGTAAAAAAAAAATTTATAGTTCTAAAGCCATTTCATATCATACTGATTTGTGTGCTGCGTAGACGGAGGTGCAGAATGTTCCCATCTCTTGTAAACTGCTGCACTATTGATTGGTTCATGGAATGGCCACAGGAAGCTCTGCTCTCAGTGGCACAGAACTCACTTCAGACAACAAGTGAAGAACAACTTGCTGACAGCCTAGCCCAAGCATGTGTATTTATGCATGAGGTATGAGAATAGTTTCATAAAGTGAAAATCTTTGCCAATTTGCATTACATGTTGGTTCTGTTAGTGCTTAGGAGATATGTATTGTTTTGTAATCCTTCAGACTCCATTTTAAAGTTTTGCCTTTTTATATTCACTTATATGTGGCTGAGCTATGAGACATGTTTTTGTTCATGTTCTAAGTCATGATTTTAGGTAGTAAATGATAGAATTATATATGTTAAGGTAATAACAAGATTATTGAACTCTCACTTATCTTCTCTCAATTTAAATTTGTCTGTTGATACAGTATCTCAAACTACAAAAACAGGCTTCATTCATTGGACACCATGTCATGCCTCAGTTCCTATTGCTTTGGGGCATATGTCACTGGAAAGTTGCTGTTTGTAGGTTAAGTCAGAGTTTGATGCAGTTGTACTAACTTGTATACCGGATACAAAAATAATAATTGTTTAAATTTTATGTGCACATCTATTGTTGCTACATTCACATTAATAGTGGTGTGGGTGGTTGTGTCAGGTTTAAAACTGATTATGGCAATGAGCAAATTGGTGAGCAACATGACACATCTTAAAATGTTGAGCATTGTTCAGAAACCTGAAATAGAATATTTTGACTATAGGGCTCTTGTTATAAAGCAAGGAAATTTAAGGATGAAGAAAAGTGAAGATGGTATAAACACTCTGCAGACAAAAAATGTGTGTATTAAATTTATGTATGTCAAACAAACCTAGTCAAGGCTGTTCACTGTAAAGCAAGCACTTTCAAAAGCTCTGCTAAATTTCTACTTTCATCCCGTTGGTCGTGTATCTTTCCGCATACCTATCAATATAAACAATGCCATGTGACTTTCAGCTGGTGTTTACATCAGCTGAATGATATGTTTATGGTATTCTCATTAAATAATAAACAAACAATAATAAATCAGTACTATAAACACACACACATTAGTTTCAGGAAATAATATGCCTATCTGTTTGTGAATGTTGATTGATGTACGTGATTCTTTTTCTGCTTAAACGCAAATTAATGCCTTATACTATGGTCAACAGAACAGGAGAAGATTTAAACATTCTTTTTCCTATTATAAAGAAAATGCCTAGACGTTTCGAATGTTCTCATTTAAAAATGGTGAATAACTGATATGCTTGCCCGTTAAAGAAAGGCACACTTTTAAAGAATATGGTGAATTTACTCCTTCATACAGAAGACGGCATCCCTAAACAACTGTTAAATGAACAAAGAATTATGTTTAGCAATATTTACAAGTAGAATTATATTTTATAAATACCTCACAAATCAATAATTTAATAGAAGACTATGCGCAATTGAAAATGCTGGCCTTTGCTATTACATTAAGAGTAACAAAAACAACTGTCATGAAACTCTGTGGCTGAACATAATTTATCCAAAAATTTTTGCAACATATTTCCACAGTAATATTTGTCACTTATGAAAGTTTCGTGAAAATTTGGGCAACCACGCAGTTTTTAAAGCATATAACACTAACATTTGTAAAGGCCTATCACTTAGTTTTTACCCTGGAGTTGAGATATTTGGGTATCTCTCAACATTGATGTCTTTAGAGCTGATGAAGGTGAAATGAGGTGAGAATGGGGCAGCATCAGAATTCAAGGGTATGGGAAATGGGAGTTCCCCAAAAACACCTGCCGACTAGTGATTTCGCCCAGCATGATTCCAACTTGTGAAAATCCGGGAGTGACCCGGCCAGGGATTGAACCTGGTTTCGTCTTGGTGAGAGATGAGCAGTCTAACTACTTAGCCACCACAGCCTAAAAAAAGGAGGGAAATTATTTCTGAATATATGGTGTTACTACAGAAACACTACATGTCGTATGGCTGCAAACAATTACTAAATGAGATTGTATGGTACACATTAGTAAGTGGCTGCAAAATTAGTATATTTTCAGCCTTTGTAGTTGGGACAAATCATGCATTTCTGATCTTTCTTGAAAGGGTATTGATAATAAAATCAACACTTCATCAGGCAAAAGTAATTAATCTGATGGTTGCAGTAAGCCTGATGCGTGACGCTTCTTTGACATAGTTATAATCATGACTTCGCCTCATCAGTGTGTATAAGCACTTCACCACAGGCAGTGTTTGACCCTAAACAACTTGCTACGAGAGCCTACATATATGTCCCTGGTTACTAGGGCACCCATGGACACGTCAGCCAAGATTGTTCGCCCTTATGTCAGACGTCACGCTGACCCTTCATATGAGATTAAGACTAGTCAAGCAGCAGAGTTAAGCACCTAAGCTCGCACATTTCAAGTCAACCCAGCATTACAGAGCCACTTAGTTCCACAACGGACTAGAGAGCGAGAATCTGCCCTGGAGGGAGAGCTCGCCGCCCGCACCCCTGCACCGCAGATGAGCCCGCAGGCAGGTTGAATATATGTCCCTGCTCTGCCCAGAAAAGCCAGTTGTTCTCCAGCTCTTCAAGAGCTCATCTCCTAGAGCTCGCTCCACCACCTCGTGTGCTGGGGTTCTCTGCTGATACCAAACGTCTTCGCGACCTACCAGAAGCTTTACAAGAACTTCACCATCAACCGTCGAAGAAGTCTTCAACCCTTGTGAACTGCCAATACCCTTCTGGTAATATTATTCACACTAACCTTTTGGTAGTGGCCACTGAATCCCCTTCTGGACAGCGGCATTGAGATAGTTAGGAACAGTTGTTATAATAGCTACCTTGCTGCATCTGATCTTATTCAGGTCATACCCAGGTCCCCTTCACCTGGTTTATGTAGTTTACTTCCGGTCAGTTCTTAGTTAGTTAGGAGGTAGTATGGGCCACCATGTTTATTCCTCATGGAATAAATATTTTTTTCTCTCAAAACTATGTGTGCTCATTTCTAGGGTGACTGATTTTATTGTCTGTAGACGTCAGCCTGCCAGGGTAAAGCAGGAGACATCTTTGACAAACCAATTATCAAACCTAGTGAAGGACTGTGGGCACACGTATGTCATAAATACACCCGGTCGACAGCCACTCGTACTGTGCACCTGGTGCGCAGTAAGGTAGAGCCATAACCACGAGCAACACAATCTACAAGGCAGTTAGTCAGCCAGCCCAGCCTTCACTCTGTCCACCGCTTTGAACTGTTGCTGGAGGGAGTGCTTAACTGGTTCTGGATGTCTGTGCACCTTTGGACCCACACCCATCATCATTGTCGGATGCTCAGAGTAAATCCACAGCTCTAACCACTGCACCAAGTGTCACTGGTTGGAGTAAACAGGTGTAGCTCTGTGTTAGCTCAGCCTGGGCTTTGTTTCTACACCTAGCTACTGACCATCGTCACTTGCTTCCCCTTGATGAGACAGACTATTCTACGTACTTGTTAATGCTGTATACCCATATGAGTGGTACGAAGTAGCAAGATAGGAAGGTAGCTTACTGCCATCGAAGCCAAGGGGAGCTATAACCCATCCCCACCTGCACTTGGCAGCATAACCCTACAGGAACGAGCTCAAGCTGCACACCACCTGGAGAGGCCTTGCCTCCCAGCTCCCTCCTCATCCTTATTTACTTTACTTTACTTACTTACTTCCTCTACATGGATAGGCTCTTAGCCTGTTCCGATCTCAGATTTCAGACTAGCTCTTCATGGGTCAGCCACTATCTCTTCCAGTAAGATGGTATTCCAGGGCAAGCTGAGGAAATCTGTCGTTATCCATCCTTAGAAGGTGGTCTTTCCAATTTACCCTTTTTTGGGAAATTCTATCATTCAAAGAAAATGTATTCAGTTGTTGTCTAATTTCTTCATTCCTTCTTCTAGCCATCAGGGAATATCCTATCACTGATCTAAGGAACTTCATTTCTGATGATTTTTTTTTTCTATATTGTACTTTATTTACCCATGTTTCACTACCATACATCAGAGCCAGTACAGCCATTGTTTTATAAAATTTTAGTTGGGTCTCCTATCGGACTTTACCTTTCAGTGTTCATTGAATCGTTCCACACACATATATTGAAATTGGTGAAGCTTCCTGTTCGCTTCATTATCTTCGTTAAAGGATAATTCACAACCGAGGTAAGTAAAACTGGAGACTTGTTAAATCGGTTGATTGTCAATCACTATTTTAGCTCTGATAGGATATTTCCCTTCCAATGCCCTAACTTTGGTTTTTGTACAAAATAGTTTCAAGTTGTAATCTTTACTGACATCATTTAATATATGCATTGATTATTGAAGTCCATCTTAATTTTCCTGTAGAAAAAATTTATCCATCTGCAAATAACATAGTACAGTATTAATATATGTGTTATTACTTATTTTTATTCCATGGTGAACCTTTTACTTCCATTTCCTAACTATTTCATATATATATATATATATATATATATATATATATATATATATATATATATATATATATATATATATATATATATATATATATATATATATATATATATAAAATGAAGATGAAGAGTGTTGGAGAGAGAGTACTACCTTGGCGAACTCCTTGGTTAATTTATATTTCTTATGTTAATTTATATTCTAAATCTAATGTAATTTTTGTCCTTTTATACATGTTGGATAACTTTTATCCAATGTTTTGGATAACCATTCTTTGTCATTATATTCCATTATTGCTCCCTATTTAACTTATTGAAGGCATTTTCATAATCGACAAAAGCGATATAAGTATTTAAATAAAATTCCTATCTCTTCTCCAGTATTTGTTTGAGGCAAAATATATCTATACAGGATCTTACTTTTCTAAATCCACATTGTTCTTCCAATAAAAGAGCATTTGTTATTACCTTAAGCCTGTTGTTTATTATTTTTGCATACATTTTATATCCAGTATTTCACAAACTAATTCCTTGATAATTATTACATGAACTTTTATCTCCTTTCTTGAAAATTGAAATGACTTTTGCCTTTCACCATTCTTCTGGTATGATTCTCCTTTTACATCATATATTAATTAAATATCAATAATTGAATTTTAGAATCATTCCCCCATATTTAATCAGTTCTAAATTAATTTTATCTAGCCCTGGAGCTTTTCTATTTTTAAATGATTTCAATACTGCATAAAGTTCCTCTATATCTATAAGATCAATTGCTTTAATATCAGTATTATCTTTACCTTCTTCCTTTTCTTTCTCTCTGTAATTTCCATTGTACCATAATTCTTTATATTGCTTTATCCACAATTCTTCTTCAATTATATTTGTGTTAGCAGTTTCCCGTTCCTCTTTGTTAAGGTGTTCAATAAGCGTATAAGCCATAGCTTGTCTGGCACGGACATTGTCTTCTATTGAACTTATTGATCTGTCCCATGATTCTTGTTTCAACTTCTTAACAATATTTCTTCTTCTTTTATACTCATTCTCATTTTCTGCGGTTCGATCTTGTATCATTTTTAGATATGATTTCTGCATTTTTTAACTACTTATGAAACTTCTTCATTCCATATTTTCAGTCCTGTTTTCCTTCGGAATTTCTTTTTCTTTCCGATGGCTTCATCTGTTGCTTTCAATATTGCTGATGTTATAATTTTCCATTCTTTGTTGACATCATTACTTGTTGGGTTTCCAAGTAAATAGTTGTAATCAGTTTTGCTATAGCTTTCTTATTCCTTCATCTTGTAACAGATAAATCTTATAAACTTCTTGATCATTTTAAAAAATATTTTTGTTCAACCTTTTCCTCCATTTAGCAAGAATTCTTATTTTTGAGATGACAAGGTAATGATCTGAATATACATTACTACTTCTATGCACTCGGGTGTTTACTACATTGGGGTCTGATTTTTTATTGACCATCGCATAGTCAGTAATAGATCGTTGTCCTCTCGCTGTCCATGTAAAATTATGAATATCCTTTTTCTAAAAAAACATATTGGTAATTTTTAATTGATTGTACGATGCAAATTCTGTCAATAATTTACCTTTTTCCTTTAATGTGGATTCGCCTCTATTTCCCATTACTTCTGGAATTGGGCTGTTTTCTAGCTGAGCATTAAGGTCACCAGCTACTATAGGGAAATCACTTTTGCAGATTTCATCTGTCTCTATTTGAAGGTTTTCATAAAATTGTTCACATTCTTCTCGTTTGATTTCTTCTGGGGCTTATACGGCGTTCAAAGTTAGGTTTCCTCTCTCTACTGTCAATCTAAGAATCAAAATCCTTTCTTTTCTAATGGTGTAGCTAATTTTTTTATTTTTCCATTTTCTATCCACTAATATTGCTACTCCTACTGCAGCTTTTTCTTCTCGTGCGACTCCACTATAAATCATAGTATATTTATCAATTTCTTTTATTCCTTGCATTTTCTTTTTTGTCTCAAAAAACAGCAATATTACTTTCCTTTCTATATAGCTCTCTATCAAGATCTTCTTCTTTATTTTTATACCTCTTAAATTCCTCGTTCCCTATGTCAAATTATATTCAATTCTATACTTATTTCAGGTCCTAATCAATACCACCGGAAAACCGCACCTAATCGTCACCAATTTTCATCATGACCCTACTGAGCTTACTGCTCATCCAAACAGTACAGGGGACGCAACCAGCAGTAATATAGTTGCTCTTAATTCACCCTCACAACTCATTGCTCAGCATGACATTAGCAGATCAGAATCTTAGCTTATGCTGGCCACGAGAACAGTAACTACAGTATAACTTGATCTGCCAGTGTTAATAGTGAAGGGATTCCCAAAGGAAGGCGAAGGGGGGAGGGAGGTAATAATCTACATGATGTGACAGTGTGATGAAATTAAGCACAAAAAGATTTAGGTTCATAAAATTTTTCATTTACAAAGTAATCTTTTCTAAAAAAAAAATCTATTATATAATATAGCAGTAATTCTTGATTTTAATAATCATAGATATATGTGTTTTGTGTATGTTGAGCAATAGTATAAGGGTGTATAGAATATATTTTTTCAGTAAGAAGAGAGTGGTCTTTCATTATAACTGTGGTCTACAAAGTTATTTTTTATGGTGGCAAATCCTGGTCAGTCATGCAGTGTAATTGTGTGCTCTCTGTGTTATATGCACACATATTTAAGAATTTATACAAAATAAATACATTGTTATAAAAAAATCATAGCCACAAAAAGTATTTTCAGTCTGAATTCTTACACCTTTTATTCACATTCCCCCTTTTTCCCTCTGAGCCTTGATATCCAGTTCTCATCTCCTCCAAACTGTTAAACTTCTTCATCCATTCACTTTTTTTTATTTGATTACATATGTATATTCTCATTATTTACAGAGGAGTATTTCTCAACATCATTCCTATTGAATTTAACTTCATAAGTCATATTTTGTATTCAACATTTTCTTGTGCAATTATTGGCGCATGACGCCCTGTCGACTAGATGAACACCACATCAGGTTGAGGTGGGGTTTTTATCGGATGCTAGGTCAGACACAACCCTATTCTTGCCGGCGTTCTCATTTTATTTAGTCCCTACATTGTACCGCTGCTTTCCCAGTATAGAGATCTAGTATAGTAGCTTTCCGGCAGAGCACAAAGTCAGATTCTGCCAGTGCAATCTTACTTTTCAGACTGTTTCTTGGGTTGTATACCTGGGCGACTGAGACTACTGATACTGTGGTGAGTTACTGGCAGAACGAATGTGCATATAGATGCTGCGGTTGTTTGATGTGTTATTGTGTGGGTGTTGTTTGTTCGTTTCAGTGGGGACAGTGTAATAGGCGTGAGGTAAGCGTTTGAAGCAGTCAGCTGCTGTTCATGCTGGCTGAAGTACTCCACGAACCACAGGTGTATATCTTGACTTAGGCAGGTTGGAGGCTGGAACAGATCCCGTGGTATATCCAGTGTGACGGGGACGAGCAGGTGTCGCAGAGCTTGGGCTTGATCCTTAGGGTCAAGCTGTCCTATCGTGGCGACAAGGGCAGGAGTAAGCTCTTGTAAGCACCCAGAGTAATTTTGTCCATGTTTTACCTTTTCCTTAAGACCACTATGTCTGGAATGAGGCATCTGGAGTTTACAACACACACTCAAATCCGTGAGGCCAAAGGCACGGCTCATGTCTCTCTATAGAGTCGAGCGACGTAAGCGGCTGCCGACGGGGGGACACCCTGTTTCAGCACTTCATGCAAAACTGCAGTAAATGAGGAATGTCAGGCCTCACTGTCTGCAGTCCCTGCACGTGGGTGTTTGCTTCATGCCATCTTTCCAATTCAGGGAACGTCTCTTCCAGCAGAAAGGTGCAGTGTAAAAAAATGAGCACAGAACTGACAAACTGGTCTGAAAACCATGTACTTGTGGTAAATCTCCACCATTCTACCTACTGGAGTATGTATAAGGGCTGGCCGTAGCTAGAGCTTGTAGGTTTAGGAAAGCATGCATTGGCTCAAATGAGTAGTGTTCCCGGGATCACCTGCATTTCTCTCAAGTGTGAGGTCAACCAGGAAAGTTGCAATGTCTACAGGAATGTGATACTCAATGATTGGGATTCAACTCAATGTTTATTCCGTGTTGCTAGAAATAAACAAGTGGTGTCACACTCCCTCCTGCACTTATCAAGAGCTTACGGGTAGCTGAACTATGCAAGTCAGGTAGAGGTGACCTGCTTCTAAGCTGAACAGGACGGGGTAGTATAGCGCTGTTAAAACAACTGAAATCTATAACTGACTAAGTAACGCATTGTTGCCAAGAAGTGGCAGCGGTTTCTAGTGTGGATAGATGATGTGGTGATTTACGGGTTAGTACAATGCTTGTATTACTAAGCAGGGCATGACAGGATGGAGCGTAGGAAAGGTTTTCTTTGTGGCAAAAAGGTGTGGTGAAGGAAGGTATAGCAAGGAATGAAGCTGGCAAGAACTTTGGCAGGTAGCACGGTGAAGACTGTCAGGCTGCTCAATTCTGGCAACGAGTGCGGTAGAAGATTGACGACTGGTCCTGAGTCGAATTCTGTCTCTGTATTTATACTCTGCCAGATGGCTGCTCAGCGCTCATTGGCTTGTGTCTTGAGTGAGAGAGGTGGTGAAATGCATCGCTCTGGCCGGCTTGGAGAATAGAATACAAATGATGAAACATGCTAGTGGTGCCATTTAGCAGTGGTTAGTAGTACTCGTTGCCTTGAGGTGTATAGCTTTGTTGGGTCGGTGAATAATACAATCTCTGCTGGCTGAAACATCTATTCTTGCTGGGCAGACAGTACAATCTTATAATGTTTTGTGGCAAATTGTAAGGCAAACTCCATAGAAATCAGATGCGCTGTGGGCTATGCTAATGAGCTGAAATCGTATAAATAACATTGTTGAAATGTGTGAGTATAAATATTGATTCTAGATGTTAACAAGCACCAACATTATTATTCCACTTACCATGCAGAAGGACAGGGATATTTATTTGTGCACAATTTGAAAGTTAAAAATGCTGCCTAATACTATTTATTAGTTTTGATGTGAAACGTGGGAAGCTTTGTACAATGGGATTAGGTAGATCTTTAATTTTGATGCAAGGACACATTTAATACTATGTATTAATGAGTTCATGTGACCAACAGCTTAATATTTCTCATCTTGCAGAGTGTTGGGAAAATGACAATTCGGTTCTACGAGGAGATGCACCGCCATTATTACACCACTCCAAGCAGTTACCTGGAGCTAATTAAACTCTACCAGGAGAAGCTAAATCTTAGGAACGAGAATGTTACCAAAAAGAGAGACCGCATTGACAATGGTTTGAAGGTATGAGTGAAATTTATGTTCCAGAAGCAATGTGAAAAAAGTTTTTGTTTGTTTGTAGTGCCTCTTATCTTGCTATATGTGCTAGACAGTTGTTCTGTTTTTAAATGTAAACCTCATATCATTTGCCATAAAGTAAAATCAAACTAATCTTTATATTTTTGTGATTTTTGTAGTAAAATTTGAAAGATACTCTGTTCTGTACACTGGATAACAGTAACACAGGACATACCTTCATTCATTGTTGAGGAGGTTGAGGTGAGTCCCATTTTATCTACAGGGCTTTTCTCCATTCTGAAGTTAAAATGCTGAAATCCTTCCCTTCCGCGTAACACTCTTACAGAAAATACATTACTAGTATGTAAAATGTATGGTTGTGCAAACTGGAGAGAAACTGAATCTTACATCCTTCCTAATCTATTCTGGGTTTATCACCTCTCCTTATGCTGCTCTCCCATAGCTATTGGAGGGGTAGAAGTGAACTGTCGTTTGAATTTCAGGTTACTAAGTACCAACAGAACAGCTGAGTGGATGAGTTTAATTCTAATGATTCACCAGCTGCAGACACAGCACACCTCCAGTTGATACTGGTGATTGATTTGGGGGGTAGGGAGGATTGTCCACTTTTGACTAGGTCACAGTGTAATATTTGTTTAGCTAAACAGTGTTGTAAAATATTTTGCGATGAGGCTGTAAGCTGGACTTAACATGGTTCTTATATTCAGCATGTTCCTCTTTCGCCCTGCATTCACCATATGCCTACAATTTTTAAAGCCTTGTATGTTTGCCACTGACCTGGAAAATCAGAGAAGTTTGAATATAATCCATGCACATTATTTTCTCATGTTACAAAATCATGAAACAGGAAATAACATTTTTTTGATTAACTGAATGAAGTATAATGTATTTGTGATATGATCTCATGAATTATTGGGGTGTTCCTGTAAGTAGTAATGTGAATAATGTAGCTACGTTAATGTTCAGTTGCAATCAAGCCTTTAGGTAGAATATATACTGTAAATATTTGAGTTGCACATCACCATTCAAATGTACAATAATACTGTGTTGTGTGTTACTGTCAGGGTAGACAATGAAAAAGTTTAAAATTTGATGCATGACGTCTCGGCTTACTGGACTTTCACTACGTCAGAGACGAGTTAGTTTTCTGGGGCGCTACGTCAGGTGCACCCTCTAGTGCGTTTTTTTATGGGTTTATAACATTATCTCAACGAGCACACATCCAGTGTAGAGAATAAGCCTGTTAGCTTTGAGGCAGGGCACAAATCGAATTCGGGCAGTGTGATCTTACGCTTAACCTTAGTCGGAGGTTTGGCTTACGTCGTCTCTGTGGGGTGTACGTGAGCCGCAGGTAGATGAGTACTCTTGAGTTCTGATGTTTGAACATGCTTGTGAAGGTGATGCTGCAGGTTCGAGTCTGAAGTATGCAGTGGGAACTACTGAGGGTTGATCCGTTTGGCTGAGGTGTTTGGCGATCCAGGGGTGAATCTCATTGCTCAGATGTGTCGGTGCCTCAAAGAGGTTCTGTGGGATCTCTGGAGTGATAAAAATCAGCAAGCAGCACAGTGCCTGTACTTGATAATTAGGTATAAGTTGGCTGAGTGTGACGCTGAGGGACGAGGTAAGCTCCTATAAGTGCCCAGAGGTAGTTAGCACCTGTTCAACCTTTTCGCAGAAACCACTCCGCTGGGAGAAAGGCATTTGGATCAGAACACACTCTCTCACATACATGAGGGTTGGCAGGTTACATGTATCCTTACTTCGTGTAAGGCCACGTGGAATGTCTACCGATGTAACTGTCACCTTCTCGCAGTGCTCGGTGCCTAAATGCGGTGAGCACTAAGAATCAGGCCTCGTCATCAACACTCCCAACACTTGGGTGTGTGCTAAGAAGTTCAAGTCTTCCCAACTAGGTGAACGACCCCTGCGGCGTCTAAACGCGGTGGAGAGGGCGAGCACCGAGTTGACAAGCTGAACTTGAGCGACAGTACCTGTGTGCGGTCTCTACCATTCTCTCTGCCGTGGTATACAGGAAGGTTGGCCATGCTAGTGCGTGTGGGTGAGATGGAAGTGTATTGCTTTAAGTGAGTAGGTTTCCCGGCTCACCTGCTTTCACCTCAGTAGCGTGAGGTACACTGGGAAAGGTGCTATGTCTGCAGGAAATGTGATACCCATGAGTCAGTTAGAATTTGTATATTTCTTGTTACGGAAATAAACAAGTGGTGTCGCATTATCTCCTAACGCTGACAAGAGCTTGAGGGCAGCCTTAAGCGTACATTATCCAGGTTGAGGTGACCTGGTCCTGAGCTAACAGTGGTATGGGGCAGACGAGCACTATAATATAACATAAACTGGTATTAACTCCCTATGCTTGTGTTCCCCAGGAGAGGCTGCTGTGTCTAGGTGTGTAGACGACGTTTGGCATGTAATTGTTGGTGAAGAATAAGGAGGCTGAGATGGATGGTTTGGGTAACGAGTGTGGTGGAGACCAAGGAGAGGTGTTCCCTTCAGCTCTAAAAGTTTGGTGAAGGAAGGGAAGGTGGCAGCTAGGACTGAAGTGAGCTAGGTTAGTTTGATTGCAGACCGTGAGGGCCAAAACGAGCAGGCTGGTCAGATCTCCGGCAGTGAGGGCGGTGGAGAAATTAAGACTGGTGACAAGCCAATTTCTGACTCACTATGTATACTCTTCCATGTCCTTCCCCTTCAATCATCTGGGTAGTGGTGGTTTGCTGTAGGGGGGGTGGCAATAGCATAGCTTCTTGGAGACTGTGACGTCACTGGCCGGCTTGGTGATGAGGATGCTGTGGAGCATACTGGTGTAACAATCAAGCGGCATGCAGTGATACTTGGTGCCTTTATGCATAGTCTCGGTGGGCCGGTGAATAATAAAATCTTCGGCTGGAACATCCATTCTTGCCATGGTACACACTACAAGTTTGTGACATCTCGTTGCTTTTCAACAATAAAACTCCATAGAAATAGGCGCAAAGATTGCCAGATAATGAGCTGAAATTGGTTTTATTCCATTGTTGCAAAGATATCATGCAGAATATATCAACTTCAGATTATTAAATGTAAGGTTATTGCTTATTTGTAATAAAATATGCTCCATTTTACAGGGCATTGTTTTATTTTTGGTACTTTCAAATGAGAAGAAAATGTTTATAGTTTGTAAGTGTGTACATATCCCGGGTGCATATAATGAGAATATATTTCAGACGAGCAAAGTCTGGAAATAATATTTTCATCAAAGAGGTAATTTATTTTTAATGGAATGTGCACTATTTCCATAGCAAAATGGATGCTAGAGGTAACACTATGAATAACGGAATTGGGTTTACTTGCTTAAACCAATTACTTTATTTTCAGAGACAGTGCAAAATTTCATAGTTGGCAGTAGAGTATATATAATACATGTTGTATACACACACTACAAGCCAGTGTATTGGTGATGTCTCCTGAGATGGTTGGCTCTATGTGCATCAGGGTTGAATGGGTCATCCATATTTCTAGTTGAAATAGTGGATATGCCTGTATTCACTAATGAAAATAAACTTTACATTATTTTGGTGTATTGCGAATGTCACAGAAATGCAACAACAGCGGTGGCTTTGTACCCAGAATGTTACATAGATTGACTGTGTCCTTCACCTCATACTATTGAAAATATCTGTAGAAGTCTCGTAGAAACAGGAAGCTGGAACTCAAAATGCCATCAGCGTACAAAAACAGCAACAATGTAAGGAAACGTAGTCACAGTTATTGTAGCTGTTGCATACAATCTTCATTCGAGTACACACCATATTGCAAACAATTCTGGAATAAGCACCAGTAGTGTTTGGAGAATATTGCACGGGCATAAATTTCACCCGTAACACATATCGCTGCATCGAGGGCTGCATGGTCATGACTTCCAGACGCGCACTGAATTGTGCCAGCCTGCACTTCAACCATGCAATAGCAGCTCAGCCAGCAACAGCAGCGTGATGTCACCACATCTGCAGCTCATTCATTTTAACTACAACCCGCAGGAAATTTCCACTACCAAATGTTTAAATGTTGGACAGAGGAGGAGGCAGATACAGCAGCTGTGAAATAATCTATTCACCACTTTTGAAACATGGTGAAGAGGAAAAGTGCAGAATGATCTGCGCGTGAGAAAGGCAGAATGTCAAAATTCTAACACTAACATAGAAAGGTCATGACGTGTGAAAACAGAAGACCTGTAAAATACACCATTTCACTTCCTGGCCTTCTTTGTCATTTTATACCGGCAGCATGCTGAAAGGAACCACATCTATGTTTATAGTTTGTGCTTGACTCTTGACGCATGAACGGTTAGACTGACTGGCACCTTTTTTGAGGATTTTTCCACTAGAACTAAACCGGGGTGATTGACTCTTGTTAGAAGGCGTGAGGCGAGGGGTGTTGGTTACTGCTTACTTATACTGTCAGCTTGGGTATTGTTGTTGACTCTGGTTTCACCCAATAGTGGCGAACTCAGTCCACTTTGAACCGGTGATTCCAGTTATAGGCTTCACTGCTCAAGAAGTTTGGGTTTGCCCAGCCATATCTTGCCTCAGCACGGTTTAACAACCCTCTTACCACAAGGTGGCACGATGGATGAGTACGAACGCAGAGCAACAAGTAGATCACTACGAACGGAGCAGGCACTACTGCTTGGTACCTAAAATAGGTGGTGCAGTCTCGTTCTGCCTGCCTTTCCTGCATAAGAGGTGGTAATGCCAACCACGGTTCGTCCGCACATGGTTGAGCAGGAAACCCCAGGCTAATGTCACTTTAGCACTGAATTAGAGCTCAAAGCGAGAAATAACCTGGGCTTTTAGACCCTCCTATGTGAAGGTGTTTCTAGTGATTGTGGCATCCCTGTTTCTTCCCACTAGCACTAAATTAGTGCTCGGGTGGCTGGAAAGAAACAGGTAGCCGTCCAATGTGGGTGTCAACCATTTCTTGGTTCTTGTCGGCAGTGCACAGCCTATTCCGTTTCTAACCGTTAACACAGACAAGTGCCCTGTAAATGAAAAGCGGAAGCGTAGTGAACAATTAGTGTTTATTGAATACTCAATAAACACGTGAGCCGTGCTACCTCCTACCAAACAATGAAGTGCTAAAGGTATGTGTGTGTCCAGGTGTAGGCCACCTGGTTCTAGGTTAAAAGGGGAATAGCTGGTTCTAGACTAATACAAAGTTAAAGTTAAACTAAGCTGTGTAAATGGTGTCTAGAAGAGAGAAAATGAAGTTAAACATGTATTTACGTGTTCGCTAGAAGACTGGTCGTTGTTGCGTATGTAGATCTCTGGAGGTCCCAGCACTGAGTAGTGCTTGGGATGTCGTGAGAGATGATACAAGAATGGCTGTCCGAACTCGGCAGCATCCTAACTTATATAGGTGAAGCTTGTAGGCTGCCGGTGCGGGCTGCGGGGAGGGCAAGCATCCTGCCCTGGTTGGCGTGGAAGTCGAAAAACTCGGGTCAGCAGTAGTCAGCGTTTCTGCTTTGTGCCTCTTTGGCGGTGCTCAGCATTGCCCGAGGTTCGGCAGCACGTAGGCTCTCTGCGGCGGTAAGGGGGGGGCGGCGTGCCTGCCATGTTGCGTAACCTTCAGGTGACGAGAATTCGCTTATAAGTTCCTGTTGCCTGGTAGAGTAGGCAGCCGAGAATTCATCTGGAAATTTCTCTCTACGTGTCTCTCATGTCTGTAGCACTGGTAGTAGTTACACTTAGCAATGAATCGTAATAGTTATTGATTAGTAGTAGGAGCAGCACGTGTCAATTCGCCCCCTTCCCCTCCATTGTGATGAAGATTCATCGTGGAACAAGTGATGGAGAAATGTGTAGGCCCCTCTCTCTGGAATGTCTAGAAGGTCTGGGTAGATGTAGGTAGATCCCTCCTGCAAAACGGCATTCTTCTTGTAGGTTATCTTCACATATACACTTTGAGAACGTATAGTTTAATATAATTGTGTGCCTACGCATAAAATCAGATTTTAATGCTAAAAAATGCAGAAAAATTAAACTAGCTATTGCTTGCGGGAGTCCATCTTATCATGTAGGTCTAACAGCTAATTTGTACACTGTGGAATTTGTACATCATTGGAATGTGCTAGGTAAGTTTCTAAGGAATATAAACGTTAATAGATGCAAAAATTCACTCCTATATGAAGGCATTCTTCATGTACGCGATCTTCACAAGTACTCTGTAAAAATGTATGGTTAGATTTATAGGTTTACCTACACATCAAGTCAGATTTCAGTGATAAAAAATAAAAATAGCTAAAAATGTCATTGTTACGTCAAAGTCCCTGTCTTCAACTTAATCACTGGTACTGTGGTGAGCTTCTTTACATGATGCACTTATGGTAGCCATTACTGTCACTGTAGTGAGCGTGTATTTGTAATGCTACTTACGTAAGTGGGCTGTTAGCCACTGAAAGCCACGGAACCTTGAGGTGTAAAATATCTATATTGCACTGTGGTGAAAAGTTATTGTTTGACGTACAGCTGTTGACTATATAAAAAAGTTTGTTAGCACATAGTCGAGTGCTAATTTGCGGGTTGCGTTTACCTCTTTTGTACCTTATACTTCTTCCCCCACCCCCTCCTGTTGACAGCAAGGTGAGGTACTTTTACGGGATACTTTTAATTTAGGATAATTGTGATTGTTCTGCTTACTTCACTGTCTTTGACTTGTGGCTAAATTTAATGTAGTGCACTTGACAGGTTTGTAATGAGTCCTTTGCCATGTGCCCTAGTTAGCGGTTTACGTCTACTGCACTGTCTGTAATATCGGCTTACTTACTGGCAATCTTCGTTCTTACCTCTTGCAGGCCTCCCCCTCGGATGAAGAGCAGTGTGCAAACGGTAGGGCCACATGTACCTGGCTGTGGGCCTACATTGCGATTCCCGGTACTGGCCAGGCTTATGGACGGCCTTGGCAGTACACGGAGGCATCAGGTGTCATGGAGCAGCCCAGGGCATCATCACGTCTGCTTCTGCCACAACAGATTGGGAGGGCACTCGTAGAAGGGGCATTGAGGCAGTGAGAGAGAGTGTCAAGCTCTCCACTCCGACTGCATGGGTTCCTACCCATAGGGCAGAATGTTTCTCTGATGGGGCAGTGCGAGGGAGAAAGACCTTGACCTCGACTGCGGATAGCACAGATCTTCGTCGGACCTGGTCGTGGGTGGCATTGACGGTCTCGGTGGCCAGGTCCTGGGGCGAGGCAATGGGAGGGAGGGTCACCTCGACCTCCGCTGCGGGTGATGTGCCAGATGAAGGGTAGTTGGGGACTTCAATGGTCTCAATGACAGCACCTTCTTATGTGGCAAGATGGCGGGACGGAGCACTTCCAAATTGTTAGCTCGATGTACGGGTCTGCAGGTATTCCTGCGTCGCAGGACCTGGGGGACGGAATACTTATGTCGCAGCTCGATGCCCCGGCTGGCGGGTGTTCCTGCATCACAGGTTGTAGGTACGGAGCACTCACATCTGGGCAGCTCGACTTCCGGGTCTGCAGGTATTCCTGCGTCACAGAATCTGGGGATGGAGCACTTCAGTTGCAGCTCAATACCCCGGCTGGTGGGTGTTCCTGCATACCAGGTTGTAGGTACGGAGCACTCGCCTTGGAACTCGATGTCCTGGGTGGTGGGAGTTCTTCGTTGCTGGGTGCAGTGGGCCACGTAGTAGACGCCGGTATGTCCTTGGTCACTGCCGCTTGCGATTCTTCCTCTTACGCATCATCTGTGCTCGCGCTGAGCACAGTATCCGGTGGTCTAGTGGCATTTCGTACTTCCTCATTGGAGCCAGAGTTCGACTTCGTTGAAGTAGAAATGGCCTGGACTTCTGACTTTGGAGTTGTACTGGGTGGAGAGGTAGGTGCTTGTGTGATTCCTTCCCCTATCGTCGAAGGTGCTTCTGACTGTTCGGTAGTGTGGCTTGACTGGCGGGGTGTCTGACGGGGTTCTCTGTCACGTGTACTCCGCCATGACAATTCGGAGCAGCTAGTTATTGCTTTATCGCGTTTGGCTGTGATTTTCTCAGCATAGTGGTGTGGCATCTAGGGTATTGATCTGACGGAGAATACACCTTGGCGTTGTTCTACACCTGGCTTCCATGGCATGATGTAACTAGGAGCCCTGTCAATAATGATATGTGTTCCCTCAGGTCTCGTTAACTGTCCCGGTTCGGTATCGGGAACAACCCTTTTGATTGGGGGTTTGTCTTCATCTTCAGACTGCTCCCTCAGTGTTGTCGGTCCCAAGTGTTGACATGTCCCCTGGGTAGGGTCGTATCTGGCCTTGACGGCATTCCTGATCCGTCCCCATACATCTTCGGCCCAGTAGACGTTTCGCCTTCCTACAAAATGGTATGGTCCATCTCACTTCTCGGCAAGGCCATCGCTGAATTGGTTGCTGGTTTTGCTGCGAGGGTGACTTGGCAGAAGGATGGCTTCCCCTAAATTCTCTTATCCCAGTTTTCGGTTGGGGGTATTTCTTTAGAATGTAGACGTTCTGGGCTTTCTGGGCTTGCGTGGTGCAGGCCAAGGCTGCTAGCCGGATGTCCTTCGGTTGAGGTATGTCGGCTCGCTTTCCCTCTGCCAGTCACCTGGTCGGCGTAATGCTTGTCCCAGGAGTAGGGCTCTCAGGCTGGTGTCGACAGCTTCGTTCATTCGGCGTCGAAGGGCAAACAGTATTGTAGGGATGTACTTATCCCAATGCTTGTGATTGTTACCCACACTGATATGGAGGCACTTCTTCACTCCGTTCAGTGGGGTTGGCCTGGATGAATAAGAGGGGGAGGGGGTTTCAGGTTTCTACCCCCCACTCCTGATAGGTGGTTTGCCATTGACGGCTCGTAAGCTGTGTGCCATTGTCTGTCAGTATGGCCTTCGTATAACCCCATCGTGCGAAAATCTCCATCTCCATTTTCCGCACAATTGGGGTGGTTTCTTGACTGGGTAGAGGAAATCCCTCTACCCATCATGAAAATTGGTCTGCTACAACGAGCAGGTAGTTGTTTCCTTTTGTGCTATGTGGATACGGACCCATCAGCTCAGCAGTGATGTGGGTCCAGGCCGTCTTGGGTTTCCATGGTTTTGCGGTGGGAGGGGAAACCGTGTATGCTTTGCCACGGCAGCATGTGATGCAGTTGCCGTTGTACTGCCGGACATCGCAGCTTATCCCATCCCAATTATAACGGGTTTTACTGTCTAGCAGGGTTTCCCTAGTACCTGGGTGACCAGCTTGGGGATGGTCGTGATGATGCTGGCATATATAGGTGCGTAGTTGCGGTGGATACTTAGATCTTCCAAGGTGTATTGGGCTGTCCGCTACTCGTCCACATGACATCATCTTGTAGTTCAAATCATTGGCGTTGTTCCCGTAGTAGGCGTTGGATGTCAGGTTCCTTCTGCTGGCATAAGGTGATTTGCTGGCGGGTTATTTGCAGTTGGAGAAGTCGGATTCGCTCCTCTGGACGTCTTTCAATCTCCGGTGGAGGGGAGAGACATTTTCTCCTCCTCTTCCTCCTCAGCTTTTTCCTCCAGCGTCAGGAATCGTTACTGGGCATCTGGCAAGTCGTTCACCTTACCTGGGAAATGCTGAACCTCGAAGTCGAACTCAGTAAGAAACATGTCCCAATGGCCGAGCTTGGCCTTCAAATTCTGGGACTCGTGTAGCCATTGTAGAGCTTTGGAGTCTGTCAGTAGAAAGAAGTGTTGCCCTTCGAGATAATACATTAATTTCTTCACTACCCAGATAATGTTCACACACCCGTGCTCATTGATGTGGTAGCACTGCACTGTTTTCTTTAAGCATCACATGTGGATGTCTATCTACGTCTTGCTGGTACAGTACTGCGCCCAGGCCATTTTGACATGCGTCTTTTTGCCGTATTAAGGGTTTGTCTCCTTGTGGTCGATGGAGTTGGTGGATATTCATGAAGCTGTTCTTCAAGTCTGAAAACGCTTGTTGTTGTTCCAGACCCCATCGCCAACGTGTCTCTTTTTCGAGGAGTGGATACATTGGTGCCATGTATTTTGCTACATTTGGAACGAAGTCTCATAGCCAATTACACAGATCCAGGTACTGTCGTAGTCGCTTATTTATAGGTTCTTCCGCTTCTTCAATCGCATGTATTGAACTGTGTTGCGGGAAGTTTCCCTCAGGTGATATGATGTGTCCCAGATAATTTATTGAGGATTTGCCGAAGAAGCTTCTTGACAGCTTGCAAGTCATTCTGTGTAATTCGAGTCTTTCCAACACTCTGCAGATGGCCTAGGTGCTCCTTCCAACTGTTGGAATATATGATTACATCATCGAGATAGGCGAAACAGAACTCGCCGAAGTAACCTGTTAATACTTCTGCAGAGATTAATCATTGGAATGTTGCTGGGGCGTTTTTCAAGCCGAATGGTATGACTCGAAATTGAAGGGTGTCTCCCTTGGGTGTTGTAAAGGCAGTATATGTGCGACTGTCCAGGTGGACCGCAATCTGCCAATATCCAGACTCCATGTCGAGAGTACTGAATAATTTGGCCTTTCCAATGTCTCATAGTGTATGAGAAGAGTCTATAGCTGGGGGAACGATCGGATGGGTAACTTCATTTAGCGATTTGTAATTTAAGCAAAATCTTAATTTCCCATCTTTTTTAGGCACGAGGACCACATACGAGTTATATGGGGTATCCACGATTTCCTGGTCCTTCATGTCCTTGACCTGTTGTATAATGAGGTCACGACGGCGAGCTGACACTCTGTATGGTCAGTTGTAAACTGGTACGTCGATGGTTGGCCATATTTCATGCTGTATAGAATGTATTTGTCATAACAGTCCTCCTTATCCGAACACTCTGGTGTGCTCATTTAGTACGGCTTTTAATTGGTAGAATTCTGGTTCTTCAAGTTCATGGTTAATGCACATCGGGTCAATGGGCATTGGTGGGATGTCACCTGGGTTTTGATCCCAGTTTACTGTCATCCTGTTGGTTTCTCCCAGATAGGCTCTATGTTGTCCGTGAGGCTCTATGTTGTCCGTGATCTAGAATATATTTTGTTTGCGGATGAAGCCATGGAGACCCTGTATTACTGATTCGGATAGGGTTGGGGAGACAATAAATTCTGTCAGTGTAGAAATACTTAGTATTTTTATTGTCAAGATAATTCTTCCGGTTACGACTAGGGTGGAGTCAGGTTGTGCTATTCGTACTGTTCTGGTTTGCGGTCTTATATCGAGTGGGTTTGGTGTTAGCAAATTATGCCGGATAAAATTGCCTGTGGCCGCTGAGTCTAGTAAGGCGAGCACTCCGTCGTTATTTACCTCCACTTCTATGTGTGGGGCTATGAGAACCGGTACTTCCTCACTTAATCCTTGGAGGATGGGCCCTTGTAAACCGGGGGTGGTGACCTGCTTCGCACCCCGTCTGCGTTTCCCGACTTACTATCGGGAGTCGATTTTTCAGTCGGTCTTACTGGGATAGTTGATGGCATTTTGTCAACTTGTTTGGGTTAAAATGGCAACCCCCTCTGGTTTCGGAAGGCAGTCCTTACTCCAGTTGTTCTCTGTGCAGAACCAGCATTTGCTTACGAATGCTATGCGGGTGGTTGGATTTGGTCTGCTTTGAAAGGATGCGCTCGGTGGAATTTGTATCTCAGGAACTTTAGCTGATACTGGTTTTTTGAGACTAGCCTGTGCTGCAATGTTTTGTTCTGCTTCTCGTGCTCTGTTAACCAGTTTGTCCAAGGTGGTAGGTCTAGCAGTAAGGAGGATGTTCCTGAGACTAAGTAGTAGCATCCGATTGATAGAGTGAACGGTGGTAGCTTGTCCAACACCGGGGAACAAGCATCTGAACATCTGTTCCTTCCTCCATATGAAGATTTCTGCTTCGTCATCGGGTACCTGAGTCTGGCTATAAAATTGAGTCGTCAGTCTGGCCAACACCACCTCGCCAGTAAATTCTGCTCCAAGCCTGTTACAGAACTGCTTCCAGTCCGTTAGGAATTCGCCATATCTTTCCCACCAGGCAAGGGCGAGGCCATTCAATTGTAGTTGGGCCCTGTCGACCCATTGTTTCGGTTGCAGGTCCGTATCTCTGAACTCTTTTTCGCATTCTTGTGTGGTTGCTACTGGATCCTCATGGGGTCGGCCTACGAAGTCGGTAATCTGAATATGTCGTCTCTACCAGTTGCCGGATGGCCAGGCGCCGTTCCCCGGTTGTATATATATACGGGAGAGCTTGTATCTGCGGGAGTGAGAGATGTGCTTTCTTCGGTGTCTCTCGCACTGGTAGGCCATCAAGGACATAGAGACACGTTCGTCAGCCACCCTATACATAAGTGATAATAGGGTTTGTTGCATGTCATTAACCTGATACAATTTATGCCTCAGCCTGGACATGTTATTTCATTGCAGAAGCTCGTGGGTTGTTGACGGCAATTGGTACAGCGGTATCCTAATCCTTCTGTATCATGTGCCTCTTCAGGTCAGCCTAGGCAGGCATAATTAAATATCTTAGCGCAATATGTGCATTCTATTCTCAGTGTGCCACTGCCTGGACAGTCTGCATGGCTACACTGTACGTCGGGCTCATTGTCGTGGGTTTCGCCTGTGGTGGCATTGACTTCTGAGTCCAACTTTTTTGTCGTTAAGAGCGCCACGGGGTGTTTCATGGACTCCCAGAAGTCCGCTTGATTGCTTGGTTTCGACCCTTAGTACACAAGGTATGCTTGGTCTAGTTAGTGCCATTTACTTCGCACAGCTACTTATCTAATGCCCCACGTTGGATGCCAGAAAATATCTTGACGCATGCCTGGTTGGACAAACTGATACCTTTGTCGAGGATTTTCCAGCTCTACCAAAAATGTAGTCATTAATTCTGGTTAGAAGGCTTGAGGCGAGGGGTGTTGGTTACTGCTTACTTATATTGTCATCTTGGGTGTTGTTGTTTACCCTGGTGTTACCCAATAGTGGGTGACCTCAGTCCACTCCGAAGTGGCGATTCCAGTTATAGGCTTCACGGCTCCAGAATTTCGGGTTTGCCCAGCCGTGTCCTGCCTCATTTCGTATTAACAATCCTCTTACCACAGGGTGACACGATGGAGGAGTACGAAAGCAAAGCAACAAGTAGATTACTATGACCGGAGCAGATGCTACAGCTTGTTGGTGCCTAAGTTGGATGGCGCTGTCCCATTCTGCCTGCCTTTCCTGCGTATGAGGTAGTAATGCCTACCACGGTTTGATAGCAAGATGAGTTAGGTATTGTTCTCTATGTCTTTTGCCACTCCTTACCTTGTAAGACATAGAATTAAATGGTTTGACAGTTTACGTAATGTACTTAGACAGGAAAAGTTACTACAGTGTAACTCAATAGTGACTTGCTGGCACGAGCTCAATAAGAGTTCCCACTGATCCCCCACATATGCAGGCTGATCAGGGACGTAGAACCGTGTCGACCACCAAGCCTTTACTGGTTGTGCGTTCGCACCCTAGGCTAATGTCACTTCAGCACGAATTAGAGCTCACAGTGAGAAATAACGGCAGTGCACGTCATATTCCGTCTCTAACTGTTAACACAGACAAGTACCCTGTAAATGAAAAGCGCAAGAGTAGTGAACAACAAATGTTTATTGAATACTCAATTTACACGTGACCCGTGCTACCTCCTACCAAACCGTGGAGTGCTGAAGGTATCTGCGTTTCCAGGTGTAGACGACCTGGTTCTAGGTTTAAAAGAGAATTGCTGGTTCTAGAATAATACAAATTTAAAGTTAAACTGAGCTGAGTAAAAGGTGTCTAGAAGAGACAAAGTGAATTTAAATACGTATGTACGTGTTCTCTGGATGACTGGTCGTCGTTGCATATGTAGATCTCTGGAGGTTCCAGCACTAAGTAGTGCTCAGGATGTCACGAGAGGTGATACAAAAATGACTGCCCGAGCCTGGCAGCGTCCAGACTTATATAGGTGAGGGTTGTTGGCTGCGGGCACAGACTGCAGGGGGGGGGGGGGGGGAGCATCCTGCCCTGGTTGGCGTTGGAGTCGAAAAACTCAGGTCAGCAGTAGTCAACATTTCTACTTCATGCCTCTTCTGCGGCGCTTGGACTTGCCTGAGGTCTGGGCAGCATATTGGCTCTCTAAACGGGGGAAGGGGATGCAGCGAGTCTACTGGGTTGCTTAACCTTCAGGTGAAGAGAATTCACTTACATGTTCCTGTTGCCTGGTAGAATAAATAGGTAGCCGAGAATTCATCTGAATAATTCTCTGCATGTGTCTCTCATGTCTGTAGGAGTGGAAGTAAGTACACTTAATGATGAGTCGTAATCGTACTTGATTAGTAATAGGAGTGACATGCGTCAACTGTCTGTTTTAGTATTAAACGGTATTAATTTTTTGTTTCTTAATAATCATTTAAATTTTATGTAGTACATATTATTGTATTTCTTGTAGCCTTGTTTCCATTTATTTAGAAGTGTGCAATATGCAGACTTGCCAACTTTTATATTTTTTCCATAAAACTTACAGATAGCGTTACATTTGTTTGGTTTACCAAGATGTTTTATAATTTGACAGATATTAAGAAAATTTTTGTTTTCATTTATTTACATTTATGTAGACATACATGTCGGTGTTTGTGAGAAAGAGCGCTTGGTCTTGCTAATGCTAAGTTATGTAATTTATCAATGAGATAATAATTTATTGGTGTGTATTCTTTTGTTGGCTGTAGTTATTTACACCAACTAATAATAATATTTATGTGATAAACATGTCTTTGTGAGACCTAGATCTTCCTTAACTGTGTATGTCCTTGTGGATGTCCATTGCTGCTGCATATGTGTGGTAACCACTTCTACGGTTATCCACAGTGACTAGTAAACTACATGGAATCTTGTGAACGTGTTTATTGTTTGTGAAGTAATTACCCTTGTATATGGGTATTTTGCTGTTAAATTTCTTAATTTGCCAGGATATGCATAGAGAGTTGTTTTTGTCCTGTTTGGATATGGGGTGAATAATATAAAAGACAGAATAGAATGAAAATGCCTCCAAAATAAAAAAAAGCAACATTTTCAAGTGTTCCTTGATGTTTGTGCGCGTGATTTACCCCTGTGTAATTAATTCAGACAAAATATTATACTTTGTATTTTGTTAGATTTGTACGTGTGACATAAATACTGGACATGGCAGAAGAAATTATATAACTGTGCATTAGAATTGTGCAAAACTGATTTTGAATGCTAGAAGTAGAGAAACAAGTACAAAACTAAGTGACGTTTTTTTCTAGGAATGAAAATGTACACAGTGATGTAATAAGTGGGGAATATTTTTTCACCAGTTATCTATTTGAATATAATTTTACATTATTTTTAATTTCTAATTAAATTTTTTTAATTTTATACTTTGGGATCCTACTAATCCGAACTCTGCTAAATAGAATTTCCGGTTAATCCGAACACGTGTTGTTGGAAAAAATTAGATTTACAAAAACTTAAATTTTTTTTGTTCAATAGATTGTCTTTGTCCATTTAATTGGTAAATAAATGGCAATATAAAACAAACAATAAAAATTGTAACCATCAACATTAGTTAAAATCATGTACAAAATACAGTAGGAACAGTACACACACAAAAAAATACACCTGTAAAAATGAGAATATGTACAAGGCTACAGGAAGTTTTTAAATACATTACCGAAGAAAAAATACGTAGAAACATCATTTGTTCAAGCTCAAAAAGTCAGTAAGTCTCTTTTAGCGAAGTGAAGAGAATCTACTCGACGATGTCTTATTGCGCCACTTTCTCATGAACATAACATCTGCAGACATAGTGCTTTCCTGTTGTTCAACATAATGTAAAGCGAGGTCAAGGGCCACTGCACCATCTGTGTGTGACACAAGCTGCTCTGTATCACCCTCGGACTCGTTATCACTTCCTACTTCAGGCGACTCGGATCGGTTTCTTGATTAACGGCTGTGACGATGTATTTGTCAGTCAGATTTTCATTACTAGCACCATCCGCTGCCATCCACTCATCAACGTTGGCATCAATTGCATCATCGCATCCGGGAATACCCTTTAACAGTTCTAGGAATTCGGCTTCATTGTGAGCTTCTGAACTTTCAAAGAATTTGAAGTAAGGCCAGATTTTTTCCATTACTTTTTTAAGGTTGTGCATTCACCGCCTCCCATGACTCAGCAGGCCATTAAATAACATCCTTAATGTTAACATATTAAATTTTTGTAACAAGGTCACTGAAATTTCATCGTCTTCGTTCAGAATTCGTAGAAACATTTTTCTCTAAGTGAGCTTGCATGCTTGCAACACCCCTTGGTCCATTGGCTGTAGCAAGGGCGTTACATTGGGAGGTAAAAATACAGCTTTAATGTCACCATTGGTAAGTTGCTCCACGACCAGGTGAGATAGCACGTTGTCAATGAGAATAGCACAAGGCTGCAAGTCATTTTCTTTGCTGAACCGTTTAACCATGGGTACAAACTGCTCATGAAACCACTCACTGAACAAGGTTCCGTCAATCCACACTTTTTTTTGATCCTGTAGTACACAGGGAGAGACTTCATGTTGAGATTGTTAAATTCTAAAGGTTCTGCGGATTGTTTATTTTGAAGCCTGAAACTTGCAATTCTTGTTGGCCGCTAAACTTTTTGTAGGCAATGCCTTGAAGGTCAAGCCAGTTTCATCTGCATTATAAACTTGTTGGGGAGAACATCCCCCCTCAGATATTAGAGCAGCAAACTCTCCAAGGTAGGATTCAGCAGCTGGGTGCTCAGCAGAAAGCTGCTTTCCACTGAATAGCTAACTGGGGAATCCAGTGTCATTTCTTCCACCTATCAAACCACCTGATGCTTCCATGAAAAGAATAATTACCATTCATTAATTTGTATAGATGAATGGCCTTTTCTTGGATAAGAAGTCCACTTAGAGGAGTTCCCCGTTCTCTTTCCAGAGTAAACCAAAGACTTTTTCAAACTTTTTCAAACTGCCAAAGTTTTGTTGTTTTCCAAACTACCAAGAGTTTTTTTTAGTCGAAGTGGTACAGAACTGTTCAATCTTGGCACGGTTTTTCTTCCAATCAGATATTATGGCCTTGCTCACACTGAACTCTATGGACAATTTACTTCCACTCTCACCTCTATCTAAATGCTTTAAAACTTCTAACTTATCACTAATTGTACATGTTGTATGTTTACGTTTGCTAACCTTTTCACTACTCACTGAACCAACACTAGGCCTACAAAAACACCTGATCCACTTGACAGAACTATGCACGTGCTAACTGAGACAAAAACAGTAGGCAACTGACTCCCCCCGCTGAGCAAGGGTGGTAAACAATAGCGCCGGCATTGGTAAAGATGATTCACTGGTGAAGGGGGTGGGAAGGGTCACGATGAACTCCAGTGCCCTTAAGTGCTTCCTCAAGTACAGTACACTTGTTTCGTATTTCAATAGGCATTATTTGCCTTTTTACATTAAAATTATTAAATAAACTTACATTATTTTGGTTAATCTGAAAATTTGCTTATCTGGACAGGGTTCAGTCCCAATTAGTCTTGATTAGTGGGACTCTACTTTATATACCATATACAGGTTATTTCACCTAATGTTGCGACCTTATGTATTTTCGATACAAAACAAAAAATGAAAACGTTTTGTGAGCGGAAGTGTGTACACATCCCGGGTGCATATAATGAGAATATATTTCAGACGAGCAAAGTCTGGAAATAATATTTTCATCAAAGAGGTAATTTATTTTTAATGGAATGTGCACTATTTCCATAGCAAAATGGATGGTAGAGGTAACACTATGAATAACGGAATTGGGTTTACTTGCTTAAACCAATTACTTTATTTTCAGAGACAGTGCAAAATTTCATAGTTGGCAGTAGAGTATATATAATACATGTTGTATACACACACTACAAGCCAGTGTATTGGTGATGTCTCCTGAGATGGTTGGCTCTATGTGCATCAGGGTTGAATGGGTCATCCATATTTCTAGTTGAAATAGTGGATATGCCTGTATTCACTAATGAAAATAAACTTTACATTATTTTGGTGTATTGCGAATGTCACAGAAATGCAACAACAGCGGTGGCTTTGTACCCAGAATGTTACATAGATTGACTGTGTCCTTCACCTCATACTATTGAAAATATCTGTAGAAGTCTCGTAGAAACAGGAAGCTGGAACTCAAAATGCCATCAGCGTACAAAAACAGCAACAATGTAAGGAAACGTAGTCACAGTTATTGTAGCTGTTGCATACAATCTTCATTCGAGTACACACCATATTGCAAACAATTCTGGAATAAGCACCAGTAGTGTTTGGAGAATATTGCACGGGCATAAATTTCACCCGTAACACATATCGCTGCATCGAGGGCTGCATGGTCATGACTTCCAGACGCGCACTGAATTGTGCCAGCCTGCACTTCAACCATGCAATAGCAGCTCAGCCAGCAACAGCAGCGTGATGTCACCACATCTGCAGCTCATTCATTTTAACTACAACCCGCAGGAAATTTCCACTACCAAATGTTTAAATGTTGGACAGAGGAGGAGGCAGATACAGCAGCTGTGAAATAATCTATTCACCACTTTTGAAACATGGTGAAGAGGAAAAGTGCAGAATGATCTGCGCGTGAGAAAGGCAGAATGTCAAAATTCTAACACTAACATAGAAAGGTCATGACGTGTGAAAACAGAAGACCTGTAAAATACACCATTTCACTTCCTGGCCTTCTTTGTCATTTTATACCGGCAGCATGCTGAAAGGAACCACATCTATCTGCCAACACATTGGTAAAATACTGTACTGCCTACACATTCCTCCTCTTGACCTTGCTTGGCTATTGTCTTGTTGTCCATCGGAGTTGTATTCCTTGAAACAAAGATAGGTGAAGGATGGAAGAAACTATGGTCATGCTAGCAGCTAAAAGACGGGAAGTAGCAAACAAGAAATGATACTGAGGTATGGGAACTCAAAGTCAAAGCCATAACAGCTACTGCAACTTTCCTTATTATCTATTCCAAGGGTGACTAATATTACATTGTCGGTTGTAGAAGTTAGGTTGAATATTATGTGGCTTTTTAAAATATATTTGGGTTATTTAAAAACCGAGATTTGGACATTATACAATGGCAGATAATATGCAAGTTTACTGAATGTTTCACCTAACGTTGCGACCTTACATATTTTCGACAAAAAAAATAACAAAAAAATTTTAATGTTTCATCAACAGAAGTGTACACACGTCCTGGCCACACATAATGAGAATATTGTTAGAGATTAACAAAGTCTGGAAATAGTATTTTCAACACACAGATAAATTACTTTAAATGAAATGTTTGCAATTTGTCTAGCAGAATGGAAATTAGAGGTCAAACTATAAATAACAGAATTGGTTTTATTTGCCTAAACCAAATACTTTATTTGCTGAGTGCATAATTGCACAGTTGGCAGTATAGTATGTACAATACACGTGGCATGTTTCATTTAAATGTGTGATCGCAATAATTGTCAACACCAAACAAAATAAGAAAAACCTCTTTGCACAGGAATTTACTTACATCAGGGGCTCACAGTATGAGAAAAGAGACAATGTTGCAGAGTCAGATGATATTAATGTTAACACATAGTTGTTAATTTATTAGAAGAAGCATGTTTTGACACACAAACAATGAAAGCACAGGTACAATATGAATACCAGAATATGTTTTACATTCTTCACACATACTGCATACAAGTGACACTATGCTCTAAGTGACAGATAAGGATTGTACTGTCAATCTCAATCCAAAAAATGCACAAATGATAAACAATTTATAAGTCTCTACATCGTATCTAAGTAAAATCACTGGAGAAAATGTTCAAAGTGACCACCATTTACTTCAAGGTACTTGTGTAATCGGTGAACTAGTGAACGTTGCACACAGGGCCGGCGCTAGTTAAAGTGCCTCCCTGTGCGAGTTTCCATTTTGCCCTACCCCCCCCCCCCCCCCCCTTAAATAAACCATTTGTTTCTTTTTAGAATCCTATTGTAACTTTGAATTTCCATCAATATACATAGTCTTAAAATTATTCCCTCCCAGCTCCCTTCATCCAAGGATTTCCACCTTTATGGTTGCTTTATCATTATACAAGAAAAACAAATACTAAGTACTATTGAAATACTTTACATTAAGCACAAAGAAATGAAATTATAAAAAATCCAAGTATAAACCGGTACCCAGTAATTAATAACAACATGCAGAAAAGCAATACAAAATTATTTCTAACAAAGTAACATAACAAATGAAATGAAATGGAAATATAAACAATTCTGTAGTATATATTATAAATGCATGCCAAGATTTATGAAACATTAAACATAAACACAGTAATGAATTATAAATAGAAAGAGGTATTAAGTAAATTATTATGTATTGTAATTAGTTGACTTGATTTACACTACAATAAAACAAGTAATTTTAAGATTGTCAAGTAAATTATTGAAAGGAAACTTTCTTGGCTTTAGAGCTAGCAAATACTTTGACAGCTTCAGCATAGTCTATTTTTTTAGCCAACTGATGCTCAATCGAAATCATTGCCTACGCACTCAAACGACTCTGCAACATAGTTGATCGTAAGTATGTTTTGGTAAGCTTAAGTTTCGAGAAACTTCTCTCACCACTTGCTATGGTTACAGGAAGAGTCATTAGGATTTGTAATGCCACACCAACATTAGAAGCCAAGTTTTATTGCTCAATGAATTTTAAAGTTTCTGCCGGACCAATACCAGGTGTCACTAATGTTGAAAGCACTTTTAGTTAATCACACAACTCATCACCTTTGACATCTTTCGAGTCATTGTCTTGTAAAATGCTAGAAAGTGTAGAACACTTTTTACTAAGCACATCACTGGGCATGTTGTAGCATTGTAGCTATATATATATAATTAGTATATTCGGGAAGTATTTCAATTGTCTATATTTCGGTCAAGGATAGCAATTCATGTAATATTTGAAAGGTCGTGACAATGACAACTTGTTTGTATTTCATATATTTTCGTTTTTCCAAATTTGTTATTTTTCTTTCTTCATTTCATCTGTAGTAACAGACATCAACAACAGACGTCATAGGACAATAGCCCATCTTTCCCTTTTCACTGGGTTAGTAACCTAAAAACATCGCCAACACGAGGCACAACATGGTGAATGAAACGAGGAAAATAACAGAGGTCTCCTTTAGCTGACGTGACCGACTGCTCGAAAACAATATGTTTTCAATGAGGAAACTTTCTACCAATATATAAGGAAGCACGACCTTTTCTCGGGTATCACAACAGTTCGTCGCAGCACGATCGTTTGTCAGCTGTCAGTCTGTAACGTGTGATCATGTGACTTCCACTGACCAGCTCCCGCGACTTTAACCTTCTTTTGTATTTTGGACATTTCAATTCAAATAGCTATTAAATTTATTTTCAGTCGGTGCGAGGAGTCAGTAGGGGTTCGGGAGAGAAAATTAACGATTCTGTCTCGTCTTCGTAACTCTTGATGAGAGAAGTATTGTTTTATGAAGGGTGCCATTCTGTCATGTTTTTTTTTTATTGTTCGTCAGCTGTGAGTGTCAATAGTTTGTTTTGCCGAGACGACAATAAATCTCCAGTAGACATTTAACTTCTTTTATTTATTGGAAATCCTGGTATCCACAAACTTTCATTATTACGTAGTCAAAGTCTCCAACTCACGCTGAGCTAGTTCATTGGTGTTTACTGAGAACTACGAGAGAACAGGACAGTAACCTGTTACAATGTCTTTGAGTGAGCTTATATTTTACAGAAAATCAAGTGAGGCACTGTGAGATTTCAACTGTGTAAACCTTTCGTCCAATGATACAATTATAATGTCTTGCCGCCGGCTAACTGCCAGTGGTGGTAGAGTCCATGACGTCGCTCTCCATGCACATGTCCCATACAAGGGGGGGCCAATAATTTTGAACATTCATATAAATGTAATTTTTCAGTGTAAAATGTGTTGTATTGTATTTGTAGTTTCTAATATGTCTTAGAATGTTCTAAAGTTTGTTACTATTTTAAAATTGTATTGTTATAAAATTCAAAGTGCCAGCGGCACTGAGATTAAAAATACTTAATATTCCGGCATTAACGCCGTCATAAAGAGACACTAAAATAATATTGCAATTCATAAGAAAATTATAGAAATGTAAAACAATACTTAATTTAATTTGTGCCATTTTATTTTCAATAATTAAATATTTTATTCGGCGTCCACAGTACTTCCGCTTTTTTGAACCCCGTAGGCGGTCATGGTAGGTTCGTGCAACGCTTGTATCTGGACAATCTGTCGAGGAGAGCTGACGAGGTAAGATACTGTCACATACGCACTACAACTTTTGTTCACTGATTCAGGTTTCCATAGTCAATTAATTTACTGATTAACCCTTGCTTCCGTACGTTTTGTTAGACATTTTCCCCGCAATATGCTTCCACTTTATTAATTTTTTGCACTCTTGCAGCAGTTTTAACTTAATCAAGGAGAAGTAGGAGAAAGATGTCGGAGAGGTCACGCGACCCACGCATCTTGAATCAGGCACCATCCGCCTATGTTTATGGCGTTTCATTGTAACTTCTGCATTATTGCTACACACAATTTGAAGGGCTTTCTTTTTATGCATTTATTTGAGGGTAATTTTCGTGTTTGAATATTTTACGGCAACATCACGTATAGCCACGTGACAGACTGCCACCAAGCCTTTGTATATGCCATCATTGCATTTTGAGAGCTTTTTTATATAACATTGTATGTGCAATAATTTATTTCAGGGCTATGTCAATTTTATTCAGGGTTCAATGTATTTTTCTCGTAAATTGATCCTTTTTGTACTTGACCATGCAGTCTCAGTAATGTTTGATTTTACCACCATCAGGCATGTTACATGCCTGTAACCACTGCAATCATAAAGAGAATCATTTTCTCAGCAAGAATAATCTTTGTCTGAATTAAGTTGGCTTTTTCCACGCAGAAATATTGTAATTTCACCTGCACCTCGTGGTCCGCTACGAACTTCAACCAGTGGCATCTGTGCCTTCTAAGCTTGTTTTCACACATGTGTGTTGTTTTATTGTGAATATTCATCATGTGTCCCATCTTGTTTCATGTATCGTTCAAGGGTTTATGTAATTTTGTAATTGATGTACGGTGCAATTATTCCCTTCCTAGCCTGCTCTGTGTATAGGCCGTCACCATACTACCCATGTGCTGGAGGGCGAACCCCGACGAGTTTTTGTTAGTGATGCCAAGTAATCACACACGTTACTATGTATTAAGGGTTTCATTTGTAATTCTTCGTGTCCTGTCTTCAGGGAAAAACCGTCAGTTCACCCTAGCGGCTGTCGGCCCTCTTCCCTTGTGAAGGCTATGCTTTCACACACTTTGGTGAGATCATCCATCTAGGCATTCACTAGAGTAATTGCAGGCTGAGGAGCACCCAAGTGGAATTTGCTAGTCATTACCGAGATAATCATAATTTCAGTGGCACGTTGATGTGTATGCATAATAATAAAAACAAGTCTACGGTGAACTTGATTATTTTATTCAGTAGTGACATTGTCCTAGCCACACATATTTTATGAAGTTTTTATTTCCAGTGATGTTTAGTAAAAAGTTTAGTGTTGCCTACGTGTCTGTTAGTAGGCACGGGTGAGACGGACACACGGAACCCACAGCATCCCTGAGAACCCTGAATCTCAATAGTGCTGTGATTGGGAAGCACCGCTGGTGCCCAAATTACCAGTATTTGTGTCATTGCTCGTCTCGTGTCTCACCCATAGGCATCAATCTAAAAGATGGAAGTAAAATTTTACTTTGTAACATAGTGTTGGATCTCGAACAGGCCATCCTTACCTTCGTATGTGAACTGCTTTGGTTTCTTCTGCCTTCGTGCTGTTATTGTTTCTCCAATTGTCATATCCTTGAGTTCCAGTTCTGATGCCAATTCCTTAGACTCAATTTAGTATGACTTGAATTTATCCTCTGTTCTGCTTTTTTCAAAATACTCTTTCGTCTTCCAGATCATGCAGATTGCATCTGAAACATCAGTTGTTATTCTTTGAAGACTCTTACTGACAACATTAATATGGAGCAGTACATCGTACCAGATAACAAGGGAACTGAGGAATGTGTAATGCTTTATTAGATCGGCCAAGGACTTGGTCTCATGAGCAGTCATACAGTCAAAATTTTCCCCAATATCAATGAGGGCATCATAGACTTGTCCAATTTGATTCCTCAGTTGAGTAGAGCGCTTCAATTTTGCTTTACAACCTGGTATTCCTTAGTGGTTTTAGGGTAAGGCTGAGAACGTGGTTCTTAAGAACAGACCAGCGCCGTGTTGAAGAGGCAAAACAAATCATAAAGTTTTATTACAATATAAAACAAGGTGACAGCATATTGCAACGACATTGCAGCATCATTCAATACAAGGTTCAAGGAGTGACTGCTACAGGGCATATAGAATGCTCTCTTGTTCATATCCAGAATTCTTTTTTGTAGCCCTGATTGCTTGCCTTTCATATTAGCTCCATTATTGTAGCCCTGACCTCTCATATCAGGTAATGGGAGGTTCATTTTTCCATGAATTCCAACACTGTATTAGTAAGAGTGGAACTCGTAGCATCCACAACTGGAACGAATCCAAGGAAATGTTCACATATTTTGACACCATATGCTCTATCTGAGCATGTAACATGAACAAAGCGCACAAAAATGGTCATTTGTTCTGTTTTAGAAATGTCAGGAGTACAGTCTAAAATAATGCTGTAGTATTTTGTGGACTTCAGCATAGATAGTAATTTGTTTATTATTTGTGATTCAATTAGATGAATTATTTCATTCCGGAAATCTTTTCCCAGGTAATGATGATCCTTATTTTCCCCAGTTATTGTTCTTTTTACATGTTCAGCCATGACTGTGTCAAACTGTCCAAACAGCTTGACAAGTTGTAAAAAGTTTCCATTATTATGTTTGAAAAGCTTGTCTGAACAGCCCGTTAAGGGGAGGCATTGCTGAGCCAAAAACCTGATAATGGCAATCAGTCATTTCAATACATCTTTCCAATACTGCGCCTCATTTTCTAGAACCTTCTGATGCTGCCAGCCTATAGTTTTAGCCGTCTTCAATGCTACTGATAGTTGAATCCACTTTTTGTGTGAATCTGGGTGCATAAGGGACCGACCATGACTCTCTAGGTGAGCAGAAAAATTTCGCCAATCATTTAGACTATCCACTGTAAGTTTTGTTTTGGATGATGAAAATAACTTACAACAGAAATAGAAGACAGCATCCTTACATCTTGAATAATCCAGCCAATTCCTTTCAGCTTTTTCAAGGTTACTCAGTGTGTAGGTGTAGTACACATGGGAAAATCGGCGATTGGAGCTATCTTTAGGGCAGTTTCCAGTTTTGTCAATGCATTCAGGAGGGCCTTGTCTAGCAAGCGTTGTCTTGGCATAATCATTTAATATTTCTGGCCACCTTCCAGAATCAGAACCAATTAAATTGCTGTCTGATTCAGTCTTATCTTCTCTGTTTTCACATTTCATCCTTTCTTCAGTGCTCACACTTCTGTCTATTTCAATCACTTCTTCAGTTGCCTCCAAGGGGAAATTTCATTTGACTTTCTTGTGCCTCAATACTCTCCAGTAACTACAGATGTTAAAGTTCCTTCTGATGTTGAAGGCAAGCTTCGAGCCTCAGCCTCTTCTATTGACTCATCTTCAAGGGTAGTGCATTGCTTTTTCACCTGGGGGATGATAAATCTCTGAAGTGAAGACTACTGTTACGTTTTTCTTTTTCTCTGATTGTTCGCCTTACCTTGTACTGGCTACCAGACAACTTCTTCTGACTTTCAGACTTTTTTTTTTTTTCCTTGAAACTTGATTCTCTGCAAATTAATCGATTAGTGTAGTTAATAATGAAGTGCTTACGATTTCTGTCACTCAAATTTGTTGATCAAATTAAAGAGGTTGAATTTCAAACTGTTTAGTTTTATCAAGAAGTGACAATGATCGTAACTAGTTTCATGCTTGTGTAACAGCATGATTTTGCTCAACTTGTTTACCTGAAGTAGTTCCGAGTCCAGTGTAACTGCACTGCAATCTTATTGTGATGTTTCACATTCTGATTGACCGCCATTAAAATCGAAGAAATGGCCATCTTTAATACCAAGCGACATTTATTACGCCAAGTATATAACACCAAGCCGAGTTGTTGATGTCGCCGTTAAAAAAATGTGTGTTTAGTTTGTTACATCATGCTTTTTTATGTACACATCATCAATTGTAGACGGGCCTGTACATGTGTCCCTTCTGGTTGAAAATACCACATCCCATCTGCTAGTACACGGGACAACTACATTATGAGAATGCACGTCCCACGCTAAGTTATAGTAAATTATAAGGTTATTTCCATAAAGATTGGAAAGATTAATGTTATTTGTTTGGTACTGGGATAATATTATGTTTTTTCACATTACTAATATATAAAATATCTAATTATATTCTATTTATTAGGCAAATTCATGAACAAGAATCACGTCCCTGAGCACAACAATGCTGGACGTGTCTTCCTTGTTACTTTATACTTGAATCATTGTGCTTTTTGCAGCTGGTTTTCTCTGGGATCTCCCGTTCCCCCCGCCCTTTCATTCTGGCGTTGCTCCATATACACATTATTCACCCTCCATCGGCTCTCAAGACCATAGCTGTAAAGATCCGTCCAAATATCTTCACTCACTCATTCTACTCACCTTACATTCCTTTATTGTCTTGAAGAATACAGATCTGTAGCCTTCAGTCACCTAAGATGTCATCCTAACAATTCACACACAGAAGCAATAGTGATCAGTGAACTGGATGCAGCACAACTGAAAGACTTGGTCGTTTCATTAAAAATCATATAGATGGTTGGCAGGCGTAGGACAGGGGGTGACAGCAACCATGCATGCCCAGTGTGTGTGTGTGACACATCCATGTGTACTATCGGACTATAAATCTATATACTTATACTTTTGTATATAGACAACCACTGTCCACTCATACAATTGTATTATCTTGATTCTTATTGTGTTTACATTGCATACTTAGTATACTTGCCAAAGTATTTCTGAAAATTAGTGAATGTTTTAATTTTTTGTGGATACATTTTTCTCGGTTTGCCACCCCTGTTATGCCGCCGCCCTGTGCAGTGCCACAGTTTACACAGGCCTTACGCCGGTTGTGTTTGCACAGATCACGGTGTTTCCCCAAATATTGCAGTGCTTGCCTTCATAATACAATGTTGCTTGTTTTGTTTTGTTGTTGGGGTATTTTAGCATGTCTTTCACTGCACTCCAGAGGCAGAAGTCGAATGGTGTCAAGTTGGGAGATCAAACTGGTCACCTTATGGGATCACCTCATCCTATCCACTGAGTTGGAAACACTTCATTAACCCTCTCTGTACTCACACGTGCAAAGTATGCGGGGCAACCATAATCCAGGAACCACGTTGATAGATGAGTTTCCAGTGCAGCATCCTTCATGATGAAGAAAAATATGCGATACAGACCCTGAAAGAAATCGCAATTAAAGGTGTTGTTTACATGGCAGCTGAATCATGGGTTGAGGTGAAAAACTATACTCTTGAAAAGTTGTGGAGGAAGTTGTTGAACGTCTCACACACTCAGTAAATTGTGCCATTGGAGAATGGAAACGCAGACAACTTTGTACAGTTAGTCCAATAATTCCTGGAGCTGAACAGATCAATGAAGACGACATAGCCAAGTGGATCAACGCAGATGATCAAATGGAAGTGACTGATGACTTGATTTTAGAGGCAGTGAACGAAGAGGTTGAAGGCAATGAAGACAGTGATGATAGTGATGATGAACACACTGACGTGGTGCCAGTTAAAATTAGTCATCGTGACGGCTTCAAAGCTATAGAAAATATTATTGAGTACCTCGAGCAACAAACAGAAACATCTACTGACCTTCTACTGCTACGGCGATTGTGTGAAACAGCGGAAAAGAAGCAGGCGAGTTCCATTAAGCAGATCAAACTATAGGACAAGTTTATTAAATAATTTTTTACAATGATGTAATTTTTTTAATGTATGTATGCTACAAATTTTCTCTTATGATATTTATTTTAAAATTTACGAAAGACAATTAAACATGCAGTACACTAATAATAATCAATACTGTATTTATTTTACAATATGTCCATATTATCAGAATTTTTGGTTATCCCAGGTTAGTCGGGTCTGCATTAGCTTGGATAATTGAGTCTCTACTGTATCGTTAGACATCTAATTGGGGTATAGCAAAATCTCCTGAAATCAGCACCCTTAGAAAATTTTGCATCTTCACATTCCATTAATTTCCTTCTTGTACGCTGCCAATCATTGGTAGGGGGATTGTGGGAAGATGCAGTGAATTCTGCAAAATGCCATTTGTGTTGAGTTATTGGCGAACAGATATTAACTCTTGAAAAGTTAATAACACTGTACTTGAGTTGAAGGTGTTTTGAACTCAAGACCTCAAACACCAATGTCATCCAAGCCTCATGATGTATCTGCTTTAATGCCTGGTCACTTCTTGATTGGAGCACCACATGTAGCTGTAGTGGGGCCACAAGAAACAGACCATATCTGCTGCCTCTCAAAACAATGGAAAATCGTGTGTACCCTGGCTACACATTTCTGGAGAAAATGGTACATGGAATATCTTCAGCAACTACAGCCTCAAGGGAAGTGGTGTACCCAACAGCCACAATTCAACATGAGGGGCCTCGCCTTTGTTGGAGAAGATAATCTACCCTCTCAAGGGTAGTGCTTGGCCAAGGTGATTAAGGTCAACCCAGGAAAAGATGATGTTGTGAGGTTGGCTGACATGCAGTATGTACCCAAATCAGAGAGTTGCGCCATTCAGTGTACACACTGTACATACTTCCTGTCCAACAAGTTTAACAGTAGTGTGAATGTGATGTGTTTGACCTTTTTTCCATTTTCTTGTAAATGTGGATTGTTCAGTTAAGACCTCGGTTTGGTCTTGCAGAAAGTTGGTATGTTTAAGACTTGCAATTTATTTATTTTTGTGGCATTGTGCTGTGAGTGAACTTGACTCATATAGTTACTGTGACCGAGCATGTTTGACAGTTTGACAAGATGGCAGACCCGTGAGACTCTTTAATGTGTATGGTCGCCTGGAAAAACATAATAAAATGTGGCTTTATAACAGCTTATGTGTGTATTATTTATCACAAATTATTGGTAATAAGTTTATTTAATGATATGCCCAACTTTAAATAAATGAAGATTTTGCACATGCTTGTAGTATTTTGTAATCAGTAGTTTTACATGCTGAATGTTTCAGAAACTGCATGAGACTAATGAGCTTGTGGAAACAATGGAGGAAGAGGTGAGGGCACTGCGACCACAACTACAACTTCAGTCTGACAGCACAGAAGAGCTTCTGAAATCTCTGACGAAGGAGCAGGCTCAGGCTGATCAAGTCAGGACCGTAGTTCTGGCAGAAGAGGCTGTAGCCAAGGCAAGTGGAAGCAAGAGTCTTGGAAACTGCCAACACTCTTAACAGTGACGTCTAGCTTTAAGGATATTTTAGTTTGGTCAGTGTTACTTGAAAACTTTTTGAAATTTGTGCTTGATTTCAACTGTCTAATTGTTTTGTACCCTTGTGATGCATTTAAAAATTAACATTGCCATAGACCTCATGACAAACATTAATGCATTCATAGTGACCGTGAAATTGGAATGATATAGTTTAATACAATGTTTATAATCTAATGGACCAAAACAGAAAGAAACGAACACCAGTAGCTGTTATCCCAAACATAACATTTTTCAATGAGATTTGTGCATGATGCTTATACAGTTTACTCTCTACTGTTTTTCAGTGGACTGTCAAAACATTTCCGTACGTCCAGAATTTCAGTAGATAAGGATCTGACATGTAAATCAATAAAACACAACTTCTAAACTGGTTAAACTTCAAGTTGATCATAGTAAGAGCTGTACTGTTTTCCCGTACATTTATGCCTGTCATGTGTTATGCTGTGCTAAGGCTTGGTGCTCACACACTATTTGGCAGCAAAAGGTGTCAAATAGGCCTTTCAAGGATTTTTTTTTTGGTTCAGAAGTGTGTTTTGAAATAAGTTAATATAAATTAATGATGCCCGATATAAAATAACCCTGATACTGATTCTGATACAGATATTTAGGAATTTTACAATCTAATACCCGATAACTGATGCCCAATGTTTTCTAAGTAAAAATCTTAAATTTAAACAGTTGTGTCATATTATTACTGGCAACTAAAATCAATGAGCATACAAGTACCAGAGATGTCACCCAAAGCAAAGCAGTGGAACACACATTTTTTTCCCAGTGCAAATGTGGCAATGTCAAAACAAAAAAAAATTGTGCTCGCAGGTTGGCATTACTACACATGAACAGTTTTCAGCTTAACATTTTAACTATCTAATTCCATCCCTTTTAGTAAAAATGCATTCAATATTCACATCTAAAACATGTAGAATTACATAAAAAAATAAACGGCCTCTGTGAGCTGTCAAGTGTTGGTACACAACCCCAAATCGTTGTTGAAACATTAGCTAGCTTACATCAATGAGAATGCACAGCCGTACGAGATTGCAATGCTCACATCACCATCAATGTTGTAAAACAAAATGTGGATTTATATAAATAATTGTACTGGTACTTCAGTCTCTACAACTTAATCAACATTAATTTATTTTTATTTTCAGTTCCCTTGAAAAATATTCATGAAATGATAAGCAGTTTATTTACATTATATGAAATCATTTTCTGGTTTTTATACTTCAGATATTGGACTAGGCAACCAAACAAAATAAAACCAGAAATGAATTAAGCAAATTAAAGGTTCTGTTTACTCCTATCCAGTGTCTAGAGGTTGACTAAAATAATGTAATAAAACAGTAAAACAAAAAAGAATATTATTTATTAGATATGGAATCCCTGATACAGCAATACCTTGATAACCTCGATACTTTATAGTATCGAGTATCGCAAGAAGATATCTAAAAGTATCAAATTTTAAAACACATTTCCTTATGCCATAACTATGCGAGCACCTTGAAGTGTTTTTAGGCAACCCATACATACCACAGTTATGATTTTTGACATTTGCTTTTATGGTACATAATTCAGCGACAATAAAAACGGTTTGTGAGTTGCGAGCAACCACCAATAAGCGCAAGTGAGCAACTTGAGTACTTACTGTACATCCAATCCATACCACAATTATATGCTGCACCAAAATTTTTCCATTTAAATCAGTTTTATCACTTTAATCACTTTTAGTACTTTTATGGTATATATTTCAGGTACAATGAAAGTTGGTAAAAAATTGCGAATGAGTGCCGATAGGCATGAACGAGAAAATTGAGTAGTTATTGTACATCCCACACATACCATAATTATCTGGTGCAACTGCATTACTAAATAGTCACGAAAATAAATACCATAATTATCTGATACACTTCTCGTGACCTAGCCTGCGTATCCCTTGGGCTAGGCCACATCGGTCGGATGTTTAAGATAATTACAGTATTTATGTTTTAACATTTCCTTGAAGTCGCAAAATAAAATTTAAAAAACTGTGAAATCGCAAAATAAGTGTACTCGGCGATCATTTTCCTTAAAGTTCAATTGCAGCTTTTGCTGTGAAAATGTTATTCTATAGAATCGAAGGAGACTGTGTTGGTTTATCATTGGTTAAGTACATTTGGGTTACAAGCCATTCAGAATTAGTTTCCAATGTAATGTGGGTTTCTATATAGTTTCAGTGTGTTGTCAATGACACTATTAAAATGAGCAGTTTTCTTAGTAAAGTATTTGTGTGTTCATGACAATTTTAATTTGGTATCGAGAAGTATCGATATTGAGTATCATGAGAAAGTTTTGGTATCAAAAATGGTATTGAGTATTGAGAAAATGTAGTATCGACCTATGCCTATTGTGAATATTATTTTACTAACATTATACACGGAAGATTTATTTATATCTGTTGAAGTCACTAAAATGTTGTTTACGTACCTGTGTTAATAAAACCATATCAAACGAGAGTTTAAAAAAAACATGGTGAGTTAATAAAATGTATGCCAAGAGTTTAGACAGCATTATATAGTAGACACTTGATCTATCGTTATTCAGAGGACTGGCAAAGAATGTACATAGATGCAGGAATCCAGTAGATGCTGTTTCTGACATGTACATCAATAAAATACAACTTCTAACCTTATAAAACTATATGTTGAGTATAGTAAGAGCAGTACATTATCTGTAAGTACAGTTTAGATAATAAACCCAATAAAAATGGGAATTTTAAAAAAAGTATTATTGTAAATAATACACTACAAAACATTTTACCTAAACTCGTTTAAATAAAGAAAATAACGTCTTAAAATACTGTATATAATTGATTGTAATCTGACACAAAATGCAAGCTGACCTAAAACTTTCAAACTCTCTGAAAATGAAAATTATATGACAGAAAATGCAAGTCAAATTTTGTATGTCCTGCGCGCACTCTTATCAGCTAAGAGCACATGGAGAAGTTATTGTTTTGGTGGTGTGTTCATGGCGGCAGGTGGCAGAGGGGTGGCAGTGGGAGGATTATGTATTCCTTGTTGATATTGTTTCCTTCCAACATAAATACTTGAACTGAAAAGTGATTTTTTGCACATTTTATCAAATGAGGAATGCCAGCAAACACAAAAATGCTTCTATTACTGTAAAATGGAAAGACGGAATGCAGTGGAAAAATAAACAACTATGAAGGAATGTACTGGCGCGTTTCCGTTATCTTGGGTCGAATGGTTTGAGTGCTGACTGCCGTCCCGAGTCCAGTTGGGAATCCTATCGTGGCGTGTCTTTTACTACTTTGGCCCGGTGGGTTGTGGAAGGTTCAATATGGTGCTGCTTAGTGGGAGGATACCGTCTTGGGGGGAGGGAATCAAACCCCAGAGTGAGCTGAACAGTGAGTGTGTCCCGGCCGGGGAGTACTCTCTTTCTCACTACAAAGGCTGCCAAGATGCGGGACGCCAGTAGTTTCGGGGTTATGTGCAGTGAAAATGCAGTTTAATTGATGGTGGTGGGGGGAATGATCCGGTCAGAGGGGTGAGGGTTATTTGTAGTGGTCTTGTCAGTCGGCGGTTAGGGACATAATTCTCGAAGGAAGAAGTTATGCTGGCCTTGGGAGTCACCTATGGCAGGAGTCAAACCTGGATTATCTTTCCCAAAGCCAACCGGATGATACACGTCTTTTGGACCACTTTCTTCTTGTCCAATTTGAGAGGTGCTACGCTTGGTAGAGGTGTCTCCAGCTGGCGATAGCTTATGCACTCGGACTCTGGCCAACAAGCACCTAAGTATGTATTAAGCTTGGACTCTGGCCAACAAGCACTTAAGTATGCTCAAGCTCAGACTCGTGATCAATAGGAATAAATGGAGAAATGTGCTGTGGTCTAAACTGTTTGTCATCACGCCGGGTAGGGGGGGGGGGGGTACTGTGGATCTCTGTCTCGGCTTGTAAGATGCTTAACCTTTGTCGAGTCCGCCGCTCTTGTTGTCGAATGCGGCTCTTAATCCCACCTCTCTTACTGGGCATTTGAGATTACACTCTATGATCTAGAACACCACAATAATGAACAGGGAACTAGTTGCTATAAATGAGGTAGTCACATACTTCAGATTTTAACATAATATTTTATTACTATGTTTGTCAAAACAATGGGGGTCCCGGTTTGATTATATACTTTGCCTAAATTAGACTAACAGTAATTATTTAAATTACGCAGGCGTAGGTCAGCCTGTAATTTATAACACTCGTCTTTCCTCCTCTCCCTTATCCACACTAATCCCTACAATTTATTTGCTTGTCTAAGTCAAACTTTATGCAATGCCGTAATAGAAGCAAAGGGGTGCTATGGGGGGGTAAGCTCACAATGGTTACTAATAGGGAAGATTATTATATAAAATTGATATTTATTATAATACTCAATAACTGGACATTTCATACATCTACTCATACAGAACAGCAATTAGAAACTAGATATATTACATTACTGTGATAGCCAATACAATTACAATACAATTCTGTTATGCCCTAACCTTGCCAGAATTGAAAGATTATGAAAGGGGACTGATGGGGACTTGTAAATATTGTGATGTCCTACCACTACGCGATTATGCTCACCAGTAGATCTCTGCTGATTGGCCTCAGAGCTCCTCTGGCCAAATACTACAGTTGCCTTCTGCTTCAGCTCTGTCTTACAAACTCACTGTCTTGTCTTGTACCTCAATGCCATCCTGTAGGAGTGGGAGGGGGGTGGGGGAGATGGCGCTATGGGAGGTGCTTATATAGCTGGGTAAAATAGAGTATGTTATGTAAACATTTTTGAGAAATTTAATGTGGTGTCTAGGACGTAACTTTAAGTACGAATCACCATCTTACAAACAGATTAATTCATTTATACCATGAAAAATGTTCCAGGTGAGTTATTTTGTCAAATGGCAAAGTAGGGGAAGGCAATTACGGTATTAAATTACAAAAAATCAAACAATGACTTTACTAGCCACAAGACTGAACATGCAAACCCTGAACATGTTGGAAGCTACACCAATGGTTAGGGGCAAGGGAATGTCTAACGCCATATTTGAGAATTAATGATAAAAATATCCCCAAGGCTAGGCGGTGGACACGGGAAGAAGGGAGTTTGGATTTGTGCGTGCTGTAGTGAATGTTTGACAACATATCAGATTAAATTATTGTTAAAAATTATGTTACATGAAAGGCATTGTTCTGCTGGCTGAATATAAAAGTTGTATCTTTACTATGTTTCATATATGCCATTAGTAAGTATTACGATATTAAACATAATTTTTAGGGATGGGAAATTTGATTCTTCGATATCCCGATACCCATTGATTCTACAATTTGAATCAAGAATTGAAAATTGAATAATAAAGTCAATTCTTAGCAATTCCGATTGACAGTATCAATAATACTTGTTTCACCATAACACTTGGAAACTACGTGCTGCTGTGAAGTGACTGCAGGCATCCTTTGTCAATAGCACAATTAGCGATTCCCGTGACTAATGTAACCCTGAATGTGACCTTGCCAGGCGATTTACATCTGTGCTGGTATCAGTTGCTTCAGTTCATTCCTCTCTCTCCCTCTCGTGTAGTTCTCGTGCGCGCTTCCCGCTTCTGAGATAAACAAACTTGCAGCAGTGTTCCAATTTGTTTCTAATTTCATTTTTCTTAATTTGTGTGTAATATTTTGTACCGTTTAGTCGAAACAATGCAATGGTTTAAGTGCCTAGCATACAATGTTGTACTATTTTGGTGTTATCATGATTTAAAAAAAAAGAAACTTATATGGCGGCAATTTGGTAATTTGTTTGTCAACTTCGAAGTTCACAAAATACAAATTACGAAAATAAGTCGTAAATTTTGTAGAAAAACAAGTCAGATCACCATTTTGTTCAAAAACAGTGCCAATTGGAATGCTGCCTCATGGTAATATAAAAGGAATGAGCGAGTTATTATGCAAAATTTAAATTGCTGGTTGTGGAATATGCATGTGAACGTGGGAAAAATGCAGCTGGTCGAAAATTTGGCGTGGACGATAACATTTACATTGTTGGCGCAGAGAAAAAAATTCGCTGTAAAAATTGTCAAAGAAAAGTGCTTTGCAAGGCAAAATATGTAAATACCCAGAACTGGAATAATAGCAGTTTCATCACTTGCACACCAATAGGAATAATGGATTTTCTGTCACCACAGTAATGCTTGTGTTTTAAGTCAGAAAAATTACAGCTAATACAAACATTCCCATAACAGAATTTAAGGCGGATCTTTGCCGGCAACTCGATTGAGCAATATGCCGGTGATCTTACCCAGTTCTTAGCAGCTGTTCAGTAGCAAGCATAAATAATGTAATTGTATCCTCAGGTGTATTCCCTGACAATGGGGGACCTTTGATGTAATTTTATCATGGTCAGAAATGTTTTTACATTTTACCCATCCCCCCCCCCCCCCCCCTTGTTAAAGTTTCATGTACAGGCAGCACCCCATATTTTGACACAAAATAATATGACAATATCCAATTATTGATTCAAAGAAGTTTAAGTAATAACACTGATTTGTAGGTAAATTTATATTTGCGTTTACTTTAGGGACAGATTTTCACGTTATATTTCACTATTAGCTTTGGCCGATATTGAAACTTTCGGCTTTGTGTCTACACAAATAGACAGTGGAGAGCACACAACAGCAAGCACGCGACCCATACACGACCTTGTACAGTCGATTGCCGGTTCCGGACTGGACAGATCGGCCCCACGTGGCCACGGCAGGCAAACTGTGCAGTGTTGCTAAGTCTGCACGTGGTCAGCTGGCGGCAGCAATGTTACTATGTTTCCGCACTAGATGTAACCACGAAGATTACGCATGGAAATTAAAACCTTTTCTTACTTTTCTTTTACACAATCATTTCTTCTCGCGTTGTTTTTTAAGGAAACTGCTTATTACTGCTATTTAAGCTATCATTATAACGAAAATAAGCCCACACTGCATTCATTATTACCGACTTCTTTTCCCACTGGGTATATGGGCAATTGACGGTGACGATAAAAGTTATAGTTATAGCGGACTCTTTGCTATAAAGCATATTCGTTACATCGGACTTCCACTGTAGAATAGTTTTGACTGTGAATAGAAATGTGATTTTGTGTGTTAAAAGTCATATCAGTTGTAAATCATAAAAACTTGATAATGCAGGTGCTAAAGCGACAGAAAACTATGTTTTAGCAGTTGGCAGCGCTGGATGGCGTGTACTTAACTGTCAGCAAATACCAGTGATGTGGCTGAAACAAGCCTTGTGAAGTGTGTTATGTGTAGTTATGACGTTTAAGTTACTCACAGGTTATAATACTGTAATATAGGATCGCTAATATACACAGATGAGTATTCCTAACACCTTATACTAAACACTGAGTGAACATCTTAAGGGAAAATACATAAAAGGTATAGTTATATAATGCACCACATGGTGACTATTAACTGACTCACAGTTTAGCATGGGATGTCAGAGAGGGAACAATATATACTGTTACACATTTTGAAAGACAGATTAAAAACTATAGATTGAAAGCATTACTTATATTCAATATAACAACACAAAATTAGTGTGAATACACCAGTTTCGTGTGGCACTTTCACACAGTGTCATAGTTTGGGATGCCTGTTTTGTTTGTTTGAATGCGAATAGTCGATTCACCTAGAATATCAGTGACCCAGTAGGGGCCGCGGTAGCGGTATGTAAGCATCTTCTGCCTACTCCTATTGCGAACCCATACATAATCATTGATGTGTAGTGTGTTCTTTGTATGGGTACAGTCAAATAGTTTTTTGAAGGGCTTGGGCATGAAGCAAATTAAGTTTACCCGTTTCACATGCTTCACAGAGTTTTTGACACCAGTCATGGTCCCCTTGTGAATATTGGCTGGCAACAACTTGTGCTGGAAGAACAGCTTCTACTCCATGGAGTAAATAAAAGGGGATAAATTTCGTCGAGGAATTCATGCTAGTATTGTAATCAAACTAAATAAATTCCACGTAGAGGTCCCAGTTTGATTGATTGGCGCTAGCACAAGCAGTAAGTTGCTTCCCAATGAGACAGTTTGATGCTTCTACAAGGCTGTTGCATTGGGGGTAGTAAGCGGTAGTAGTGAGTTTCTTTACCCCTAAAGATTACAAGAGATTAGTAAGTAGCTCATTTTGAAATCTTGTGCCCCTATCAGTTAAAATTTTTTCTGGGCACCCAAACTGGAGCACCACTTTTTAAATAAATTCCGCACAAGTGGCGGCGTCAATGGACGGAACTGGCTTGGCAAAGACATAGCGAGTGGCATGCTCGGTTATAACTAACATATATTTGTTTTTATGAGTTGTGGTAGGGAGAAGCCCTTTAATTGACCAATCAGTTTGTAATTAATAGCCTTGGTTTTCTGGCAAATGGGACTTGACTTTACATATTTTTTGACATCAGCGGTCATGGTGTCCCAATAATAGGACTCCTTAATTTTTCCCAAAGTTTTAAGGGTGTGAAAATGCCCGCCACCAAATATTGCATCATGATGGGCGTGTATAATCTCATTAATATAAACCTGGGGTGCAAGAGTTAATTTAGTAGGGCTTTGAAGGGGGTTGATCTTTAAGAATATTTCGCCTTTGGTAGTTAGTTCATATTGATGGCTTAATCTATGATATTTATTGTCAGCTTGGTCGGGATTCAATAAGGCTAATTTCAGTTTGTGAATGTGGGGGTGTCTGTCGTACTCACCTACAAAGGGGGATGTGGTGACAGTGACGGGACATAAATAAAAATGGAATTGTCATTGATTTTGATGTATTCCTTTTCATGTGCGTAGACAGGTAGAAAATGTATATTTTCAGAAATGAGAAGAATATAAGTATTACACTTAAGTACAGGATCAGTGCATTTTGTTTTGAGTGTGGGGGAATGATTTTGTTTGTGTATTTTAATATTGATTTGTTTAGGCCTGTGATTATTTTGCAGATTAGGTGCATAGGAAAAATGTCCTCATTTTATATTACTGTAGCGATTCTATCTCTAGCATATGTGTCGTTTCCTGATATGAAATTATGCTTAACGTCTTTCCATTGACTTTTGATATATTTAGCAACAGAACCCCTAATCTCGTATGCCTTGTTTGGGTCTTGTAAAATGGCTTCTACAAATGCCATGCAGAGTGATGTGCATGTGATCATGTGTTGTTTGACTGGGTATTGGGTTATTGATAGTGACAGTCTGTGTAGTGACTTGTAGAATAGTGGGAATCCTACTTAACGCATTTGGGAGGGTGTTTAATTTGCCTTTAATGATATAAGCATCAAAATTGAATTCACTGAGTGCTATTGCCATTTTCTGGATGCGTACATTGTGCTCGGCCATGGAACGCAAGTATCGTAAACTAGCATGATCTGTTTTGATAGTGAATTTTCTGCCATATAAATATTGGCGGAAATGATTACATAGGTATCAGATTGCACGAGTTCTCGTTTGGTGGTATTGCAGTGCGATTCCTGGACAGACAGTTTCTTAGACGCAAATGAGATGATGTATCATTTGCCTGGAGTGCGGGTCTACCTCTAGGAGCGCGCTGCCTATAGCATCATTGTTGGCATCGCAGGCTAAAATAATGTTTCATTTCTCGTCAAACTTTTGTAACACTGGAGCATATAAAATTCCTCTCTTTAAATTGGTGAAGGCTTGTTGATGGTCTTCATTCCACTTAACGGGTGTATTATGTTTAGTTAGGTTGATTATGGGGCTGTGTGATTGATGCATAGTTCATAATATAACATCTCAGGTATTATGTCATTCCAGGGAAAGTGCGAAATTGTTTTAAGGTTACTGGTGGTGCCATTTTATCAATTTCAGAGATTTTGTCAGGGTCCGTTGACATACTTTGAGGGGTAATAATTGGGCCTAGTACTTTGACGGTTTGTTTGGCAAATGTGCACTTTTTCGTGTTGACTTTTACATTGAACATGCATAACCGGTCAAAAACTGTTTGAATGTTGGCAATGTGTTCGTCAAAGGTATTACCCAGAATTAAATTATCATCTATATAGGCTATCGCCGCTGTCCACCTCAGAGGACCAAATAGTTTATTAATAAACATCTGTAAGTATTGGGGGATGTAGAGAGACCCATAAGCATTCTTTTGTACTCAAATAAATGTACGCTGTCAATTGTGGAGGTTAATTTAAAGTGATCTTGTGGCCTGATAGGGATGCTATAAAATCCTGAGAATAAGTCGAGACGTGTTACATAACGAGAATTTTGAGGGCATTAAGAATGTCCTCTGAGCTCGGTAACATTTACTGCATCCTAGTGAGAAATTTATTTAATTTCCTAAAATCTGTTAAGAATCTGAGACCTCCGCTTTTCTTTGAAATTACTAGACTAGGGGCAGAATAGGGGGAGTGGGCTTCTTGGATAATGCCAGCATCAACCATGTCTTTAATTTGCTTCAAAAAATCATAGTGCACATTTGGACTAATTCTGCAAGGGCAGATGTCTATGGGCTTGTCAGTAGGTAGGTCTAGTTTAATTTCAAAACCTTTTGCCTCGGTCAACTCTATGATTGAATTAGCAAACTGGTCGCTGTATTCATCCATAATGTCCGCAATGGCTCATGTTTGAGCAGCAGAGAGGTTGCTATTAATGTGAGGTTTTTTGTGGTGATTCACCTTCAAAAGTGTTAATAACATTACAATAATGTTGGAGGGATGGGTAAGTTTCAAACTGTGAGGCATCAGAGACAAATTGTATTTCGAATATTATCTTTTTGTCATGGGAGTAGATGAAGAAAATGTTTTATTTAAAACAGGTATAGTATCGTATTGCTTAATGAAATCGACACCAAATATGAGGTCTTGTTTGAGGTTGTCAACAACTAAAAACTTTTGGGCGTAGGTATTGCCCTGATTAATGATGGTTTCAAAAATAGGGGGGTGATAATATGGATGTTGTGGTAACTAAGGTTATTTCGTCCTTGAGAGGGTAAAGGCTTTGACTAGATAGTATCGTGCTGGCCACACTGCTACGTGAACATCCAGTATTTAACAAAGCGTGATATTGTTTACCTTTAATGGTAATCAGGACACGTAGTGTCATAGAGTGGAAACCTACTTACTGACAATGGAAATGTAGCGAAACGTGAACTTGTTTATGTGGACTAGATTGAGGCTCAGTCCTGCTCAGCTGGTTCTTCAACAAACACTCATAATTGGGAGCCTTACGCCGCGTGATATTAAAACATTCCGCTCGCGCTACTCTGGTAATATGTGAGTGTTGCATTATGACAATGATACATGGTGTCACTCCAAATTTGTTTTTGAACCTGCAAAAGCGGGTATTAATGTCAGTTGAAAATTCAAAGTTTTGATTGGAAACAAGCTGCAATTGCAGCTTTTATGCCCTGCGTAGAGACACAACGCGTGAGTGTCGTGGGCGAGACTGCGTGGAACTATGACTGTGTTCTGCACTGTGGTAATTCGCTGCGGCTTGGCAATGCTGCAATCTGGCATGCGCAGCTGTGTCGGTGTGGCAACTGCATCCTGATTTGCGCGGGGGAGGAGAATGCTGCGCTGGCGATTGTCGCTGTAGGCGGGCGTCTTACACACTGTGTCAAGTGTTGGCATTATGTGTGACCGAGATACGCTTGGTGACATGGATGATTGTTTACTTATGGCCTTAGGGGATTGCTGAGGAAAGTGCAGGAGAAGTTCCCAGGAGCTAGGATAGTAGTCACTGGCATGCTGGTTAGGAGAAGAGTATCCTACAGGAAGTTAGTGTCTGCAAGTGAGGTATATGAGAGGGTATGTAGGAATTCAGGGGCTACATTTATAGATAGTAGGAAATGGGTTGGCTGGGAAAGTGTAGGGAGGGACCAGGTTCACCTGACAGAGCAGGGAAAGAGAATTCTAGGTGATTTGCTAGGTAGGGAAGTAGCTCGCTCCATGGAAAGGGCCAGGGTAGAGCAGCAATTGTTAAAATAGCAATCAGTGAGAAGCAAGGAAACAGAAGTGGAGAGAACTGGAGAAGATAGCATTAATGAGGCCGCAGGGCTGGAGATAGGGGGTAAGCAATGTAGGATGGAAAAGCAGAGTACTAGTATAAAGCTAATTGTGGTGAACTGTTGGAGTGTGTACAACAAGCTGGATGGCTTCTGGGGAAAGGTTTTAAGGATATGGGGCAGAAATAGTGGTAGCTGTGGAGACTTGGCTGACTAAGAAAGTGCTGGGCATTGAATGTAGGTAGGATAAGTTCACCATCTTCAGAAGACACAGGGTTTGGGAGAGGAGGAGGAATAATGGTGTGTGTAAGGAAGGGGTGGAAAGGGGCAGTAGAATGGGTTAGTGAGGATGTCAAAGTAATAGAAATTTAATTAAGTGGCGGTAGTAATAGGAAAATTACTTCACTAACAGCATATAGACCACCAGGACAGGGATGGCAGGCAATGAATTATTAAACAAATGGGTACGGAGCTTGAAAGGATGATCAAACAGGCAAAGAATGTATTTTTGGGGAACATGGTGGAAGAAGGAAAAGGCAAGGAATGGGGGAAATGGTTTAGGTATGTAAGGATGCTAAGGGGAGGAGAGGAAGAGATCCCTCTGCTAACAGGAAGGAATGGTAGGCATGCGACAAATGACCAAGAAAAATCGGAAATGCTGCAAGGCCAGTACTTGTCAGTGTTTGAGGCAAAGGAGGATTGGAATAGGGGGGGCAAATAGTGTTCGGGGGGATGTTTATTAAGTTTAAGATGAGGGAGTGGGAGATATGAAAGGTAATTAGGGGTTTGAAGAGCAGTAAAGCAGGGGTTCGAGATTGGATAGGACACTCAGCACTAAAGTTTGGTGGCAGGGAGTTGGTAAAATATTTAGAGGTGCTGCTTAACAAGTTCTTAGGAAAGGGTAAGTTACCACAAGATTGGAAGGATGCTATGGTGGTACCTATACACAAGCAGGGAGAGGTTAGGGGGAGGCCTGGCAGCTACAGGCCGGTGAGTCTCACATCAAGTATGGGTAAAGTAATGAAGAGGCTGGTGGTCCAGTATGTGGTGAGGATTATGAACAATAGGAATTCGTTGGAGGAGTCTCAGCATGGTTTCAAGATGGGATACTCATGTGACACTCAGCTGGCTGGGGTATTAGAGGATTTGGTGTAGGTAGTTGATGAGGGGAAGCAGGTGGATATCTGCTTCATAGATTTTGAGAAGGAATTTAATAGGGTGCCCCATTGGACATTGATGAGGAAAGTGGAGGAGCTGATACCGGACCGGAGGGTAGTGGAATCTATAGGGGATTTCCTCAGGGGGCGAAGACAGAGGGTGAAAGTGGGGGAGGCAATATCGGAGGAAGGGGAGGTTACGCCAGGGGTACCACAGGGAAGCATGCTGGGTCCTATGTTATATACCATAATGGTAAATGACATGGGTTTGGGGATTAGAGGAAAAATAAGATTGTTTGCAGATGATTGTGTTGTGTATACTGAAGTGGAAGGAGGGGGTTGGGGAAAATTTGTAGGCGGACATTGACAATATATGGTTGTGGACCAGGAAAAACAAAATTAAGATAAATGTAAGAAACTCTAAGGTAGTGAGGTTTACAAGGAAGAAGGTGATAAGCAGGGACATGTACAGATGGGAGGGACAAGAGAGATTAAGCACAGCAGAATATAAGTATCTAGGGATCGTACTGCAGGGAGACTCAAACGGAAATAACAGGTAGAGAGATGTTTGCAAAGGGAAGAACGGCTCTGGTATATTGCGAAGGTTGCTGAAGGTAGTCAACTGTGAGGCCAATGTTAGAACATGCTGCAGCAGTATGCGACCCGTAGGTGGAGGTGCGAGAACTTGAAAAGGTGCAGAGAAGGGCAGCAAGATGGGTGAAGGGTAGGTGGAGAAGGCAGTGGCAGGATGATGAGGAAGAAGTGAACTATAGACCATCAGTGATGATGATAGAAATTGGGGGGATCTCATTGCAGTACAGGAGGAAAGTTGAATGGCTAGTCAGGATGTACAGGCTGTAACAGGTTACTGTCCTGTTCTCTCGTAGTTCTCAGTAAACACCAACGAACTAGCTCAGCATTAGTTGGAGACTTTGACTACATAATAATGGAAGTTTGTTGATACCAAGATTGCCAATAAATAAAAGAAGTTAAATGTTTACTGGATATTTATTGTGGTCTCAGCAAAACAAACTATTGACACTCGGAGCTGACGAACAAAAAAAAAAAAGACAGAATGGTACCTTTCATAAAACAAAATTTCTCACTTCAAGAGTTACGAAGACGAGAAAGAATTGTTACTTTTCTCTCCCGGTACCCTATTGACTCCTTGCACTGACAGAAAATAAATGTAATAGATATTTGAACTGAAATGTCTGAAATACAAACAAAGATTAAAGTTGCAGGCACTGGTTGGTGTGTGTAACGTGATCACTCGTTGCAGGCTGTCCAACTGACAGCTGACAAACTATTGTGCTTGCGACGAACCGTTGTGATACCTGAGAAAGGTCGTGCTTCCCTATATATTGGTTGAAAGTTTCCTCATTGAAAACATATTGTTTTCGAGCTACCATTCATGTCAGCTCAAGGTGACCTTTGTTATTTTCCTCGTTTCACCATGTGGTGGCAATGTTTTTAGTTTACTAACCCAGTGAAAAGGAAAATATGCGCTATCATGCTATGACGTCTGTTGTTGATGTCTGTTACTACTGATGAAACGAGGAAAGAAAAATAATAAATTTGGAAAAACAAAAATATATTAAATACAAACAAGTTTGTCCTTGCCACGACCTTTCAAATATTACATCAATTACTATTCTTGACTGAAATATAGACAATTGAAATATTTCCCGAATATACCAATTACCCTCCTCGGTTTGAGGAAGATTTCAAAGAAACCTGTCCCAAATCGAAACCTACATGGATGCCGTGTATCAAGGCTGGACTGCAATTCCATCTCGAAAATTTAACAGTTTACATGGTTATACATCCATATACAAAGTTAAAGTCACAATAAAATACATCTCATTACATTATAACATGATACAAAATTTTAGTCTACATTACAGGTCTCTTCTCTATTAAATACAATACTACATTCACTTTCAGTTTTTGTTTACATGATCATACACTTCACATACAAAGTTTGTATCACTGTAAATACATTCCATTACTTTACCCCACAAAGTGCACATCATATATATCTTTCAAAGTCATTACAATGTTACATTCACTTTCAGTTTTGGTTTAGGTACATGATTCATTAGTTGCTGAATGGTTTAATACTCAATACATATGTGAAAGTGAATCCAAGGTCTGGTCAATAAGAGCGCTACTGTCGTACTTTAAGTCAGTGCAAAATTTAACTCAAGTGGCCTCAAAAGAGCTCCTATCTTTTATATGAGGTCAACGCTATTTAATTCTAGAGAAGAGATTTTATTACATTTTGTTTAAGCAAAACAGTTTTAATTATATTATAGTTACTATTTTCCAGCTAAAGTTGAGATGGTACCCACTACACATGCCATGTTGCTTCTAGGTTTGCTCAATATTACGTTAATTCCTTGTCTGGATCAGCACACAAAAAAAAAATATATATATATAAGGTGATCCAGGTCTACCCCAAAAACTACAAAAACCACTGCCACATTTACTTTAAACATCTTATTATCTAGGTCAGTGTTAACAAAAATGGACTAAGACCTGTTACACCCAAAAACTTACTCTTATTGCTAAAATCCAAGGATATTATACACACTGGAGCAACATTTTCACACGTCTTCTCTATGTTCTTAAAACTAAACACACAACACCTCCACCTTTATTCGTTTTCAAAATAGAAAAACTCTTCATGTTAGTTATAACCTTTGATTTAACATACACTTTTAAATTTAAATAATTTTCATTTACTTCAAAATTATCCTTTTGTTGCAAAATAATTACATTCTTAAACATGGTGGACATTATAACAGGAGCTTTACCCAATTTAACCTGTCATCATTGTATTGAAGTACACATTTAAACTATGTTTTCTTGGTTTTCAAAATTAATCTGCAACATATCTCAACATTTTTCAAAATCAACATGTAATACACATCAACATACCAGCAATCTTTCTTGAGAATGATCAAAAAACATTTACAAAATTATTACATAATATTTTTCCATTATGACACAAAACATACTCTGCTTTGATTTAATTACAATACACCCTTACTTTCAGTTACAATAATATAAAAAAATACGGCATTATTCACTTATTTTAAGCTTGTAATTCTGCAATTAAATCTTTATGTTTGATTTATAGGTACAGTCAACCTTAACAAATTTAACTGCAACAAAATAATCACGTTTCTTTATGCTAACAAATTTCAATACACTTTCCTCAAGTTCAATTACAAAAGTTAATACATTATAAACTAACATATGAATAAACACTAATAGAATCAAAACAAATTACCTCACATTTGGTCTCCTTCTATACTCATCAAGGTTTGTTAACGTACATCCTTTACCTAGCATGCGCTTACATGAAAATTACAATTACAAGTAGGCCTATGTAGTGTATACCTTTACATGTTTAACATTATTATATAATTACGGCAATTTTGTCTTGTTTTTACACCATAACCCAAACATTAGCTTAGATCACCCACTATCCTACAATTTTATGTTACTCTTAAACCCCCGGGACGAAATGAGACATGCCAGTTGGCATTGTGTATTTACATACATTGTAACATGCTACTGCTTCAACTTTAATTTATATAAAAACAATACTTTATAAATAAAAAATGACATCATACGAATTGACACTACTTAATCATATTAGGGTACATGAAATCACAGACTATACTGTGTTTCTTCTTTCTCTTCCTCATCATTCTCACTTTAAACAATTTTCTCTTCTTCCTTACACATTTCCTCACAACATATTTCACCATTTCTTTACACCTGAAACTATACTTCTTTTTTCTCTTGTCCTCTTTACCTCCCTAATCATGTATTTATTTCTCTTTTCTTGACTTACAGTTTCTATTCTGAATAATTTATGAATGCTAAACAAGTTCGGCACTTTAACACATTTTGCACTTTGTTCAACATTGTCACTATTAAATTTACCTAATACACAACAATATTTTTTTTAACCCCCCACTTTCAGAACAATATGTTGCTATTATGGTTGTGGTATCAGCAGTGGCACAAAAAATGCAAATATTTGAAATTACCCTCAGTTGGTGAAAAATACCAGCTGAACCTAATCTAAAATTCAATTCACTGAAGGTTTTTCAGGGATTAACCCCCCAAATTTTCTGTTGTACTACATGAAATTCATTTGCCTCAATTTTTTAAATTATGGCAGTTTTACTCTACAGTTTTTACTTTATTTTGACAATTTTCAATTTTATTTGCACTACTGGAAACATTTGGCACGTCTACCATATTATTTTCACACTAATCTGCATTAGTTATTCTTTTCTCCCTAACATCTGTTGGTTTCACATTTAGGGCAATCTTACATTCTGATAAAATTTTGGTGTTATTATCTAATGTAGCTTCAATATCTGTGTAGTTTTTTTATTAACTGTTTTAGTTCTGCCCCATTTTCTATAACTAACTGTAAGATTAAAGTCAGCTGATCACTCATTTGTGCCTTTTGCATCATGTGTAAATATTTTCTAACCTGCATTCTTATTTTTCCACACAATCGGCTAACAAAAAAAAAAGAAATTACTAAGCTTACCCGGATCACTGTGATATTGGTAACAAAAATGATTGACATAAGAATTTTACAATATTGTTCATACCTGCAATTTCTTCTGCGAAAAGTTTATATTTACCTTGATGTATTATCGTTCATTGACTGGAAACTGTGGGCGGTGTGTCAACTCGATTCTGTTCTTGGAAGTTTGAGGTTGACGTAGTTACACTCACCCTGGAACACGAATGATGAAAACTCAGATTCTTCGGCGACAGCTGGGCTGGCAGGTTCTTGAGTGAATAATTGAAGAGGATAAATTTCGGCACTCTACACGTTGCAGGGCGTGTGTAGAACACTAGACGGAAACTTCGCGCATCACTTGTAACAGATTACTGTCCTGTTCTCTTGTTGTATTTCTCAGTAAACACCAATGAACTAGCTCAGCATGAGTTGGAGACTTTGACTACATAATAATAGAAGTTTGTTGATACCAGGAATACCAATAAATAAAAGAAGTTAGATATTTACTGGATATTTATTGTCATCTCGGCAAAACATACTATTGACACTCGCAGCTGATGAACCAAAAAAAACAAGACAGATTGTCAGCCGTCATAAAACAAAACTTCTCACTTCAAGAGTTACGAAGACGAGAGAGAATTGTTACTTTTCTCTCCCGTTGCCCTATTGACTCCTCGCACCGACGGAAAATTAATTTAATTGATATTTGAACTGAAATGTCCGTCATGGGCACTTGTCGGTGTGAGTAACGTGATCACTCGTTGCAGGCTGTCCGACTGATAGCTGACAAACGATCGTGCTGCGACAAACTGTTGTGATACCCAAGAAAGGTTGTGCTTCCCTATATATTGGTTCAAAGTTTCCTCATTGAAAACATATTGTTTTTGAGCAGTCGGTTGCGTCAGTTAAAGGTGACCTCTGTTATTTTCTTTGTTTCACCATGTCGTGCCTTGCGGTGGTGATGTTTTAATTTTACTATCCCAGTGAAAAAGGAAAAGATGCGCTGTTGTGCTATGGCGTCTGTTGTTGATGTCTATTACTACTGATGAAATGAGGAAAGAAAAAGAGTATAGTTGAAAAACCGAAAATATATTAAATACAAACAAGTTGGCATTGCCACAACCTTTCAAATACTACATGAATTACAATCCTTGACTGAAATATAGATAATTGAAATACTTCCCGAATATACCATCGCACCATGACGCAGTGTCAACAGACAGTGTTCCTAACCAAAGCGGAATTCAGCTACACATAGTGAAATTTTAATCTTGGGGAGACAGAGCGGCGAAAAGTGATAAACACACATAATGCAATTTCTAACATGCTGCTGGCACCCCCACCACTACGCCTACTGAAAATTAACAAACCATAGATTGTTTGTAACTAATCGAAGCAAAGAGAGGTTCTGTTTTTAAAGCTTAACCTTTTCTTTTTAGTTAGCTAGTCTTTTAAAATTTTTCTAATTTTGTGTACATATATATTTTTGTGCTACGACCATGCAATTCAGCACCTGCTACTAACTACTGGCTATTTCTACCGCCACCACTGCGCTGAAGACAATGCAGTGTTCAGAATTCATCTTTATTAATTTTTCAATGAAAGTTGGATATCCTAACTCTTTGTATTTTATCATATGTTACTATAAAGATAGGTTTTTTCTCCCATTAATATTTGTGCAGTACTTCTGTAGCCACAGTCCATGACGGTTCGGATTTTTTGGATCTCGTCATTGACACTTGGCTGGACCGTCGAGGAGAGAAGGTTATGTGGATAGGATAAAATTACAGTTGTGTTCCGGGCGGGTGCCAGCTCTCTCAATGGAAAGTACGAGAATTGAAGATGTTGTGTGGCTGACGACCTGAAGTGGCCCCCTCAATGCCCATGTCTGAATTTGTAGTACTTGTAGAAAATTATATATCCCTGGGCATCAAAAGAAAAGAAAGGTTCCGATTACATTACATTAAAACTATTAAAAAACTACATTATTAGTACAAAGATTGAAGGTCCAGGGAGGACGATACACGCATGACCACTCTGCTAGATTATGGTGACTACTGAACACAAGTTGGCGTGGAGCCCGCTGTTTGGCCAGGTCTCAACAAGTCGCGTGACTCGTTGTAGACAACTGTGACTTTTAGTGTACACAAATGAAATGCATGACCATGAAGTAAATCAATAGATGATACAAAAAACCCTTTTTAGTACTTTCTAATTAACAGTTAAATATAAAATATTAAAAGCCAAAAATCTGTCGGTGACAGTGTTGCCATGATCACTATAACCTCACTTTTCCACCACTACTATTCTCGGAGCTAGAACTCTTTGGGAGTCTTCCCTCATCCAACTTCATATGCACATAATAATTAAAGCCCTTGCGAAACACAATACACTTGACATAACATTACAAAGCACTCTTAATTACTAGAGACTTATTTTAGAGGTTAACCAGCCATGTGCTAGCCACTTTGCCAGGTGTTGTGACTGTTAACCAGTGAACCTGATCACTATACTGGTGACGGCTAATACTCACGGTAGTAATAATAATTTTTTTTTTCGACGAATATTCATTTGGCGTTTGCCAGTAAGTTTGTGATAATATTTACTGTATGGGAAATTCTCCCACGTGTCAGATATGTTACTTTATTATACTACAGTATGCCTCTAGCAGACAAACACAACGCTTTACACATTTGCCCTTACTCTTAAATTAACATAAATAAACTAAACGTCAGGTAAATTTGAACATATTCGTACCACAAGGAACGCAAAATAAATAAATAAACACATGTGGCATTTACCCTTAGAAATGTCAACATAGAACTCTAAAATACTCTCGGCCATGTGACAACAAAAACAACAACAACTGGCATTGTGATTGGCAAGAAAATAAATACACAAATACATATTACACTTTACCCTGAGCTAATATTGCACAAACCTGCATGGTGTGACACTTTAGTGTCCGGCAGGAACACTTGTGGCTCCAATGTTTACAAACACTTTATTACACATACACTTCAAACAATAACCCTCAAATCATACAGATGTGAAATGTAAACAAATACTTGTGGGTGCGTCTCTAGCTTATTACGTTGCATTAGTGATTTTTGGGATACAGGTGACTTGCACACCTTGGTTGCACGAGTGCACAGGGTGCACTATGTGAAACACAGCTTAAACATACCTTATGTCACTTTGTAAATAAAACAAAATACACAAAACAAACACTGCACTAAAGGAATTTAAATGGCCATGAAAAATAAACACAATTACACTTTCCTACACTGAAGCACTGGTACAAATACTTGTAGCACGTGGCACTGTCTGGCGCTAATGCTCTACGATGCTGTGCTGTTGACTATAGTGTTGACAGAATGGCATAGTGAGGGGGCTGACATGCACTGCACACATCAGCGTCGGGGTTGCAATGTAATTTTGTGTGTGTGACTGTTTGGCGATTTTACTGGATTTACAATTTTTGGATACTCCGTATTTTGGTGATTTTGTAGTCATGTTTGTAATGCTTTTCGTTGATTTTGGAGATTTATTATATTTCTGGCTGCACAGGCTTCATTCCTTGCACCAGTCCTATTTTGCACTGAACTGGTGTAAAGTAAAAAAAAAGAAAAAATTGTTGTGTAGCTGAATGTAGCGGAATTTTACTACACCTGTTGCAAAATCGCCTCTTTCCATGTTGGCAACATTGGTCAACAGACTTGTTGGGAAGACAAGATACTAGACAGCATGCCGCAGAGCAATGATAAACACTGGTGTGCATGACATATTTCACATCCATTTACTAGAAGTTTGCATTATAGATGGGTTGAACATTCGAATTTCGAACTGAACCCGAACTTTAAGGTTATGTTTGGGTTGGGTTCGCAATTTATTGCCAAGACAAAGATTGGTTCTAGTTCGGTTTGAAAAATTTACAGGAGTTTGTGTTCCGTTCGAAAATGTACTAGGAAGGAACATCATTAATGAACTTTGAAACGAACTTAAGTATTTAGTCATGTTCAGTGAGTCCTTTTTTTTCCCAAATAAAGGGAAACATTTCTGTAGAGTGGTAGTCGTAAATTATACACCCCTAAATTGCCCCATGATGTTTAAAGGGAAGTGTAGTGGAAGAGTCTAGAGGATTGCTTCCTGGGGGAACAGGCCACCGGTTTTTTGAAAAGAAAGGGTAGTGTCTCACATTCCACCATGGCAAAAAAAAAAAAAAAAAAAAAAAAAAAAAAGGACCAGCACACAAAAATATGAACCAGCCCAACAAAAAAATACCAGCATGCCACTGCCTAAATGAAGCAAATAAAGAAAGCAGGCTGCCCAAGGCTGTTGACTGACTGTTGACTGATGTTTTAACAACTGGCGCAGCATAAAATAAGCAAAAAAACTGGAACCAGTTGCCCACCTCAGTTGTTGGCATTCTTCTTTTAATGACCATAAGGTTACTGTGACCTTATAGAATGCCGCAATATTTTTTGGCTTTTAATCCCACGATTTATTTAATAAAAATATTTTCCAAATATATCGCAATCGCCACAAATTAATTAAAAATAATAGAATAATTAGTTACATACTTACTAACAAGGCTCCACAAATTGTTGATGCAATTTTAGTAACAAAAAAATGTTTTTCCTGGAACTTGTTGCAAAAATCATGGTGTGCTCTATACACAAGTAAATATGGTACTTCACTTCAAAGCAGTTGAAAAATAACAATGTAACACAACAAAAATTACAGAACAAGTCATATTTAATTATTGTTTTTGTAGCATTGATGACAGCATTATATCTTGATCTCTATAGTATGTAAAACCAGGTGCTATTCTTGATTAAAATTATTGTATATAAGATAAGTGATTTGCTTGAGTTTTAGGGAAATAACATATTCAATTAACTTTTTTTTTTTTTTTTTTTTTTTTTTTTTTTTTTTTTTTTTTTTTTTTTTTTTTTTTTTTCCACTCTAGAAAAAATTTGGCGATTACGTTTTGGAACTATAAGTGATGAAACTGTGCAGGTTGTGCATGTGTGTGTGTGTTTACTCTTTATTTTAGGCCAACATGTTTAAAGAATTAGACATGAAATTGTGAATGTGGTTGTATTTGTTTGTGTTTTATACTTGAACAAATTAGGCTGACTAAGAAGGCTGTATGTATATATGTTGTTTTCACTTTGCACCTCGTAGCCAAGTCCTGAGGTCCAGTAACAAAACTCTCATTACTATAGTGGGCAACACTGCTAAAATTATGTACGGGATCACTGTAATCTATGTTAAGTACTTAATTTGCAGATATGCGTGAGTGCACACACTGATTACTGTTCAGCATCCATAATCCGCTGTATCTTTAAGGTGGTTCTACATAGTTGTTTTATATATATATATATATATATATATATATAGACACACACACACCAATTTAGTGCTAAACTATGAAGGCATACCGAACCTAGTCCGTCCCAACCTAACCTAAGACATTTTTTAAAGTTCGGTTCAAGTTCAACGAATTATAGCATAATTCAGTTCAAGTTTGGTTCGTGTACAAATTTCAGGTTCGGTTCCATAAAAATATTCTGGGTTAAGGTCTACTTCGGTTCGTTTCTAAAATCTGGGTTTGTCCTATCCCTAGTTTGCATGAACAACCAGCTTAAAAATGATAGTTGCTTAAAATATTTCATGAAGGGGTCCAAAAAATATTTTGATTGATGCACCATATGATAAACTATAAAAATGGTTTATGTTAACATTATTTACGTAGCAATTTTGCCGGGACCGTAAAAAATTGATGGTGGATGCGGTTTATCAATACAAGCGATAATGATTCACCGAGAGTCGACTGTAACTATTTTATTTAACAACTAGCTGATCCATGCGACTTAATCTGCATGATATTTTTTTAAAGTTATTAAAATTAAGCCCAGCATAGTTTCATTAATGTTATATGTTTAAAATACTAATATTTCTTCTTTCAGATTTAACAAAGTTATTAAATTTCATCCTGACATCGCTTCGCACATGTTTTATGTTAGTATGATATTAGGACTTTGAATTGATTAACCACTTTTTTTATTGAGGTCTGTAGCCACTGAGCTACTGCGGCCCCCTTTTTGGGTGCTGTAGCCCCTGACCAGCTGCGGTGCCACTATTGGGTGCTCTAGCTACTGGGCTACTGCGACCCCACTATTGGATTCCATAGCCCCTGAGCTTTTGTGGCACTCTTATTAGGTTCTCTAGCCACTGAGCTACTGCGGCCCCACTTATATATATCTATCCACTGGGTCACTGTGGTCCCACGCGTGTGTGTGTATATATTCACTGGGTCACTGCAGCCCCACTTGTAATTACTCTAGCCACTGGGCCACTACTGCTTTTTGGAAGGAAAGGTTTACAGCCCATAGACAAGAAAGGAAAAAAGAAGAAATGAAGATTTTTATTTTTCAACAATGCTGATTTTATGCAGTAATCAATCCTAAGAAAAGTGTAATCCAGTACTTATTTACATCCCTGATCATATTTTTTTCCGGAACCGTTTCAGATATCTTAATGAAACAAAGACTAAGTTAGTCCTGTTGTTATTATCTATAGACTGTTTAAATTTGATGTCAATACGTTCCGTGGTTTTTGAGTTAAATCCGTTCAGACAGACACGAAAAAATTAACATTAGAAATGGTTTAGTTATCAATTATAATATATGAAAAAATAATTAAAAGTTAAAAATTCAAAAATAACAGACAGACACTTCTATTTTATTTAGTAGTATAGATTTCATTTAACAGCTTATGGGCCCTGCCCCAAGCTTCGTGTTATTAAACAAGTAAACAAATGATAAATGTGATTGAAAGTTAGTTTTAAATGTCTGAGGGAAAGAGTGAAACATAGATTTTAAAATTTTTTTGCAATTGTTTTTCTGAAGCAGGATTGCCACCATTCCTGTATTTTGTCACTATAGAACCAGTAAATTCAGATAAGCTCCTAATTAATGAAAATAATTTAAGCATATGGAAGTTTCAGTTAGTTATTTGATTGTTACTTCCTGTACTTTGTTGTCACGACTGTTCCACAACTTCAATATTTTATCAAATTCACTTTTGGTAGTACTGCTTGTTTTACATGGTTTAACCTCTTCACCCACCACAATCAATATCACATTAATTCTTAGACCTATCTGCCATAGCGTGTTTTGCCAGCGACATGAAATGAAGTATATAAATGGCGTTTTGGACGTTATTTTCTTCTGGTATGCACAAATTTCATGAACTGCGGGTGGTTTGTTTGATTGTGGCTGGTCGCTAAGGGCATTGAATTTTGTGATATCAGCGTAGGAACACTGCTGCACAACTTTATTTAAAATAGCCTTGCAGGCGTCACGAACCTTGTCGTTCTTTTCCTGGGTAGGGGAGACACGTTTTTCCTTGGAATTTAAACTATGCACTTCCTCCTGTACATGCTTGTAATACCTCTGTTGCACTCTGAAGGGGACTGCCTGGTTGTGTGCATGGTGTTTGTAGGGGTCTTGATGTGATGAATGTCCTTATGGTTCTCTTCTCTGTGTCCATTCAATTACCGTGGGCCAGTTGTATCTGGTTTGAAAATGAGTGTCTCTGTGGGTGGTGGGTGGGGGTGGAAATGTAGGTGTTTGAACGTAACTCACTGGACGTGGGTATGGTGCCGTGTGTTTGTAAATGTTTTTGAGCATGTCTAACTGTTCTTTCAAAATAGCTATCTCCTCTTGGAGTTTAACATATTGTGGGTTTGGTGAGGTCTGTTCAATGTTCTGTATGTATCTGTAGATGCCAAGCTCAATGTTTTTAATGTTGTGTAGCAGCTGGTTTCATGTTTTATTCTCCAAAGGCACAAGTTTGTTGGCAACCGGTGGTTATAGAGAGTACTTAATTATGTTAACGAATTCTGGCTCAAGCAATTGTGGTGTACACTTATTCTTGTAAAAAGTTAAATTTTCAGTGTGAGCCTGAGCACTCTCGCCTGGTTGTTGTTTGTGGAATATAAGAACTTTCTGTAGTTGTCTTGTGTGTCGAGTTTTGTGAATGTGTGTAATAGTTTTTCTTCAATATGTTTCCAAGTGATTTCTGCCGCACTAGCGTAATATAGATTCTTATAAACCCTCTTTGCAGTTCCTTGCAGATAGAACTTTATCCGCCGTCATTTCTCAAGGTCTAACCTGTTATTTAACTTACTGATAGCGCTAAAAGTATCTAAAAATTCCTCCACATTTTCACGATTCTCTCCTGTGAAAGTGGGGATGTGTTGTGTCTCTGGAATTACAATGTGTACTGGGGAGGTTATGGTTTGTGGTTGTGCAGGTGGATTTATGGTGTTGTCAGTGTTCATAACAGGGATGGAAATTAAATGTGTCTGTATTGTTTGAAGTGTCTGGCATGGGCGTGGTGTCAAATATCCACTTGTGCCAGGCTGATTAAATGTTGATAGGTGTTGGTGTTAAGAAGTGTGTTCAATTGGTGTAAGGTGTTCTGCTGATGAGGTGTGCGATTCTGTGTTATTACTACTTAACTGATTTCTTAACTGTTCATGTATTTGAACTGCACGTTTAGCATCGCCTAAATCAATTAACAGTGTCTTAACTAATTTCCTTATGTTGTGTGCAGAAGATGGGTGTTCAGTAGTCGTGTCGACATGTTAGAATAGGGGTGTGTAGTGTAGGTGGTGCCACGCACTTTGTGTAACTTATAAGTAATACAAAATATAAAAGAGAAGAAAATAGGAAAGATTTCCGAAACACACACAAAAAAAATGGATATTTCCTTGCTTACAAGGGAATACATATTCCCACATGCAAAAACAAGGAGTGTACATGCATTAATTGTAAGGAAGTAAAAATTAGCAGTTCTAAGGCTAGCGGAGTGGACGACGTAACATCAATATGCTAGGCTGGCAGGGCCTCCTGCGCTAATTACTGACTTGCGTGTGTGGCTTACTAACCTTCCACATTATCGCTTACTGCACGTGCCCTGACCATGTGGGAGGTTACAGCTAATACGCCTGCTGGATAACTGACTAGTAAACCAGAATTTCTTTAAACACAACACTTTTATTAGGACATTAATTACACGTTTACAAATAGGATGATTAACACAAAAGTGAATAAGACAAGAGAGATAAAACATTTACTCTTAACAACTATACTCTGCATTATAAGTAAATATCAAATACACAAGAGTGTAGAATAATTTGCCTTACCTTGCCAGATATATTTAACGTTTAGGTTGACTGGGTAACAGAGACTCGAGTGATGGTATTACGCCTAACTGCCACAAGGATTTATGCTCTCCATATATGAAGTCTGTAGGATGGCCCAGAGTTCCTCTAGGCCTGGTTATAGTGATGCCTTCTTCTTCATGGTCCGCTCCGACAATTATCACACTGACTGACTTCTTGCATGGCGGCGAGCATTTGGCGAAGGGTGGTGGCGTACTGCTCTCCATATTTATATCATCCGGGCAGTCGGCTATGTGGACCATGTTTAATAGAAGCTACCTCACTCCACAAGTTATACCCCATCGTAGCTTAAGCGGTTTGTGTGCGGCACCTTGGTGGCCGCTACAAAGTGCTTGTTAAAATCGGGTGCTATCCTGCATGTAATTGCCAAAATAATTATATATCAACACTTTAGGTGATACAGAAAATACATACAAAAATTTGCACCATAAAATAGCCAGGTGGCCGCACTCAAATTAAGATGAACTTCCATTCACGTCAGCCCGGATACGCATTACAAGTTCACATCAGGTGGGAAAGCCTCACAGCAGATATAATTTAAGTAAGAGCTCCCCAAGAAGCATGTGGGCCAAAATCTGGCTGCAGGAGCGAAACAAGCAGGTTTAAAATTAATTAAGCATCCAGAATTAGAATGATCAGGGAAAGCAAAAATGAAGCTACTGCAGACCACGTGGCAAGCATCCATCAGGCATGAGCTCAGAGAAGAGACTGCTCAGTGGCCTTCGGAAGCAAAGCACGTGCGCACTGCCAGAAGTGGCGGCCCCATGGACCACACAAGTAAAGATGTAACATGAGTATGGATGAAATTACATACTATGGACAATATTAACATAAGAAATCACTATAACTTGAGTGGGAGCGCACAGCAAACTAATCATACAAAAAATATTTAAATTTAACACAACATTTAAATCTCAGAAATGTGTATTGGAGTACACAACTAAAAAAGACAAACAAAGAATGCTTAAATTTGACACAACCTTCAAGTCACAAAACGTGCACAGAAGTACACTGTAACAGGACGTACAAGAGATACTTATAATTAATGCACACTGGAACGTCCCTTGCGAGCCCTCTGGCGACTTCGGTACACGTGCAACACACACACCAACCATATCACTTGCTTAAGATATGTGCGTGTGTGACCCGCAGTGGCGTTACGCCAGCCGATGGACGAGGTTGGGTGACAATGTGAGGTTATTCACTCAGACATTTGTGGGCCGATTGAGGATCTTTAGGAGGTGCAAGTTATTTTCTGTTGATAATTGGTGACTTTAGTTAATACAGATGTGTTTACTTCTTGAAGCACAAATCAGGAGCAGTGGAAAAATTGAAAGAATTCTGGCAAATTGCAAACAATTACACAAATAACAATATGAAAATACTTAGAACAGGCAATGACTCATACCTGATGAGTCAAGAAATGATAAAGATGATAGGAATTTCCTGAATTCGTCCTCAGAAAACTGTGACCTATTGCCCTGAACAGAATGGGAAATGGGAACGTGAAATAAGGACAATGGCAGAATCTGCAAGAACAATGTTACAGGCCAAGAATGTGGAAAATGTTGGCGTAATTTAATAAAACATATTTATCATCTATTCTTTATTTCACTTACAAGCACACCATTGGGTGGTCGCGACGAAAACACACACTAAACAACAGGCAGTGTTGTCACAATTACACCCATGATAATTCACTCTCCAACAGAAAATTTTTTTTGAGCAGAAGCAATCAATACAGCAGTGTATGTAATCAACAGAACAGGCTCAAATTCAGTAGAAGGAAAGAGTCCTCACTTGTGGTTCAATGCAGAAGTAGGAATTAAAGAGTTTCAAATATTTGCGTCAGACACTTATATTCACTTTTAGAGGCAAAAGTGACAAGGGAATCTTTTTTGGATATCAGGAAAACTCTAAGGCTTACAGAATTGGTGTTTCTAGGTGAAGAAAGGTAGAAATTTCAAGAAAGGTTGTGTTTAGTCATAAACAGGATCTACCATGCAGAACTATCGAACAGGACGAAATGCAAGGAGTTGTTCCAGCGATTAATGAAAGTGATACAACTGCTAAAGCCATCAAAGACAGTGAACTGATTTTAGAAAATGAAAGTAATTCCACTCCTTCTGGAGGAGATGAAGATAAAGACTTCAAAGGTGTTGATCTCTTAAGAGAAACCATTGCACCAGGTTGACACAACAAACAGACACGGACAACATTTGCACTAAGGGAAGAGAAGAACAGTTAGATAGTGAAAAATGTTATTCAAAACAAATGTTATCTGAGAAACCGCTCAAGCTTGAGGAAGCCTCAGAAGCTAAGCATTTGTGGAACTAATTTTTGTGCATCATCTGAAGCACTCACTTATCAAGATGCAATGAAAAGTGGTGATACTATCTGGAAGAAAGTTATTTATTCTGAGCTACAGTCTATTGAAGAGAATAGTACGTGGACTGAAGTGGTACCTCCATAAATTTGTCACATTATTGAAAACATGTGGGTATTTGATGTTAAACACAATGAGAAGGGAGAATTAATGCAATACAAGGTGTGACTGGTTGCAATTGGTTTCAAACAGAGCAATAATACAGAATCAGGAGAAATCTGTGCTCCAGTGGCGAAATGGGGAACTGTAAGAATCTTATTAGCAGTTGTGAATCAAATAACCTTACCTATTTATCAGATGGATGTCGAAAGTGCATTTCTGTACAGAAACATCAAACAATATATGTATATGTCTAAACCAGAGGAGTGCAATGTGATAGGAAAACTGTATATGGACTGAACAAGTCCCTATATGGCTTTAAGGAATCTCCTAATTATTGGAATGCAAAGTTCAACCAGGTAATGAAGCAGGATGGTTTTCAAAGATCAAAATATTATTACTGCTTGTATGTGAAGAGATCTGTGATAACAAAGTTGTATGTGCTACTGTATGTAGATGATCTATTAATTATAGGGGATGATAAGAAGGAAATTCAAGGCATTAAACAGAACCTGAAGAAAACTTCAAGATGAATTACCTTTGCGAAGCATTGAACTACCTGGGGATCTACATATATCAAGACAGGAAAGCCAGAATACTAAAGTTAAACCAAACATGGTACTTAAAATCTATACTGGTCAAGTACAGGATGAAGAACTGTTGACTAGTGGCAACCCCAGTAGACACATCCTTTCAAATGTCAAAACACATCCAGCAGCTTGAAAGCAGGGAGTAGAAAACAAGATGTTGCCAACTAATAACGTATGCAGCTGTAGGGACTAAGCCGAATTTGAGTGTTGACAATTAGTTTTGTGAGCAGGTATCAAAACTGTGTAAGTTACGAGCTTTGGACAGCTCTGAAACAAATTCTGCAGTACATTCAAGGACCACTGAATCTGTCTTGGTCTAGACATGTCAATCCACAGTTCCAGTAGTACAGGGATATGCTGACGCCCACTGGGGAGTAGACAAGGAAGTCAGAAAATTAACCTCTGAGTGTGTATTCCAAGTTCTAGGATGCACAGTAACACGGAATTCAAAGAAACATCCCACTGTAGCGCTCTTTTCAACAGAGGCAGAGTATATGGCTCTCAGCTTTGCAGCCACAGAAGCATGCTGGTTAAGGGGAGTACTAAGCAGCCTTAATGTTTTACACTCAGAAGAACCAGTGCTGTTACTTGAAGACAATCAAGCCACCATAAGGATGTTGAAGAACCCTGAGAACCTTAGGACACTTTCACATGTGGACATGCTGCATCACTTTATCAGGAAAAAATTATAAGAGGGAGTTATTGAAGTGCAGTACATCAGCACCCAGTACCAAGTTGCAGACGAACTTAAAAACCCATTAAACGAGCCCTCATTTCAGGAATTTGTAAAATGTCAAGGACTTGAATGAGTTGAACCTCGTAGCAAGGTGTTTTAAAATTATCAGTATTTCTTACCAAATGACACAATATTGTTCAAGAATCTTTTTGGTTGTGAAAATAATTTTATCTGTGTTGAGGGGGGAGGGGGATGTTAAATGAAATAAAGTATTGCATATGTTTGTTTATAAAACATTAACTTATCAAACATATTGAGAGTTAGTAAAATGTATGCTCGGAGTTTAGACAGCATTATAGTGGTTTTATTTGACATATATAGCTAAAATTTTTAGCCATTCAAATTCAAAAATTTTTCAACAGATGTAAAATTACTGAAATTAATACAATAAAAAGATCCCCCAGAAGACTTCACCTCCCATGTAATCAAAAATGTTGAGAAACATCAAGGGGCGCCAAGTTTTGCTGAGTACAAAGTCCATTTTCATTGGCTTCTTGTGGAAAAGTAAGAGCATTTGTTATTGAAAAACTCTTTTATTTTAACAAATAACTATCTTCTGAATCAATTAATATCCAGGAAGGGCATATACGATATTCCTTTGTTGCTTACTAATCTGTTAACATTGTTCCTGAACGCTAACTCATGGCTTGTGCAAGTGGAATCTTACTGTGACTATCCGAGGATGTGGTTTTGAATTATTAATTACTTACCAAAGATTATAAAGATAAATATTATTGAGTTTGACGCATGCCGCTTACACCATTATATTATAAATGACTACAGCTCATCCATATGCAACTACCAACCACAAGAACCAGCTACCAGATGTCTAACAGGAAGTGTTCTCACCAGAAACACGGAAGATACTTGGTCTCCTGAACTGTTCCTAAACTGCCCTTCTCCATACTAAGAGTGTGTACACACATGAAGGAGCAAAGCATGCACAATGGGTTACAGATGCGTAGAGGGTGGGTTCAACTCAAACGCACTTTGGAATCACTATACGAAAGACATTTGAAGTACCCGCTCAACACGTCAGCCTCCCCTGACGCACCCAGCAGATAGACTGTCACCACACTGCCGAAGGTAGCTGAGCACCGCCGAGCGCCTCAGGCGATACCACGAGTGTGAGAGGGTAGTTCTCCCACCCCGCGCACTCCAGGCAGACGTCACAGTGGCACGTCACACCTCCAACTCCGGGCTCACCGCGCACTCCAGAGGAACAGTATATGTATTAGGAAGTGCACGGCCGATGTCAAGAGTTCATCTTCAGTATCTCGCCTCAACACTTCTTGTGCTGGGTCTCTCTACTGCCCACTAGGTCCTCACGGTCCTCTCCAAGAACTTCCAGTTCTCCAGTAGCTGCAGCCACCATCTACCAGAGGCTCCTACCACGTATTGGTATTGATGTCACCAGAAGCTTTGTCTATCTGTATTTACTGTATTAACAATCTCAAAGTAAGCATCACGTCCATATGCCAGTGCAGCTTGAAGGGATAAACTTTGGGTATCCTCTGATTGTACTTGGCTTGGCCTGTGTAACTTTGTTTTCTCCCCTTACATAGTTGGCAAAGGGGGAGATTATTGCCTATCAATAAGTGTGGCATTCTCGTACCCTCTGTCTTGTAGTTTAGTGGGTGGGGGTGAAGCTTACCTTTGGAAGGGTGATCTGAAATTCCTTCCCCCTGCCCTCATCAGGAAAACGTGTTATGACGATGCACACTCTAAACAACTTCTGCCTATTTTTAACAATTGTTAGTAATTTTTTTGTAGTTTAATGAAATAAAATACTAATTACTGGAAAGACGTTGCTACACCAATATTTTATCACTAGCAAACACATTTTACAATTTTTTTTTTTTCTTTCTAACATGCCGTTCCCTCATAAAATCCGTACTGTAATCTTTGACCATTTGGGTGGGTTAAAGTTTTTCTAAAACACTGCATTTAAGAAAACCACGGTAGAAGAATACTGGATCTTACAGAGAACAAAGTGATGGAAATGCATGCCGACTAATTAATATATCAGCACTTAGATTTGGACTTATCAGACAAATAGTAACGACACAAACTTCTAAAGGCATACAACTATCCAGGCTGTTAATAGTCTGTTATTTTGCTGATTGCAGATAGTGATTTGCGACCATGTACTGTAATTTTGCTGTCAACCACTCTACCTAATACCATCAGTGACACGGTTGATATTTATGAAGTTTGGCTGATGTAAAGTATTACCAATCACAAGTTCATTTTCATTGGCTGCTTGCAAAAAATTCAAAAATGTGTCTTATATTTATTGTTTTATTTCAATAGGTTGCAGATTTTTATAAATAAACTGGTATTCTCAAAGGATATAAACTACCCCATTGTCTTCAAATATAATACAAGCACCAAGCCTGAGTGCCGTGTAATACATTACAAGTGCAATAATGTCATTTTAAATTATTTTATTGAAAGTTATAAAGAAACAAATTTAATCACTGTATTTACTCGCCTTTGAATCAAATTAAAACTTTGTAACGTAAAATACATTCAAGCCTCGTTTTTATGGCACGTTGTATGTAGCCACAAATTCCCAGGAACTGAACAAATATAAATACGTAATTAGATCCAAAAAATTTAAAAACAAAAAATTGCAGTGAGAATTTTATAAAACACATTTGAAAGCAGAAACATTAAAATATTCACTGACTTTCAGTGCAATTGTACAACAAGACAAGCAGAGCACAAGTATCACAATACAATAATCTGTACACTGTAATATTCAGTTTTCTCTTGGTTTTATTTTGCTTTGCCCAATATAAAAGTTTCAGTTATAACAATGCACTTTAAGGTGACTAATATATATATATATATATATATATATATATAAAGAAAATTCCAGGGGCCTTTGGCCAGCAATAAAAACATTACAACCTGAAATTACTAGGAATTATGATTCAAAAATAATTATTACTGATATACAATCTTTCTTCTCTCTATAGTAATTCTGTTACTCTTTTACTTAGTTAATTTTTTCCAGGTTCGGTGCATGAAACACGAAAAGATTTCAAACTGTGACACGTTAACAAGTGTCTGAAGAACAAGGATACGAGTCGTACAACAAATAAGGTCACTGCTGTTAATTATCATTTCCTCCATTATAATTCAGCATGTTACCTAGCGTGCAATTGACCACACGAAAAATATGCTTACTCATAAGCCCGTTAATTGTGAGCCAAATTTAAAGTCACCATTGGGCTGCTTCATCAATAAATTTCAACTACCACCTCATCAATAAGGGGCAAAACAAATAATCTGATTAAATATGAAATTCAAGTAATACGTTATTACAAATCAACACGTCTATTAACAATTGACGAATGTGCCAACACCAGTACAATATAAAAACGCATTTCCCTGAAAATGCAAAATGCAAAAATCATGTTTAATATTTGCAGTACATGATAAATAATATAAAAACTACACAGACCAGTGCACCGCGACCGGAGGCGCCCATTAAAGGGTGCAACTCTAAAAATAAACACTCTAAAAACTGCCATAAAGTTTTACTTTGCTACAGTTGTTTACCTACACTACTTTGTGGACACATTTTGTGGCGATTCCACCAATTGTAAAATACTAGAGTTGATAATAAACGTATGTTATCAGACCAAAATATAACGTACAACATGTTTTCTACAAAGTCATACAAAATTTATATGCATGAACAGTATTTTTCAATTCACCAATGCTCCTTTCTGAAAATGATTACTAAAACAAGGTGTGCCAATTTAGAATTATGAGCCACACTAAAATGAAGCCTTTACAAATACACCATAGGTTCGTTCATAAAATATTTTCACTCAACATTAATTGCAAGCCAAATATAACAACTCTTAAAATTATTCAGTATTTGTACAACAAACGATAGTAAATTCTTATGACGTTTTACAATGTACAATATAATACTCATTCAGCTCACAGCTGACCACTTGACTGTAGGCTCAGATAAAGTTTGTGTTCATTCCACAATAAAATAATAGCCAATTAACTTAAAAAATTACGATTATATTAATTCCTTTAATAGACAGCTGAACAGTGTAGAAAATGAAAACTTTTGTAATGCCTGTACACTCAACCACACTAGGCAGCATAGCATTTGAAATCAATTATCATTATTCTAAAATATTATGTAAAATTAATCCCCACACAATATTACCAAAGAAAATGACTTTACTAGCGATGATATATTTAAATACATACATTTGGAATTCAAAAATATCTCGGGGCCCCAACGTGTAGCACTAACATGCATGTTTAACTTCTCATAAAGGGAATTATATTCATCATACATGTGTACAATTGACATTGTGGAAAACCAATATGGCTGAGTAATTCTGAAATAATTTATGGGTGCGATTAAATCAACTAGTTTTTCTTAAAAGCACAAAATTGAGAACGTCTCAGCGAAATCATGGCCCAGTGACAATAGTTGTTTGTAGACTTTATTTTTCTTTAAAATCTGAACGTTTACGTTTATTAAAAGACGTACAGCACACCAAAAATGCCACGAGGAAAAGCAGCAGTGCGTGGCCCCAAACAAAGTTTTCCTTGTACACACTATTTTAAAAGCTCATTAAAATCACATTAATAACTTCATCGGTTGGACCGTTCATAGGCAACCCAATTAAGATTCCAGATGTAAACAAATCTTAGATGGCACCTTGTTGAAAACGTAGATTGCATGAGTCGCGGCGGAGCATGTGGAAATTCACCAGGTTGAGCAAGACAAATAGGACAGCAGGACAGAGTACAGTATGACACAAACACACAACAAAATGGTTTAGTTGATAACGAAAAGAAATTTTGAGCATGTTACTAAACTAAATTTTGAAAAACACAACTGCCACATGTCCGAAAAACTAGCATAAGTATAAAAACATGACAAAATTCTAAACACGCTGTTGTATCTAGGCGTTGTAGCATATAGTTTTGTATCTAGGCGTTGTAGCATATAGTTTTCTCGAAAATAAGTTTCATAAGCCAGAATCTAGCCTCTGCCAGTCACTATTTGTTACTTCACATTAATCACTCTTGTGTGATGTCTTAGCTAACAGTACGAAGAGCAACTTGTTTTGAAACCATGTACGTAGTGCCCGAGGAGCAAACCAATAGTTCTGGAACATTGTCCATAAGGTATCTGTAAGTAAGACAGAGACATGAATACTATAGTAAGAAGGTAGAGGTCAGTGTGGTATACCAATGTGCACGGTGATGAAATAAGTGTTCTAGAAGCTCTTCCATACAAACTCTGCAAGTAAAAGAGAGAAGGAAACAGTTATGAGGCAGAAGCAGCTCGATGGTAACCACATCCGACTAAAAGAATTTATAAGGCTCTTCCAAGCTTGAAGAAGAGGATTATGTGATTGTACTTGTTATTGGACTGATGTTCAGGAGAATAACAGCTATGTGTATTCTTTAGCTACAATACATCTTCGTTACTTGTCTTTACTCTGTCTTTGTCTCTCTAGACTTTGCCTCCCTGACAGAACCCTCACTGAAGTATCCTACATGTTGTCACATCACCGCTCCGCGCATCATAAAAACTAGTGTCTGGTGTGGGGTGGTGTAACCCTAAGCGTTCAAGGAATACGTTGGCTGGAGGCAACAAGGATTTCCATGAGAATCACAGGTGGATCAAGCCTAGCACCACTGGAGGAGACAAGGAAGACACTGGAAGATAGGTGGTATCAGATGGCGTAAAGCATTGCCGGGACAAGAAACATTGCGAAAGCTGGAGAAACTACAAATACTTTTGGGGAGTCAGCCTGAACGTCCCAGGAAGATCAGTGCAGCGAGTCATCTGAATTAGTAGTCCAGCAGGAGAAGAACTGAAAAGGCGTCAGAATGTCTGTAAAACTACGTGCTGATAGAAACATCAAGAGGCAGCAGCTGACCGATGGAAGATTAAGTTTAGCAATAAAACTATTATAGACTAAAGTGGTTGAACAAAGGTGAAGGTTTTCGTGACGTGACGCGTCCGATAAGTCATGACTGAGGAACTGGCATAAGGTGGCCGGGCACCTGCCGGCGATCTCCCGCCCTTCTCGAAGGGAAGTTTTATAAAAATATAAATTTACAACAAATACGCAATGAAAGAGAAATGTTGAGATGGTTGACAAATTGTTCTGGAAAGCTTATTTTCATGTTTGGAGTCTCTGAGTTCATTTGCATAGTAATTAGTGATTTGCATTAATAACGTTAATTTGGTTGGAATGGACCGGCAAGGCACATGAAGGCATTAAAAGAATTTACATATCAAACTGAGGTTACAAGGAGACGTAAGACACTGGAATAAAATTATGGAAACATAGCAATCGAAAAGAAGAGATTTTAGTTTTAGCCAATTGGCGTGGCGGTAGCCGGAACTGCTAGAGTGTTTACATGTTAAAGTTATAGCTATGCACGGAAATTAAATGTGATATTTTAAACAAAACAGTCACAACGATGCATTGGTAAAATTATGAAAATAATTATGAGTGTTAATTCTCCGTGGCTGGAAGTGGTTTCACGACCACGTGGGTTTGCACTCGCAAGCTTATTATGCATTAGTTAAAATGTGTTAAACATAGATAACATTTCCCCTTTGTAATAAATGACTCTACTTTATAGGGAATGATTTGATTACCATGGCACACACATTATTAAAAGATCACTCATGTTGGCTTGGGGCCTGGTGGGTCATGACCCTGTTTCTTGACCCGGTTCCTGCATAAACAACTGTGACCTATGCTGCATGACGCTCACGGACATGCGTGCACAGTGCAGGAAGAGAGCAGCAGTGGTCTACTTCCTGAGCGGGTAGTGAGGTCGCTGTCCAGCCACTTTAAAATGCAAGTTTTGAACAAAAATACAAAATACCCTTGAAAATTGCACTGTTGCACACTGAGAAATAAAATTTGACGGCGTCGAGTGAGACATGGGACGAAGTGTGACACAATTTACTTATGGTAGGTGGGCACAAGCGGTGTTTCCCAGTCACCGCACTGTGAGACTCAGGGTTCTCAGGGATGCTGTGGGTTCTCTGTGTCCGTCTCATCTGAGCATTCTTACATTCTTACATTTGCATTACTAAACATTTTAACACTGAAAAAGATGAGAGGTTGCTGTTGCTACAAGAAAGTACTTTATGCACTGTTAAGATTGCTTTTATTTTGCCACTCATACAGAATTGTGCCAGAATGAATTTTATGGTTGAAAACTCAGGCGTGTCTAGCTAACTCTGTTGGGTGCTCCCCCAGCGCGCAATTAATCTAGGGCACTCCTAGATGGATGACTTCTCCGGGGTGTTAAAGAACACAGTCTCTACAAGGAAAGGGGTCTACAGCTGCTAGAATGGACTGTCGATTTTTCCTGAAGACACGACATGGAGAATTGCAAAATGAGCAATGGAGACATGTGATTATTTGGCATCACTAACACGGACTCGTCAGGGCGCGTCCCCAGCACGTGGTGAGTGTGGTGATGGCCTTTACGCATAGCCGGCTAGGACGGAAATAATATCACTGTAAAAATAACAGAAATTACACAAATGAAGATGAGACAATATGGGACACAATATAAATAGTCACAATAAACACGCAGATGCGTAAAAGTATGTTTAGGTGGCACGGATACCATTGAATACAATGTGTGATTGACTACGGTGTGCAGGTGGAATTGCAGTAGTTTTCATAAAACTCAGCAAACTGGCATCTGACAAAGTGGTAGCGGTATTGAGAAAATTATTCTCTTGAATATGTAAGCAATTACAACCTTGTAGAACGCCTGATTGTGGGAAAATCAAACATGGAAAAGACCACGTGGTCATACACATAAAGCATCAATCAAACGAAAATATACAGAACCCTGAATCAATTAACACATAGAAACATGACATTAATTATAGCGCACATTATATTACACAAGTCAACCGTCAAAATGCATGGATAGCGTAGATATTGTCGTGGCGGCTGTTAACCACATGGTCACAAATGATGTGGCCATAAAACGATTTAACATGACAAAAACCATAAAATACATACATAGAAATAAATCCCTTGATAATGCACGCAGTAATTAAACAGAAATTACACTGAAACACATTTTACATAGGCGAGCTATGGTAATCTACATCAGTGCAAAAAGTTTGAAGTGCGTACGTGACAGTTTCTTACCTCGTCAGCTCTCCTCGACGGACTGCCCAGAGGCAGGGGTTGTGCGGACCTACCATGGCTGCCTGTGGGGTTCACGCAAGCGGAAATGCTATGCACACAGAGTAAATTTTTTATCTTTTAAAAGAAATGTCACATAACCAAACATTGAGCAACATTTTAGAACATACATTTTTAACACTTAAAACACGTGGAACCTGAAAGAAAACAAAAGACATAATTTACACTTTAAATAAATATCCCGTTACGGGAAAGTTCAGGTTATGGCCTCTTTGCTCACATGCGTGCCCATGTGTCACATGAGTGGTGAGCGCCATCATGGTCTTAACGCTGCTGACTGTTAGCCGGCATTAAACGACCCGTCTCTCGAAGGCCAAGACGGTGTGAGCAACTCAACTTTGCCCTGGCGGGCTCCGTCCATTTGTTACCCGTGACCACGTGTTGAGGACATAAGAAGCATGACCTTGGAAGTCTCCTTACACTGCAGTGTTTGCAGGGGTGGGGATGTAGGCTGGAACCATGTTGTTGGGACGTAGTGGTGACTCGTCTCGCCTTTTGCGAGTGTTGCGGTGTGGTTTGTTGACATGTGGCATCACACTCACTTCCCTACTAACCTTCCCAAACCCTTTGAAACTGTCTTGCCCTACTAGGCTATCCCCTGCGGGTGCCAGAAAACCTCAGAAAGGTGTTACACTTACACTTGTGGTATGATTGTTTATGTTTTCACTTCTGTTACAACCATGTTGACTGGTGCCTTCAGGAAACCCTTTAAAACTTGTATCAATGTCACTGGTTATGTTACAATTTACATGTACACTGGTGTTACCACGTCTTCCCTTATTTACATACGTAAAACCCCTAAAGCTACTTTGATTTTCTAGTCTCTTGCGTGCCTCTACAGGAAAGCCCTGAAATGGTGTTTCACAACTACTCGTTTCTCTCATTTGTGTGTGTACACTTTTGTCGCCTTTTCGCTCCCTGCTTGTGGAGTGTTTGGATGGCGTGAAGCCCCTAAATGACATAGTTTTTACAGTGGTGTTGTTTGCATTATCCGGACGCGTGGTCACGAAACTGGTGTTGTTGTTCTGACACATGCTACTTCTGTCATTCCTTGTACCACCTGGTACATAACGTCGCGTTCAATGTGGTACTAGGCTTTCCGGCTTCTTCTGGCCCCCTCTTCTCTACAGGTGTACGAGCTAAACGCAGGTCATTGCGGTGACGTTTCATGACTCGTTGCGGACCCAGCTTCATGAGAAATGTGGAATTCCCCATCTTGGCCATTACTCTTACTGGCCCAATCCACTTGGTTGCCAGTCCTACACAACGGTCCCTGACTCCCGCTGATAATGGGTTTTCCCTTACATAGATGTACATGCCGGATACTAGCTCTGATGGCGGCCTTCTGCTTTCCTGTACCCAAGTATTACAATAGTTTTCCTGATTGCCTTCGCCTCTTTGTGAATCTGCATTTAATGTGCGACAATTTCTTCACGCGGTATTGGTGGGTTTTTGCAGGGTTCTCCAGGCTCATGCAGTTCACAACCCTGTACCATCTCCGACGGTGTTTTCCCGGTTGCAACACATACTCTGTTTCGTAAGCAAAAAAAAAACCTCCAGAATAAATTCCACCCATCTCGTGTGGTCTGTTCCTAGCTTTACCCGCAACTGAATTTTTATGTCTTGGTTACGACGTTCGGTCAGGTATGCCCTGAGTTGGTAGGCCGAGGTGGTACGGTGTTCGGTTCCCCATGCGGTACAATAATCCCTCCATTTCCTTCCTACAAACTGTGTACCATTATTGGTGAGTAGGTACTTGGGCTGCCCCCATCTTGGAAAAAAATCAGTTTGCATTACCTGTGCAACTGTGTGCACACAAACATCACTAACCGGAAATGCCTTGGTCCATCTGGTAAACAAATCAGTGGCGACAATGAGGAATCGTTTACCGTTTTGGTGTGCGGATACGGGCCCATGATGTCGAGTGCGACAGTTTTGAACAGCTCGGTTGGCAGCCTCTGATGTTGTGGAGCATCGCAGTCTGTTCTCCGCAGCTTCTGGGTGTTGCATAATGCACAACTCTGTACATGCTTACGTACGTCCCCTTGTACTCCTGGCCAATACAAAGTTTTGGATGTTCCTACGTGTCTGTTCAAAACCCAGGTGGCCATGCTCTAAGCTGTCATGTGCGTATGTCAGTACACGTTCCCCTGTTTTCTTAGATACGAATGTTTGCCATTTTGTACAATTACAGGGGGGTTTATTTGGATTTCCCAGTCCACTACTCTCCAATGTTTTGAGTACCTCGCGGCACAGTGTTGCTGTCATTGCACAGCATTCGGGGAATTTTCTTGCACTGTGTACCTCTCTTAACACATTACGGACATTCAACAAGACAAGTTCACCAGGTGGTGTGTCAACAATGTTCTGCAAAACAAAAGGTGGTGTGTATGTTGCTTGTGTGGCACTGCAAGGTGGTAGCGTCTCTTCCCACTCTGTGTCATCTGTTACAGTTATGTTCAGACAGGGATTTCTGGACAGTGCATCTGTGAGCTCATTGGTTTATCCCATCACGTGTTCTACTTTGACGTCAAACTCTTGTAACAGTAAAGCCCAGTGGGCAAGTTTACTCTTCCCATTATGCATGCCTCCCATCCAAACTAAATAACGGTTGTCAGTTTTTAGCGTAAACTCTCTCCCTAACAGATACAACCAGTACTTCCTCAGTGCGTGTACAATTGCCAAAAACTCCTCATTCACGGGGTTCTTACGTTCCGCGTCGCCAATCTTCGCACTGTGGTAGTGGATTATGTGTTTTTCCTTGTGTTCTCCCACCTGGCACAACACTGCTCCAATGATTTCTTGGTTTGCATCTGTTTGAACGATAATATGCAGCTCCGGGCTAAACCGGGCTAGCGGTTTACAGTTTTGAAAAGATATCTCTAAATGCTTGATTGGCTTGAGGTATCTATACAAATTTATGCTTCTCACATAACAAGTCCGTCAGTGGTGCAGTTATTAGAGAAAAATTTGGAACAAATTCCCTCAACCAATTTATCACACCGAAAAATTTTCAAACTTGTTTACGTGACCTGGGTGTGGGTTTGTTTTATATCTCTTGTACATGTTGTTGTTCCAGGATCATGTCTATTCCCTATTACATAGTGTCACAAAAACTCTGTCTTACTCATCCCCAACTTACACTTGTCAACCTTACATGTGAGTTTGTTTGCGTTCGAGCCTCTCGAACACAAGACTCAGTTGGTGTAGGTGTTCTTCCCAGCTGTTCGACCATACAAGTACGTCGTCAATATAGGCCATTGCAAAGTCTCCTATGCAACCATCTAACACATTTACCATTATGTTTTGAAAAGTGGCAGGGGCACATTTTAGGCCCAATGGCATTGCAACAAACTGAAATCTATGCCCATCTGGTATGGTAAAGGCAGTCTTTTTATGATCTTGTGGGCAGATAGATACTTGCCAATACCCTGACTTAAGGTCGAGTGAAGTAAACACAATAGCTGGCCCTAGTTTTGACAACGTGTCCTTGATGTTAATTACTGGAGGTGGCGTGTTTACAGTTACTTTATTGAGAGGACGAAAGTCTATACAAAACCTCCATTCACCATCCTTTTTAGGGTTTAGGGTAATACCTGAATTATAGAAATTATGCATAGGTTCAATTACATTATCATTGAGCATCTCACATACCTGCTGATTAATTACTCATCGGAAGAAAATACTTGGGTCTCGTGGCTTGGAGTACACCGGGTCGTCGTGCATCGTGATGATGGCGTACTCAGTGACGTCAGTGTGCTGCAGATTTCCATTAGTGTGGAACACACTGGCGCACTAGTACAGCAGATGTTGTAGCCGTTGTTGATGTTGTTCAGGCATCTCTTGTGCGAACTCTGCGAGTGGCACGGCAGCTGTTATCGCCGGCAGCGTTGGTCCTGCTGCTTACAGCATCCACCTTCCATGTGTTTCCACATGAAGACAGTTGAGATGTGACGCAATCACTGCTTTGTTGTTCAAGCAGTGATTGAGTCATTTCTTCGCACAGGTGCATCACAATTTAAACATCACATTTCGTACAGAGTTCACGTATTCCCACCGTCACGTGCATTATGCTTCTTGCCTCACACTGTTGATTAGTAGTGGCGAACTGTATGCGATGTGGCGACACTCTAGTTGTTATTGCCTGTATTAACCCCTCATGTACAAAATTGTGGCTTGCGGCAATGTCTATCACAGCGATCACATTCTTTCCCTCAAGTTCGACATTGATCCTTAACGCACGTATGATACTTTCACTGACCTGGAACACTTTAGCACCTTTATTAGGCAGATTCCTACGACCTGGTGGTGAGATTGGTGCAGGTGCTGTTTCGCCAACCTCCCTACTCAGTTTCCTGACCATTTACCCTGATAATAGTTTTCCCGGTTGTTGTGATGAAAGTTCATCTGTCCATGGTTCGATCTCTCTGCCGCAAACGGCGACAGTGGTCGCATGATGTCTAGCATCTTGGTGGGTGTTGACGAGCGGTTATTCTGCCTCAGGGATTGTTATTCCTGTCCTGCATGTACATCTTGCTCATAGAGGCATGCCTCCTGCGTGAATTGCTGTCCGTGTTGCCCGCTGCAAGTATGGCCTAAAGTCCGGTGTTGGCAGGGTGACAGTTATCTCTAGCGCTCCACAAGTAGGTTGACCTGGGTTTAGGCGTTTGTATAGGCCTAGTTTGCGCTCGATGAACTCTTCAGTCCCTTTGCATTCACGCTGTTGTTTGAGGTACAATCACTCTTGGGCCTGGATGGCGTGTCCATCCATATTGAACCTGCTCAGTAACTGGTCACAAAACTCTTCCCATGTTACCTGATAATCTTTGACTAAGTTCCACCATGTGGCTGTGTTTCCCCTCAGTCGGTTTGGCAGTGACCTTGGTCTAATCTTCCCTTTGCACGCAGTGTCTGTTAAGTTTTCTTCACAAACCACAAGAAAAGTACCCAGGTCTTCTGAATTGTGCCCTGCAAAAGTTGGCAACAGTACATTACAGTCTGGCTTGTTAAGCCCTGTGGCATCTACGTAATGCCTACCGGTGGCAGCATGGGCTTCACCTCTGGTGTTATCTGTGGCACAATCTCTGCACAGTTCGTCTTACAGCACTCGTCACAGTTTATAACACCATCGCAGAAGGTAACTTATTCATCAGGCCCTATGCATTGCAAATGTGAGTCCCGTTTTCACTGCTGGCACTGCACCCACTTCATTCCCGCCCTATCACATCCGGTGCATGCGCACAGACATGGTTCTGATGGTGTTGACACGGTATCAGACCTGCACTCGCATAGCAGTTGATTCCATAGATTTTCACTAAACAAGTTGACTTCACATACCCTTCTACAATGCACACGTTGTTTTATCGGCATGTCCAGATAGTTCATGCTTGCAGTCACAGGTGTCACGGTTGCAGACGTGGACGTCTTGAGGCCTTCTCGCGGATGATCAGCTATGGTGTCCGCCATTTTAATGCAGTTGACACGGATGACACAACATGGATGAAATCACTGGCCCCCACTTGGGAACACCGATTGATGCCATTAGGTGAGATACGAGACAAATGGTGTCCTGAGTCTCACAGTGTAGTGTCTGGGAAGCTACGCTGGCACCTTCCTACCATAAGTAAATTGAGTCACTATTCATCTTGTGTCTCACTCGACTGCGTCAAATTGAAGAATCAATAAAGCTTGATACTCTTTATCATTTAAAACGAATGCAAAATACAGGAGGAAATCTTTTATTGGAATTTGATATACCCTATACCTATAAAACCAATATGGCTACCAGAAAGAGAGATATTTATAAAGGTTTAAGTGGTCATAACTCCTGAGTACATTTGGATATGTTTGACATTCCTGAGTTGAAGGCATCGGAGCACACTTATCAGAGGAGCTCTATACTGCCAAGCTCGTCCGAGTTGAGCTGAAAGTCGCCAGCCACAGACACACAGCTCCCATTTAAAATACATTTGGCCAGACTTTCCTTTATCATACTACTCTCCTCTGTGGTGCCTTTGGCGACTGGTGAAGGGAGTGGGGCAGGCTCGGTGTGTACTGGCTGCTAGTTGGCCCTCTAGATGAGAAGTTGTGATTACTCTCCTCCCTCCAGTTCAGTTGGCCCTGTCTCTGACGAAGGTGGCTCAGGGCAAGGTTGGCAGCATAGCAGGTGCTAAGGTGAGCCCACGCAGCAGGGTGAGGCATATATCTGGTGCCACTTCTCCTGGCATGTCGGTTTCTCATATGTGCTTTGTTGCTACTCATGGTGGTGACAGCAGCTGGCAAGGCACAGTATGTTTATATACTACAAGTTTGGAAGCTCTTTTAAAGTGAAACACATGCACATTGCAGATTTTTCCAACCTTGCCTTCCATCCACATGATGTTCCCGCATCTTTCACATATTAATTGTCCTTCCCATTAGGGGGCAACCTGGTGTAAAAGTGAGTGGACTTGCAACTAAGTGGTGTTTCTTACCACATACCTGCTCGTCTTCTATCCTTTGTGCGGTTTTCAAGGGGCATGGTGAGTATTTATTGCTCAAATACCGGACTTGGCTCAGGTATGCTTTTCCAGACATTTTATGGTCTTTCTTTTTACCTCCTCTGCTTGTGGTAATTCACTGAGGTTGGTCTCCCAGTCTTACTCCTTGGATCTCTGCAGCAGGCTCCAAACAGTTCACTAGTTGAGGCTCCCAAAACTTTGTTTCGCTGTCTGCAAAGGGCAAACAGGATGTTTGGTAGATAGGTTTCCTATCTGCATTGGTCATCTTGCATGTGAATACAGAGATTTTCATAATCTTTTGATTTTGCCTTTCCATTTGATTTCCTTGGGGTCGGTAGCTAGTAATCCAAGGTTACACTCCCCAGCAATTGCATACATTTTCCCATGCTTCCCCCATGAACTGAGTTCCATTATCGAACAGGTTGCAGCGGGGGCAAACCCATTGGGGAAAGAACTCTTCTCATGTCTGGTTATTATGGTCTTTGCATCAGCCTTGGCGAGAGGAAATGCCTTGGTCCAAATGGAAATTAAATCTGTCACTATTAATTGGTGTTGCTTCCCTTTCTGTGACCACAGGTATTGTCCCATTATGTTCAGTGCTACCTAGGTCAGTGGCTGCACCGGTGGGCAGGGAATGCTGGTAGCCTTGATTCCATGGGCTTTGGTGGTAACACAAATGTGGCATTGTTGGACATAAGTCTCAATATCCCATCCCAGTTATAGAGCTGGGTTATTTCTCGGAGGGTTTCCTTTAGTTCACTGTGACCAGCATGAGGATGCTTGTGGTGGAAGTAACACAGGTCCTCTAGAAAGTTGTGCAGTACTACAGTTTCCAATCTTATGGCTTTGAGTGGTGGCATATCTGTACATAGTCTTGCTCTTTTTTTAACTTCTGGGGATGTGTTGCCATTTAAGTCCTTAATTTCTGGTTCAGCCCATCATGCCAGTCCTGGAGAATATAATGTGGTCCTAGTAGGCATAACAAAATTCTCTAAGGTTAGCCAGTCAGGACAGCAGTAACCATGAGGCACTGAAAAATTGCTGGGTTGTTTTTGAGGCCAAGGGGCATCACTTTGAACGTGTAGGGCTCCTGATTGGGAGTGGTGAATGTTGTATAGGGCGTAGGATCTGGCTGGACCAGTATCTGCCAATATCCGCTGTCCATGTCGAGGGTGCTGATTATACAGGCACCCTCAAGAGAGTTGAGCATGTGTCCCATATTCATTGAGTGGGGAGCTACCATCTGTGTGACCTGGTTTGGGTCATGATAATTGACCTAGAACCACAGGGTGCCATATTTATTAGGAATCAAAACAATCCTGGCATTTTAAGGCAGAGTCTGATGGCTCTGTAATATCCAGTTGTTTCATTTCATTGATCTACCACTCAAGGTGGTATGATTATTAGCTGGAACTTTACCTGGCTTGTTGTGTATTATTTGCTGGGTAGTGATGTGAATCTTGTTAGCAATAGCAGCTGTTTGATGTAGAGGTGCTTCGCTACTCAAACACCTTTAGGTGTATCAGTACGATTTGGATCAGTTGTTCCACTGTTTCCCCTTCTAACTATTGGTGTAAGTCGTCCTACAATATCACTTGCATTGGTCCAGTTTCAACAAATTTTTCCCAGATCACTGACATTTGTTTAGTAACTATGTGTATGCATCCCTGTTAACAATTGCTGATTCTTAGTTGCTTTGAGAGGCCATGGTAGTTCCAGAATGGCTGCCGCCCTCAGTCTTTCCATGATGTATAATTTGGTAGGAATGATTTCTTCTCCAAACTGCAGGTTTAAGGTTGCCTCCCCATCTGTACTAAAATGGGGCCATTATAGGGACATGTAGTTAGTACTGGAGGTGGTCATTTAGACTAAACTCTTTCAGTTGGGTGGATGCTTGGAGTTCTGAATGAAATTGGCATTCGCCGCCGTGTCCAATGTGGTCAAAATTTTTCTTTCACTTAGGGAGACTGTGATACAAGGCGGATTTCTGATGATTGCCTTTTCTTGGATAACCACACCACACGTAGAGCCTCATTTACTTCCACGGAGCCCCCCCTGCCAGCCCTTTTCTCGATAGTACTAATTCCTTCACTGCTGCTTGGGAATCATTCCATTTGGTTTATGGGCCAACTGTTTTAGTTCAAACATTCTGTCCAGCCTGGAGTTTACTGTTGTAAACTTGACAATGTGGAAATGTTGAGCAGGGCAGTGCCAACATGAGATAATATGGGAGAAGGCGCAGAGGTTGGGTAGGTTAGTATCCCATGTACTGTATTTAAGTAGTCACATTCATTTATGTAATAATGGTAACCAAATAATGGCTATATAACTTTATAACAGGCCTGCCATTTTAACAGATTTTATTCATTTTTACAAATTTTAAAAAATCCAGAAAAATAAATATAGACACCACTTTTTTTATAACACTTTGCTCAAAGTGGCTGCTGCGTACATGGGGTACTAGTGCCCACAGTGATGTGATGTGTGTGAAAGATTCTGACCATGGAGGTGAATAATTAATCAAAATATTTTGGGCATAAACCATTGCTTCAATAGTGTATGTCCAAAATATTTTGTTTAATTATTCACTTACTATTTTTTATTCTATGTATTTCTGTTCTTGGATGTATGATCACATGCAAAGGCCAAGGCCATGTTGAAAATTACCTTTGCCGCGAATTGAAGTTTTTACGCATGCAACCCGAATTTTGTGACTGTGTTTTGCATTTGGCCTTGATATCACAATGGTGAGGAAACGAAAATTATGGCCAATACGGTCATTGTATAAACAAAAGTGTAATTGTGAGTGGAGAAAAGAATTGCCATGGTGTAGCGGGCTCCAGGGGACCCGCACATGACGAGCTAAACTTGGGCAGGATATAAATTCCTGAGTGAACCCCCTGTTTATTAACAAGCCTGGCTGACCTCTTAAAGCCAGGCTATAAAAGATCTGAAGGAGTACCCCCTCCCACCAGGCTGTCAGCATAGTGTGAGGTGTCAATGTCAGTGTTGGAGTGACACGGAAAAACACGAGGGTCCGGGGAGCTCCGGCCCATCTGCAAGATATTCAACGTCTTCATTGGTGAGCATAATTCCGGCCAGACGGTAGGACAGCATTCCCGATATTGAGGTCCCATCTTAAAGAATTAATAATCACACCGCATAGCTAGGGTCTTTGTATAATCGTATCCTCTTATTCTTATAATTAACTTATCATTCCATGTATGTCAGTATTCCCATATGTCAGTATAATCAACTCTCTGTTTCTTGTATATCTGTATTCCTTTATGTTCTCACACCTACCTTGACAGTCCAGAGTAAAGTAAAGTCAGTGTTGTGCGGAGAATCATATTGTTGCATTGTGTTAACGTATTGTTATATATATATATATATATATATATATATATATATATATATATATATATATATATATATATATATATATATATATATATATATATATATATATATATATATATATAAAGTATTGTAATAAATGAGTGTAGTTGACTTTGCCTCTTTCATTGAATATCAGTTAGTATCAACTACCCCCTACGTAAGCCCCTACCTAACTAGAGATACAGTGACTAGGAGAAAGAGTGGTAAGAGAGATCAGCTGTTATAGAAGTAGACACAGTGTTGGGTAGGCAGGTTGTTACTAAGGTTTGTAAATTCCAAACCAAAACAACTACATTACATATGTAAACATCCTTTATAGCCACTTTTTTTCTGTAATTTTCCACTTTTTAATTCCAAGGATTTTACAGGATTTGATCCAATTATTCCAGGATTTTACAGGACTTTTATATTCAGGAACTAGGATTTCAGCTTCAGGGGTGGTGGCAGCCCTGCCTTATAACCATTGCTAAAGTAAATCCATTTTCTTAAAATGTGTCAAATATAAATGTAGACCCACAAAATGTCAAGAAGCGTACCAAATAAGATACATATAATGGTGCTTTAGTATGTGGACGAGTTTAAGTGATTTCGGCTTTGTTAAAATCTCAGTGTGGTATTAGGAATGTTATTAGTTACAGTCTGATGGTTAAACTTTACCTGCTGTAATTATGTATTTTGTAATGACAAAAGCCAGGGGTAACTAAGTTTGAGGTTCAAGTAAGTGTCTGTAGTGTGAAAACATTTTAATACATTTACCATATATAATTGATTTGTCAAGCCATTAGATAGAAAAGAAAGTTATTCTTACTGACACACTCATAGAGAGATATGCACACACACCCATATTCATAATAATAAATTGATGTCGGGTACAGAAACAGTTGAACTCAATCCAGTGTCCCCTGACTGTTCAGACTGACATGCAGCTGACACTAAATAGCTTAGTGTAGTGATAAATTGTATTCTGTTATTTGAAAACACTAGTATACGTATATGTAGATATACAGAACTCTGCAGTGCCTCTCCAAAGACAGAGGCCACAATGTAGTGGTAGGTGTTCACGTGTTGGGTAAAGTAGGTGGCTGAGTTCTCATATTCTGCACAACATGAATCTTTTAACAAAATACTCCTGTCTTAAAACATGATCAGCTGAATTTCATGGCCATACATAGCCCCATGTACAGCATAGTAGACAGATTCATTATCAGAAAGGTTAAAAAACTAGCATTTATGTGTGATGCGCATTTGGATGTCTCACATCTTACAACTCTTGAATTTAAAACGTCAGTTGGAGAAAAAAAATTTAATTTATTTTTCTTTACTTGGTCTTGAAGAGCTGCATGATTTGTCAGTAATTGTCAGCTCATAACAAACAATGTTGACTTTGGCAACAGGAGTTATATTTTCAGCTCAGGGAACATAAAATGGAATTTAATTTCTTTTCAGAGTATCTACAGAGCATTAAATTTGTGGAGACCAACTCATAGAAATTTTAATTCAGTTACATAAAGAAGCATATTAAGCATAGTATCATCCAAATATTAGAGCAAAATGTCTTAATTCTTGTAGTAATGTAACTTTTACATTATAGGTATGTCATAATAGAGCAAGAAGGAAGTGGCTAATGTGATTCTATTTTATAGGTTAAGGCAGAGGAGACCCAGAAGTTGAAAGATGAAGCTGAGATGGATCTTGCACTTGTATATCCTACATTGCTTGCTGCAACAAATGCTCTGAAAGAACTTAATAAAGCAGATATTAATGAATTGCGGGTTTTTGTTAAACCACCAGCCCTAGTGAGCTATGTGATGGAAGCAGTCTGTGTGCTTTTCGGTACAAAGTGAGTGTATATGGTCATATTGAGATACCTAACATGCATGAAGTTTGGTTTTACAAGCTTGTTTTGCTACTGGACTGGATTATTATGATTTTCAAAAAGCACAATGTTTAGGAATTTTTTTTTCTACACATGTTCAACCTGTCACATTTCATTCACCTGTGCCATAGCTGTAAATCTTATTTACAAACTTAGCCGATTACATTATCAACAACAATTACTATATTGTATCTGTGGAGCTTTTCCCATGCATTTGCAAATAAGAACAATTTTTAGGGATGTTTGCTTTAGACAATTACAAACTATAACTTCATGCACATGATCTGCGATAGCCAAAAGAGAAAAGTGGAGGGAGATGTGATGTTATCTAAATGATTGTACCCGTAGTGATAAAGTTTTCTGCCGTATGTGTTATGTCATTCAGAACTCTTTTGTCAAGTTCAGGTGTGAAGACCTCCAGAAAGAAATCTTCCAAAATTATATTCTTGAACTTGCGTGACATATTTTTTGAAAAATGCAGATATTTTGTTCAATTGCTTTCTCTAACAAATTATATATGATCTTTCAGACAAAACTAACAGCTATCAAAATGGGAAACACTTTCCAAAATGAGGAGAAAAAAGCAGAAACTGACACTACCTTTCCATGCTTGTGCTTACTGATTAACATCTTTGTTTGTACCATTGCTGATCAAAAGGAGAGATGCTAGGAACAAACACCCTCCTTACAGCTTAAAATATTTTTAATTCCAAATGGGAAGAAAAACTTATAGTTTCTTCATTGCTGATGTTCATTTTCAGCCCTGAAGATGCCTGCTGCAGTGCATAGCAAAACCCTGACAAACACTACCAACTTAATGCATCTCATCCTTGAAAGCCAGGATAACAAAACATTAATAACGGTTTATTTAAGTATAGTGACATGGTAAAATACCTTGGCCAGATTAAGGCTATTGCAGAACATATAATGTGATGTGTCATGGGTGTACTCATTAGCTCTTCTAGGTTCTGCTTCTTGTTACTGTACCCTAAAGAAGCGTTACATAGAGCAATGTTATCTATGTCATGTGACAGTGATAGCAGTCAGTGTAATCTCATCCTTCACCACCTTGATGCCTCACCTGTGGACAGGAGCTTACTGGTGTCTGGCATCTAACCCCCCTCCCCCCTATCTGATAACTGGGAAGTAGGCATCATTGTGGCAAGAATTTTGTGGGTGGTAGGTGTCTGTGAACTGCGCAATTCAATGATTGAGCACGAGGAGGAGCACTGCTTACTGTGGGAAGTGTGTGCACCCTAGTCGGCGTATAGGCTGTTGCTGCTGAGGCGTTGTGTCGAGCCTCAGGTGATGTACCACTTTCCCCTCAGACTTAAGGCATACACTTGCCATCAGCTTTTTAGATAGTGTTGGAAAGAGAGGGGGAGACAGCTTGTGGTATGTGCCACGTTAAATGGAAGAAGTAATCGGCGAGCTCTACTGGAGTCTGAGTGTAGGTCTTGCCTACAGTCCTGACTGCAGTTTTTCTCTGGCGTACAGCAGCAGCTTCCTTCTTCTAAGTGTATGCTTTTTTGTTCCTATATGTGATAAATATCAAATTCTCAACCAAGGTCAAAGTGTTTGTTTGATTTTCCATGCCGAGCCCAATGGCAAGCAATATAGATGAGTTAAATATTTGAGGTGGAAAATTGTATCTGTAGGAAGTGGCATGGCCTGAGTCACAAGTAAGGTAAGTACTTCAATTGGAAGAATAGCCCATCCAGCCTCCCAGTGGACATTGACCTTTCTCAGTGTGTGTTGCCTATGTGATACATAAATCCGTTCCCTGGTTATCGAAGAGGATGGGACAATACTGGCAATGTCGAGTCCCCTTGGATGATTTGTGTATCGTGTCCCTAGAGTTCTCCAGTTATTAGTTACTTGTGAGTACTTTGGCAGGGTGGGTTATCACCGACAGACCCAAGTGCTCTAAAGAAAGTTGCAATAGCAGTTTTATACACCGATCATGTGTTTGTCAACAAGGTGGGATATCAGAATACATTCTGACCAACACATGTAGACGGAGTGCATTCTCAACAATGTGCCTAAAGTGTGAGAAGGGGGAAGGGTGGCATACGTCCACTCCTGGAAGAATTATATCAGAAAACTAGGTCTAAAAGGGGATGTAACAGTAAAACGGATTACAATGCAAAGTAGACTATGAGCAAAAAGAGCAAGCTAACTTAAAATATGTTTGTTTATTGACTGAGCAATATCCAGTCTGTACCCGAACTGAGGCCTACTGGGCTGTACTTAGATTGCCAACAAAAGATGGGGAACAATCTGGGTGAATGCAACTGTGCAATGTGCATGGGTAACCCCATGGACTGTTGGAACTCAAATTCAAATACTGGGGGATATCAAGATCAAGGCACTATGCAGATGCAGAAGACTGCTAAGCAACGTTTAGGCAAGTTGTCAAGTTATGGCATTGAAGCATGTCCAGTTGTACAAGAACTTCATGAATCAGCCCTGAACCGAGGCTGTCGGTGTTATTTATATCTAGAGGACAAGGCCAATGTGGAGGGAGGTTGGGAGAGTCAATACATAGCGTTGAAGGTAGCCATAGGTGGCTGACTACTGGACTTATATTCACCTCTGCGGCCAACATCCAGAGGTGTGATGAGCACCTGGGCATGATGCGGGATACAAACTAGCAGGCTGAAGCAGCTAGTCTGTGTGGATATGACTGGCATTGGAACAGTGGGTGCCTGTCGCATGTATGTCTAATTTTTCTTCTTTGGGGGAACCACGGCTGTGGTAAGGCTACATTGGTAAACTGATGTCGGGGGGACTTCTGTTACCTGTAGCCTCAGGTGTGGGGAATGGACATCCTCTCGAAGGTGGCTGGACTCTCTCGCATGATGTCTCTCATGGTAGGAGCCTCCCTCATATTCAACCCATGTGTTCCAAAAAAAGCAGAAGGGATCAAAAATTGAAGTCAAACATGGCTCACAAAAGAATCTTGTATTAATAGTTGGGATCAGAAGTATCCATTCCCTAAACTTAGGAATAGAGCTGTGGTACAATATATTGCTGAGGGTCTATTTTTTACAATTATTTCAAAAAGTAAATAAATATTAATTTTGAGTTGTATATCTGTTGCAAAATTGTTTCACAACTTGTTTGAAAAGCTATTAAAAATGGAACATTAACTTTACCAATACAATCAAACCTAGTCTTAAATCCTAACCTTCTACATTGGGCTTAATTCACTGCTGTGTGGTGAACTGGTAGATTCTCGACTGGAATAAATTTAAACAAAATATCTAGTGGTTGACTCGGTAACTTCTGAAGTGAACTGCAGTGTCTGTGTTAGATGACATAACTTAGAAGTTGATTAAAGCCTATAAATGTTCACGAACCGCAAAATAATGGAAAATATAGGACAATCATGTTAATTAGTAAAATTCTGTAGTATTTCCTGTATTTGCAGAACATTGACGAAATTGCTTATTTCAGTGTATCTAAAACCACAATGCAAGCTTCTTGTACCAAGAAACTCTTACAAACATTAAGTTTTACAATTTTCCATTCATCTCTCATTTACTTCACATGCATGTGGATTACTAAACTATTTGCTTGGTGATATGTTGTTTACTGAACATAAACATAATTTTTATGTAATGAGAATTATTCATAAATTGATTGGTAGTAATGTCAAAAGACTATCATTGCAAGTTTGATTCAATCTATCAACCTGAATCGCTAAGGTGCTTATTCATGGGAGAATCACGTAAAATGTGTATTATATTTATAAATGAACACCTCTGACCAAAAATATTGGTTATATGATGAAAGTAAACAATATATATATATATATATATATATATATAACGGACTCCTGACATGTTTTTAACAATTTAGATTTTAACGACTTCCATTCCATCCCTAGGTCATTTGCTGCAGTTGCCAGTCAGTAACGGTCAGCGTCCGAGATTAGTATTGACGCGTGCCCGGATAGACTACTAGGCACGATGGTCGAGAATTTTGTCCGCTAGACCAAAAGGTAGATTAAATAGACAGCGGGTGATGAGGGTTGTTGGTTAGTTCATATTTACTATTACTTCTTGGGTGTAGTGGGTGTAGTGGTCGTATTGCTTGGCCCAATTTTTTCTATTAGTTTGGAAACCCACAATTTCAAAATCAGGCATGTCAAATTTTAAATTATTAAACTGATCTTTTATATCAAAATTGAAAACAGTTGTCCCAGCAGGAACTTATTTTTCTAAAAATTGTCAATACTTAAAACCAATATGAATTTTAGGATTTTTATATACTTTTTCATTAATTGCAATTGATGTGTTAGCTTCATATTCAACAATAGGCCACATAATATCTAATTTTTGAATAACAATTTTTCTGGATCAGCACAGCTTTTCTGAACCGCACCATTTTGGTTTCAAAAACAAATAAACAATTGTTATCTGACGAATTTTGGGAAAAAGTGATTTCACAACCACCTTTCCAGTAAACTTTATTATTACCATGAATAAAGCCAAACATATATCTTACTAGATACATTATTTCATTCATTTTATCATTATGAACAGATTTTACTCAAAATTTACTATTAACACTAGTAGACTCTAAATAATTTTGTTCGCCTGGTGATCTTAGCAAAATATTCATCATTGTTGAAGTTATTCCTGGATTATCAACAGCCTCAATAATCTGTCCATGTTTTGAAATTTCTACTCTAGAAAACTGAAATGGAAAAAAATTAGAACAAACGTCATTATTATCTAATTTTTCGAATTTTGCTTCAGTTCCAGTTTTATCTCTCTTTAGTAGGCAATATTCTTCCAAAACATGAGCATCGTTTGGAAAAGGAAAGCCATCTGCGTGGGAATATCAAAGTCAGTTCTATTATTGTAAATATTTAAATTCCCCCTCGTTTGATCAGTTGGGGGAAAAGTTTGTCTCTGAAAACTCTCAATGATTTTACAACTCATTTATAAGTAAAATAAATTTATATAAATGACTCATCAAGAAGTATAGAAATTATAAGAAGAACCATGAGGTAGAATATTAAAAAAAAAAAAAAAAAAAAAACAAGAAAAAGATATACTATTAATTCATGAATTACAAAATATTGGAAAAAAGTAGAACAAGTAAGTGAAGGAAAAAAAAATGTTATAACAGCACTAGTACATGTTACTGCAAAAAATTTAGATTATCCACCAACGCCAGAAGAAGCATCATTTGAAAAATAATTATTTGCAGAACAAAATCTCCTAATTTGGAAGATCAAATGGAACTGTTCCATTTAAAAATTTACCACCTGTAGCAGGTGTTTCTATTCTAAATCTCGAAAAATATGTTTCTGAAAATATTAATCTTTTTAATGAAAAATTTGGTTTATGAGGAGTTGGTCAAGATTGTGAAATTAGTGATACAAACGTAAAAATCGATGAAGATTTTTTGTGTGTCAAATATATATATATATATATATATATATATATATATATATATATATATATATATATATATATATATATATATATATATATATATATTGACACACAAAAAATCTTCATCGATTTATATGTGTGTGTCTATATATATATATGAAGAAATGGAAGGTAATTTCAATAATGTTGACCTTAAAAATTATAAAGATATTATTTTAGCAACCAATGCTATTTTTCAAAAATATGTTCTTAATAAGAAAAGGAATAATCCAAGTTCAAGTAGTAATATGAAGCATATTAAGATAATTAGTCCAGTTTATGAAGAATATATAAATAATTTACATTCATAATCATTACCAAACAACACCCCAGAAGGAATGGTTTCTCCAAGAACTCCTAAATCTGGAGAAGGTATAAAAAAATAATGTAATTTGCGCAAAGATTACATTTGGATGGATGATTTAGAAAATTAATCCATACATTATTAGATATTCAAGTTGACAAAATGCTGGAAATAATAGTTTTTACAATAAAAAAGTGAGCATAATGAGTATGTTATGCAATAAATTTTCTGAATTTGTTAATAATCCAAAAGGTTTATCATATCTTATATAGTTTTAAATGTAATTCCACATTAATTTGGAATTCTGAACACCATGGAAATGGAGTGTTAAACTGGGCACAAAACAATTTAAATTTGTCCGAACTTTCATTTGCCCAGCTATAATTATTGTGGAATATTTACAAAATTAAATGAAAAATTAGAAAGAGGTGATGGAGTAAATAAATTAGATGAAGCATGTAAATATCATGATATAGCTTATCGAGATCATAAAGATTTAGAATGTAGACATGAAACAGATAAAATTTTATAAAAAGGAGCAAAAGAAATTATGCTAGAAAAAAATATCCAATTGGTGGAATAATTGCTTCTGCTGCTGTTGCCTCAACTATGTTTACAAAAAGAAAATTAGGATGGGGCATTAAAATTGATTAAACAATTTATATATTTTTTACTCATAAATGAAGGTAACAAATATTGCTTTTGATATTCCTTTTAATGAATTAAAAAATTTGGGTATAGATAAATTTTTTACAGATGATTAAATTACAAAAATTTCAAATTAACTTTACCATTTCCATCAGTTAAAAAATTTCTAAAGAAAAAACTGGCAATGGTTTACATCATGGAGGAATTATTTCCATTTTACTCGCCACTTCAGGAGCGGCTGCTGCAATTTATAGTGCTGATGAACAAACTAGTAAAAATAAAAAAGAATTAGAAAAACAACAGAGACGTAATTTGGCAATGGAAAATAAAGCTGGAAGTGGTGTAGTTGTGAAAAATAGAGGAAGACCAAAAAAAATTTGAATGTTGACCCACTATCTAATGTCGACATTGGAACTATGTAAAAATATTAAGAGTTAAATATTTCAAAAATGTTTGTGAGTGATGAACTACCAAATAGAATACTTAAAAATGAGTGTGCTGTGATAAATTTTGATATTTAAAAAAATCCAGGAACTCATTGGGTATGCTATTTTAAAGAAAATAATATTATTTATTATTTTGGCCCATTTGGAGGCAACATTCTCCCTAATTTAATTATTTATTTCAAAAGCAGAAATGTTTATTATTATGATTATCGAATTCAGAATTTTAATTCAGTTATATGTGGACATCTATGTTTAATAGTATTATATCTTTTATCAAGAAATTTTTAATTTTGCGACATAATTTTTTACGTTATTAGATTACATGTATATTTTGGAAACCATTAATCTAAAATTTAAATAAAAACTTTGATAATATTGCAGAAGATTTAAAAACATATGTAGATTCAAAATGCAATTAGTGTATTTCTTCTTTACAAAGTCAGTTAAGCACTTGTTTTGATTTTACAAAATCATGTTTCTTTTCTGGGGCGAAGAATTGTTAATATAGGCGAACCTGTAAATAAGAGATGCAGTCAAATTTTTTTTTTATATATATATATATATATAAACTATTTTTCGCCACAGCAAAAAAAAAAAAATAATATATATATAGCAGATTATGCATTAAAAAACATATGTTGATTCAAAATATAAAACTATCGTTTCTGATTATGCTCTAAAAGATTATATAAATTTACAATTCAATAACACTATTGCTGATTGCATAAAACAAAAAATAATGCAAAACAGACATTTAAAAAGATTTAGATTCGAAATATAAAACTATTGTTGCTGGTTATGCATTTAAAAACGATGTTGATTCAAAATATAAAGATATTGTTTTGGACTATGCTTATAAAACTAATGTCGAATCAAAACACAATGCTAGTGTTTCTGATTTAAAATCATATGTAGAATCAAAATATAATATAATTGTTTCTACTTTAGCATTAGTTCTCATTGTTGTGTTTAAATCTATATACTTTTTTTTTAACCAATCAGACATATCAAACATTAATATTCTGTGTTTTTTATATGTTTTAATCAATTTTTTTAAACATTGTTTTAAATTACGTTAGTGTATTACATACTTTTCTTTTTATGTAAAGTTGTTAATAATTTAGATTGATTTGTTTTTGGAATTACCTTATTTTCAGGACAAAAAGGTATATCTTCATGTATATTATATAGTTCTTGTGGATATTCTAAATCAACCTCTAATATATAACCATACTTAGAATCATTCTCCAAATCTAAAATTTTTTACTCTAGTACTCTAAATCATTTAATGTATAATAAACCCATTAAAAATCACCATATAGTAAACATTGTGACATTGGCCAACCATATAAATTATTAGCATCGAGTTATGCTAAATAATTGATTCTTGTTTAGTGTTTAAATAATCTAAATATTTGGTATTCGCTTTAACATATTACTTACAACATTGTGATATACCTCCTATAATTCCTTTTGTTAATCATTAAAATAATATAATTATATAATAAATCTAATCATTGTTTAGTTATTTTTATCTTCTCATCCCATGATAAACATGGTGCTGTAAAATGCCACGATGGATCTAAATCGTATGCATTTATAAATGTATTTCTAAATTTTTCAAACATGTTTGCTAACAATAATACATCACTTTTTAAATATAAATCATGGTATTCACCAAGATTTTTAATATTAAATTGGTTCCATATATGTTTTGCATGCTCAAAATCAGCATCAGTTATATCAATTTATTGTAAAATTCAATCTTTGGTGTTAGTTCGTTTTCTTAAAATTTTTTTCCAACTATCGATTTAATCATATGAATAAACACTTTTTTTAATAACTACATCTACATATTCTTTTAGAAAATGTTTTTGCATGTGTTTCGTTTGATCTTTACCTAAATTGGATGATAATTTATCTAAACTACTGGCTATAAATTTAAATGTCTATAAATCTCATTTTTTAATTTTCTGTTTTTTATCAAAAGTAATAATCTTTTCTTCATTATTTTCAATTAATTCTGTATTTTTATCATGATATCCTACCTCTTTAATGAAAAATGTGCATCTTATCCACATAAATTATGAAAGTAAATTGTAATAAAATTTGGTAATTTTAGTTTTAGATCACAATTATTACATACTGGATTAATTAATTTTCCACTTATGTGACCACGATGATGTACTTTTTTACTGTCCTTCGTATATTCACTCTCACATACAGCACATTTTTTTTATTTACTATAAAATATTTTTTCTTTTGTTAATGATTCATTTTTATTTGTTATGATTTGTCATGATTTGTTAATTGATTCAATTTGTGAAATTATTTTACCAATTTCTTCTACTTCTCTTTTTATTCATTGTGTAAATATCTTATGAGCATTTGGACCTCAATATAGTACTGGAGGTTTATAGTCACCATAATTAGATACAAAAAACCAGATGCTTCGTGTAATTGATATTTCATTGTGCATGATTCATCATTCAATTTTAAATCAGTGTTAATAATTTGTTCATTAGTAAGTCTGCTTTAGTTTTGTAAATTATAATTTTTTTTATAACTCGACAATTTAAAAAATTCAATAACTAAATGCACATTGTGTTTAACAGCTGTTTTAAAGTTTGTTTGCTGTTGTGTCATTGTGTCATGGTTGTGTCAAGTTGTCGTTCGTTTTAACAAAAAAAATCTAAATTTAATAGTCATTAATTTTATTTTTATACTTTCCTTCTTTTATCTCTCGACCTAAATCTATTGTAATATAACCATGATCTTCATTCCAGCATTTTGAACAAATTTCTTTAAATTTCTCATAAGTCATATCAAACATGTTTAAAACGGATTAATAAATAAATACCAGCCGTAACTAATGTAGATGAATGAACTAAAGATGAACCAGGAGTAGGGGTAGCCATAGCTGCTGGTAACCAGGGATAAAATGGAATTTGGGCTCTTTTAGTTATAGCCGCAATAACAATAAATAAACTAATTAATTTAACATCGAAATCAAAAGAAAATATATATATATATAATAAAATACTTCTAATATCTATTATAATAATTATAATAATCAATAAACATAATATTACATTTAATAACAATATAATAGGAGAAATATTATTAATAAGATCATTAATAATAAATCTTTCTTTAAGTGTTTCTTTAAAAAACCATTATCAATATCATCTTCAGTTAACATTTGATATTTTTGAATTAATTTAAATGTTTTAAACTATGCATAGATTTGTTTTTTTGTTTTTTTTTTTTTATTATTATTCAAAATCTGCATATATTATGAATGGAACATTCATTATATTGTTTGTAATTTTTTTAATTTTATTTGCTCTCCTTTTCAAGGTAATTTTTATAGCTTCATTTTTCGAGCAATCTTCAGTATGTTTATTTAATTTTTCTTGAGAATAATTAATTGAAGACACATATCACATATATGTTTTACTTTAATGATTATTTGTTGTGCAGAAAGCTGTTTCTATAAATCTATTATCCAACAATAATGTTAATTTAGATCATCTTTGAAAGAATGTAAATTTATATGCATGTTCTTTTTATTCTTTGTGAGTTTTAGTCAATATACTGTAGACTTATCTTCAATAGAGTATATATTAATAGATGTATTTTATTTGATTTTCTATTTTTGGTATAACATCAATTTTAATTGGATATGCATATTTCTCTATTGCTTTATCTGTATCAATCCCCTGTTTTTATAATTAGATACTCTATTTGAATTTTTTCTACTTGAAACAATGCAAATTTTATTGGCCAGAGAACACATTTTTGATCACCATTTTTAACATTTATGCATGCTTTTTTATTTTTAATCACTTCTGGTAGATCAGTATATGATGAGTCTCTTAATGGATTATGCTTTTTTTTATTGCTAATTGTAAACCAATAATTTTATCTAAACCCCGTCCAGAACTTCTTTTTTTAAATTCAGATAATTGTGTAAGTAATTCCTCTGTTATAATTTTATATATCTTTGTAAATTCTCCTTAGTTCAATATTCTATGAATTAATGACTGAAATGTAAATAATTGTACTTGATTATTTTCCTGCTTACGACAATTGGTATATAATTGAATGTTGGTTTTCAACCCTCTAAGTGTTTTAAGATTATTGTGTATTATCTCAAATACAATTTTTTTTCTCATCTTCAAAAATGATTAGACTCAACTAATTTAAAGTTATTTTCAATGTTATATGTTGATATTCTACCTTTAAAAGCTTTATTTACTGAGTAATTTTTATTACTTCTACTTTTGTTGTTAACAAATAAATAATTATTAAATGGAAATATATATCTTAATTCTTATTTATCTTTGGGATATAATTCATTCATATTTGTGTCAGCCGAAGGAAAATTTGTAAACATATCCTTTTTATCCTTTCTTTTACCCACTGGCTTTTATTTCTAGTTGTTACAAATAAATTATTAGAGGATGGAAATATTTTTTTTTTCAATTCCTTGCTATCTTTTGAATATAATTAATTTATATTAGCATACAAAAATGGTACATTTGCAATTTTTCTTCCTCTTTGCTCGTAAATACTAAATGGTATAATCGCTCTAATTAAATCAACTTTCCTTAGAGTATACCAATGCAGACCTGCCAACCCTTACGATTTTCTCGTAATTTTTACGGAAAAGTTCGCACATTACGATTTTACGGGAACTCTCCATAGCTTACGATTTTTCTTTCGGCCGGATTCCAAAATTCATGCAATAGGGGCGGCCGGGCTCTGGGCTGTTGGTCTCCATGATTGTGTCACTTATATGTCGTATTTTCATGATAATTCAAGGTGTGGCCACTTAACCGGGAAATTGGGAAATATGGGGAAAAGCCATGAATTTTCTCGAGTGCTGGGAAAGCCTTTGAAAATGCCAGGAATTTTTCTGCAAGTCGTGAATGTGCACGTGCGTGAGATTCTTTCATGCACATGCAGCAGCTTTTAAGATTACTCTTATGTAGTCTTATTTTTTCTGGTTTTTAACTAAATCAAATTTTTAGGTGGTTTTTATATTCCTACGTTGCATTATTATGGTGACACTGGTGCCAGTAACTGTCAAAAACGTACGTAAGTTTCTTCCGCAAAAAAAAAGAAAAATAGTTTCCTTGAAGTTTGTCTGAGCCACCTGTTTGGGCGCAGCACATCAATCAATATCTTACCCAGCATGAATCCTGTTATATGACAACAACTGAACACAGCATACGCTATGCCAATGTTGTTTGTGTTTATAAACTGCAATTAGATTTCAGTGTTTGAAAGTCACTAATATTGTCTCTCTACGCGAGTAACTTGTGCTTAATAGTGAAAAATATTTGACGTTCATACTACAGTATATGTGGGTTTTTTAATTACGCATCATGAAAAGTCCATTAATGTGAAGCTTATTATATTTGTGGCCATTAAGAGTTAGATTGAAAATAAATGTAATACCTACTATAATTTACATAGGTAGCAAGGTTATGTAAACTTTGACGGTGTGTTTGTACATCAACTGTGCATATTTATTTTGTGATCTGGGAGTCGAGCATTTCATGCAATAACGTTGGATTGACGTGAATACAATGTATTATATAGTTGATCGGTGTTGATATCGTGATTTTTAATTTTTTCTGCGGTAAAGTATGAGAATTTGCTTTCATTCGGGTGACACAATACCAAGAAAAAACAATTTTGGAAAGTAAATTTGTCACATCTTATTTCTATAGGTTATATATGGCAAAGGCAGCACCAGGGGCACCGGAGCAAACATTTTATGCCGGGGGGGAAGGGGGGGCGGTAAACCAAGAAACACCACACACACACACACACACTCTCTCTCTCTCTCTCTCTCTCTCTCTCTCTCTCTCTCTCTCTCTCTCTCTCTCCTCTCTCTCTCTCTCCCCCCCACAAGGATTTTAAACTTTCTTTTACTCTCAGATTGTTAATAACTGAAACATCTCATAGCCGTGAGTACATTGAAAACTGAAGTAGATTTTCCATAATTTATAAGCACAATGTCTAAAGTTCGTTCCACTAAAAACAAGCTGCAACATGTTTGACATATGATTTTTTTTTGTCACGAACACTGTTTGGAATATTATAACAATTAACATAATTTACAAGTAATTTCTTGTGAAATAACATATTTACATATAATAATGGTAATAAAAATAAAACAATATTTGTAATATGTGAAGTTATGTTGAACATGCGTACCTAAATGTACATTTTCATTGTTTCGTTAATAAATTTTTGTAATTTTAAATTGCAATATATATCTTTGAACCATTATTACATAGAACAGTGACATGTACACTTAAAATATCACATGGCATCAACCTAAAGACATACGACAAGTGTTCAATAAATACACTGAATATTTACTCCACTACTTTCCCAAATAACACTTTTCTTTCGTCCTTGCATGAAATAAATCCTTGCTTTATTTCATTAAGATTTGGTACACTAATTCTCTCTTTGTAAACATGAAATAGCATCACATGCATTAGACGTTTCTGCTTCATGGTGGCGCGCAGATAAGTCTTCAAACGGCGGAAGTTTAGAAACTGGACACACATAAAATAAGTGATCACACTCTCGTTATGCACTATATAATACTCATCGTATACTTACACTACACTGTACGTCTGCATCGACTACAAACAGAAGAGGAGTGAAGGCCGGGCGGACACAGAAAAACAAATTGCTGTTGTTCACACTGCTGAAAGAATAGTATTTCTACACAGGAGGGGAGTTACAAAGCACGCGATATATGGGATGTAGGTAATGCGCAGACGCCAATGTGACTGTGTGCGAGAAGGGGAAGGGATTAATCAACACACTGCTCATAACTTGTGTCGAGTCAACCACCATCCCACTCCCTTTCTTGCATTCAACTGGACTATTCTATTGGCAGTACACATTGTTGTGAGGGCCAACATACTAAAATAAAAACTTGCATGGCTGCTTTGCATTTTATGAAATAACGTAGGCGTAGAATTAAAGGAAAGTTACGGGGTTAATTTTTCGAAACTTGTGTACACAAAAAGTCATGTATTGCACCCCGCCCCCTTCAAAATGATTGTTTGGGCGGGGGGGGGCAACTGCCCCTGCTGCCCTCCCAGCTCCAGCACCATTGCGCATGAATGTTTCTCCAGTGTGTATTTGTAAACTGTTTGCCGTGATATTTCACCGGCTTGCTTGTCTAGCAAAAATAATTATATAATTTTTATGTGAAATTACTGCGTCCTGTATTTTAGGTGTCATAGGTATCTGTTAGCAGTGATAATACAATAAATTAAAAATATTGGCAAACACTCGCACAAAGTTGTAGTGTTATATTCATGCACCCATGTAGTAACAAAACAACAGTGTGTGATTTTGCTTGCAACACGTTAAATAACACAGCGTGGAACTTGTGAGTTGTGGTTAAATGAGGGTCTTTTAGGAGCATTTAAAGTGTGAAGAAACTTATTTATAATGATTTGCCTGAAATACGTCTGCTTTAGTTTGTCTTCATAGTCTGTTGCACATACATAATAGCTGTAAGATGTGTAAAAAATATAAAACAACATGTCCAAGTATTCAGGTCTGCATATTCTGAGCAGTTTCCATTCATTCTGAAATCTGAGAAGGCTGAAAAGTAAGCGTTATGTAGTGTGTATCGCTGTGACATAACTATTTCTCATGGTGAAAAAAGTCACATTACAAATCATGTTAAAAGTGCATGTTTTTGTTTGGGAATTTTTTGAACGATTACCAGAATTTTTGTTTTTATATGCTTGATTTTGTAACTCACGTAATGCGCAAACAGTGATGGAATATTTGTTAAGTAGCTGAATTTTTCTCTTAAACAAATGTAATACATATGTCAGGCTATAGGTATGTAATATTATTGTGTTCTCAGTTGGTAGATGAGGTTCAGAAATGTATTGTTGCATCTAGAAATAATTATAATTTTGATTTATTATCAAAATATACATCAATAGTTTTGCATTTTCACAACAATACCAGTAACAGCCGATGAACAAGAAATAATTTATATTACGCACTATTTTAAGCATTCTTCAATCTTCTTGATTTCAAAATTTACAAGTTGGCAGGTCTGCCAATGTCTAATTAAATCATCGCTCCTTAGATTATAGAGATATTAATTTTTTTAATCTCTGCCTGTAATATAGCTCCCTTACTGTCTTTTCACCCAACTCAACTGCAAGATGGTTTGCTGTCATTTTTGATAGATGTATTTAGAAGAAAACAAAATTAATTAAATTTTTATTTTTATGGGCTATTTGGTACCTTATATTTTTTTAAATCAAATAACTCAAAGTTTTAGTTAATGTTAATATAGAAAGCAATATTTATTAATTATTTAACTTCTTGCTATGAGTATATTTCTTCATATATTCACTATAACAAGTTTAACATTTTGTTGTATGTTTGTAGTTATAATTTTTATGGCAAGGAAATAGTTTTAATGATTTATTCTCCTTACACACTTTATATGTTTTTGTTGGATAACTAAGATGTTGAGTTTCATATAAATTAACTAGTGCCGTATTGTGTAATTTAGAATTATTGTGTAATTTAGAATATGATTTTGGAGATATATTTTAGCAACATATTTTCCACGTTCACACATTTTTTTCTCTGTTTTTAATTCGTAATGCCTTGTATCTTTTTCGATGCAACATTTTTTTACAAATGTTATTAAGCTTATCTTTTGCATTTTTATTAAAGTAAAAATTTTCCCCACACATTTTACATTGCTTAGATGTGGTATTATTTTCAGTTATGTTGACCCGCAGCGATTCAATTCTTATGTTTATTTAAAAGGTAAAAAAAAATTAAAATTGAATTATTTTGTTGATAGAATATAATACAAATAAAAAATATTTTTCATAATTCTAATTAAAATGTTCTCATAGTATCACTTTTTTATAAAAGGTATATAAATTTTTAAATATTATAAATTTATCAAATTATAGAACTTTTGGAAGTTTGGGAAATTGGATATAAAATTATGAAAACAGAAACTTTTATTGATAAAGAATTGAACATTGTTCTTTTCAAAATTGTTTTAAAAATGGTCTCAGATCAGATAAATTTTCTAATTTTAAAGACGATGTTTATGGTTTGAATTGTTGTGATGGTTGGAATTATGGATTCAGTAATGAATATGCTTCAGATTTTTCTTTATTTTTAGACTGTAAAAAGTTTTATTGGTATTTTACTTTTGTTGAATAAAATTGATAAATTCTGTCAATTATCTTATTTAATATTTCATTTGTTGTTAGCTCAAATTGGTTTGTTTTTACAGTTTTTATCGATTTTCAGATGTTGATTTTTTAAATTGTTTTCTTACACTTTCATTACAAATAGCAAGAATATGTTAATGCTAATTTTTCTTGTACATTTGGTGCAAATTGCTTGTTTTTATAGTATCAAAATTTCTGCACACCTCCTTTAGTAAAATATTGCAAATTTTGCATGATTTTAGGCTTAAATTGCTTGATTTTCTATGAAAATTGCTTGTTCTTTTATTTGAAAATTGTTGTTTCTAGAAACATGAAAAAGCAGCTTCAAAACGAGAAATTTCCTTGATTTTAGGTTAAATTTTTTTAATTTTGATTGTTTTTTTTCTTTGAACTTCAAATTTTGAGATTTTAATTTTTTCTTGTACTTTCGTTAAAAATAACGGGAAATAGTTAATGCTACTTTTTCTCGTACTTTTGGTGGAAATTGTTGGAAAAAGTGAGGTGAGCCAGGACCCGTATTATACATCTACTAGTGCACTCAACTGTCTGGCGGCAAGAAACGCTGCGTTTCGTTCCCTACGTTTGCGGCCGTGCCTATGGTCGTAAGGCATCGTGTCTGCTTACAGTATGCTAAGTACACCCTGACTTGAACAAACTAAACACAGTTTATAATGTCAGACCGGTTTCGGCTTGCTGACCAGGCTCTATTAAGTCTCCACCGATCCCCCATGCATGCGGGCTGATCAGAGACGGGGAGCTGTTTGGGTCACCAATACCGCCTCTGGATGTGCATTTACATAGATATGGGCGGCAGGTCTCAAGCTACAAATATCCCAGCACTAATAATGCTGTGGGATAAAGTAATAACTCAAGACTGTCGCTTCTCCGTGGGTGAAGTTGTTGCTAATGGTTCTGGCTCTCCTGTTCCTCTCTGTCGGCACTGGTACAGAGCTGTGGCAGTTGGAAAGCAACAGGTGGCCGTGTAATGGGTGTGTATAAAATATGACGGACCCCTGAGAGCACCCGCTGTTGAAGTTAAATTGGTTATATCAATTACCCGGTTCTTGTCAATGGTGTATGTAGCAACCTGAGTAGTGCAGGTAAACAGATAGATACTCTCAGAAATAAAAGTGGTAGGGTAGGTAACAAAAGTATGTTTATTGATGGTTCAGTAAGCATGCGACCCGTGCTACCTCCTACCTGGTAATTGAGTGCTGAAGGTTACTATGCTGGCCATGTGTAGGTGACCTAGTTGAAATGGAAAAGCGGAAAAGATATAATACTTCTAAACTGTTCTAAGAAAGGTGTCTTGAGGAGACAAAGTGAATTGTACGTGTTAGTGAAAGTGTTCGCTGGTTGACTGATCGTCAACGGTGAAGTAGCCGTAGGGGGGCGTACTTGATGCTTCAAAGTTCTCTAGAGGTCCCAGCAAAGAGCAGTGGTGTGGGAGGTCATGAGAGAAGGACATGAATGACTCTCGAGCTCAGTAGCGTCCTGACATATAGTGGAAGCTTATCGGCTGCCAGCGCGGGGTGCGGGGGAGGCGTGACGTCCTCCTGCCCTGGTTGGCATGGGAAAACTCTGGTCAGCATTTCTGCTTGGTGCCTCGTCTGTGGCGCTCTGCCTTCCCCGAGGTCTGGGCAGCTTGTGGGCTCTCAGAGGGGTGTGGGGGAGGGGAAGGTGGCATGTAGCCGGGTTACGTATCCTCCAGGTGAAGAGAATAAGTTCATAAGTTCCCGTGGCCTGTAGCGTAGGCAATGTATTACTCACGTCTGTAGTGGAGGAAGAGGTACTCTTGGCGATGAGTCGTAATCGTGTTAGATTATTTGTATAAGCGGCACGCATCAGTATAAAAGCAGAGACGGCCCGCATCTCAACACCAGTCTTCGTTTTTAGTGCCAGTCGCTCAGATCCGGCTAGATTGATCAGTCTTCAGCTGTCTAGCACCAGTTGCTCAGACACTAATCTACTGTACCCTTAAGCTTTGTTTATTATTATCGTTAATTCTAACACCAGCTGCTAAGGACAACACCCCTGTACTTTGCTTAAGCCACACTTGCGATAGGGTATGCTACGCTAGTTAGGAAATATCAGTTACGTATCTTGTAAGTTATGGATGTATCTATAGATGACCTTGCCTTAAAGTCCTTACAAAGCGAAATCCTGTCACAATCCTTGCTTAGTCATCCTAGCATGTGCCAGCAATTACGTGACGTTGTTTCCTACAACATGTTCACTCAACAATGTAAGAGGTTGTTGCATAATCTCACCACATTCTCCAATTGTTGTGTTGGGTCTGGGGGCCATCATAACTGTCACTACTAGCTTTCCCACTGAAATTTGTGCCACTGACCAGGAGCCATTGTGCTTCACCACGTGTTTATTTCCACTAACAAAATAAAATGTGGGTTCAGTTTTTACTTTGAGTACCTTCCTTATAGACTTAGCACCTTTCCGTAGTTACCCTCGCATAACAGGTTTACAGGTGATCCCGGGTAATTTTACTCAAACAGGCCTGCCATTATTTTCTGCAAAACATGCACTAGTTTCGGCCACCCTTCCCTTCAACCATTGGGGATTGACGAACAGGAGGAGTCACACATGTACACTGCCTTAGAACAGCTTGTCGGCCTGGTGTTCACTTGCCTCTCCCGAGCTGATCTTTCTGGAAGAGACTTGTGTCCCCTAGGTTGGGAAGACTGGGGCGTGGCCACACACCCATGTGCGTAACTGTACAAGGTGAGGCCTGACTTCCGTCGTGAACCGCAGTCTTTGCCAGACTTGGGAATAAGGTGTCCACCTGTTCATTACCGCCTGTGGTGCCACACATAATACTGTACAAGGAACCTACAGATATGGTACTGTAGTAGCCCTATGCCCAGAGGAAGGGCTTGAAAGAAAATATTAGGCAGGCACTCTTGGCATCAGGCCGAGCACACAAGGATCAATCATCCCTGGTAAACCAAATAGCTAGTATGTCTCCTCAAGAGCAGACGTAAGCGCTACGACACCTGCAAGTTCCAGATGAAGCTCCTGTGCCTCACAGACTCTTTATGCCACCTGAGAGGACCTGCCCTGTCGAATACCCAGATTGGATCATTGAGTATTTGCACCTATCTGAACAACCACCTACACCAATCATCGCCTATGTCACACCTGTCATTCTTTATCCAGCACCTCATCATAAATCACAGGACATTGTGCACTAGCCCTCTGTTTCGACAGCTACCACACCTATTTCAAGTGCTGCTCTACTAAAACGTCACCCAGGTATCACCAAGACAGTAGTGGCACCCAAACGCAGAATAGCACTCTCCACGCCAGATTTCGAGCCCTGCCGTATAGCCATGCTGCCAGTTTTGTAAAATGGGAAGGCGCCAGTATCAAAGCAAAACTGAATCCCCCGTAACCATATAGGAGCGCCTAGCTCAGCTCCTAGACATAAAGGTTCCCGACTTCCACTACAAGACCTAGACTGAGTATAAGTTCCCGGTTCGTCACGCATCATATAACAAAGATAAATTTTTTTTTGTCAAATGTTATAATTACTCACTAAAAATGTCTATCGTATTCGTAAACACTACTTACTTTACTCATCTTCTGTGCCTTGTGGTTAGGTTTGTGGTTAGGTTCTTGACAACTTGCAAATTTGGTATCTGCAAATATTGAACGGGAGTGGTGATTGCAGTTTGCTGCTTACGTCGCAAAACCAGTTAAGAATGACAAAAATGCAAATACTGTGATGTAAACATTGAGTGGATGCAAAAATACACGTGCTTAAACACTGCCGTGCTGTATGCACAGTGATTTAGTGATAGTGTGGTGGTAGATAAAAATGAGAAGACAACGAATTGGAAGCAAATTTGTGTGATTTTTATATTGGCATAAGAACAAAACTAATAGTTTTCTGTCACTTTTCTTTAGAAAAATTTGACAGCTGTACAATTAGAAACTTAGTAGGAAAATTTCTACTATGTAAGGAGTATTTTTATTTTATCAATAAAGAAATATTTGCTAGTATTTTGTAATTAGGTGCATATTTATTTTGGAGTAACATTAAACTGAACAGAATTTAATTTAAATATTGTTGTCTACAAGTAGGGTTGTTCGAATGCCGAATAGTGTATTTTGATGTTAGAATATTTTTTAATTGAATAGTAAAATTTACAAATAACATGCAAATAATTTTGGAGTCAAATAGCTGCCAGTAAATATTTCATTTCAGTTATATGCAGGATGATTCACGAGGAATTATCGCCACTCACAGAGCCTATTCCTTACATCATTTGGATCTAAATATGTCATATAAATGTGGTTCGTATCCCCAATATTAACAGAGTAATTCGAAACATTTGAGGAATGATTAATAAAATAATATCCCTTTCTGAAGTAACTACAGTGATTTATTATCAGACCGTATTGTTTACAGTTGAGGGTCAGACTTCTGTCTAACAAGATTACACAAGATGTTCAAAAATGTTTCAGTCTACTTCCAGACACTTTGCCGCACGCTTATGAACCGGTCATGTTGATCTATGTAGCTGCACACGGCTGTCTTTGACTGCATGATAAGCTCAAGTAGTTCATCACACATTTGTGCAGTCCTTTGGTAAACAATATCTTTCAGCTATCCCCATACACAATAATCTATTGGGGATAGATCTGGCAATCGAAGAGGCCAAGGGTGAAAACAGCCTCATCCTATCCATCTCTCAGGGAAATGCACATTTAAGTGTTCAACCACAGCACGGTGGAAGTGAGGAAGTGCACTATCAAGCTGGAAGATCATGCAACTCTCACTACTAACCGTATATCCTCAACAGCCGCAGTTCTTCTTGCAAATATTGCAGATACACCTCACCAGTCAAGCGTCTCAGGAAAGTGAATGGCCCAATCATCTGATCGTGTAGTGACCATACCACACATTGATGCTGAAATGGTGTTGGGAACCCCTTTACACTGTAGGTTGGGTATGCTTATTGTCGAGGCATGAGCGAGTAAATTTAGTAGTTTTTGTACATTTCACACATACCATAATTATCTGATACACCTGTCATGGACTAGTCCGCGTATCCTGCGGGCTAGGCCATGACGGGTGTATCAGATAATTACAATATTTATTTAATGTTACAGTAACTTACTTGAAGTTGCAAAACTGTGAATTAAATGTGTACTCAGCTATCATTTTCTTCAAAGTATTATTACAACTTTTACTGTGGAAACGTGATTCTATAGAATTGATGGAGAGTATGTAGGTTTATCATTGGTTAAGGATGTTTTGGTTATAAGCCATCCACCATTTGTTTCCAGTGTAATGTGGGTTTTTATATAGTTTCAGTGTGTGTCACCGATACTAGTGAAATGAGCAATTTTCTTGGCCAAGTTGTCTTGTGTTAATGACAATTTTAATTTGGTATCGAGAAAAGTATCGGTATCGAGTATCATGAGAATGTTTTGGTATTGAAACTGGTATTGAGAAAATGTATTGACCCATCCCTAAATATAGTAAAACATTTTTTATAATGAATCTGAAGGGAACACTTTCTATGTTCACTATATAGAGGAAACATAATGTATACACATGTCTTTAAATAATTTCTGATATACCAAATTTACATATGCACAGAATCTTATATAATACATTTTTAATAAATTTTCTTTATAAATTTATATATCTTAATAACCTGTGGGAAACATTTTATAACTAAAAAATATAATAAAAATTTTGATATTAACCTAAGTCAAATGGAAATATATTGTATCCTGTATGGATAGTTTTTTAAGGGACCAAAATAATAAACTGATGTATGTTCACAAGCAATGTGTACAGACTTAATCATCGTCCGAGAAGAAACTGCAGAGGGGAAAATACTTTGCGGCAGAATCGTTAATTGAATATGGGATATGGCTGTAATGATAAGTGCACACATTCATCATAAAATTGTGAATGGTGGTAGTTTAGCATTTGCTCATACGGTGAAAAGGAAATGGGGGAATAATGTGAAGAAAGGTGATAAAAGAGGAGGCAGTTTGTGCACGGAATACAAGTGTATTTATTGGGTGTCAGTCCATGCATGGTTCAAAAGCATGCCCAGCATACGGTAAGAAATATGCCTAATGTGGCACACTCATCATTTGGCAAGAGCTTGCCGAGTAAAAAATGTACTGGTAGTTAACCAACATTCAGTAGATAGTTCTGATGAATCTCTGTAATGTGACATTTTACAAGTGCTTCTTAATGTTGTAGATATTAGGCATACCTGTAAGTCAGGTATAAATAGTACTGACAGGATCATCTACCCCATTGAGTTGCAGGAAAGGTTATATATTTATGTATTGAAGGCAAAATCTTAACTGTGAAATTAGACACAGGATCCCAAGTCAGAATATTTCCACTAAACTGTTCAAAAAAGTCAATCAACAGATTAAGTTTAAGCAGACCAAAGTTAAGATAAAACCCTTTTATGGTACCGTATCATCTAAGATTCACTACAGTAGACAAAGTACACAGTTTACAAACATACACAAGTTTACATACATACACAGTTTACAAACCTACTTACACAGACAATACATTTGACGCTTGCTGGTCTATAAACTGCATGTACGGTCAAAGTGGTTTTGATAGCGTTAGACCATACATTTTTGGCTGTTTACTAGTTATAAGTTTAGGCTATGTTTACTACTAGCAACTCTCGCTGGATGAGTCAGTTGGCGACTAGGAACAAAGTTTCCCACTACGGCAACTGGCTTATTTGGGACGCAGTCTGATTTTGTAGTACCTGTCTTACCAGGGATTGCTTTGGGTCGGCGGTAATGGAGATGATGTTGGCTGGCTGGAATCGGCTATGCTGGTGGAGGCTTGTTGGACATTGGTGCTGTGCCGACCAACACAGTACTGTTGATTCCACTCTGCCGACTCTTGGCTCCAGAACCTTGGGTTGGCTGCTCTGTACCTTACCTCAGTACCCTGTATCAGACTTTGTACTACTGGGTGATATTCCCTGGCAATGTGAGTGTGTGCAGGGAAGTAAATATATTCAAACACCGGAGGGTAAGGCCTCTCCTGAAGACGGGTAAGTGATGCCCTGTCCCGCTCGGCTTGCTATTGAAAGTAGGAGGGTATAATACACATGCTTGCTTGGCGACGGTATAAGCCGCCTTTTGCTTCTCCCTCTTTGAACCTTGCCTTCTACGGAAAGGTATAGAGGATGGATTGACACTTATCGCTGATTGTCGTGAACACGAGACAGATTCCTATCTTAGTGTATTTACAATAGCAGTTGACAGCACGTGTTTGGTGCTCTAATCAGTCCCCCACCGTGGCGCGTAGACCTAGAGTGATGAACCGCGTGGGCCGAGCAAATATCCTAGCCGGCACCATAAGCGCTCTGGTAGTATACAACTCAAGGTGACTGTCTTGCCCCTACTGGATGAGTTTCTAGTGGTCAGGGCTCTACCATTCTATCCCCAAAGATCTAGACCAGGTGGCCACCGAATGGTGTATGTCTTAGACATACGGATTCCTGAAGGGACTCCGCAGTCCTACTCTATGGTTCGTACAAGTATCAAAACCCGGTCTTGGTTGACCATGTACAGTAGATATGTTCCTGGTGGTCAAGGGAAATACCTCTAGAACAGATACTCGTTGGGAAACGAACAAACTGTATTTATTAGACATAGTAAATGCAAGTGACGCATGCTACCTCCGAACAAAGGTGAGAATGAATATGGAAGTAACCTACGTTAGACAGGTGTAGGTGACCTGTTCCTAAATTACCCAAGATATGTAGTGGCGTTGACAGCTATGATAACAACTCAGTTGCAGCTACTCTATACAAGGGGCATCTAGAAGAGATAATAGGAAAAGGGATGCCACTACTTTAAGAACAGTAGGTGTAGTTGCCTCTACCAGCAAGTAGAGGCAGCTGCTGATCCAGGAGGAGCAGCAGCGGATGGTGTGGTGTGGTGAAGAAGAAGAAGAAGAGCTTCTGGTAGATGGTGGTGGTTGTTGATAATGGTAGCTTCTAGTAACTGCAGGTTGTTGCAGCAGGAGCTTCTTGTAACGGCTGCAGGAGCCTGTGGTGATGTAAATGGTAGCAGCCTCTGGTGGTTGCCGTTTGCTGTTGAGCAGTAGAAGGCCCCATCACATGAAGTGTTAGAGCGAGTTACTGGAGAAAGGAATAACTCGCAAGCTCGGTCGTGCACTGACTTTTATAGTCCACAGGACAGGTGCAAGGCCGGACCGCAGTGGGAGGTGTGACATCGCCTCATGGCATCCCTCTTGTGCAAGGCCGAGGCGGGGGTAGCTACCTTTTGTCTGGCTCACAGCTTCGTGCATAAACTGCGGCGCTCAGTTTAGCCCCAAGGCAGGTAAGAGCTTGTTGGCTCTCAGCACGGGGAATGGGGGGCCGTGCTCGTTGGCTTGCGCAACCTTATTTTCCACGTGTTTGGAATAGCCATCCAGAGTTGTGGGGATCGACGACACTCGTGTAATATGTTTCCGAGTTTGACTCTCCCTTAGGTGATATTTAAAAACGAGGCAGATGAGTTATAGTTGTAGTATTATACAGGAAAGTGGCACGTGTCACTTTAAACAGTGAACTGTACACAGTATCATATAAGATTCACTACAGTAGGCAAAATACACAGTTTACAAATCACCTCAATCCCAAGGTTGCTTAAGTATTAAGCTGCTTGGAACTGTTGCTTAATGCCAAACTTAATGCACAAAATTTCTATCTACAACCCTCTTACTATTTAACAAAGTAACTGAGCTATGCAGGTTGTTTCACCTGCCTATCAGATCTGTGTATCACTGTCTGTGAAGTGCCCTCTCTTGATGGAGTGTACCAACTTGTACCTATTTCTGTAGACTGAGTCCCCTTACACATATCAAACCATATGAAATCTTTTTCACCATTACTTTCATCGCTGTTCACATTTGCTGATTTTTTCCTCTCCTTAACCTCTGGGTTCCACAACCCACTATTAGCCATCACCTTGCCATCTTTGTTTGGAGCCGGTACTAATAACCATCTGTTGCACCTGTAACTACCTCTACTGGTGTGCACTACATAGGATCTGAGCTCTGGACCTATCTGTTCAATCGTGCCATACTCCCTCATATTGCTAATGTATACGAGCTGTCTCAATTTTAAATCCTCGAGTTGTCGGAATCTATGTCACCTGTACCTGTCTGCCTGTAAAGAAATTTTGCTATTTTCCTTTCGCTGTACACTCTTATGATCAACTTTCTTGGGCAATTTGTTTGCAGCAACGGAAGTGTGGATCTTAAATCCTATTCATGAGTAATTCACCTGGACTGAACCCGTTCTCAAGTGCTGTGGTGCGATATGCCAAGAGTGCAAAGGAAATGTCATCATTTTTCTTTAATAGCTGTTTGGCAACCTTGACTGCTGCATCCATTCCACCGTTTGACTGATGATAATGTGGTGAGAATGTAATAACTGTGAAATTGTATAAAGAGAAGAATTCTCTGAACCTGCCAACAGAAACTGAGTACCACTATCCACTTGCACTATTTCTAGAATGGTATACCTAGAGAACGTGTCTTTCAAATATCTGATGACAGTTTCATCTGCTAAAGAGAACATTGCAACAATTTCAAAGAATCTTAAGTAGTAATCAGTGAGAAGCATGTACCACTGCTTACATTTAAATTATCAACAAGCGTTGAAGCTTCCCCTCGGTGTGAAACATACCAGCGTACTGACCAGCATACTGGTCCAGCAGTTGTTGCAGCCTCCCTTGATACTGCCCCTTTACCTCGTGGGTGAATTGATCCAGTGGCATGGTGTTTGTTGTTGGTGGCAGTGTTGCTCCTATGGTGTACAGAGTTCACCTCCTACGTGTCCCCATGTAAAGGCAGGCGAGATGTGGCTCAATGACAGCTTGATTGTCAATTAGCCACGGTAAGTCCAGGATCATTTCTTCACACAAGTCCGGCACAATGTATATGTCGCACTTCGTTTGCAAGTCCCATATCCATATGGTCACGTGCATTAAACTTGTGGCCTCACCCTGTTGATGTGTGGTGGCAAATTGCAACCGATGTTGTGGCATGGGTGGTAATGGCCTGAATTAATCCCTCATGCATGAAACTGTGACTTGCAGCAGTGTCTACAATGACAATTACACTCTTCCCTCCTAACTCAATGTTTACACGTAATGCTCAAACAGTACTGTCACTCACTTGGTACACTTTTGCACCCACAGGTGGCAGACTTCTCCACTCTGGCAGTGAGATTGGTGCAGGTGCAGTTCTGCCAACCTCCCTGATTAGTTTCTTGACCTATTCCCGTGATAATAATTGTCGGGTGCGTTGTTGCGGTAGTTGGGCCGTTGCCCACGTGACATCCACACTGGCATGAATGGTGGCAGTGATAGCATGACATCGACAAGGATTGCGGGGAGTGGGGGTGTTGGCAGTCCATGATTTCGTCCCGGCGATCGCTACTCTTGCCATGCTCGCACATCTCTCTAATACAGGCATGTCTCTCATGTAAACTATCTTACACTTCGCCTGTTGGCTCTGTGCAAATAAGGCCTATTGTCTGGTGTTTACAACACACAATGATTTGCAACACGCCATTTGTGGCTTGTCCTGGGTGCAATTGCTTGTATTACCCTACTTTGTGCTGGATGAGTTCTTCTATCCTCTCGTGCTCCCGCTACTGCTCATGGTACAGCCGGGCCTGGGCTTGGATGGGGACACCGTTGGTATAGAACCAGCCTAACAGTCTCTCACAAAAGTCCTCCCGTGTTATTCTGGACTCGCACACTAGATTCCACCACACAGCAGCTGTGCCTCTAATGTGTTTGCCGGTTACCTGAGTCCAGGCTTTGCGATGCACTCTATGCCTATGTCACTTCTCTTCACATACGGCTAAGAATGAACTTGGGTCCTCGGATTCGTAACCCACAAAAGTTGGTAGTAAAACAGTTCTATCTGACCCGGTCAAATCTTGTGGTTTGTATTTCACTACAACAGTTGTCAAGTTGGTTTTGTTTTGTGGAGTTACCAGCGGTATGTTCCCTAGACAGTCATTATTCCGGCACTTAGTACAGTTTATGAGTCTGCCGCAGAAGGTCGTGTATTCCTCTTGCCCTATGCATCTTAGGTGGAAATTTTGTTGACATGTGGACCATTGCTTCCCCACCCTGCCACATCCGGTGCACGTGCACAGGCATTGTTTTGTCTGTGATGGTGCGGTGTCAGGCGTGCACTGACATATTGCTTGTTCCCAAAGGTTGTAGTCCAACAAGTTAAGTTATTTTAGTTTCCTGCAATGTACGCATCGACGATCGGCATGTCCTAAGTTCTCGCATTCGTGGTTGTTGCGGGTGCCGGCACGGTTGGCTTGATGTCTTATTGCGGTTGTTCTGGAGTAGTTGCCATTTTTCGCAGATGACATGGTATTCCCGACGTGGATCAACACATTGGCCCTACTTGGGAATACGAATTGACGCCGTCGCGTGAGACACGGAGACAATCACTATACATGATGCCGTCAGGAGAGACACGAGACGAACGACACAAATACTTACTGGTAATATGGGCGCCAGTGGTGCTTCCTATTCACTGCACTATTGAGACTCATGGTTCTCAGGGATGCTGTGAGTTCTGTGTGTCTGCCTCATCCGTGCATACTTACAAACACATTGGCAATACTAAACTTTTACTAAAAATCACTTTGAAAATAAGCACTTGATAAAATACATGTGGCTAGGACACTGTCACTACTGAATAAAAGAAGGTAAGTTCACTGTATACTTGCTTTTATAGTTATTGCTCATACAGATCAAAGTGTCAATGAAATTATGATTCTCCCGGTCATGACTAGCCAATTCCGCTTAGGTGCTCCCCAGCCCGCAATTAACCTAGTGCACACCTAGATGGATGATCTCACTGAGGTGCGTGGAAGCACAATCTTCACAAGGGAAGAGGGCTGACAGCCGCTAGGGTGGAGTGACGGTTTTTCTCTGAAGACAGGACATGGTGAATTACAAATCAAACCCTTGATGAAACATATTAACACGTGTGATTACTCTGCATCTCTAACGCAAACTCGTCTGGGCTCGCCCGCCAGCACGTGGGTGGTGTGGTGACGGCATGTACACAGAGCCTGCTAGGATGGAAGTAATATCACCATACACAGATTACATAATTACATAAATACCCTTAAAAGATAATGGGGCACAAGATCAGTTGTCACAATAAACAAACACATGTGTTACAACAAGTTTATATGGCGCGGATGCCGCTGGATGAAGTGCGTAGCGGACCACATGGTGCAGATGAAATAGCAATATTTCTTCTTGAAAACGGCAAATTAAATTCCAACAAAATACTATTCTGGTAGCGAAAATTATTCTCTTTACTATTGAAGTGATTACAGGCATGTAGGATGTCTGATGGCAGACGAAGCAAACATTAAAGTGACAGTGTGGTCAAACACAAAAGCATAAATTTACGTGAAAATGACACGGAACGCAGACAAAATTTAACCTGGGACGTTGATTAAAAATATTGCACACATGATATTACATAAATAAGCTCTCAAAATGCAATGATGGCTTAGACATAGACTTGGCGTTGTTTAGCCACGTGTTTGTACGTAATGTTGCAGCAAAATATTCAAAAATGAAAGATACCATCAATACTATATATGAAAACAAAGCCCTTAAAATTGCATGCAGCAATAATACAGAAATTACGACAAAATGCCTTTAGGAAAAGTGGATGGCGCCTGATTAAAATTTAGTGGGTTGCGTGACCTCTCCGACATATGTATCCTCATTCTCCTTGATTAAGTTGAAAATTCCACATGGGCGAAATAAATTAGTTAAGAGGAAGCCTAATTTTGGGGGAATGTCTAGCAAAATGTACCCAAGCAAATGTTAACCGGCATACTAAAAGTGCTATTGAAATATACATCAGTAAACAAAAGGTTGTAGTAGTGCATACGTGACAGTGTCTTACCTCGCCAGCTCTCCTCGACAGACTGTCCAGAGGCAAGCGTCGCACGGACCTACCATAGCTGCCTACGGGGTTCAAATATGCGGAAGTGCTATGCACACCGAGTAAAATATTTTACTGTAGAAATAAAAGTGGCACAAATTAAATAAAATATTGTTTTAGATTTATAATTTTCTTATGAATTTTCATGGTAATTTTGTGTCTCTTTATGACGAGATTCACGCCAGAATATTAGTGTTTTTAATTTCGGTGTTGCGGGCATGTTGAATTTCATAGCCAAACATTTTCAGAATTACAACAAACACTTTAAAACATTTGAAGACGTTTCAAACCCTGAAAAATAAAAATACAAGACACATTTTACACTGCAAAATAATATTTATGTGAAAGTTCGAACATTGGCCTCTTTGCGCACATGCAGGTACACGTGACGTGTGTGGTGAGTGCCGTCGTGGGCTCTAGCACCGCTGGCTGTTAGCTGTCATACACTTTTACCTGTTTTGATGGGTGTCAGCGGTAGTTCCTACACACCACACTTTGAGACTCAGAGATCTCAGGGATGCTGTGGGTTCTGTGTGTTTGTCTCACCCATGCGTACTTACGAAATAATTTTTGATATACAACATTGCAACACAAAACTCTTGCTGAAACTGGGTAACTGATGCTACAAAGACTTACATATTTTACACTGTGGGCTATGTTTATTAGTACCTAGTTACACCGTGCCATAAAATGAATTAAGTACTGTACTACTCAGACATGACTAGCTAGTTCCTTTGGGTGATTCGCCCAGCATGTTACTCAACTCGCGCATTCCGACTGGATGATGCTCCACAGTGTTTAAAGACACAGCCTCTACTACAAAGCAAGGGGCTCACAGCTGCTAGGATGGACTTTAGGTTTTTCCTAGAGACAGGGCACGGAGTATGAAATGGACTCATGCGATTACTATGCAGCAAACGCGTACTTGCGGAACTCGTCCCCGAACCATGGTATGTGTCAGCGGTCATACACATAGAAGGTTAGCACAAAATAATAACGCCGTACACAAATTACAAAAATATAACTTGATGAACATGGGACATGATATGAATAGGAAAAATAAACTCACAAAATTGTATGAAAGTTGTTTTAGATGGTACAGATGCTGCTGGATGAAGTTTGTATCGGATCACGTGGGCCAGCGTGAAAGCACAATATTTTACGGTAAATTTGGTCAAACTTTATCAGCCAAGATTTGTATCTGCATTAGAAAAATGTTCGCTTCAATAAACGAGCATACATAAGCTCTTAGAATGCTGGATGGTAGGAAAACACAAGTACATGAGCTGACCGCATGGTCAGGAACAAATTGCATCAAACATTAAAAATACAATAACCTTTATTGAAAAAATTTTACATAAACCCCAAGATAAAATTAAGGCGCACACGATGGAACAAGAATTATCCGTCATAACACGGTGATGGCGCAGATACGGACTCGGTAGTAGCTAACCACATGGCCGTGGGCGATGTGGACGAAACATATTTAACATGACAAAATCCTCATGTAATTATACAAACACATTACTCTTAATATTTCTCTGCGTAATTAAGTAGAAGTTACAATAAAAAGCCCTAAATATGGGCGGATGGCACCTGATATACAAATTGTGCAGGCAGCATGGCCTCTCCAACATCTGCTCTTCTCATCTCATTTAAATTCCAAAAAGCCTGAAAGGCTGTAATTAACTAAGTTAAGCAGATAGCATTATGCTGGGGATGTCTGGCAAAATATACGCAAGACAAATGTTAACCGAGATACTAAAGTGAACTATTGAAACTACATCAGTGCAAAAGGATGAAGTGCGTACGTGACAGTGTCTTACCTTGCCAGTTCTCCTAGGACAACTGCCCAGAGGCAGGGGTTGCGTGGACCTACCATGGCTGCCTACGGGGTTCACACAAGCGAAAGTGCTATGCATGCTGAGTGAAAATATTATATTGCAAATTGAAAAGGCACCAAAAGTATTTTAGAATAAAACTACAGATGCAATTTAAATATGGAAATTTTGTTGTTATTTCATTGTCTTTTGAAGGCGTTCTTGCCTGAATAGTATTGTAATTCTCTTTTGCGCAGCGTACACTTTGAATTTGAAACATCAACATTACACAAAACTCTGAAATAAGACATATTACACTTTTCAAACATATTTTACCCTGAAAGAAAAAGTACACAATACACTGAAATATTTTATCTCGTTTTGGGAAAGTCTGTACTTGTAGCAGGAGGCGCAAATGTGCTTACCCGCGTGTGCTGCTAGCGTCTAGTGCCATCATGGTCTAGCTGGCTCTTAGCCGTCATCACCTGCAGTAAAGTGATGTATGTTGAATAAATACCTTTTCACCCATTGCTGATGACTGTAGACTGTTATTACGTACATATCTTCTTAGCTTGCTGAAACTGGACTGGAACACCGGAATGGACATCTGCTTCTTAGGAAACTCGAACTGATGGACTCTGGAACTGGCGAGTGAACTCTTTCGGGAACTGTTAAAAAAAAACTGCTGTTGTTCCATCATTTTACACTGTGCAAAACTGTTGAACAGCACGGAATGTGCTGTATCTTGTTGTTGTTACTGACATGGATAGCCATTACAAAAATGTTCTATTTCTCAGGCGTGTCTAAATACGTGCAGTGCGTTAGGGCGTCAAGACTGTATGGTGGCAGAAGTCAGTTCGCTAATCTTCCACGAGTACAGTCCTGCACTAGCTCAGTCTGGTTACTCACAAGAATCTGGTACCATGTTTGTAAAGAAATAAGAAGAATTTACAGTGGAAGCCCGTAATACCGTGGCCCATTATACCGCAAATTTGGATATACCACGGAGCAATTTATGTCCCCCGGCCTGAATAAATAAATAAATGGAAAGTGTATGGTCAGGTAGGCACGTGGTCTGTCGGGGGGTGGTCGTGGGTCGCTGATGTGGACGAAGAGGAGGAGGAGGATTGGGAAGGAGCGGGCATGCGTTCTCCCTCCTTTCAGCACCCAGATATATTTTATTGATTCATTACAGTCATGATCTATTTTACTGATTAATTGCAGGTATTATTGTATGTTTTCCGTATTCAGTTTCCTTGGTGTAGTGCGATGTCTTTCACAGAAGAATTTCTAGTGGTCACTTTTTCATGTGACTTTATCAAACCTGTTCTGCTGTTTGGTTTTAAACAGGCCAAAAAATTGTTACCATAGCAACCTTTCCATCTTATCTGGGTATTGGATCAGTGTGGGGGATGGCATGGCCAAATTCCAGGTTTTACTGGCACTTACAAGTTAACATGAAATGTGTGTGGATTGTATAGCTTATCACATTTAAGCAATTGCAATTATTCTGTGCCAAAATATGTAACTAAAGTAAGTTAAAATACGCTGCAATACTGTCTTAAAAGGGATGCAGACTTCTGTGGTGCATTTGGTATAAAACTGGCTTGCAATTTGAGGGGCTCTGGGTAAGGTAGGGACTAAGTCATTTACAAGCCTATAGTTAATCTCCTACGGGATATAGCGTTATGTAATCATTATAACTATGATGTAGACTCTTTGATTATAATGTGTATATAGTGGCTATTCGGTATGTCTTCTCGTTTTCAAAAAATCATTAAAAATTTAAGATAGGACTCAAAATTTGTGCTTCTAAAACATTTGTCATTTACAGGCATGTAATTAATCACACATGGGGTATAATAGCTCTATGTAATCATTATAATTATGATGTAGACACTTTGATTATATATATGTATATAGGCTATTCGGTATGTTTTCCCGTTTTCAAAAAGTTTACATCAGAAATTTGAGGTGCACAGTTTTACTGTCCTGACGACATGAACATTAGGACATGCACATGAGCTTTTGTGGACAAGGCTTAATGCAGAAAAGCGGCCTTTCTTTGCATTCTGTAAATAATTTGGTTTTGTTTATTCTTCAAGCATGCTTCAATCTCTGTTAAGTTTCATTTGGGAGGTAATTGAGTGAGTGGAGTTGTGGGGAAACAGGACAGTGAGGTTGTTAGCGCCTGCAAGAAGTTAAAAATTAAAACACCAAAAAGACCTCCACAGGTGGCTAAAACCAAAGGCAGGGGGAAAAAAAAATAAAAACCTCCATGGGAAGTAAAACTAAAGGCAAAACTTCAAGGAGGTAAAAGGACGATCACAAAAACAACAAACAAAACATGATAAAATATTCCAGAATAGCAACAACACAAGAACAAAACAAAAGTCACCACACCTTAAAAAGACCCATCGCACGTAAAAATGGGAATACACTGCTCACAGACGTACCCCCAACACACAGCATTCGCTGTAGGTCATCAGGAAGATTAAAAGTGCAATGAGCCTGTCCATACCTGCTACACTCCAATGTGCCGCACAGTCAAGGGAGTGCCGCAGGCATCACACTCAGGAGGGGATTGACCACAAAGCAGGTACTTATGTGTGAGACAAGTGTGCCCAATGCGAAGGTGAGAAAGCACTACATCTACCCTGTGGTTACACAAAACAGGACGAGCACAAACAGGCAAGTTAGAGATGGCCTGTAACTTGTTGGACAGCGAGAGAGAAGTCAATTCACGCTGTTAACCATGCCAAACAATGCCACGGACTGCATGCACGAGGATCATGGGGTGGAAGGCTGCATGCCTTCTTAGCCGCCATATGTGCTGCTTCGTTGCCAGGGATGCCCACATGCCCTGGAACCCACCAGAAGACAATGCTAACACCAATCCGCAGAGCCCCTGCTAACTTCTCCCAGGACATGGGAAGAAGCAGATGAGCTGTGGAGCCAGATCGAATGGCTGTCAAGGCACTCATTGAATTGGAGCACACAAGGCAGATAACAGATAACACAAAGAGCCTTGAAGATAGCAAAAAGCTCTGCAGTTAAAATACTGCAAGACGGATGAAGTCCAAAAATATACTGAGAAGCATCAATCACAAAAGCGCATCCAGTTGACCCCACGTAGGCCCCAACCTAACTAGAGTTACAGTGAGAATGAGGTAGGAGTAGTGGCCAGTAGGATTATTAGTAGGGAGCATAGGTGTTAGGAAGAGAGCTGTTACAATACGTAAAACAGCAAATAAAACCTCTGAACACAAAATAGATAAGATCAACAAAAAGGCCCTTGTAAACAAAAGGTGGAGTTGTCACCTTAGGAAATTCTGCTAGGTCGAGGCGCACCTCAACCTCCGTCGTCATCCATGGCTGTTCACTATGATGTAAAAACAACACACACAAAGGCAAATCATACCTTGTCAAGGTATGTGCAAAGCAAACCAATGCCAGCTTAGGAGAACCTGGTTTAGCGGAGAACAGCCAATCATTAGATGGACAGAGAATAGCAATGTGGTGAAGGTGCGAAGAGTCCGAACGCACCCGCATTCCATAGGAAAGCAGAAGTTGGTCACGCCTGTAATGGAGGGGAGGCTCACCAGCCACAGCACATAGACTGACAACTGTGCTTGTGCAAAAAGCTCTAGTCGCAATGTGAATACTATCATGGTGAACACTTGCTAACGGTTTAAGCATAGATGGCTTAGCAGAAGAATAAATTACACTGCTGTAGTCTAGTTTGCTACGGACCAGGGCACAATACAATTGAATAAGGGTGACTGTGTCAGAACCCCAGTCTTGACCACTCAGAGTTTTCAATAGATTCAAGTCCCTTACACAGCGAGACTTCAGGGCAGGGACTGAATATGATTCCGCCAAGTGAGTTTACTGTCATACAAGAGGCCTAGAAACTGGGTGGTACTAGAAACATGCAAAACAGAGCCATACAAAAGTACCTCGGGAGAACAAAATATGCCACATCTTGTACCGAATTGGACCACCTGTGACTTGGCAGTGGAAAAATGGAATCCACAGCTGTATGCCTAGTTGTTAAGGCGGTGGGCAGCAAGCTGGACCTGATATTCTGTCATGCGCGGAGATGCAGCATGGCAGATGATAGTAAAGTCATCAATATACAGTGCACATTCCACAGGTGCTCGAATAACACACACAATGCCATTGATGGCAATAGCAAACAGGGTAACACTCAATATGCTACCCTGTGGTACACCGTTCTCTTGAATGAACTCCCGAGAATAGGACGCACCATTGTGAACTCTGAAGGTATGGAAGTACATATACTGCTGTATGAAACCAGGGAGATGTCCATGAAATCCCCAAGTGGACAGCTGTATTAAGATACTGTACCATGTCATCATGTCGTGTCGTATGCTTTCTCCACATCAACAAAAACAGCAAGAAGGTGCTGCCCTCAAAAAGGCAGTCTGTATGGCAGCCTCCAAGCTGACCAAATGATCCACTGCAGAACGATTTCGGTGGAAACCACACTGGAGAGGCAATAATAGCTGCCAGTTTTCAAGGCAGTATACCAGGTGCGTATTAACCATACACTCCATGGTCTTACAGACACATCTGGTGCAGGAAATAGGACGATAGCTGGAAACTTCCCATTTGACTTTCCTTGGTTTCAAGATAGGCACAAGGGTTGACTTGCACCAACACCAGAGGTCCAAATATTATTAAGAATTCATAGCAGAAATAATTTCCTGTCAACATATCATAATCTATATTGTTGAGGCCAACAGATGTATGCTTAAAGTGTGATAAAGATTGCTCCAACTCGAGAAGGGTAAATGCTGATTGTAGCCCTCCTCACCTGAGCCACCAAATTGGACACCCACTGTCTCGCATGTCTCCTTCATGGCTTGAAATGAGGGAGTGTAATGTGCACTGCTCGAAACAATTGCAAAATATTGAGCCAATAAATCTTCTATGATAGTCCTCTCTGTAACAATATTGTTGTTGACCCGAAGGAAGGAAACCTCTGTGGTGAGAAATTGTCCGCACAACTTTTGAACATTTTTGCATATAAACTTACTGGTAGCATGTACTGTGAGCGACAAAATGATGGCTCTCCAGGATTTCCGCTGGCCATCCTTGATGACACATCACGCGCAAGCCAGACAGATGCGGAAGAGTTCCAGGTTAACTTGAGTGGGGTGAACACTAAAGCGTCTGAGCGCACGTGATCAAGCACGGACAGCATCCCTGCATTTGTCACTCCACCAAGGAACACGCCTATGACCACATGGTGAAGATTGGGGGATAGCAGCCTCCCTAACTGACAGAACAATAGAGGTGAAGAGTTCCACTGCCACATTCATATCAAGAGGCACCACAGCAGTGAAGTGGAAGGAATGCTGGAAATTTGCCCAGTCTGCTTTTATAAACACTGAGCAAGGTGGTGTGGGTGGGGCTGCAAACGTAACGTGATCTAACACAATTTGATAGTGATTACTCCCACAGAGAGCTGGGTATATAGACCAATCAGAGTGGCTGACCAAAGCTGGGCTACAAAAATGAAGACTGATGCAGGACGAAGTGCCAGTAGGTGTTGTGAAGTGTGTGGAAGTACCAGTGTTAAACAGGGCAATATGAGAACTGATGAACCATGACTCTACCACATGACTCCGACTGTCCCTTTGGTCTGAACCCCGTATCTGATGGTGAGCATTGAAGTTGCCAACTATCAGATATGAAGGTGGGAGCTGAGATAAAAGGGCCTCAAAATCACCTGACCTTACACGTGGGAGGGCGCGGGGGAAGGAGTACATATACGATACAAACAGTGACAGACATACCGAGAAAACCCATCATACAAAATAGAATCCTTCACCACAAGACAGACACCGACACAGACATGGTCCATCAACACGTTATCCAGGCAGTAGAACGTGTGACCTCAAAGGGAGGCCGTATTTGTGGGACGAAAGTGTGTTTCCTGAAGGCAAATGACTGTTGGGGTGAAGGACACTAGCAGCTGTTTCAGTTCTTCATGATTATTGAAATATCCTCGGCAGTTCCACTATATGAGGGATATAAGTTATGGAAAGAAAGCGTTCAGAAACAGATACTTAAAGTTCCCTCGATGTCTGTTTATCACTGGCTCAAAGCCCTCTGAACATTCACCAGTGTTTTGAGAATTAACATCAACTGCCATCGCGGACTTCGGCTCCGAGGTGACAGGACGGCGAGTGGGTGAGTCAATGTGATCCCGCATATCATGGTCACTAGCAGGAAGGGATACAAAAGAATGAATCTGTGGCTTGTCTGTTCTTGTCGTGGAAGTTTCCTGAAAAGATTTGCTAACAACAGAAGGTTTGGATAGTTTCATTTCAGCTGGTCTACACTGCGTACACTGTCTGGATTCCCTGTAGCTTCGGTGTACTCACAGACAATGAAGTCCGGGTAGCCACATCGACTGCCTGTGTACACACATCCTTAACTGCTGGGCGAGCATTGGCAACAGCGTTGTAATACACAGAAGGCTTAGGGCCCTAGAGAGCATGGAAACGTTTCCATATCTCAATAAAGGAAACCGTGCCTGTGGCCCGGATCCATTGAACAGCATGCTCCTCCTGATACACAGGGCACACCTTCAACCATACCGGATGTCCTTTGCCACAGTTCACACACTTCAGCGACTTGCTGCACTGACGAGTATCTGGTTGGGGGGGGGGGGGGGGTCAGCACACTTCGGACAAGCTGGTGAATTCCGACATTTTGCAGAGGAATGTTCAAACTGTTGACAGTTGTAGCAACGAAGAGAAGCAGGAATAACCTGCTTAACATGCACATTCAAGTACCCTACTTTGATAACGGAAGGAAGATCACGCACACCAAAAGTCAAGATGAGAGTAGCTGTAGGTGACTTGACACCATGAGTAGTATTTAGTACATGGCGAACATCTGTGACATACTGTGTTTGCAACTCACTTAATTATCTCTTGATCCGGGATTTCAACCAATTCGGGACACCAGATTATGTCTTTGCTGGAGTTGAGGGACACATGGGACTTGCGCTCAACAGGCAACTTTGTTACCATTACTTTGCAACCCATTAAAAGTTTTCATCACCAAGAGTCCTCTCGACTGAGCAGCATTCAACATCTCCACCAAAAGTATGCACCTATCGTTGATTCTCTTACAATTGACAGACAACAGGACCACCAGCTGCTCCATCATATACCTTGTGTAATTCAAAAGGCGACACATTTTCAAATTGGTTCCCATTTGATACCACATATAACCAAAAAATGTTGTATAGGTAATGTAATTGCTGTAGACTGATGCACTACAGAATTACAATCCAAATCACTACCAGAATCATCGTAGTGCCAATTTAATTGGTTATTAAGGGTGTTACATTTTTGAGGAGTGCTTTTGGAAGACATTTTTAAGGGCCCTCCCCCCTTCCAAGTACAAGGACTCGTCGGCTTCAGCCTGTCGTTCAGATGGTTTTTTTGGGGGTGTGGGTAAAGAAGTCAGCAGTTTAAACACCTCATGGGCTGTGCCATTAGAAGGGGACCAACCTCACACAGACCTAAGTAGTGGCAAATTGTACATCCTGAGCGAAGCCAGTTTTATTCCCCTACCTGGGAAAACATCCCCAACTCCCCACTATAGAGGACAACCTTGGTGCCAGTTCAGGGGACTTGTGGTGGATTACACTGGCCTCCTCCGTACAGCAGTAACACGTCTTCCTGGCAGGTTTGGGCACATGGGCTAGTCGGCCATGACAACCCTCTTACCAAGAAGGCACCAATTGGTGCTACGTTGGTGTACATCTACGTGGATTGGGGCTCCGCACCTAGAATTACCTGCTGGGTCAGTGAGAAGGGTTTGCTAGACCATCATTAACAAAGGCACCACGTATGGTGGTCACACAATTTGGATGCAGCACTCATTCGTGAGGACAGACCCTCATTAGTAAGAAGGCCATCGCCCTGGCCTGAGACTATGCAGTATAGAAGGAAGGTGTGACAGGACATCGTGAGATGGAAAGAAAAAGGATGACAAAAGAGAAGAAGACGAAGAGAAAAGCATAAGATGATGTTCCAAACCAACTTCAGATCCCGGCCGTGTCCCGATTAGTTGCCTCTTACGACAAGCACGGGGTGGCTGTGGTGGCATTCTAAAACCCCGCCACCACATGGGGGAGTTTCATTTTGATGTGAGCTTCCTTTCTCCTTCTCACTTCCTCCCAACCTCCCCCCCCCCCTGTTGGGGGGGGGGTGGTGGTTGAACTGTCTCCTCCAACCCGCGTCACAAACAACTCACAGCGAATCCCGCCCTTGGTGGAATAAATACATCCTTTGCCTGGAAAATGCTGTATTTTTCAGCTATTCTTGCTTGAATGCATGTGACCCTCTTTATCACATTACGTTCCTCTTCTGTTTTCCTCCCTTGGGTGCTGTCAAGTCCAGTAATGCAGATTAAAAAAAATAAAATTCCGATAGCAAGAGGCTAAACGTTTCACGAGCTACAGTGGTAAATAACACTTGTGCTATGTTTGACAGATAGGTGCCACGTCCCACTAGAACACTGGGTTTTTTTTTTTGCTACTGTACTCGGCCACTCCCGGAATAGTGCGGAAAGCTATAAGGTGGGTCTGGGTTATGTCCGCCAACAGCCACATTATATCAAAGTTTTACTGTACTTCCATTTTGGAATATTTTTAAGATTTATTTTGTGTTCTAAAAAATTTTTATCACAACACACCGACACGAACGAACAGATCATCCCTCAACGAACCACTTTACAGAGTCACAGTGTCACAGTCACATTACAAAAATGTCGGCAGCCATGTTGCCTGCCTCTTCATTGGTTGTTACTTATTTGCAGACGAGTCCAGGACTCGCCGCTCTCAGCTAGGCATGCACAGCTCTCCCCACTCCTCAAAATAAATCTAAAAATAACTTTTGGCCAGGACTCATGACCTCCTATTGGTTCAAACTTACATCACTGTGAGGGCTTCAGAACAAATACTGCTGATTGCAGGGGAAAATTAAAATAAGTCAAGATAGAAACCTAATCTCAAAAGTTAAGCAACTTCACTGGATTCCAGGAACTCAAAAGTGCCACGTATTACAGATGACAACTTGAAATACAGCCCACATTAAAACTGATAAAGCCCTTCGATGCGTGGCATGAAAGGGAAAATTTCGACTGTGACACCCACTGGCAAAATAAACTGAGGTTTTTAATTAAAAGTCACATGAAAAACAATTATAAAACCAATTAAAATTTATGTAATCTGCAATGCTACATCGTCCCATTGCAATATACCTTGCAGTGGCAAGCAGCTTCTGGGTCACTAGGTCATCGTTGCACAGGTCAGGTTCTCATGGCTAGAAGGTCAGGGTCTCAGCTTGCAGCTGTGTGATGGGAGGAAAAGCAGGCACTTCCCTGCTGCAATGGTGTTTGGCTCTTTCCCCACCTCCATGGTGGCAGAAGTAGTGGGTGGAGCAGGCATCGGTGCAGCGGGAGTAGTCGGGGCGGGTGAGCAGGTAGAATTTGCGGAACCTATGCTTCATGTCATTGAATGCCTGCTGAGCTGCATCTGTCCAGCAGTACCTGTATTTGGGTGACAGTAGGTTGGTAAAGGGTGATACGACTGCACTCTGCTAATGATGCTTTTGGAGCTTGAACATACAAACCAGTGTATAGGTACGTAATCAAGTTATGCTTTGTGGCCAAAACAAAGGCGTAGAGATATTTTTACAGATTCTCTGCTCATAGCATGGCCATTTATGTAATCATAACCTGAGATCCAAATTACTACCTTGTCACAAACCCATCTCTATTCATTCTTTTAAAATCTTTGTGACTTGACACCTTTATAAGTACGGTAGAAATATACAACTCAGATAGTGTAGTAATAAGTGCTGGTCTTTGTATGAAGATCATGTTGTACAAGAGGTAGGGCAGCTTACAATGTGTAGAGGCATCAATTAGAATGGAGACCCACAGACAGAGATCTATTAAAATATTATTTCAGTAGGCCTCGAGCAGATCTGCTCTCCATCTTTCTGCTGGATAGGAGCTTTATCAATGTTTTGCTTAACTTATAACAATAGCTCTATGACAGCAACGAAACTACTGTTGTTGAAATTTGCATCAACAAGCTACAAGTGGACTCTTGATGTGGCTGCTGTAAAGCATTAAAAACTGAGCAATATCATGTTTGGTGATTGTGGGCACCAGGCTGAGATTAAGCACACAGCCTTGCATTAGATCTAAGATCTTAATTCAGAGACTGATGTGATACTGGATATCTAAAATACTTGTCCTACTGTAAGCTGTACGGCATGCCATTTCATCTCTCACAATTTGGATGAAGAAGGAATGTTGAATGTCAGGGCCTGTAACATGTCCATCTTTATTTATGGTGGCGAGCCATGCATTCTGTTGCAAATAACTAAATATGTGTAAGTTTAGTGGTACTATCACATATTTTTTGGCCACATGTACAAGGTTACAGAAAATTACACTGCAAAAAGCCCTGATACTAATACCAGTTTAAAGTAAACACCTGCCCAAATGCACAATGGGTTACAAACAAAATGTTGTAAGTACAAAACAAAATATTTCAGCATATTTATTTGGTTACTGGACCTTTATGCAATTAGTGGGCCAATGCTGGCTGTGATGAAATAACGAAAAGGTTTCAGGTGATATGTTGACAGAATTAACAAGCTCAGAGCAGTAAAGACAAAATTCCTAAGGACAGTACCAACATGTATCTCCCTGGTGAGAGCACTGGACAGCCACGGGGCTGCGGTGGCTGAGTGGTTAGACTGCTTGCCTTTCACCAAGGCAAACCGAGTTCAATTCCTGGCCGGGTCACTTCCTGATTTTCACAATTCAAAATTGTGCTGGACGATGCCATTGGTCGGTGGTTTTTCTCAGGGATCTCCTATTCCCCTGCCCTTGTGTTTTGGCGCTGCTCCATTCTTGTCTCGTTTCACCCTCATCGGCTTTCAAAACCTCGTTGTTAATAGCCACCTGAATCTCTCATCTCATTTCAACTGGGCAGCCACTTAGTTTGGTGTCTTAGAAACTGTGGTGCAAGGAACTATGATGACTTCTTAGACCACTGCTCAGGTTATACGTGATCAGTAAGACAAGTGATTCTTTCGCATAAGTGGTTGCAATTAAAAGTTAAAATACAGTACACTTTACAAAACAAAACAGACATTTTTGAAACAGTTCACATGTGTGATATTTTCAAGAGACAAAATGTAAGCAAAATCAGTGAGTATTAAATGGGTTAATTGACCCATTACAGGTTATTACTAAATTTCTACTGAAAGTGAATATACTATAATATCTCACTTCTGGCACTCTCAATTACACTTGCACCTCACATGTGCCAACTGTGCATGCACTCTCTCACTGCACAACATTCTGCAGTAGTTTTGTTCCATCCCTCGGGTAAGATCATTTATTTTAACCATGTGACTGGCCACCTTTATAGATAGGACTATCTAGCAACACCTTTGTATGCATCATTTGTTTTCTTATTGATAGATTACTCAGAAATTTTGAAGTAAACTCATTGCCAAGATTACTGAGGAAATATAAAATTTAGAAAACCATTACAATTTAAGCAACAATTTTAGAAGAATTTTTTGTGTTTATATTTACGTTTTAAAGTGAGATTATGTCCAGAAACCTTTTCATTCTTTAGTACATAATTCAACTTGATGTTTGTGTTTTATAGCTTGTTGTGGAATATTTCAGGCCTGACTGGGCATCTGCAAAGGTGTTAATGGGTGACGGTAACTTCCTGAAGAATCTACAAGACTATAAAAAAGATTTAATATCCGATGCAACTCTGAAGAAGCTAATGACATATGTGGAGAACCCAAAATTTGATCCAGAAGCAGTAGCTAAGCAGTCCAAAGTGTGCCGTTCCATTTGTATTTGGGTACGAGCCATTGCTGACTATGCCAAGGCCTACCGTATTGTGCAACCCAAGAGAATAGTGTAAGTCCACTGTCATTTTTATCATTTTTGTAACAATTTAATATTGTGTTTATTTATGCCAGTTGACCAAGTACCAGAACATAGGAGTACTGCTTTTGCAACGTAATTCCACAATAACTGTGCTTTCGTAGTTCCAGGAAGTCTTTTGGCTATCAGGCAGGTAAGTAGGTGTTCCTCATATGTCACTAATCACAAGGTTGGCTTAATCACCTTATGGTTACCACCATTACTCTGGCTATCAGAATTTACATCTTACTTAGGCAGTCATCACCGTTTGTTTGCTGCCAAATCCTGCATCACTTTTCACAGACAAGTTGTGGGGAAGGGAGCTTTTTTCCATTATTCATTTGGGAGGACATTATCTACTGAGCATACAAGAGTTTTAATTGAATGATCGCCCAGTTATGCTGTTTGCTGTTTGTTTAGTCCCAGTATCAAATCACTTACATCCTGACACTACTCCTAGCTGAACTTACCTACTTTCCTCACACCCTTCACAACTCATGGGACATAGATCCAGCTGTTTGGCAAGGTTAGCTTGTGAAGGCAGGTCCAATACCTGCAGATTATTTTCTGCTTGGATTAACTCTTCTGCTTCTCACCTTCATTATAGCCAAAGCCTTTCCAGTCAGTAAAGTTGTCTCTGAATATTGCTAAAAAGGGAAGGAATAAATTGTTTCAATTGTTCCAAAAGCATCTAGCAGAGTTGATACACTGTGAGATCAAGGCTATGTGGCCTGTGGACTTTTCTCAGTTAGAGTAATTTAGCACTTTCCTGTGTACTGGCAGGAACCCACAGAGGTTAGATTCCTGCAACTGCCAGATATATCACTGAGCTGTCCTGTCACAAAGTACGTATTGCTGTTTTCACAACTTTCAGGACACTTGGATGTTAAGACAGAATTTTTACAATGGACAGTGATAACTATGACAGTGATAATTTGGTTGTGTATGGGTTTTGTCATAGCTTCCCCAGCTGATACAGATGCCAATGTGGCTCCTACACCCGTATGGTCTTTGTCCTTACTGCCCTTAGGGAGATCCCTGTTGCTACAATAAGCAGTCACTTGTACCTGTAGACACTTATGTGGACTATGGCCACCATGCTCACTGTGTCTCTTAAATGTTGCATCTAGCTTACAAAATTTGTTAGGGTAATTATACTACTCTCTTATCCTCTTCCTTGCAAATAAAGAGGTGTTGCCAGGCTAGTTGAGGTAAGCTCTCAGCAATTTCAAGAACACAAGAAAGTGTTGGATAAATAGTGCCCTTGCTACATAGCTTCACGTGCCTCAATACACTTGCAGCAGATTGCTATAGCAATGGAGGAAGATCTGTTCAACAGATAGGAAGTAGTGAGCTGAAATCACACAGTACCAGACTCACCACCAAGCTGAAAGCGCTCTCTCTCCCCCCCCCTCTCTTTTTTTTACTCCTTCAGTAGAGAGATATGCTGAGACCGGCCATATCCCAAACATGACAGTGAACCATCAGACAGAGGTTGTTGTTTATAACATACTCACTATCCTTGTGGGTTAAGCACGTCTTACGATAGTACCTTCCAACTTTTACAGTTTACCCTTAAAATTTGTTAAGCTGCATTAATTTGACGTCCATTAATTTTAAATCTTGTATAATTTGAAGTGTTTATTTGCCCCCAAATGAAAGAATAGTATTTTAAATGCTTTTAAGCTTGGTTAATTCGAAATTAGCCTATTATGTAATTCGTAGTTGGATTTCATCCAAAACTGTATGTGAAGTTCAGATTAACTAATCAAAGCTATAATAATTATGATAATAAATGTGCATCGCCCACACTGTTGTGGATGCGTAAACGTAAACCAGCAATGGGTGGCGGTGCAGCAATCAGGGGATGCAGCCACTGGAACCGTCTGCCACAGTGTGTGTGCACACTGCACAGCACTTCGCTACAGCGTCTGGCTGATCAGTCAGGCAGTGTGGGATTGAGAACTGGCAACAGCACGTGGCATTCTGCTCCAGCGGCCAGCTGGCCAGGCAGCGTGGGATTGAGAATTGGCAATAGCGCTGTTACCCCCAAACCTATAAACAATATCCACCACCATGCAGCGCCCCCTAGCTGTCCCCCCTCACTGCCCACCATGCTTGAAAAAAATTTCCGGAAGGCACTTGTTTGCGAAGATTAGAAGATTGACAACTTAGTCTTGAGCTAGTCAAAAAAGTTCACAGCAAGCCGAATACTGTACGTACATATTTTTGTGTGTAGTTTTGGTTCCTTTGTTTTTACATTATAAACAATATGAGCAAGAAAAAGCAGAAGTACATTGCAAAGACTACATAATTCAGAAAAATTTTAAATAATTAAGGAAGTGGACAAAAACAAGAGGAGCAAGATAGAAATTGTGCAAACCTACGCCATTCCGCTTTCAACTTTATCAACATTTGTGAAAAATTGTGTTTCAATTGAAGACCAAGTTTTTGAGGTTCCCATCCCTAACCACAACCAGTACGTCCATCTCGGACTGATGCTTTGGCAGCCCTTTCCATGTTGGACGGAGTCGTCAGTTCATGTGACCTTGGTGAGAATGTCATAAAAGTAGTGGACGAAATTCACAACTTAATTGCATAAGTGTACACGAATTCAAAAAACCAAACTAAAATCTGCTACTTTTTCAAGGAAGTGTAATGTGTTTTGACTTTTTGAGATGTAATTTTTCTGCAGTGTTCTCTGTAAATATGTGTTTGATGCGAAAACATATGATTAATTCTTATGATTCAGTAATGCCATTCTCAATTTAAAAAAAAAAACATAAATATTAAATTATTTAAGTTATTAAAATTTATTCAATCAATTAAATTCTTTGACTCAAAACTTCGTTTACGAAAAAAAATTCAGAGCAAAATGCATATCTGCATGGTGGGGGAATAAATGAGACAGCATGACATGTAAAAATCCACAGGGAAACGTACGTACACGCAGAATGTCCAAGTTATCTGGACACATTTTTGCAAGGTAAATGGGGTGCAGACATTATGCATTGAAGTTCCAGAAGGGCCAACATGGGCTTGGCAGCTAGAAAAGAACAAGTAAAGTGTGACCTCATTTCCTTCAGTCACATGCATTGTGTGGTATTTTGGGGAAGGGGGGGAATGTTGCCAGGCAACCACTAGAACATCATTGTGCACCCCCCCCCCCCCCCAGCTCTCTTTCTCACTCTTGGCTGGTCAGGTAGGAGTAAGGAAGCGTGTGGAGGCTTGCTTTCCCCTTCAGTCGGGCTGCTAAAGCTGACCACCCCCACCCCTCCCGGTCATACACTGCACATTCACAATGCTGCATTCTTACATTCATGCACGTTTCATCTTTTTTGTCGGCAACACACCGTCGACTAGCACTGCTGCATTTTTTAACCAAACTTTACCTTTTTTTTTTTTTTGTTTTTTTATATTTTTGCATGACACTTAAAGTCAGCAGTTACAATGCCTATATTGTAATTGCACATAAACATATAATTAATGACCTACATAAATGCTACAAACTTATTTTTGGACTATTTCCTTCAAATTTTTGCCTTTTTTAAACCAAAAATTGTATGATTTTCCAAAAAAGGGTTGTAACTTTGAAAGGGTTGGTATTCCTGGGAGCATAGTTGTGTTTACTTTGGAAAAGGAAAACGTGCATTTCTGTAATACACATAAACAAATTTTTTTTTATTTCAATAGTTATTCAATTTTTTTTTATTTCAATAAATTAGGGCCAGAGCACTTAGAATTAACTAGGGTTTACTCTGTTTGTATTCATTCTTTGTGCTTTTTCCTTATATCATACCACAATTTTTGGCCACTGTCCTCCATATACCAAGAGATTTGTTTTTCCAATACTTTAGGGAATTGTTTGTGTTTCACAACTGGGGTGTTTTCTGACTGGCTTATTTTTCTGTGGTTGTTTTGTAGCCATAGCAAAACTTTTTTTATAATTAGTTGCTATAAAGTTCAAAAAAATTAGATAATAAAGTTATTTGCTCCGTCATTTTTTAGATTTAAAAATACATTTGAGATAAATTAAGCAGTACGCAAATTTCCCACTTCGAAAATAGAAACTTTGTTACAATAATAAATACTTTAATAAACAGCATTGTTTCATCTGCACATGTACTATAATGCAGTTTGTAACCAAACTGCCTAATAATAGCTTGTTTAGTTAGAAATGACAATGAAAATAAATCTGTTTACAAGTACATTTGACTAACACTTCCCTGTATGATAATTACTAGTCCCATTAAGATTAGGCTTACCAGAAGCACCTTAACATCAGCACTTACTGATGCTGTCATTGTGATAAGTTTCTTCCTGTCAAATAAATTCCATACAAAGCTATTTGCTATGCCCATTGTAGAACCTTTCTAAATGTTCAATAACTTCCACTGATTTTGGTCTTACCTGCTGGTTATTCTCTTAGTCTCATATAAAACACATTACTAGGGAAACTGAAAAAACTATCAAAGGTTTGCTTCAATTTTTACATTGCAAAAAAATTAACAATAAGTTATATGCAAAATATAGCTGTATTATTATTTGTTACACAAAGTTATTGACTGCAACATTGGAGTTATACTTGGAAAGCGCTTAAAATTTCCAATATTGACACTCATTAAATTTGGAATTGTACGTAACATTCAACATAGAACACTTGCAAAGACCTGCTGTTTTAACAGATTTTATCAGTTTTTACAGATTTTTAACTCTCTAGAAAAACTCAAACCCAAACTCAAGATGATGATGGATTGTTAAACTTTTTTTTTTCTGTAATTTGCCATTTTATTAATTCCAAGGATTTAGCCCAATGATTCCAGGATTTTACAGCATTTTTATATACAGGAACAAGGATTTCAGCTTCAGGGCTGGTGGCAGCCCTGCTGACTTGCATAACAAGAAGGTGAGTCATACCACAGTACTTGAGGAGACTGGACACGTGCCTTCAGGATACTCCTTCGCAGTGTTGGATGATATTACAGACACCTCAGTCCAGCTTTTACTATTCACCATACACTCCAAGCAGACATCACACCAAAATTCTCGAAGTGAGACTCTATTATCTGCTGAGCCACCGAGCCCGCCACCCAAGGCCACGTAGTTCTACAGTGTGCCAAGAGAGGACACCACACATCCTGCGGTAAAATAATGGATGAAACTCGCCGATTCAGCAATTCCTCCACACAGCAGACAACAGCCGCTGAAGCTCTAGGGGTGGATTATTATCTCCTCTTCACCCCTCGCTGCCTCCGGTCCAGTGGCCACCAGTGTTTAAGGCTCGGCAAAGCCCGAAAACTTGTCTATGTTTCCTCTACCGCTCTCTTCAGGGCCGGAGGAAGCCACCAGCAGTTTACACTCTCTGGTACACCCACTGATTTCACCGCTCACTTCAGGGCCAGAAGCAGCTTACCATTGATGACAACCCCTCCAGAAGTCTCTAATGCGCATGCGGCAATTCCCCCTTGAAGCTCCTGAAAGATGGCACCAGCAGCTCCTGAAGACTTCAAACAGCTCCTTCCTTACCACTCCTTGGTAACGGTCATTGACTGTCCTCTTCAAAGACCCCTCCTACCTACCGGATGGTAATGGCAAACCTCAACACTACCCTTCTGGTAGTCACCCCTGTTGGTCCCTTCAGGACAACAAGGTAGATAGTTAGGGCCAGTGATAGTACACTATGTAGTAGCATTATCGCCTTCTTTCCCAATAAAGTTTAGAACCAGCTACCCTTCACCAGGCTTTACATACCTTAAAACTTCTTTGTCAATTCAGGTTAGTTGTAGAAGGTAGTATAGGGCCACTGTGTCTATTCATCATGAATATACATGGTCATCTAAACTGACTTCTGTGTACTAATTTCTGAGTGCCACTGATTGTTAACCCACATTGTAACCAGACCGCCAGAGTGAAACCAGCCGTTCACACTCTTTAAAGCCAAATACGTATACATTAGACGGCCACCCTTGCTGTGGCACAGCACAGCACTATAAAGCCCCAACCACTAGTAACTCCTCCACCAAGTGTTCATCCAATCAAACTAATCCATATTCCACCACCGCTCTTTATGGGGCGGAAAAGAGTAGGAATTAGTCTTGACAAATTGAACCCCTGTGAATACCACACCCAGGGGCATAAGTGTACAGCCTGAGGAAATCCACCATTCTGTCCACTGCTCTCTATGGGGCCGGACAAAAGGAGTACAAGGTACAACTCTTGCCTGTGCGGCTGTGACCTTTGGAAGTACCCACTAGGGAATTTGCGTTGCCAGCTACACTTTTGCAAGGCAGTAAATTTGCATCTATTCCTATGCCATACACCTAGAAGGGAGGTGTGTAGAGAAGGTCTAGAAAGGCAGCTTACACCTCCAAGAGTAGCCTGAATTGTGAGCCAATTTTTCCTCCTGCACTTGTTAATAACTCACTGTGTGAAAGAGTTCTCACCGCCTGCCTACCTGAGTGGCCTAATCCCTCAGAGATCCCTCCACCCTTGTTTCTACCACTTATCAAGACTACTGGTTCACCTCACCTACTGGTTGAGGCTATTCGTCGAGGCGAAGAACCTCCCTTGGGAATAGCCAACCCTTAGTTTGGCAGCTAGCCGTCCAGTAGCCATCACCCTACTATGGACTCCAAGAAGATCAAGAGCACTCCACATCGTGGTGAAGTCAACAGCAGCCTCCAGCCCTCACCTCAACTGGGGAAACACCTCCAACCGAGCATCATACCTCCAGGTAAACTAGTAATTAGGGCCAGCCCATTCGCAGGGCCATGACAGTGACTCCTGATGTTGTGCCGCTCAGACAGGCCATCAGACCTGTATTGTACACTGTCCAAGCACTAGTGAAACATTGAAATTCCCTTCATGTTTCTCGTGATTCTGGCATCACAAAATAAAACCTTGATATTGACCATGACAAATGCCTTATACTTCAGCCAACACGTAACTAAGATTTTTGTTGCATTTATCCTCCGACGTCGAGAGTCAATGTTTGGCGTGACTAGCCCTAGTCAATAGACATCTTAGTTGGGCACGCATCACAACATTATATCTCCCTTCTTGTAACTGAACAGCCATCAAGTTACAAATATTTTACATAAAACTTTCATTACAAATATATTTTTAAAAATTTGAGGTTAATTTTAATACATAGTCATCAAGATGACGAGGTGCTTTCGAAACTCTCTGAGGGTAAGATAATGTAACATACTATTCAACCCTGAGTCCTCTGAATGGGTTATTTTGCTCAGCTGAGAATATTTTAAATCCTTCTTCTCATTGTCTCTCTTTCCCATGTTGAAGAGAGTGAACTGATTTTACTCTTACTATTCTACATTCGCCTGACCCATAGGTTTGTTTATTTACCTGCTCACCTTGACCTACGTGTTTGCTTTCTCTCCATACTGAAGACTTCTTCAGATGGTAGGTGTTTCTCCTTTTCAACCTTCCTTTCTCATCCTGAATCAGCATTATCTGTGGGGCATCCAGGAAATCAATCACTGTGGCTGGCTTCTAAATACTGTGATCAAAGTACATAAACAATATTATAAACTATTTAAAGTTGTACATGCCTGGTTTTTGCAGTTTTGTCATGGTGGTGCTTGTTTTGCAAATCTTTTGCAACTGGAAGTTCTCTACCACCTCAGGTTTTAACAAATTATCATGTATTGGTAACTGGGTTTTAGTTCTCCTACTGAAGAGCAGTTGTGCTGGATTGACGTGCATGGCCCTCATAAGGGGGAGTCCAATTGTACCTCCAGGTCCCGGGCCTGGACCATGTAGTGGCCTGGGCTCGGCCTGCAATTTTTTTTTATTTGCTGTATGCTGGAGATGCAGAAGAAATAGTTACAACTGACAGAGATTCTCCTGCTTTAGGTCAAGATGATAATGAGTACAATGACAATGTGGACTTCGGTAAAAATTATGATGATAATAGTTATGCTTGTGATGATCCAGGTACGTGACCATCAATGATCTCGAATAGTTTGCAACAGCAAATTGTGTCATCTTATGCTGGTTTTTCAAGTTTTCAGATCCGTTCAAAATCTTTTCCAAAGTATCTATCAGGGAAAAACTTTCAAGAAACTTTGTTGTATATGAAAACAGGCGACAAGCGAACAAGATCGCAATTTCCACGTGAATGGTTAATGTTGAGTGAGTCGAAGAACACTACAGTAGAACCTCTTTATGACGACCCCTCACGGTTCCTGAGAATAGGATCGTAATAGAGGGGGGGCCGTAATACAAAATTTGAAACATTTTGGGCCAATTTTGACCCACCCCTAACCCCTATGCCACCAAACTTGCCATTTTCTGCATGAAGTTCATATTCAAATGTCTCTAGCGCATCAAAAACCACTTTTTAAATTAATTATAAATACATATGTGTATTTTAATAGGCCTAAACACAGTATGACATGGCCATTGAAACTGTGTGAATAGTATAGACTATGTATTATTAAAATATAAAGTTATTATTAAAAATCTATTACGCATGTCTCGTTGATCATACATTACTGAGGCACATAGCGATCAAAGAGTTAAGGTGGTTTTGCACAATATGTGTGTGCGTGCCATGCTCTTGCTTTGGTCTGGCCGTTTCATTGCAAGAAAATCGGAAGTATTACAGTAACTAAAACACTGTTGGAGATGCCTTACGTTTGAAGTAAAACACAGCACTTTATTTATTGATAATAGATATGAATATACATTATTTAGATTAAATCACTCATGTGCTGTGGCTAGCAGCGAATACATTGTCGTTTGCATGTAGCTGGGCGAGCACCTAGATCCTCTGCAGCACGGCCGGACGCAGCAGCTTACTGCTGTCACTTGGGCCTAGATTATCTGGCTGGGCTGTGAAGTAGGCGGCCCTGTCACGAGTATCATGCTCGTGCCAGGCTAGCCAGCGCCACTGCCGCCGTTACTGTTGGTTTTTGGAAAACATGCTGATAGATGCTATTCACGTCAATGTGTTGAATTTCTTTGAAATTTAGGCGGCGTGTTGGCCTCTGTACTGGTAAAATGAGACCCAGCAATGTTTACAGGAATACAAAAATTTAGTGCGGCCTACTTGAAATATTAATCAACACAAATTTTTCATGAAAAAATTCTCATGTGGCATATACACACACACAGCCTAACTCGCCAAAATAAATTGCTCACCATAAAAAATTATCACCCTATGTAGGTATGGGTGGATGAGGGTTGACAGAAGTAAATAATGAGTGGGAAGAGTAAGGCAGAGGCGGTGTTAGGGTACAGTACCTGACTAGATGAAGAATTCTCAACCCAGCCTGCAATCCCTCCCCCCCCCCCCCCAAATACCATAGTCTCCTTCTGACTTGAAGTAATTTAGTGCTTCACACTGCTTGGAACAACAGTTGTCAAAGTTTTGAGAACTGGGTGACCGCTAACATCAGTAAAGGCCAGTTTTCCATATACTGAAAACCGTGGATAATAGAAACTTTTACTGCGGTTGAAGAATAGGTCTACAAAAACAAATCCGTGCATAACTGAAACCGCGTTTGAAGATACCGCGGTCGGCTTGGGATTACTCTATCTATTTTTAGACGTGCCTCAAATTTTCGACTTTATTGACCCAAACTTTTCACTGTTCCTCAGAATTGGGTCGTAATAGAGAGGTGGTCGTAATAGAGGAGTTTTACTGTATTCATTGTTTACCATGCAGCATTTTCAAATGAAATGTGAGTCAGCTGGTAAAAGGTGGTTTTTCTCCTCAACAAACACCCCACAAAAAACTCTGCAGATATTTACCGCTGCATAAAAATAGCTCGGAACATCGGAAACACTACTTAGCTTGGAAGACTCTTGGAACATCCTCAAAAGAACATGGTATTGACAGCAATCTTCAACAGATGATCCATTGTGAAGCAACTAAGTGGAAAGCTATATTACAAAGAATACTGGACACAACTTTATTTTTAATTAGTAGAGGTTTGGCTTTGCAGGGGGAAACTACTCAGATTGGTGATTTTCACATTGGCAATTTTTTGAGAATAATGGAACTGATTGGCAAGTATGATGATGTAACTCGTGAACATCTGGCCAAAGTAAAAGAAAACCAACTGAAAGACCAAAGTATGAGAGGCCAAGCTCATTATCTATCTTGGTACTCTCAAAATGAATTTATTTCCCTATGCGGTGAAAAACTTTTGAAAACCATTTTGAATCAAAGAGGAAGAGGCAATTTTTATATACTAATTGATGATGCAACCCTTAACATCTCCCATCAAGAACAGAATTTTGTTGTTTTCTGAGTTGCGTTTTTTTTAATAAAGAAACAAATTTATTTTAAATTTGTGAGAGATTTATTGAATTAAAAACTTTAATAGGAAAATAGGTCAGGCATTAACTGATGAAATAACGTCCACTTTGGAAGCTCTTCAAGTGCCGCTTGCAAATTGCCGTACACAGGGTTACGACAATGGCTTGAACATGCGGGAACACATTAGTGGAGTTCAATCAAGACTACTTGAAAAAAAATGAATTTGCCATTTTTTCTCCTTTCAGAGCACACTCCTTGAACAGAGTTGTGGTCAACGCTGCTAAACTGAATCATGATGTACTGACATTTTTTGGAAATATTGAACATTTTTACTAATTGTTTTCTAGCAACCTTGGCCATTGGGAATTGTTGAAATAACACGTCCCATTATCTCTGTAAAACCTTTCTGAGACCCTTTGAAGTGAAAGACTACAAGCTGTGCATCTAATAGTAAAGCACTATCCTTCTCCTAGAAGACACTGTAACTACTTTGATTCCATTAGCACGAAACACAGTTTTCGGATTTATGAAGTACTTTGGATCTTTCAAGGGTCTTTTGATGTCATCATTTTGGCACAAAGTTCTGTCTTCTATTGACCAGAAAAATGTCATCATTCAGGGTAAAGGGATTTCCCTCAGTGTTGAGACCCAGCTCATTACAGAGATGCAAAGCTTACAAGACTCATGGGAAATCATTTTGCAGCAATCAAAAGTAGTTTGCCGAAGCAGTTGGCATCCAATCCAAATGCAGATGAAAACACAATTGAAGAAAAACTTCAACTAGAAGCAACAAATGAATTTAAGTCTTCTGTAATTTTTCCTGTTTTGGATTTCATCATGACAGATTTGAAGACTAGATTTGCTAGTTCTGAATTGATATGTAATTAATTTTTGCCAATTTTGACTATGGACTTAAGATAGTGATCAACCGAAAATTAAAACTAAATTGACTTGACTTAAACGAAGAAATACTGCATATGAACAGCCGTGTTTTGTTCAGAAAAGGACCCGCTTCCCAACTCCATTTATGAGAAAAAATTTGCAGCTATTTTTGTTAACTTGTGCACCAGAATCAAATTTTTTTTGCACAATTCCAGTAACCGTATCTACTGCTGAAAGGTGCTTCAGCAGAATGGCCAACTCTCTCAAAACCTGGCAGAGAAGCACAACTGCCCAAAACCACCTGAACCATTTGGCAATTTTAGGCATAGAAAATGAATTGGCAAAAAGTGTTGACTTTTCTGATGTTATTGACCACTTCAGCCAGAAAAAAGCCAGGAAGGTGTATGATTTAGTTTAGTGTTCTTATTTTAAAAAATTCTGTAAATTCAGTTCAATTTTGTAAACGTGAGTTATTTTTGTAGACCTTCTCAAGCCTTCAACATAACTACAAGCTGTTTCACTCGTGAATTTGAGAGTTAGGTGAACTGCTTCGCAGCCCCCTCCCCCCTGTCTCCCCGAAACGCCCCTTCAAGCCATTCAAAGGAAGTTGTACATACTGTATTCATTATTAAATTCAAATTTTAATTTTTTTGTAATAATATCATTATTAAAAACTCTTTTCTCATTTATAGACCTATGTTTGTCTATTGGAAAGTAAAAATATACGCAACTATAGTACAGTTTTGATATATTATGTTGTTATTATGTGCAGTATTTTTACAGCAAAATTACATTTGACACAGGTCATTGGCATTGGCACCTGTTACCATGGCATGAGCTAATCATTGGCCCATGCCAATGGGAGGGCGACCAACTTTTTTCTCTCCCTGAAAAAAATATGAAAAAATTACGAAAATACGGGGCTCCACTTCCAATTCTGAGTCCTGGGCCCTCAATTTCATATGGGGGCCATGCTGACATGTGACCCTAACAAAGGGGTACGACAGTATTCTAGAAACATTACGTTTATATGTATTAATATTCTGATCACTACACTTTTTTAGCTTCTTTTTAGCTATCCATACTGCACATTCATCCTGTTCACTACTTTTGGGTGGTAGGGACTTGCAGTCTGTATAGTAAAACTATATATTCTGAAAAGCTAAAAGGCAAGTTTTCTGCAACTAAGACACTGTGATCCCATGTGTAGAGAAGATGAATTTTAAGGCTTTAAAATAGTTCAAGAGTTTTTCAAATGGAGGGGTATCAATTCTATCCATTTTGAGTAATACGCACAGAGAACTAGATAGGGACTGGAATTTACTTCCAGGATATCACATTCTACTTTGTGTAATGGTAAGGTCTGTGGTTCTTGTGTATGTATTGATTCTTTTGGGTATTCAGAACTAAATTTTTTACAAACGATATGAAATTTTCAATGTCTGAATCCGTGCCAGCCCAATAAAACAAAGTTTTAGCTCTTGCCTTGGTTTTGATGATGCCAAAGTGTGTCTAGTGTAGATTAACAAGTACAAATCATTTTAAGGATGCTGGGACCATGATCCTATCTCCAAAAAATACCATTCCAACCTCAACTATATAATGAAGTTCTTTCATTTTAAATGGAATATTGTAACATTTGTTACTTTTGTTTTGTAATTGGGCCAGCAATTAGAAAAAAATTTGCCCAATTCATTTAACAACTCATCTTTTCTTGTCTGTTGTTGAAAAAGAACTTTCTCAAGTGACATATTCACAGTATGAACCACTTCATTTAGACACACATCATCATCAGCCACCTCTGCTTTTGAGCATTCCCTACTCAGGGCATCAGCTAAACACATCTTTGAGCCCGGTAGATATACATACACAACCTTAATTTATACAAACTTATCTTAAGCCTTATACTTTGCAATCTCTTGGAAGGTATCTTGTAAATCTCTTTCATCATTATAGATATCAAAGGTTGGTGATAGTCTGAATGAGTACATCATGGCCATAATTGTACTGATGGTACCTTTTGCATGCAAAGTTAACTGTTAAAATTGACCTCTGTTGGAGAGAGACACTTGGAGACATAACACACTCGTTTGGCATCCTGAAAAAGAACACAGCCTATGCCTTACTGCTGTCAGTCTGAATCACTATGTATTTCAAGTCATCAAATGTTTGCAAGAATGGCTCCGAGGTGAGGATGATTTTTAACTGTCAGAATTCCACACAAACTCATAATCTTTATACAAAAGACTTCTGAGTGGATTTGAGACTTCAGTGAAATTGGGAATTAAGTCTCGTAGGTAATTGGCCAAACTAAGAAAGCAGTGAAGGTCGTCTTTGAATTTTGGAACACCATAGTTGTCAATGGATGTGATTTTGTGGTCACTAGGAAGAACTAAGCCTCTTTGAATGTATGACCTACATGTTGGGATTAATTTATCTTGTATTGGAATTTTTGCAAATTGAACATGACAATGCACTTTTGAGCCCTGTGCAGCTCTTTGAAAGTATTTTATGATCTGTTTATTAATCCTCTGCATAGATGAGTAAAAAATCTACATAAATGTTTAATAAAAGGCAATAACCAAACTCTCTGGACATATTCGAACTTTATTGTGCTTTATTGCACATCTTACTACACACCACACATCACCATCTTACCAAAAAGAACATCAACAACATCATAACAGTTTTCCATAGTACCAACATAACATGTACTTAACCTAGGAATATTATTGCTTCCAACACCCCCCTTCAATAAAATTATCTTTAAAAAAATTTCAGCAGTACAAATTCCAAAAGCAACCAAACACTTCACTGAGAGATGCAAACATAACTACATATGACAATAAAAAGACCAATTCACTCAAGACTCAAATCTGTAATGAATTCCAAAAGAAGGGTTTTACTTAAAAGGTTTTGTCAAAATGTCTACAACCTGACCTTGTGTGCATACGTATTCTACTTTAATAATACCATCACTTATTTTCTCACGAATAAAGTGGTGATGAATGTCAATATGTTTTAAGCGTTTATGATTTTCTGGGCTTTTTGGAAATAGAATTTCTGCCTGGTTATCTTCATACATCACCACGGGTTCCTTTTCTCTCCAGATGCTCAAGTCCCTCACAATACCACATAGCCAGCGAGCTTCTGCGGCTGCACAATTGAGAGCCATGTATTCAGCTTCTGTCGAGGACAGGGCTACAGTTGGTTGTTTCTTTGAAGCCCACGTGACTGTGCTTTCCTGAATTTGGAAGATGTACCCAGATGTGGGCCTTCTTTCTTCAATATCTCCTCCCCAATCGGCATTGAAATACCCACATAGTTGTATTCCGGTGGCTTGGCATCTGTAGACCAGTGTCAGATCTAATGTTCCTTTAATACATCTTAGAATACGTTTCAAGGCAGTCCACGACTCCATACTTGCTCGGCTCTGATACCAACTCAAAATACTCAGAGTTGCACTAAGGTCCGGCCTTGTCCCAACAGCCACATATAGTAGACATCCTATCAGTTCTCGACACTGAGTTTCCAGTGCTCTTGTTTTCTTCTTCTGTATGACTGTTTATTCTAAACAATGGGTCCATAGAAGTCGAGACTGGCCGGCATTCTTCCATTCCAAATTTAACCAGTAGCGATATTAAGAATGGTGTCAAATTTATACGTAGCGTTCCTGACTTCAAGTCCCGTGAAATACAGATGCCTAGATAATTTGATGCCAAACCTAGGTCTTTCGTTTTGAAGTTGTTTGCCAAACTTGATTTCAAATATTGAATCTATTTTTCATTACTGCCTATAATCAGAAGGGCATCCACATACAACAACACATATAATCTTTTCTCACCAGATATCTTGGAGTACAAACAGTAATCATGCTTTGATCTTTCAAAGCCTTCCTAGTCCATCACTTGATTGAACTTATCGTTCCAACATTTAGGTGATTTCTTCAATTCATAGATAGATTTATTTAGTTTTAACACTGTCTTGTTATCCCCCTCCACATCCACTGGTTTTGCCATTAATATTTCTTCACTTCTGTCCCCATATAAAAAGGTACTTTGGACATCCATCTGGTACACTGGCACACTTAAATGAGTAGCAATTGCTAACAGGATTCTCAATGTTTCCAACTTGGCTACAGAGCATAGACATCACCCACGTCAAAACTTCCACTCTTTTCAAAACCTTTGGCGACAAGTCGCACTTTGTACTGCACTAGTTGACCGTTTTCATTATGCTTAATCTTGAATACCCACTTGCTGCCTATGACACAGGTGTTTTCTGGAGGCACAACTTCCATCCACGTATTGTTTTCTTCAATCAACTTCAGCTCAGTGTCAATTGCTTGTCTCCACTTGTCACTATCACAAAGCTTAATCGCTTCTTCATAGGTAAGTGGTTCGTCAGAAATAAAGAAGTTGGTGTCCAAATCACTTAGATTACTTGATTTTCTCAATTTAGAGCGATCCCTCAGTCCATGCTTCCTTTCTTTTAGTCTTCTGTCACTGGGTTCACCTTCTGTGCGCTCGGGAATGTTCAAACTTTCTTCTTTTCTTTCGAACCCCTGAACTCCTCATCTTGACATTTATCATTTCCAGAGTAAAACTGTTTTACAGCCTTTTCTTCTAGGCCTTCTGAATTTACAATTTCGTCTTCGTTTTCCAAGCAATTTTTTTTTTTATACTGACTGATATTTCTGTCCCTTTCTTGGTTTCATCATTGTGCCTAAACAATACATTTCTTTAGATTTTTATCTTTCTCTGGTTCGGTACATACACCCTATATGCCTTCGAGTTATCTTGATATCCCACAAATAATCCTTTTCTGCTTTTGGAGTCCGACTTCTTCCTTTTTTCTTTTGGAACATGCGTGTAAACACCAGTTCCAAACACTTGAAACTCTCTAATGCCAGCCTCTGAATTAAATCATAGTTCGTATGGGGCCTTTTCATTCACAGAACTTGTGCCAGTTCTGTTGAGAATGTACACAGCAGTGTTAACTGCTTCAGACCACAAAGTTTTATCAAAATTTTTTGTTTCCAGCATGGTTCTAGCTGCTTCGACGACTGTCCTCATTTCCTGCTCTACCTTTCCATTTTGTTTTCGGCAGTAGGGCGCCGACTTCTGATGGTGTGTACCTAGCTCTTCTATTAGTTTTCCTATTTCTCGACTTCCCAAATTTGTGTCATTGCCTGTTCTTAGAACTGTTACAGAATTATCTGTATCTTTTTGTGGTAGGGCAAGGAAACTCTCAATTTTTTCTTTAGCTTCTGACTTGCACTTCAGAAAATACACAAACTTGTACTTTGAAAAATCATCTTTCAATAACAAAAAATATATTTAACCACCCAATGATGTAGTCTCCATTGGATCACAGATATCCGCATGTACAATTTCACACATCTCACTGGTTTTGTTATCACCAAGTGGAAACAGCAGTCTCTGTTGTTTTCATTTGACAAGTCTCACAGAAGTAGTACTCTACTTCTTGCACAGTTATACATTTATGTTTGAAAATCCTCCTCACCCGTTCTATATTTTGATGCGCTAATTTTTCATGCCAGCTTTTTATAGAAGAAACAATTGCAATACATGCAGCAGCGCTGTCTGGAAAATATCTGAACATCATTTTATAAAGTTTGCCTTCTTGTGCACCTAGTGCACTAACTTTGCCAGATCTAATGAAGTCACACTTTCCCTCCTTCCATTCAATCTTATAACCTTTCTTCAATGCTGCCCCAAACGAAAAAAAGTAAATTTGATGTTAGGAATAAATAACACATATGTTATCTCAGCCACATGCCATGAGTCACCATCAAAAACCTCAACTCAGACCATCTCAATTCCTTCAGCTACCAATGTTGAGCCATCACCAATCATTACTTGTTTTTTTTGGTCCAAAGTACTAAAGTCTGAAAACAGGTTTCTTTGTGTACACATGTGTTCTGATGCTCCACTGTCAATGTACCAACTGTGGTAATCCACACTTTCACTCAACATTGCCACACTTATAATGGCATTCACGTTGCTCCACATATTACGATGTGCATTGTTAGGAGAGAAACTAGAACCATTTTCCTTCCCTAACCTCACTCTGCAGTCTTTAATAAAATGTCAGTGTTTCTTGCAATAACAACAAAGAGGTTTTCCTCCACCATTATTTGGTCTTTGTTTATTTTGGAAGCAAGCTGCCTTTGTGTGGCAAGGTTTGCCACAGCTAAAACACTTAACTTGGTTAGGCTTACCTTGTCTTTTCGAGAGCAGATCATTCTCACTACTGCCGTTGCCAGAAACATGTTCTTCTTCTATTAACAGCCATGCCATTAACTCAGGACAGTTTCTTGTCCTTCATTGACACATATTCCCAAGCTGACACAAAATGCCTATATGGCTCTGGCAATGACACAAGTATTTTTGTCATTAACATTTGTTCTGATAGTTTTTCCCCGTATTGCTTCAGACAACCAGCCAACTCTTGTAGCTTGGAGACGAAAACAGCTACTCCTTCACCTTCATATCTGAGTGTAAAAAACTTTTGTTGCAATTGGTGCAGGCTTACCTCAGACTGTTGTTCGAAGATGGACAGCATCTTGACCCACATTTCTTGTGCTGATTCACACATCAGTAGGTGGGTCATTGGCCCCTCTTCTAACCTAGTAACTATTATTTCCTGAGCCTTGCTATCTTTGGTAGACCACTCCTTCACCTGCTTGTTAACTTCTAATTGTAAAACACCATCTTCAACACCAGGTTTTAAGTCCTTCCCGGAAACTAGATCAAATAATCCTTTTGACTTCAGTATAACTGTTATTTGGAACTTTTACACACTCCAGTTCATTTCATTCAACAATTTAATACAGTTTTTTGACTCCATGATGGGTCAAAAACCCCACAGTCTTAAACCGACTTATTAACCGAACTGATAATCACTGATGAAGTAAAAACACAGTGTCAATTATTCAATGATACAGACTCGGTCTCTGGGCTTATAACCTGTTAAATAAAAGGTAATAACCAAACTCTCTCTGGACATATTCGAACTTTACTCTTCTTTATTCCACATCTTACTACACGCCACACTTCGCCATCTTGCCAAAAAGAAACATCAACAACAACATAACAGTTTTCCATAGTGTCAACATAACATGTACTTAACCTAGTAATTTTATTGCTTCCAACAATAAATGATGACACCATAAATATCCCCAAATATTTAAATTCCTTAGTGGAGATGTTGAAAACAAAAGGCAATCCTTTGAAGTGATATCATCTAATACAGTACTGTAGAAAATGTGCAGAGCAGTGAACTCTGAGCATCAAGATTCAAATGTCAGAACATTAAAATATGTATTGTGTCTTCTCCAGTTTTGCGACTACCTCTCTGACAGTGGGTTTTTTTAACATATTCTTTAACAATAGCCACATTAAGCCTTGAGGGTATAGGCAGAGTTTTAATGAGCCATTATTTTTCTCAACAATTTATTGAATGTGTTACATTTAGTTATAATGCCCAGCTGACATAACCTTACCTATTCAGTTTTCAGCTTTTGATTTATTTCAATTGCAATTTTATGTTGGGGATTATAGGATAGACTCTAGTTTTGTTTTAACTTAATAGTACAGTCTTTCAAAAGCTTAACGATGCCGAAAAAAAACATCTCTGTACACGGTGATGATGTCTTCTTTCTACTGCTGGTGTATCTCACTCACAATTTTTTTTTTTTTTTTTTTTTTTTTTTTGCAGAATGCCTAATTTCTTACAAGTCGGAAGTCCCAAGATGGGCACAGAATCTTAATTTACAATAACAAGTGTTTCCCATGAACTTGATGTGTTGAGGGTTAGTGTTGCATCACTACTGCCATCAACTTTTATTTTGGAGTTGTAAGTGACGCCGTTGGGTGAGACACGAGACGAACTATGTCACAAATACTTACTGGTAATTTGGGTGCCAGCGGTGCTTCACAATCACCGCACTATTGAGACTCAGGGTTCTCAGGGATGTTGTGGGTTCTGTGTGTCCGTCTCACCCGTGCGTACTTACAAACACATAGGCAATACTAAACTTTTAATAAAATCACCTAAATAAACAATTGATAAAACATATGTGGCTAGGACACTGTCACTACTGAATAAAAGAATTGAGTTCAATGTAGACTTATTTTTATTGATATTGTTCATACACATCATGTGCCTATGAAATGATTATCTCGGTCATAACTAGCCAATTCCGCTTGGGTGCTCCCCAGCCCGTAATTAATTTACCGCACGCCTAAATGGATGATCTCACCAAGGTGCATGAAAGCACAGCCTTCACAAGGGAAAAGGGCCGACAGCCGCTAGGGTGGACTGACGGTTTTTCCCTGAAGACATGAGACGGTGAATTAAGAATGAAACCCTTGGTACATATTCACACATGTGATTACTCGGCATCACTAACGCAAACTTGACGGGGCTCGCCCTCCAGCACGTGGTTAATGTGGTGACGACCTATACACAGAGCTGGCTAGGACGGGAATAATTGCACCGGACACTAATTACATTTACGTAGACCCTTGAATGATACATGAAATAAGATGGGACACGAGACGAATATTCACAATAAACACACACATGTGTGAAAACGAGCTTTGGTGGTGCGATGCCGCTAGATGAAGTTCGTAGCGGACCTTGTGGTGCATGTGAAATTGCAATATTTCTCCGTGAAAACTGCAAACTAAATTCAGATAAAATATTATTCGTGTTGAGCAATTGATTCTTTTTACGATTAGCGTTGTTACAGGTTTGCAACATGCCTGATGGCGGTGAAATCAAACATTACTGTGACCGCGTGGTCAAGTACAAAAAGCATCAATTTACATGAAAAATATCTTGAACCCTGAATAAAACTGACACAGAACCCTGAACTAAATGATTGTTCACACAATGTTATACAAATAAGCTCTTAAAACACAATGATGGCGTATACAAAGACTTTGCTTCAGTCGGCCACGTGGTTATAGATGATGTTGCCGTAAAATATTCAAACACGAAAGTTACCCTGAAATACATACATAAAAATAAAGCTCTTAAAATTGTGTGTAGCAATTATGCAGAAGTTTCAATGAAATGCCATAAACATAGGCAGATGGCGCCTGATACAGAATGTGCGGGTCGCGTGACCTCACCGACATCTTTCTCCTCCTTCTCCTCAATTAAGTTAAAAATGCCCCAAGGGCGTAAGAATTAATCAAGTGGAAGCATAATGCTGAGGAAAATGTCTAGCAAAAATGTACGCAAGCAAAGATTAACCGATAAACTAAATTGACTATGGAAACCTAAATTAGTGAACAAAAGTTGTAGTGCGTACCTGACAGTGTCTTACCTCGCCAGCTCTCCTCGACAGACTGTCCAGATACAAGCGTCGCACGGACCTACCATAGCCGCCTACGGGGTTCACATAAGCGGAAGTGCTATGCACGCCGAGTAAAATATTTTATATTGAAAATAAAATGGCACAAATTAAATTAGATATTGTTTACATTTCTATAACTTTCTTATGAATTTCAGTATTGTTTTAATGTCTTTGTGATGGTTTTTATGCCGGAATATTAAGTGTTCTTAATCTCGGTGCCGTGGGAACATTGAATATTCATAACTAAACTATTAAAATTAGTACAAACACTTTAAAACATTTTAAGACATATTAAACACTGTAAAGAGAATATAACACATTTTACCCTGAAATTAACATTTATAGGAATGTTAAAAATTATCGACCTCTTTGCGCACGTGCGGAACACGTGACACATGAACGCTGTCATGGGCTATAGCGCCGCTGGCTGTTAGCCGGCGTCATAAGTGGCAAGTGATATGTTTTCATGCTCTAACTTGACATGTTGTGCCACACACTGCAGATGGGAAAATGTATTTAGTGGTAAGATGTTTTCACAAGCATCCGAGTCAAGCTTTAGATTTACATTAATAGCATTTTTAATTTGGAAGGTTTCTATACAACTTATTGTAGATAGGCTGATGGTTGCTTTCGGTTTAGACACTAGACTGTAGTAGTAGTCCTTGTATTGAAACCTGTTGGCTTGAAGCTTTCTGCATCTTTTATCTCGGTCACCTGTTGCATTTTGTCCTGTACGTGCGTAGCGCACACAGTGGACAAAATTTTCCTCGTGCCAGACACTTTTCGGGATCCCTCATGTGTTGGTACCCACACCACTTGCATTCAATATGTGGTCTGAGTTTCTGTGCATTCAATGTCTTGCTAAAATGATGGTTTCTGTTCTCTGTTTCGTGTTTTGTTTCAACAATGCTGACATGATTGGGGTTATCCTGAGTGGGTTGTAATACCTAATCCATTTGAGTTGAAGCAATCTCTGGTGTTCGGAAGAATTGAATGGTTTCTTCTAGATTCAAATCTCCAATTTGTACCACTTTTTGCTGGGTTGCACGTTAACTTGCTCCAAAAACTATTCTGTCACACAAGTGATTGCATCCACATTTTTGAATTCACAATCTCGCAGCAGTGTTTTCAGTTCTGTTAAAAATGCATATAGTTAATTTATCACCTTCATTTTGCTTTTGGTTATAAAACAAAATGTGTGTATGCAGGATATTTTTCTTTGGATTGCAAAATGTTAGCAATTTGTTGAGAGCAATGGCTAAAGTCTTGTTTTTGTTCTCATCCTCTGTGAAAGCCAAGGTGTTGAAGATGTCTAGTTCATCCTCTCCAATAATATTAAGCGGAATGGCAATCTTTCATGATTAACTCTGAGATTTCATATCAGGTGCTTCGAGATAAATATCAAATGCATGTCTAAATTTTTCCCAGTTCTCACTCAGATTGCCCTGCAGCAATATTTTCACCGGTACATTAAATGCATTTGCCAAGTTGTAACTTCAACTTCAAAACTTTAATTCTCCAGTTATTCTTTTGCATGAACACTCACTTTTCCCCTGCAAGAAGTAGACATTTATTTACCTCCTGCATTCGCATAGGGAAAACTGTGCCATGTTCAGTCGACTCCCGTACCTAAAATGCTTGTATCAATAAACTGTTTCCACAGTTTACTTTCAGTGATCTCGTCAAAACTCCCTTATAAAAAATGATAAAGCTAACCGCTTGTATTATTTAACGGGCTTTGCGTCGATAGACAAATATTTCTTGTCCCGTCACCTAAGATTTCCAAAAACAATAGTTTTTAAGTTGGTTGTTAATCCAGACATCTAATATCTGAATGTGAAATATGTCAAGCACGCTGCCATTTATCAATCTTCTGCTGTGCATTATCTGTCTTCCCAACACATCTGCAGCAGGGTTGCCAACATGGAAAGAAGCAATTTCATTACAGCTCTAGGAAAATTCCGCTATGTTCTGCTACGCAACAATTTTTTTTTTACTTGTCTGTAATTCGGCGCAAAACGTATCTAGTCTAAGGAACATAGCCTGTACAACCAGAAATACAATAAATCTCGAAAACAATCAAAATTGTGAACAAACAGAACTACAAAATCTCCAAAATACGAAGTATCTGAAAATCCTAAGTCCAGTAACTCGCCAAACTGTAAAAAGTCACAAACACAAAATGACGCAACCCCAATGTCAAGGTCCAAAAATCTGAACCATCATCGACTGCGGCTACAGAAGAACTACTATAACAATATTAATGGGAGAAAAAAAATACCTTTACGGTAACAAGTGATAAATCCGAAGATTGAAGATATCAGACATTCATTGCATAATAAAAATGAATTCTCAACATTCCACTGTATTCAGCACAGTGGTAGTGGTGGTAGCAATAGCCACTATTTAGTAATTTGTGTTGAATTATGTGGTCGTCGCACAAAAGTATAGGAGCCTGTATGTTTACAAAATTTAAAAAAACACCTTCCTCTGGTTCAATGACTTTTAAACCATCAATAATTGCTTTTTTTTTTATAGAAAGTCTCTACATTCTGTGTGTTTATCGCTTTTAGCCGCTTTATCTCCCCAAGGTGTAAATTTCGCTATGCATAGCGGTTGACAACACTGGCCTGCGGTGTGGTGCTGGTGCGACATATGCTTGTGGCTTGTTACCTCCCTTACATGCCTGACAAGAAGAGAAGTGGTTATCTAGCAACCAGCGTGGCGACCTAGCATCCTCGCTTTCTCTCTCCCCCTTCCCCCTCCTTTTCTATCTCTCAGCCGCTCACCCACGTCCCCTCACTTGCCATTGAATTGAGAGGGGAAGCTGTTGTCTAGCAAAAGATATATATATATATATATATATATATATATATATATATATATATATATATATATATATATATATATATATATAAAATCTGTGTGTGTGTACATGTGTGGTGCATGCATTTGCCTTCACATGCCTGCTGCAGAGAAAATAAAGTGCGCCTGGCGAACGTAGATATTTTATCAAGATTATCCATCATTTAAACATTTGCAGCTATAATCACTTGTATAAGCATGGTTTCACCTGAAAATGTTATGTAATACATGTTAAGATAAATTATTATTTGCAAAGATGTTTTCTCTCGTTATTAAAAGTCTTTTTTTCCTGTAAGGTTGGTGTTTCATTGCGAATGTGTGTAGTTTTAAATCATTTAACATTATTTTTGATGTGAAGTAAAACTACTTCATCAGAAAAGTGTTCATCCATTTTATTTTGCAAACATGATTAATTTTTGCAGTGTCTTGGATATATGATTGCCACTCATCAAGTGTAAGTTTTGGGTCAACATTGTTTGAACAATCACCTAACTTTTTTCTGCCTCATCCCAGGACCTTATGGCTTACATTGCTCAACCTAGCAGGTTTAACCAGGTTAGAATTGTACAAAGACGAAGCCCCGATTTTGTCAGCCAGTCACATTAGGGTTTTCCTTTAGTAGTTCATAGTTACATGTTACATGTAAACACTCGTGGTATCATGCCATTGCTCCCAGGCATTGTCATTGCAGTAACTCACTCATTCCTATTTTCCTAGGAAATTATGTGGTAAAAATACTTGTCACATCTTTGATTGTAACAATAGCCATTCCTTAGAAATGATCACATATTTTATTTTAACATCAGTTCTAGAATGCCCCACTCAAACTCATGTAATTCACAACTACAATTGTCCCTACCATCACTGCAAAGTGTTGGTCTAAATATTCATGCTGAAAAAGGTTACACTTTCATGTTAATTATTCTTAGCACATGTAAAGTTAGGTAGGTAGGGCTTAACATCTCATCGACAGTAAGGTCATTAGAGAATAATCTTAAGTAAAAGTACTACTTTCTCTACCAGCTTCAATATGACTACCCGAGACTCATTGACAAAATTCCAAACATGGAAATCTCTTAGAAATAATATATTCCCAGATCCATACAGATATACTTATGGGCGACATGATTCATCTCACTCATTCACATGTCTGCTGTCTCTCATTTCCATCTCCATGCATACATCTGTGCTTGTATCATGTTGAGGCTAGTATGCTATAACTCCTACCATTCAGATGTCTGCTGCTGAAATGAATGATCATGTCAGGCATTTATGAGCAAATCTACCACAAAAAAACTGGGTCACAACAAAATGAATTCAGTTAATGTTGTTAGATAATACAAATACAAAAAAAAATCAATTCATCACAGTTTTACAGTTGAACTGTTGACGTGGACAGACTCTCAGGGAAGGTGTTGAAGGTGACTTTGCCCTTTCTCTTACCCAAGACAGGGGCAAGTTGATGTGCCCGGGCGCCAAGCTCAGTCGCGCCGTTGCTTTGCTGGGGTCGTGAGATGACGGTCAATGGGGTGTCCCTTGAGTCGCTGTATTGCGGTTGCTGCTTTTGATGGTTTTTCGTGTTTGTCAACACTGATGCTAAGAATGGTATTATGTGTTACTATTACAAGTTTCCAGATGTTGGCCCCTGGCACGCACTTGTTAATAAAACACAGATCTTACTCTGCAGTTATGGGTGCCGGTCCCATAATTGCAACACTTTGCTCATATAACACTGAAGCTACTCTGCAAGAGGGTTTAGGTCCCATAAAGACAACACTCTCTCTCTATACTTGGCTGTAGGGTGCTGTACCCAACGTTAAGACAATGAAACAAACGGAAATTGCATTTACACGTATTATTGCCTTTCATGTACAAAAACGTACTTTGCACATATTCCTAAGTTGAAACGGATCTGACGCTCAGGTCCGTCAGTAGCCAAAACTGCAATTTGGCGCGAAGCCAATGAACTTAATTTTGCATTAGATTCTAAGAAAAAGTGCAGTTGCCCCCTCTGCACTAAGAATTGAATGAAAGGTTCCTGTACATTACGTATAATGATAAACTAAATGATTGCCGCCTAAAAGTTGTTGTACCAAGGGTTCACACAAAGCGTGCGAACGAACGTGCTTCTTACTTACTCTGGTGGCAGAAACAGACTGCAAGCATGGTGCTGGCCTGCCCTCAAGATGGCCGGGGTGTGCTCAGAAAGTGCGACCTGAGCAGCACTAATATTATCATATACACTTCTCTTAATTAAATTGCACATCAAACTCTATAAACTTCATTTCATTGCTTAAACTAACATGTTTGGGAATTTAAAATCTCTACATAATACCTTTTTATTTCTTTGTGCAAACAGTTCTGCTCACGGAGCATTGCACTTTGAATCCACAGGTGTGCTGGTGCATAAAAGAACGTCCTGTGACAATGCACGTTGTATCTCATGAGATGCAGTATGAGATGTGCTGAGTGCTAAAAGGTGCTATGTACAACTTCAATTTGTACGACTACAAAGAGAACACTACTAACCTCACTTCCGTGAGGGTATGCTAATCCCTAACCTAATTAGCTTGACACACACACCACACACACTCGATGTATCAGCCACAGGGCTCGTTGAAGCAATGCACACTTGATGTAGCGAATTCACTGCTACGTAGGTAGCTCACTCCCTACCTCCAATTGCTGTTGTGCTGAACGGCCCTGTATCCATTTGTTCATTTACAGCAAGAGTTTCCTCTTTCTGTATATCAACAAAAGGGCCATTGTGAGATATGCGATTTGGATCACAGAAGAAAAGTAAAGATGTTATCTTCGGCGGCCAATACTAACGCACTCTGGGGTTGTTCGAGTCACCCTCTATGGTGCACTATGCGGCAGATTTGCTACGTGGTTCAAACGGCCAGAGAAGTGCAAGTGAACGGTGCGTTTACATCATTGTATTGGTGTAAAGTTTGTGATAACAGTTTTAAATGAACTGATATGAAATAATACTTTTCAAAATGGAAAGAAAATACCAATTAAAATTAATTTTGATTGTGATAATTGTTTATACAGTGTAACCGAAGCTGAGAAGGAACTAAACAAAGTGTTGTCCGACCTGAAAGAGAAGCAACAGAGACTAGCTGCTGTTGAGAAGCAGATTGCTGATTTGGAGGCCTTGTATGCCAACAAGGTGGCCCAGATGAAGCAGCTGGCTGCAGATATTGATTTGGCAACAAAGAGACTTAACAGAGCTGGTCAGTTGACATCCGCCCTCAAAAGTGAGCAGGTGCTGTGGGAAAACTCTGTCAAGGTATGTTAATACCTGGTCCAGAGGTTTATTTTAAGTTTCTCGGCCAGTGTACCATTATGTTTCAGTATCAATCCTGACAGATCCTTCTGAGCGGAACTAACAAAAGTAAAATTGTATTCTAAGTACACTATTATTACGAGGCCCCACTCTTTGGCAGTGTTTGGGTTTAACAATTGTCCCATCACAACTCTCTTTCCATCCTTTCTGCGTATTCAGGCAGGCAACATGACAAATGTGAACATATTATGTAGAAACTGTAGTGTGTAATGAAATTAACAATATTTGTTATAAACTGTGCCTTTAAATTGATTAGTTAATGCAGAAATGTGTTTGTTATATATTAGTGTTGTGCAAATGAGAAACTTTTTCTCGTGAAATGAAAAAGAAAAATATGTTATGAACCTTCGTGAAACTGAAATGAAAATGAAAAATAATTTCATAAGAGCTCAGTTTTGACAAAAGTTTAACAATTCTCATAACATTTTAGGAAATAATTCATTATAATTAATTTGTTGCAAAATCAAACAAAAAAAAAATAAAGATATGTAGTATGTACTACAGGTGTTCTTGTCTATTTTTAATTTCCATTTTATGTACTTATTTTAGTTATAAAATAATGAAAACAAACAAGATGATTTACAGACAAAATTTTCCTTTGCTGGTCCACTAAATGAATATTCCTTAAACACCCAAATATTCATTAAAATCTAGGATTTTCATTTTGTTGTAACTTTCAACAATCAAATTTTTCAACAAAACAAAAATTAAACTTGTAATTATTTGTTTTCATTGTTGGTTACCAAATATTCACACAACTCTATTATTTATGCATTGTCTTGTATAAAACAAACATATATTAATGGGTAAGGTGGCTATTTAGAGTCAAATTTCTTGACATGGCCATTATCAATGTGTGTCCGTGTAGTTATTGGCTGAGATAAATATTGTATACCAGGTTGGCAGTTAAAATCATTGCTAATTTAATGGAATATATTGTTTCACATATAAAAAGCTATATTAAAATATGAGATAACATGTTAAGCAGATCTATCTAACAAACAAGTTGAATAAATTTTGCAATGTAATTCAATTAAAAATATAGAAAAAAAGTTGTTTTAATACTCATAAAATATAAAAATGATATGCATTTACCTAGAAAATTGTCAGGTCAAAACAATAGATATTAAATAATGATGCAGTTGGGTGCAATGGTTAGGAGTTAAAGTGAATTTGAGGAGCTGTGAAAAACATTGTTGAGGAAAATTATTAAAGTATTGGAATTCCCAACTAGGTGCCAGGTACCATTACCAAGCATTACCATTTTGTTGTTGTTACTGCTGAAGTAGGTAATCTCAGAGATTGCTTTGAGCCGACTGCGCAGACGTGTGTAATCCCTCGGTGATTAATGATGACTGCTTTTCAGTTGAAATACTTCCTCTGTGCCATAGTAAGCTTATTGGAGGCTAACCCACACGCCTTAGATTTAAAACACTATAAACTCATTATTAACTGGCAATACCTGGGTGTTTTGATGCAGGTTCTAGGGGACCTGTTCCCTGGAACGCCCGAAAGCAGTATTTGGAATTACACACTCGTGGTTTGCAAACACTCATGTACTTTCCCTTGTACATTAATTACACTGCACTCTAGGTGCAAATTGTCATAAGTTCCTGACCGTAGCCCATCAGGGTGGTGATGGTGTAAAAATGATGTTAAGCCGATAAACACTTATATGAGAAACTTATGCTTCCCCAGGAGATACAAGTTCTGGCGAAGAAGGGACAGTGTCTCCAGGTGGCTAAACGTGAAAAGGTTCCAGTTATATTAACACTATTGATGAACTACATTATTGGTGAAGAAAAAGTTGAATGTCACCCAGAGCGCACTCTGGCAAGAAACCGACGTCTGCAAGTTCTTTATGACAACTAGTTCCATGGAGGCTCACATGATGCCGGCTTCATGGCACACAACCCACTGGGGAATATTTTCTTTGCCACTCTTACGTTGAAAACTTTAAACAATACAACTCTTGCAATAAAATATTAAAACAAAAATACCCTGCATTTAATTGCACATGAGACAGAACACTTGCCTTAAATAATATATGAGAAATGCAGGTGAACAGGTGAGTTGTGAAATACGTGCACTTTGGTGATAAACAAAACAAAGTCTGAAATTATTCTGTAGGGGTGTCTTTAACGTCCCCATCTAGATGGGTCTTTGCTTTTAATGTTCACTCACATTTTAGTTGTCTACATAAAACTACGTTACGAGTCACCCATTTCGCCCCCTCACTTTCCCGTGGGGTTTTGGAAGGGTTACACTTGGCACTGCACTGCATTGCCCGTACTTGCTCTTAGCACATGCACACACTACACTGCACCAGCATAGAGTGCAGATTCTAGTTGGAGCTGCTGTTCGGCATGCCGTGTGACAAATGGTCTGGGACAGCCAGGATGCCATCACGGGTCAATAATTAAAAGTATTTAATTTTTTATTGCAGGAACACCAGAATTTCCACTACCACTAATGAAGTAAAAGTGCTTCCTGCAGCCTGCACAGTATGCTTAGTCATAAGATGACAGAAGTTGCTCATAAAAAAATTTGAATTTTGCATTGAATTTTGCATGTAGGAATAAAATAGAATTCTTCATTATTATGTATATTAAAAAGAACTCAGCCAAGCATATGAACCCCAAAAAAAACACTGTTTCAAGGGCTGACAGTCAGTTATAACCACTAAGCTACTTTTACATTTACAAAAGTAGTTTGAAATTCAGCAATACATCAGTTGTATGTCTGAACATGTATTGATATATTTAGATACTTTTAATAAGATTCCACATATACACTATTGTAATGTTGTTTATGATATGTACAAAGTTTAAGGACAGAAGCATAGAGTTGGTTCCTGTTTGTAATAAATACTGCCATTATGCTTCTTGTTTGCCATGTTGAAAAAAACTGAGCTTTCCAATTGGGAAAGTAGCTTTTGACTACACATTAGATGTCAAGTGTTCTTGATTATTTCGTCATGAAAATCAAAAAATCATCTTCAATAATACCAAATACCTAAAATATTACAGTAATAAATTATGATTTCATGATCGGGAGCTGTATTTTGAGATATTTAGAACAAACCCCTAGAGTAATTTCATCAGATGTTTATCAATATGTAGATTAGTGCTAACCAATCTGTGTTGCTGCACCAAAAATCACTCTAGTCCTATGTGTCTCTGAAGCCTTTCAAAATAGGACCTGTTAAGAGCCTTCGTTAAAATATCTGCGATCTGATCTTCACTTGATACATAGCACAAGGCTACTGTCCCATCACTAACTTTCTCTCTAACAAAGTGATGCCGAACATTCACATGTTTGACTTGCTTGTTCTCAACATGGATGCAGTTCTGATGGGAGATTGATTATCTTCAAAAATAGTTATAGGTTTCTCATACTGCTGAAACACATTCAACTCTTGAAACAGTTTCTTCAGCCAGCAAACTTCAGATACCGCAGCACTCAAAGCAATGTATTCAGCTTCCATCGATGACAGGGCCACAGAAGTCTACTTCTTAGACGACCATACCACGATTGATTTTCCCAACTGGAACAAATATCCGGATGTTGACTTTCTATCCTCGAGATCTCCAGCCCAGTTCGCATCCACGTAGCCTTGTATCTCAATTTGCCCCTTCCTGTACACCATGCTCAACTCAACTGTTCCCTTGATGTAACAAAGTATTCTCTTAAGTGCTGTCATCAACTCGTCACTAGCCCAATATTGATATCGACTCAGGAATGCTACTGCCCAACAAATATCCAGTCTTGTACCTGACACTGCGTACATTAAACAACCGATGAGTTGTCTGCACTGCCGCTCTAGGTTTTTATTACACCTCTCAACATTATGAAGATTGACCTTTTCAATTGTGTCAATCGGTGTGGAAACTGGCTTGCAGTCAGTTATCTCAAACTTTCGCAAGACGCTTTTGAGGTATGAGGTCTAATTCAGGGTGGTTTCTCCCAGTAGATAGATCATGTTCAATCTTAATTCCCAGATATGTAGAAGCCTTTCCCAAATCCTTCATTCTGAAGTATGAGCTCAATTTCATCTTGATTGTTTTTATATCACTTTCTTCTGTACATACTATTAGTAGGTCATCCACATACAGTAGAACATAGAGACCACTGTATTAATTTCCCTTGAAATATATGCAGAAGTCACTTGTTGACCTGGTGAATCCTTCCTTTTTTATAACTTCATTGAATTTTGTGTTCCAATATTTCTGCGACTTCTTCAAGCCATACAAGGATTTATTTAATTTGAGTACTATGTTTTCTTCTTCCACTTCCATTCCTTCCCAAAAGAAACACAGTTTTATCTGTGTCACCATAAAGGAAAGCACATATGTCTCAGATGAATCAAAGGATCCCTGTTGCTGGAACCCTCTAGCAACAAGTCTGGCTTTATACACTGTACTCTTATCACCTCTTTTTGCTTTGAATACCCATTTTGTCTCTACTAAAGTAACGTCTACAGGCCCTTCCACTTTCACCAATGTATTGTTTTCTTTTAATTTTTCCAATTCTTGATTCACTGCCTTTCTCCATTTTTCTGAGTTTTCACTATTCATGGCCTCTTCAAATGTTGCAGGATCATCAGGTTCGATAATGCACAGCAAATTTAAATCACAATCAAACCTTTTTGATTGTCTCAAGCTGTCTCTATCTCTCAAACACCTGATATCAACTAAACCCTTCTCTTTGACACACTCATACTCCTCTGGTTCAATGTTTCCAGCCTCATTTTCTTCCTGTGTTAGCACATTTGGTCTGGCTGTATTAACATTTCACTCTTTTTCATTGAGATTAGGAAACCCTAAGAAGTCTTCTTTTTTACTATCCTCTGTATCCTCACATGTATCCCTTATATCACTTTCCATATTGCTCGGATATCCAATGTTTCTTTGCAACGCTTCTCCACTGTCCCTTTTCTGAGCGCATTTTACATTGCAGCTCACTATCACCTTGTTTTCATTCGGGAGGGAGACATGGAATCCTTTTTATGTTTCACTGTAGCCAACAAGTATGCCTTAGATTTTACATCCCGTTTCTTACATCTCTGATCTGCAACATGAACATACGCTTCTAATCCAAACACTTTCAACAATGTTATGTCGTAGTAATCCTTTCCCTCCCACAGTTGATAAGGTGTTTTGCCCTCGACTATACTGGTGCCTGTTCTATTTATCAAATAGACTGCTATGTTTACAGCTTCAGCCCAAAAATTTTTTTCTAAACCCTTGGCTGTCATCATGGTTCTAGCCGCTTCACCGATTGTGTGCATCTCCTGTTCTATCCTACCAGTCTGTTCTGGACAATACGGCACACTCAGTTCATACACATCTAATTTAGATAACAACTGTTCCATGTCACTGTTAACAAACTCTGTCCCACAATCTGTACAAAGTGTTTTGAACATATCACCCCTCTGATCCTTAAACCATGCTGTAAACACCTTGAATTATTCTTTGACCTAATTTTTGTGTTTCAAAAAAAAGACAAAACAAAAGTGAGAGTAATGTAGCAAAAAATATGTAGATGGAGTTTCCATGGGGCCGCACAAGTCAGCATCTATTATTTCTCCACCTCTTGAAGTTTTTGTGTTTTTGCTTTTGAAAGAACTTCTTGTTTGCTTACGTAAAATGCAAGGTTCACAAAACACCTCAGGTTCACCAGTCATCTTCTGACCATACGAATTCAATACACCTTTTACCTGTTGTAGGCTCTGGTGAGCCATTCTTTCATGCCAAGAGAGAAGGTCTTGTTTTTCACCTACAAAGGCAACAGCTGATTCATGTGGACTAAATTTCATTTTATATAAGCTTCCTGCACGTTCTGCAATGGCTGAAATTTTACCTTTACTATTTATAATTTTTGAGACATGATTGTTTGAAACCATAGTGTAGCCTTTGTCAAGTGCAGATCCTACTGAAAAAAGATTTATTTTCATTTCTGGCACAAACAGTATATTTTGCAGTATGATTTTTGTGGCACCCTCACAAGTATCTGACAATAACGTAACACTACCAATACCATCCACTTTCAAAACTGTTCCATCGCCAAATTTTACCAGCCTGTCTGTATTCAAAGTATTATACAACAAGAAAAGTTCCTTTTGGCAACACAAAAGTTCTGAAGCTCCAGTATCCAGAAACCAAGTATAGTCATTGCATGTATCGCCAATCAAGGCTGATGTAAAGACAGTGAACGCTTCTTCATCTCTATTTACATTTTTATTTTCTGATTTTTGTGTCTCCCTTTTGAATTGATAACAATCCCTTCTGATGTGTCCTAATTTATTACAAAAATGGCCGCGAACAGAATTTTTCCCTAGACCCAATCTGAAACTTTGGGCCTTAAGGTGGCCGGTTTTCCCACATTCAAGACATTTTTTATGGGATTAAATTTCCTTGCGGCAGCAAATGCTGTTGAGTCCTCTTCTTTCGATGATTGAACTCTCTCCTCTTCCATCAATATACTAGCTATCAAATTTCCCATGGTTCCCCCATTCACCGGAACCGAGTCCCAGGCACTAACAAAATGAGCGTAAGTTGATGGCAAGGCCATAAGGATTTTGGTTATAATCAGAGTTTCCAACAGTTTTTCACCTAGCTGTTTTAAGTTACTTACAGTATCTTCGACTATGAACATCATCTCAGGCATACTTTCACCTGGCAAAAATTGAAAATTAAAGAACTTCTGTTGTAGCAAGGGTACCGAAAAAGCTCAGATCTTCTTTCAAACACTGTCAACAGTTTCTTCCAGATTTCTTCAGCACTTTCACATGTTAAAACATCTGTCATTGGTCCTTCGTCCAATTGTGTAACAATTAGATCTTGAGCTAGGAAATCTTTGTGTAGCCATTTCTTTAATGTTCTTTCGTAGTCATCACTTCCCGGTTCCGGCTTCACACATGTGTACCATTTACCTCATTGCAAACACCTTTTACCCTCAATATAACTCCAGTCTGGAATTTCCATGTTTTCCAATTACTTTCAGAACTTAACTTTATCACATTTCCTTCCATTTTGTTCATAAGTTCATAACTTTAGTCTGACAACAAAAAAATGTAATTTACATTAAGGCACAAAAAAATTGTTTACTTCAATTTAACATTTACCGTGTCCTGGGCCCATAACCTGTTGTAAAATAAACACTTTTTTTATTTGCCCATCTATTTAATGCATTCAAAAACTTGAAACAACTCATTTACTAACAAAGAATACAATCTGAGTTGCACACAACAACAACCAACTTATATCTGGCTGCCATGACACTACATCGAAATATTACTGATATAAACAAACAACATTATGACACCCGCTAATAGCCAGCGGAGCTAGAGCCCATGATGGCGCTCACCATGCACGTGTCACGTGTCCCGCACGTGCACAAAGAGGTCAATAATTTTGAACTTTCATATAAATGTTATTTTTCAGTGTAAAATGTTTTCTATTGTATTTGCAGGGTATAATATGTCTTTAAATGTGTTCAAGTGTGTGTTACTATTTTTAAATTGTACGGTTATAAAATCCAAAGTGCCCCAGGTGCCAAGATTAAGAACACTTAATATTCCGTCATAAATGCAGTCATAAAGAGACATTAAAATAGTATTGAAAATTCTTAAGGAAATTATAGAAATGTAAAACAGTATTGTATTTTATTTGTACCATTTTAATTTCAGTAATAAAATATTTTACTCTGCGTGCGTAGCACTTCCTCTTACGTGAACCCCGTAAGTGGCCATGGTAGGTCAGTGTGACGCTTGTCTTTGGACAGTCTGTCAAGGAGAACTGGCGAGGTAAGACACTGTCATATACGCACTAAAGCTTTTGTTCTCTGATTTACGTTTCCATAATCAATTTAGTTTATTGGTTAACCTTTGCTTGCGTATGTTTCTGCCAGACATTTTCTCCAGCATTATAATTCCGCTTTATTAATTTCTTGCGCTCTTATGGCATTTTTAACTTATTCGAGGAGAAGGAGTAGAAAGATATCGATGAGGTCACGCGACCCGCGTAACTTGTATTAGGCGCCATCCGCTTATGTTTATAGCATTTCATTGTAACTTCTGCATTATTGCTATGCACAATTTTAAGAGCTATATTTTTATGTTATGTATTTGAGGGTATTTTTCGTGTTTGAATGTTTTTCGGCAATATCACGTATAACCACGTGGCCGACCGATGCCTTGTCATTGTATACGCCATCATTGCATTTGAGAGCTTATTTATCTAACATTGTATGTGCAATAATTTATTTCAGGGTTCTATGTCAATTTTATTCAGTATTCAATGTATTTTTCACGTAAATGAATGCTTTTTGTACTTGACCACATGCCACAGTAATGTTTCATTTTTCTGCCATCAGACATGTTAGAAGCCTGTAGCCACTTCAATCGTAAAGAGGATAATTTTCTCAGCAGGAATAATATTTTATCTGAATTTAGTTTACCGTTTCCACGCAGAGATATTGCAATTTCACATGCACCACGTGGTCCGCTACGAACTTCATCCAGCGGCATCCGCGCCATCTAAGCTTGTTTTTGCACATGTGTGTGTTTATTGTGAATACTCATCTCGTGTTCCATCTTGTTTCATGTATCTTTAAAGGTTTATGTAATCTTGTAATTTGTGTACAGTGCAATTATTCCCGTCCTAGCTGGCTCTGTGTATAGGCCGTCACCACACTACCCACGTGCTGGAAGGGGAGCCCCGACGAGTTTGTGTTAGTGATGCCGAGTAATCACATGTGTTAATATGTATTAAGGGTTTCATTTGTAATTCACTGTGTCCTGTCTTCAGGGAAAAACTGTCAGTCCATCCTAGCAGCTGTTGGCCCTCTTCCCTTATGAAGGCTGTGCTTTCACGCACCTCGGTGAGATCATCCATCTAGGCGTGCTCTAGAGTAATTGCGTGCTGGGGAGTACCCAAGCAGAATTGGCTAGTCATGACCGAGATTATCATAATTTCATTGGCACATTGATGTGTATGCATAATAACAATAAAAGCAAATCTACAGTGAACTTATATCTTTCTTTCAGTAGTGACAGTGTCCTAGCCACATATATTTTATTAAGTTTTTATTTCCAGTGATGTTTAGTAAAAAGTTTAGTATTGCGTACGTGTTTGTAAGTATGCACAGGTGAGACAGACACACAAAACCCACAGCATCCCTGAGAACCTTGAGTTTCAATAGTGTGGTGATTGGGAAGCACCAGTGATTGGGAAGCACCGCTGGCACCCAAATTACGAGTAATTATTTGTGTAATTGTTTGTCTCTTGTCTTACCCAATGGTGTTAATTAAAACATATGGCACAATACTTCCAACAGGCAAACATGCAATACAATACAATACACTGAAACACAATTAACAAAGGCATATTTAACATTATTAACAAGCTACATAAGAGCCACTTTAAGTTCTTTCAATTGTTCTCAACAATTATCCTCTGAGATTCCATTTTATTCTGATGTCATGTTTCAATTAGTTTGATTTGGATTTTTGAAATTTTTATTTTTAATTTTGTAAGTTTTTAATTGCATCACCATGAAAGTCAAATGGTTTGTATACAGTGCTGCTGTATATGACTTAGCTGGTTCTAGGTAAATGTAAAATTCTTACTTTAAAACTGAAAAACCATAGGTTTTTTTAAATAAACTGCATCTATTGATAAAACCATGTTTAAATCTAGGCATGTGCAAAGGTTTTTTTTTTTAATGTGAATCGAAGTCGAAGCGAAGCTTATATCATGGGAAAGAATTTAAAAAAAAACTAAAGTTGGAGGATTTAAAAATATTCATATTAATTTATAGTAGGGTAAAGTTTTCAAGTTAATTTAACTATTTGTATTGTTCCTGCCAAAAAAATATATGTCTACTACACTCTGAGCAATGGAATAAAACATATCCTAATCTTGTACTGCTGAAAAACTGAAATATTAAAATATCAAAATCGGCAAGAAAGTAATCACTATATATTTAGATACCTACAATCTTGAAAAAACTACCATACGCCTTATATCCAGTCCCATTTGGCGCCACCACCGCACAGTGATCTCAGTGGGTTGCTATCAACATTTGGCCTCTTCCCTTTCCTCCTCCAAGGACCCTAGTCAATGTCAGGCTAAATAATAATCTAGTTGGATAGTGGTGGCATTAGGACCTCAAAGCAAGAGAAGCTCAATTTTTACAGCTTACAAAGAAAGTATGCAGTTCTTCCAAAAAAATGTATTAGCTGTGGCACATACGTCCGCCCAACTCCCTTACGTGATATTTGTTTCCACCTTGTCGCAGTCTCGTGCTTTCATCAATGTATTGAAATTGTATACATTTGAATGTGTTACAGAAATAAAGCACTATAATTTCCCTGGAATCACCAAAAAATGTATGTCCTCGTAATACGGGGCTATGTGGTATATGAATAAAAGTGATGATATTGCACAACCGCAGCAACATAACGTTTAGGCCTACAGGCATATTTCTTTGGCTGCAAACAAATAAAAAAATTAAAAAAACAAATATATCCTATTTAGGTTAATGCTTCAGTGAAAATAAATGTGTGTATTTGTTTTTCTTAATAATTCTGGTTTTTATCGCCTTTCTAAAAAGTTATTCTATAACATACCATTGCTGGAATCAAATTATGATTGATTTACTGCCGGGGAAATGGCAAACATTCATAAAAACAACTAGTTATCATGATCAGGAAAATGGTCCAGCTCTAATACCTATGGAATTAAATTTTTAATGAACATCTTTAAATGAGTAGGAATAAAAAGTAAAGCATATAACTAGAGCTGTGCCGATTCACAAAGTTGTACTGATGGGCCGAATCACCGAATGTGCCGATTCTGTAATGCTGATTCACTGATGTGCTGCCAATGAATGAAAAAGCTTTTTGCTTACATTTAAATTGAATTTAGGTTACCTACTATAATACCCGTAACAATGTTATTGGGGAAGTGGAACACAATTAAAAACAAATTTTAACTTATTTGATTTTACAGTGTCCAAATGTAACTAGACTAATACAACAAACCATTTAAGTTCAAGTGAAGTCAAAAATGAAAAATATGTTAGTCTATATTTATATAAATACCTAATTCAGAACTAAGAAAACTGTAAGCATGCTTAAGGTTGATTACAAGTTTTGTTGCTCTTAACAGTCAAGTAATAGGCTTGAAAAAAAAATGGTGTTTTTTTTTTTTTTTTATGAATTGGTTCTATAATAAACAAGATTAATGTTACTTGCAAAATATCTATTCTCAAAACCTAGTTCATTTCAAAAATCAAAATGTATGCTAACTGATGATTTAAACTTGGGTGCTTTGATACACATTTGAGTTGGTATTAAATATTTGTTAATAAACAGGAAGATTCAAAATAACTGCATGCCATAGAATGCATTTTTGACATGAAAATATTACAACTTGCTATGGTCACTATATTGGCGAAACTTCATGTGTACACATCTTGAAATAATATACAAAACTGATATAGCAAATTTACATAGGCCTATGCAGAGTAATTTATGTAATAAATCTTTAATAAAATATAACAAACATATTATATATAATAATATATCTTAACCTGTGTGAAAAAAATTTATAGGTAATTATAAACATAATAAAATTTTTTTTATATATGCTAAACATAAGTCAAACCGAAATACATTGTAACCCGTATGGATAGTTTTTCAAGGGACCAAAATAAAATATTGATCATGCATATTGAAAAGCAATGCATACAGACGTGATCATTATCCAGACTTCCAGCTCTGATTTACTGGTGTGGCTGGGTGCAAAATGTCATGAAAAATAGTATAAATACAAAATACAAAATAGCCATAACAAAATTATAATGGCAAAGAAATATGAATTTTTTGAGACAGAAAGTCCACATAGTATTTGTGTTATGTTATACTCAATCACCCTCCTATTAAGCAGCTTTTCCACTGGTGTATGTGACTTTGATCTCCATAACACTAGCTAGGAGGATTGGCTTAGCACCACTACTAGGGTTTTCCACAGCCTGCTGTTTACATGCTCCCCAACTGTGACGCCAGGCATGGCCTGATGTCTTGCTGGCCTAACCAAAGAAAGAGACATAGAGAAGGACTAAGAGAAAGAAAGAACGACACAAAAGAAAGGGTGTGGCTGTAAAAAAAGTTTCTTCCTCCCTCTTTTTTTTCCCTCAGACTGACCTTCATCAATGTCAAGCTGGCAGGTTATTATCTCAGCAGGGTGGAGCTTCTGATAAAAACTACAAACTTTTTTTTTGAAAACAGTGGAAGTTGAGCATCTTTTCCACTGAGGTTTTCATTCCCAGCCATGCTTCATTACACGGGATAACTTTCAAAGTTCATAAAGGCAGGCGACTCACTCAGAACCGGAAGGTATTCACAGTTTTCACATAATATATTCAAATTCGAATTTTCGAATAGCCACACACCCATATTAATGATAATGGCTGTTGGTTTTGATACTAGTTTAGGTGGAAAAACATTTGGTGAAAATCTTTGACTTTTCACTCAAAGATTTTTTAATTCGAAGATGAAGTCGAAGGTACAAAAGTCTTTGATTCAACTTTGAAAATGTGAAGCTTCACGCACCCTTATTTAAAACTGTTGTATTGACAATCTCACCATCTAGCTTACACTAGCCGGCTGCCGCCATGACACACACTGTGCTTGACCAACCGGGTCAAAGATACAACAGATACAATATCTTCCGCTTTATCAATGAGTTGCCTTAACCTAGTTTACTATAGTCTATACACTATTTACAATCCAAACATGTCATACAATGATTACACTCTTTATATACAGACATTTGATACAATGATTTCAACCTTTAGCCCTCTAACTTAACATTGAAATGCACATCCATACTACACACCTACTTTAATGTTCAAATACTAAACTCTTAGTGCAACTCTACTCTAGAAGATATAAAATACAGTCTATGAACTGTTTGCATTCCAGATATGCAATACAGTCATTGCATTATTGTACTCGGGTAATGTGCTATAGAATATCATTTATACTAATTCAAATTATTGTTGACAATAATCTGTCATCCACCTGGGGGGAACCCTTCTGCAGCCTGGTCTGCTTGTTGGTTCTCCTCTGTCTATGTTCCCCACATCTGGTTCATTTTTGCTTTATTTTCCCTTTTGTGACTGTGTTTTTCTGCTTTCAGTATTGTCTCATTCCAGTCATTCTGGTTTACTGTCCTCCGATTCACTCCTACGCTTAAATTCACCATCTACCACCTCACTTTGACACTGTTGTTTGTTCATTGAAGACTCCTGTTTGTTGTAACTCAGTTCCTCCTCTCTGTTCTCATTACATGTTTGTTTATTGTTCATCATGCCTTCCCTGAATCCTCTATTCATGGTCTTTCCTGTCTCTGGGTATGTGTAATTACTGGACGACTATTTTGACAAAGTGTGCACCCTCCATTGGCCAGTATTAGGTGTTGTTGATTCTGATGGTAGGTGGTTCCTTCACACTCTGTCAGGTATAACCTGGGCCACCAAGTTTCCATGGGTTTACCTGACACTGGTCCATATTTTTTTTGCAAATCTGGAAGCCAAACCTGATATCTTTTCTCCAACTGAAGGAGGGTCCTTACTCCATGGCACTTGTTATACCACTGTTCTTGATAAGTCTTTGGCTGCTTGCATCTTTTTCCTAGTATCATTAGGGCACGTTGAGGCATTTTTGTGATTTCAAATGCATGGTTCTGACATTCATACCTAACATAATTTGCAAAGGAGAGAGGCCACAGTCCAGGGGTATGCTGCAGTACACTTGTAAGGCCTCATGAATGTCAGTACTTTTTTTCAACAGTTTCTTAGCCGTTTTGTCTAAGGCCTCAGCACATCCATTTGACTGCTAAAATAGGGTCTGCTAGGAATGTGGGCAAAGTCATACTCCCTTGCAAACTCATTAAACAAACCCTTCAACTGTGGGCTGGTGTCCATCCTGACAACTTATGGAATCCCAAATCTTGCAATGATTGATTTGCATTTCTGAATGACGCCTGTTTCGGTTAGACTTCCGAGTTCTATCAGCTCAAAATAGTTAGAATAATAATCTCTGATAATAAAGAACCACTGTTCCTGACACTTTGTTAGATCCATGCCCACTCGTTGCCAAGGGAAGTCTGGAATCTCTCCTTTAATGAAAGGCTCAGTTGAATTTATCCTATGTTCAATACATGTATAACAACTTTCAACCATCATTTGAAGCTGATAACTTAAACCCAACCACCAAAGAGTTTCTCGAGCATAAGCCCTACATTTTGTGATGCCTAAATGACCCTTATGCAGTTGTTTCAATACATACTGTTGCATCTATTATGTAATTATTAGTCTGCTGCCTTTCATAAGATACCCTTCAGTGAGAGAAGTGTCGAACCGATACTGATATTATGGCAACAATTCTTTTGAAAGCTGCTGTTTTTGTGGCTTTTGTTTCTCCATGTACTCCTTTATTTTCATGTAAACATGGTCAGACAATTGCTTTTCTTTTATTTCTTCCATGATATTTTATACTATTGACAAGTGGCTGACAACCATATTCACATGTGTTGATGTCTCTACTGCCATTTACTTGTACAATTCTTCACTCTGAATTGGATTCCTCAACAATCAATATGCTATTAGCTGTTTACCCTATACAAATTCTGTTGTATAGTTATACCTCATCAACCATATTTGGTAATGCTGCTGCCATTCAATCTCTTTGGACATCAAAATTTGCACCAATAGTTTGTGGTCAGTCTCCAAAGTAATGGGCCAGCCTAGTACACATTCCTGAAGCTTCTCACAAACCCATGTGAGAGCGGTGTTATCCCACCAGGAATTGAGTCCGGTTCGCATTGGTGACAACCAGGTTATCATGTCCCTTGTAACCTGGTTGTCAGGCCGCAGCTGAGCTAATACATAACCTCCCATGGCTTGCAGTAGCCAATCAGCACCTCGATAGCTGGTTTTCAGCCCGCAGCTCAGCTAATACAGAACCTCCCATGGCTTGCAGTTGCCAATCAGCACCTGGTAACCTGGTTGTCAATAGCTTTCATTTTACTATGCTCTACTGATATGCCCTTTACTGAAACCTCATGCCCCAGTAATGTAACTTTACTCACACCAAACTCACTCTTTGACATGTTTATGGTGATGCCATGTTCATTGTACCTAACCAGTACCTGTTGGACTTGGACTGTCTCATCATGTTGTTCCGTTTCCCCAAATACTAATATGTCATCAACATGCTGCAATACATTTAGCATTTCCTCCAACACTCATGTAATTTTACAACTGAAAGTACTGGGCTGCATTGAGTCTGAATGGCAATCATTTATATATAAACCACACAAATGGTGTGGTAAATGTGGGCAGAGGTTGACTATGTGCACAAAGGGGCACTTAGCCAAAACCAGAATTAGCATGAGTCTTACTAAATTGATCTGAGCTAGCATATAGTGAACCTTGTGTAGGGTAAACTGGAAATTCTGCATACGTATTTAGTCCAGAAAAATCACAGCAAATCCTGACCCCATCATCTTTTCCACTACCACCATTAGCACACAGAACCAAGTGGGGCCCTTTACTGGAGTGATGACATCAAGCTGCACCATTCCTTGGAATTCTTTATTTACTTTCCCCAGCAAGGGTAGCAGAACCTTTCTTGGTGTTATAAGCGCAAATATTTTTGCATCTTCTCGGAGGTGTATTTCCATTTCACTCTCTAATTTGCCCAAGCCCTTACACACACACTGGAAAATTAAACTTCTGCATTGACCCTCTGTACCATCTTAACAATTTCTCACAATTTAAATGTTTCGTTCCCTAATAAAGGGTTAAGTAACTTGTTTATAAAGTACACTTTCACTTGTTTCTCCTTGTCCGTGTGGCAGAATGTCAGATTCTTTGAATCTGCAACATCAAGCACCTGTCCATCTGGCCCACTTGGTACAAGGTTGTAGTACCAGTGATGTTGGCTTAAGTACCGCACTAGGAAAACATGTAATGTTCGCACCTATGTCAATTACGAAGTCAAGTATACTGAACTCAGCAATTTTAATAGCCACCCTGAACTGGTTAGGCTGAGAACCCTTACGCAGTGAGTTTTTCACAATTGTTCTCACAGTAAAGTCATGTTGTACAGTTTTCTTTAATCTGCACATCTTAGAATAGTGACACACTCGTCCGCATGATTAACATTTAATTTTCTGTGCTGGACAATTATTTTTTATGTGCTCTCTACTGACCTGTCTGTAGTTGATGTCTGAACCTCAGTGATAAACTATTGTATCATAATGTCCAGTGCTGCTGTGCATGTAAGACAGTTTCGACTTTTCCCGATTCTTGATTTTTGAACAAGGTTATCTTTATCCTGATGTTCCTCCCACAACTGTAACAACTGTGACAGCTGCATCTCACTGTGCTGGGAAATGTTCAGGGCCTCCTTTAATGTCAGCTACCCTTGGAGTTGCATCTTATCGCTTACTAAGTCATTCCGTATGCCAAAAACAATTTTGTCATATAGATTAGTTCCTCTTTAAGTGAGTCATACTCGTATGATTCCACAAGGTTACCTAGAGCAGTAATAAAGGTTGTAATGATGCAAGTTATATAATAATAATAATAATAATAATAATAATAATAATAAAATTGAGATATTGGGTTACATTTCTTTTATTTTGCGAGTGAGTGTGATATTTTATTTTCTTAGATGCTACGTGGAATAAGAATATCTTAACAGTGTTTGAAGTTGTGTCCGTGTTCTAACTTTTATCTTGATGTGTGCTCTACTGGGTGTGACTACCTTAGATGGTAGTGTAGTGACAACCGGCATACGAAGCCTAGCTCGACCTACCACTGCGATTATCTTACTGAGCTAGTGAGACATAAGGGGAGTCAAACCCTATAGTGAGGCGGATGGAGGTGGCTGCCCATCCAGGGAGCTCGATCCTCCTCACTGTCAGGGTCACCAATATGCGAGATGCCAGCAATCACTGGTGAATGGAATGTAATGATGATTAGTCTCTGTGGAGGTGGGGGTGCGTGGTCTGGCAGAAGAGGTCTTAGCTGGACGAGTTGGTTGATGTGACGGGACAAAATCTGTAGATGGGGGTGTTGCACGAGGTCGGTTGTCTGGCTGGGCCGGGAGTCGAACTCAAACAATTTTACCCAACGCAAGTTTAATGGAGCAAATTTTAGGGAGTACTGTTCCCTCTGGATGGGTTACTCTAATCAATTATCCAGACTGTAATTTAACATTGCTCGTGGTTTTAGGGGTTTGCCTAGTGGGGGTGTCATGGAGAGTGGCCTCATTCTCCAGAGCAAGCAACTTGACCTGCTCTTCATATTCTGCTGTTGGGTATCCTGGCCACTGGCCACAGAGTAGATGATCTAATGATGTGGTAATGTCCAGGGGAGTAAATGGGAAAATGGGTTGCAGGGCTGGGTCATGGCTCACTAATGGAGGTTTGTCCTCAGATGTGGAACTGACGGCAGCACTTGCAGGGTACGACATTCCCTATGTCGTTGTTTACTCTGGATACCTCCCTTTCTACTGTACATCAGTTTGCTAGTGTTAGACAAATTTATAAAATACCACAGTATAGGGAAAATGGATTTGTCAATTACAATTAACAGTACACAAGAAGGTATGTTTGACGTGGTGTTTTATTGAGGGGATTATTCCCTGGTGAGAACCGGAAAAATAAAATTAGTACAATTAAATTACCTTAGCAAAACACTGGGGAAAAATACATTACGTAAATTACGTGAACAATGGGGTAAGGCGAAGGCAGGCCTGAGAGGGAGCAAGCTATAGCACGCAACTTTATAGCGGTTAGTAGAATCAAAAGAAAATACAGCAACGCAACTTTTATGGTGGCTAAAATTTAAGTGGGAACTAATCAAGTATGCAATCCAAAATGTGACGGCTCGATACCGCCAAGTCAAAGGAAGTTGACTGGGGTGAGGATTACCGGGCGGGGTATACCTGTACCTGAAGTGGGCATCTCACATACAGGTCTTCGGTGACGTACAGATCTTGAGAGAGAGAGAGATAGAGCTAGAGATGTAGAGATGTAGAGAGATAGATAGAGAGATAGAGAGAGAGATAGATAGAGAGAGGTAGATAGAGAGAGATAGATAGAGAGATAGAGAGAGAGATAGAGAGAGATAGATAGAGAGAGATAGAGATAGAGAGATAGATAGAGAGAGAGAGATAGATAGAGAGAGAGAGATAGAGAGAGAGATAGATAGAGATAGATAGATAGATAGAGATAGATAGATAGATAGAGATAGATAGATAGAGATAGATAGAGATAGATAGATAGAGATAGATAGATAGAGATAGATAGATAGAGATAGATAGATATAGATATAGATAGATAGATAGATATCGCAGATGACGAAGGCCTTAAGGTGCAGATTAAGGTAGAAGGGTTTGAGGTAGGATGTAGAGTTCCCTTGGTCAGGCTGAAAGGAAAGTCCTCTGTAGACTGGGTAAGTGGATAGTCCTTACTGACTAAGGAGGTGTACAGAAGAGTCCTCACAGACTCAAGGATAGGTAAGTCCTTTCAAACTGAGGAAGTTAAGTCTTTGCGGACACAGGGTAGGCCGAGAGTCTTTAGCAAACTCAAGTCTTTGCAGACTGGGATGGGCTCACATCCTCTTCGGTCGCCAAGCCCGGCGCATCTGCTGTAGCTGACTGCTGAGGTTGTATTTATACAGAATTTCCACTTATCAGCAGTTCTTCAGGGTGCAGGGGGTTAGTGTAGCCTTTCACCACAGGCGCATGTGGCTTGTAGATGGGGCAAATTCATCAGCAGAGCATGCATTCTTACTGCGCAGCATCCTGGCATATGTCAATCTTTAGTGCATTTGCTTTTTCTGAAGTTGTAGTGAGGTTTCGTCAACATGCAGAGATAAAAGCTTTTTTCTACTTAGTATACAGTTTTTTTCCTTCGAGAATGTTCGAGAAGTTCAATAAATTTTGCTGTGATGCAGTTTGATAGAGTGTGGTAGGTTGTTGCGATATGGGTTACACAGGTTTTCGAAGGGATTTTGGGCCAAGTTATGCCCATATTTGGTCATGTTTTGGCACACAGGTACCAAGAGTGGGGGCTTGGCATGTTGTGACCTCAGCTCTGAGTGCCTGTTGTTTGGACAGATTCTACTGGCTGTGAAGGGAGCACGACATGCTCACGATTATGTCGCGATGTGAGCTTTGGAGTGACATCATTAGTAAGTGAGCTACTGTGGCACTGTTATGTTTAGTATGACTCTTTGATTCTGTTCGTGACTCGGTTTTCCTGGAAGAATGTAACTTGTTTTGAATTCAAAAAATAAATAGAAAAACGTATCCGGGATTGGAATTTTTTTTTAAATTTCAATATGGCGCCATTTAGTTTTATGTCTATCAACTGAGTAAAAACGAGCTGTGATTTTCAGTCGTAAGTTTTGACAACTGCAATGTCACAATGTTTCGTCTGTTTCCCGAGATTGCTGCACTCGGGAGTTAAACTTGAAGCATCGAGATATCACATTCACTCGAGGTTTGAAAAGTCTTTCAAATGCATGCACTAAATGTGTCCACCCAGACGCCTACTGTTCAAAGGTTAGGACGACCTCTTCCGACTTTTCCCCGAGCAAGTACATCAACAAATCAATTTTGCTCTCATCGCTGCAACTTGTTTGTTTGCTTAAACTGAGATAGTGATTGAAACTGACTTTCCACCGAAACCACTAATTCAGATCTGTGAAGTCCAACGGTCCCAGTGGTTTCACCTAGTTGTGCAATCCTGCATGCCATGTATCACCTTCCTTGTTACCACCTTCCCCCTCCCCCCCCCCCCCCCCCAATGTAGGATATTTCCATTCCGAATTATCATGCAAATAACATGCAGACTCATTTTTCCTGAAACATTACTGCCACCATATTGTATTGGTACTATCAACACCTAGTTTACACTAGCAGACTGCCGCTGTGACACACACTGTCCTTGACCACTCGGTAGAGATTTGAGCAGCTCTTAACAAGGTCTTAAAAGCTGATGAAGGTGAAATGAGTTGAGAATGGAGCAATGCCGGAAATGGGAGATCTCTGAGAAAACCTGCCGACCACTTGCAAAAATGTGGGAGTGACCCGGCCAGGAAGTAAATCCAGTTTGCCTTGGTGGGAGGCGAGCAGGCTAACCGCTTAGCCACAACAGCCCCGCTAATGAATATATCTGTAAAGGTTGCCCTTGAAATGTTCAACAGAAATTAGATTTTTACCGAGAATAGTTTCTCTGTCTTCTGACTTTCCTATCTAGGATCAAGTCCCTGTTCTTCATCAGGCTTAGCATTGTTTTTCCTCAATGAATTCTTACATTCAAACATAGGACACCCAGGTGAACGATGTTTTAAGTGATGAAGGATGCTCTACTCTCTGTGGACAACTCACTCTAGGAGTCCTACTTTACCCACTCACTTCCCAGCTATTGACTAGAGGTGACTATAAATTATTGGAGTAGTGAGATTGGTTAATGAGATGTCATGTCACAAACATCATAGGTTGCCCACGCATAATTCAACAGCATCAGTGAAAGCGAGGACAGGTTTACTCTCTATGGAATAAACCTCTAGTTTGCCCTATCATCTGTCTTGCTACCCAGCTATTTTCTCATAGATGACTTTTGCAGTTAGCAAGATGCATAAGTTGCTCCAAATCTCTCAGTGAAGGCATAACTGCAGTGAGAGCAAGTCCACATTCTGCTGATTAGCATCTCCTTCGGTTGTCTAACTCAACATTTTTCTGCAGGAATAGCACACAGGTCACATCATCATTAGCCCACCAGATATTTACCAAGTGGCGTGACTTTTCCTTTATGTCTGAAACTGTCATCAAAAGAATAAACCAGAGTGCATATAAATGGTTGTGTTGTGAATAACGTAAATCTACCATCCTTCACAGCTGACAGCTAAGCAAAGCTATACGGTAACTATGGTTGCCTGATGCAGTGTGTTTCTGAAAATATCTGGATATTAGCTTTATTGGAGCCTTAGTATATGTTGCTGAATACCCTCACAGCAGATTTATTCGTACCACAAGAGACATTTCAGTGACTTACAGTGGTAAACAATTAGACAGGGCACATTTTTCACACACATTTTCTACATACAACCATTCCTTCAGATATGGATAAGTTTGTCTCACAAAGAAGTTACAGACCTAGTGGCCATATATTGTCAAGAGCCTGTTTATTTACAGAGAATAGCACATCACTCACTCATTTTAACAGACTTGTCACTTGTCTGTGCCCGTTGTATCGGTGCTTTCACTTCTTGTTTAGGGTTCCATAGACTCCCTCCACTATCGGACTTAATCAACGCTTCTCTGTTCTGGAAGCATTTGGTTAGTGTACTGGATGGCCTTGCTTGCTGTTCACTTAAGGAGAAGTAAACCCAGTGTTTTTGTCTCTACAGGCTTGCTGTTCTAGCTCGTTAACTATATTTTTATTTCAAGAAAGTGGATAGATGTTTAGAAGTATAATATTCCCACTTGCCACCTTGTGTATGTCAATGGATGAGTGGAAGTGTAAGCAGAGTACAGCTAACAAGTGCAAGAGTATTATTGGTTAACTATGCTACCTGCTGGGGTGACTTCTTGGATGAAACATTCTTCTCTTTCTAGCCATGAGGCTGATCTGGCTGATGTGACATTAAAACTGGCCATATCCGACTGCATCTCAGTGGTCCAGCATTGAAGTGCTTGACCTCAGGACATAGGATCATTGTTTTAGACCCATCATCTAAAGCACTGGTTTCATCTTAATCACCATAATGTAAAAATTGTAAGGTTTATATGGTTACCATACAGTAATTTATTATGTCTTTTCTGTCAACTTAAACGTGTACATAATTGCACTCCGTAGCGTGGCTCTCTTCTCACCTCACCTTATGCTAATTTGAATAATTATAGTTTCTTGGATAGTTTGCATATAGCATATTTAATTTTTATGATGTAGACACTTTAATATTATGCACTTCAGTAAGTGTGTGTCTCATAGCTATGATGTGGCTGTGAAGCTACAGTATCTGGAGGCTGGTGTGTAATGTGTTCAAACACAACAGATGTTGATAATACATCAGTCAAAATTTTTTGTATGCAAGATGGTCACGTAGAAGGTAAACCCTCTGGTAACCATTTTTAACAACTTCTTTTTAAGCAGACAATTTAAAATGCTGAATGTTTTGTCGCCTTTAGTAAAGTGGTTGTTATACTGTCAGTAAATATTACTTTTTGCATTTAAAAATTACTTAATCTCAAGTAGTCACATGCATACGAAAAATTGTTCTAAAATTTCAAATTTGGTGAATTTATACTTATAAATTAAATATAACAATATTTTGGAAAATTTACAGAGGTAGAGATTGATATATCATTTGTTGCATACTTACATGTGTTTGCAGGAACTAAACGAGGATTTACAAACCATGGTAGGTGATGTTCTAATAGCTGCTGCCAGTGTTTCATACTTGGGTGCCTTTACGAGTGACTACAGGGATGAGTTGGTTGACTTGTGGCTGGCCAACAGCAGACAGCTAGCCATACCATCCTCCAAGAAATATAGGTAGGATGTGTTTCAAAAATTTTTATGTTGTCTAACTTTCTCATATTTTAGACATATTGTGCTCAAGCTTAATTGGGTTGGCATCAAAGAAAAATTAATCACCATAATTTCCTGGGTTTACTTGAGCCCAGCAGGCCCTGGAATTACTTTAGTACTCTCCTTAACAAAACAGTGGCATGTGATGCATTTCTAGAATGACTGTATGGCAACTCCTTATGTCTGCCAGCCCTGCAGAGTAAGTGACGATACATCCATGGTGAATGTAATTTGAATGCAGGTCACTTCAGGTGCATTCAGTGGTGAGCTGGTAGGTAGCAAAAGGTAGCAGTCTACTTTCAGTATTCGAAGCTGATGTCAGGGCTGGAGTATTGGGTTAGTCCCCTGTGAGAAAAGGAGAGCGAGAAACAGACAGACCTTCCCATCAGAGGATAAAATGGCATGAGTGAGCAGGCCTCAAAATAATTAAAAATCACTGCATTATGTTCCTTTTTTGATCATTCTTAGATATAGTAGATTGACTTAGAAGCTCCCCAAGTATTCACCACTGTCCACTAGTCACAATTAAAGTTATAGTGTAGGTATATTGCCTGTAAGGATTTTTGTTATTCCTGGGATGACACAAGGACAGTTGGCAACTGAACATGGTATTCAGTATTTTTTTAAACAAAAAACCATGGTGTCATGTGTTTAATATAATCATAGCAGTATTGATATGCAGTATATGTCTGATGGGAAACATCATGGTAATAGCATGTGAGACTTCCTTTATTTTAGGCATTTCTGGTAAAGTGCAATTTGTGATGAAAACCACAGTTATGAAAAGCCTATATGCTAAATGACACACATCCCGAAACTACGGAAAGATGTTTGTGATTATGTACTAAACTTTACATTTTTTTCTGTTTCACTGTAAAGTGTACACACAGCATTTGAATGGAACCACTTTAGTGCAAGGATGACAGAGGAGAAAGTTCCTGGCATCATCTAACTAGCTTATAAACAACAACTCAAAAGTTGGCTGATGTCTTGTCCTGTTCCTATTCAAAACTATCCCTAGCACACACTACCTCAATCTTACAACACAAGGTAGCCTCCATAGGGTACTGCTTTACCAATCACTGATCCAGACTGCTCTCGCAACATACTTGTACTTTGTAATAGTGCCATCATACCCAGGTGCTTGGGTGTTCTCATGAAAGCCTTCCTTTTTTTGACCTTTTTAGCATTATAGCAGGCATGTCAACAAACAAGGTATTCTCAAGGAAGCTAAGTGTATTACAAATATTTACCCGCTCTGATTAGCGCTCCTTTCAAAGGTGGAATGGAGTGGTTGGTACCCTAAATAAGCAGCTGGTAGAGTGCACAGTGTAATAAATGGTAGGGAAGCTATGCAGCCAGTAGACTTCGTCAAATGTTGAATAGACTCATGACTGATGTAAATCTTTGCAAATTTAATGCCAACCACCCCAGTAAAGTAATATTGTGTATTTCATTGTTCTTACCACAAAGGGGCTACTTGAATGCAGTACTGGTTTTCACGTAGTTTCACATCCCTCTCAACATAATCATTGTCTGTGATTGTCATATAATGCACTGTACAACTCTACTCAACTTCCTGTGATTATACTGCTTTGGTCACCTTGTGAGCCCACATGGTTGGCAGGAAACTGGATGATGTCTTTTCACAATTGATGAACTGTGAACGATTGAGTTTCAGTCCAGATCTTGCTCTGCCTGTATAGTCATGCATGAACAATGTCCCACGTTTATGCATCTTATGCATTCTATGCATGTCAGGATTGGCCATAAGGTATCTGCTCAGAGTGCCAGAATAATGTCAATGGCATAGTTCAATCACAGAATATTTGGTTGTATATATGGTGAGATATACAACTTATGTATCTTGAATTGTTTATAATTTTTATGTTTAAAGCAAGTGAAATACGTGAACATTTTAAAAATGAATTACATAATTCACTCTTTCCAGGTCTTCTCTTCCTTCCATATGTTAAAATATATCCCTCTATTATTACAAGTGTGATTTCAACCAACTCATGTCATTTAATGAATTAATTACTCCTCAAAACAATGAAACTGAATAACGAAATAAAGTTATGGTCTGTGATGTATGCTTATTATAGCTCATTTTGATTACTACTACTTTTTTACTCATCGCAGCTGACACTCAGATGTGAAGAGATAAGTTGGGTTAATTATGATGAATATCTCGAGAAAACACAAAATTCTCAAAATTATTTAGCCTGAAGGCAATATGTTTTGTAATTTTCCTTTGCAAGCCGGCGGTGAGCAGCGAAACTAAGTAGAGGGCGCTAGTGTAGACGGTAAAGTTCAAAGCTAAATGTCATAGACTGCGCTAGTATTGCCCTAGCATTACACTTTCTTTGTTATTTTTATTTCTTTACTCTGAACCCTCCCACAGTGGGAATTTACACGCTTTACAAAACAGTTTATTAAGACATTAAAATATTTGTTAGCTAATTTTGAAAGCATCCATTACACATTTTAATTTGAGCAGGTTTCTCAATCCATCCAATTATTTTTCATTTCGCATTGCTGCAAAAATGTTAAACACAGAAGTATTCATTAAAAATTGTACCTTTACTTGCCGACTACAACTAACTGAATGAATTTGTTGGGATACAAAAACTTTGTATTGTCGTACCATTTCATTTATATATGAATGTCATTTAGATTGTAAAATTCTTAGTATGATGAAGTTTTATTCTTGCATTCGGCATGTGGCAATACAGGCCCAACCTGCTACATACTGCTTGCTATTGTCGTGACACAGATCTAAATTTTCTGCATCTACGCTGTTTGCATTGGTGTCTAATTCAGTTCTTGAAGTACTGCTGACTTTGTATTGTTGTACCATTTCATTTATATATGAATGTCATTTAGATTGTAAAATTCTTAGTATGATGAAGTTTTATTCTTGCATTCGGCATGTGGCAATACAGGCCCAACCTGCTACATACTGCTTGCTATTGTCGTGACACAGATCTAAATTTTCTGCATCTACGCTGTTTGCATTGGTGTCTAATTCAGTTCTTGAAGTACTGCTGACTGTACCAGTTGCATAAGATGTACATATTTCAAGAAATCATTCCTCAAAAATAAATATTTAGCTAAGTCAATTTCACAGTTTCCATCTTCAGAGAGTGAGAGAAGTTGATTACAAATGGTTGCTCTAATAGAATATCTGAACCTCAAGTAGTCTGGAGTTACATTATTTCCTGCCTTTCCGCCTATAACTGGGAAGAGAAATTCTATGCAATCATGTGTAAGACATTGATTCAAGAGAAACTGAAAATCATACTTATTTCTTAATTCAATCCATAATTGTTTCAGAGCAGCAATATTAGGCAACCAACCATTTACACATGGGGGGTAACTTTACCACCTCTATTGACAACATTCATATTTTTTAAATACTCTACTATTTCTCCCAATAAATTCAGTGAGGCAAGGATTTTCGAATTACTCTTTTACCTTAGGTGATTTCAGTAGGCTGGAATTGAATGCATCAAATAAAGAGTCAAGTTTCTCTAGGAATTTTGCTCTTGGGTTGCCATTGATAACGTCACAAGCCGATATTCCTGAACTTACAGAATGTCTCAGAACTAGTGCAGCGAGACATACCTGCACTGATGAAAATGGAGTCACATATGTCTTACCTGTTCAAACTGGATGCAAGACTGGAATTTTTATCTTTGTCTTCATTGTAAAACATACTTCCATGAAATTTTTTCTCAGTCGACTTTCATGTTATAGTTTTTTAAATTATTTATGATTGACTTGAACAAGTGCATCATAAAATGCAGGAATGAGCTCACCATCTACCTTGACAAGCTACTTTCGCTCTGTAATGTTGTAAGTTATATATTTTTTTATAGTTTTTATAATAATTTTAAATCAGACTTTTGGTTAAATTCCCTTTTTCTTTTGCAAGTGAGTGCAATATTTTATTTTCTTTGGTGCCTCGATGAGATCATCCATTTAGGCATGTGCTAGATTAATTACGGGCTGGAGAGCACCCAAGCGGAATTGGCTAGTCATGACAGAGATAATGATTTCATTGGCACATGATGTGTATGAACAATATCAATAAAACCAAGTCTACAGTGAATTCAATTATTTTATTCAGTAGTGATAGTCTCCTAGCCACATATGTTTTATCAATTGTTTATTTCAGTGATGTTTATTAAAAGTTTAGTATTGCCTACATGTTTGTAAGTACACTTGGGTGAGATGAACACACAGAACCCACAACATCCCTGAGAACTCTGAGTCTCAATAGTGCGATGATTGGGAAGCACCTCTGGCACCCAAATTACCGGAAATTGTTTGTGTCATCGTTCGTCTTGTATCTCACCCGACGGTGTCACTATATTGTGCTTTTGTAAACACTGATTATACACATTTCTTTAACTATGGAAGAGTAGTACTACATGACCATTACATAAATGAGTTTTAAAAACAAAGGCCATATGTACCAAGATGCATAAACACATTGATGTTACGTGTGAATGTTCATATGTCTAATGAGACATTAAGAGTTCAGAAGCTGCTGTTATAAGTGATAGAGATAGTATGAATATTGTGTTCGGGCGGTACAAGATATAAAGATATAAAAAGCCTTGTCAAGTGGTCAATAAACATTGTCAAATGAGTTCGTAGAAGATGGTTGAATTTATTTTGTCACTGCCGTTACAGTAATGCATATTTATGCTACTACCTTGCATGCAGTTTTATAAGTACTTACGACTAAGACAGTGTGAAGGACTTTTAGTGCTCTGTTTATCTTGCAATCTGTTTTTAGGATTTCTGCAAAGTGGTTATTAATGTTATTAATGCTGCCCGAAGAGTATTAATTTTCCTAAATCATATTTACTTCTGACTTGGCAGTCTGAAATTTCTAAAACACACTCGATACATCCTACCCATGTACACAGGACCATGTTTCCTAAAAACATAGGCGTAATCAAGATCTACTCATTATCATTTCTGGATTCATTGTTGGCAGCTTCGAAGTAACAAAATAATTTTATTTATATATATATATAAACTAATGAACCATATTAACTTAATATGTATGGAAATTGGAAATAAGACTTTGAGCTGTTCGTAATATAATAATTTTTACAACCATATGCAGCATGTATTCCCCCAGATATTGTTCATGGCTCACTGACTCAAGCGGCAGCTTTGCACAGTATGTTTCCCAAGAATGAACATGCAGCCACAATGAAAATTGAGTCACATTATTGATAGCACATTATGAAAATTTAGTCCTTCCTTTATATGTTTACTACTATCAATTAAAAATTTACCTAGGTTATTTCTTTTTACTCTGCAATGTTTAAAAAAAAATGCAGCTTATGGTAAAGTATTTTTTTAAGAGAAAACTACTATTGCTTCAGAAAATTTATTAGTTTTACGAGGCAAGAAAAGACTGAAGATTTAACAACAAAAATTTCCAATACAGTAAACTCCCAATTAACTGTGTTAACGGCCGGAGAAAACATGAATAAGCGAATTTGTATTTAAAAAAACCTGGATAGTCAAATTTACACATTAATTTTTTACTATTAATGGAACAGTGATATTGACTCCCAAAATCTTGATAAAACAAAGTACCTATCATACATTTCAAAGTAAACACGAATTATGCACTGTATGTGCAGGATTTAAAGTACACAATACTTAAACTGATATTTATGTTGCACTGAGTATATGTAATTCATGGCACATCGAGTATACATAGTCTGCGCTGGTGCCGGCACCAGGCGCAGGTGCGTTGGGCAGGCACTATAGATAAGAGGTGCATAGTTGTGTGTGTCACTTTCTCAATGTGTATCACTCAGACCGGTCCTTTAGATGGCAGAATTAGTTGAAAGTTTAAAATGCAATGCAATAAAGACTATAATGGGACTTTAAATGAGGCAACCTTGCATTTGCAATACAGTACGATCTCTATTACTTATTATTAGCTTATTTAATTTTCACAGACTTATACACACTCCAGTTTAAAAATTTAAGAAATGTTAGTTTTTTGATAACATTTACACACTTGATATGAAAAAATGTGTAAGAAAATTTAAACCATGCCTTTCACTTTAAAAAGTCTTTAATACTTTTTTTCCTTGTCACTGGGACTGATACTTTTGTTGATAACACACCACCATACTCAAATTTCTTTTCTAACTTTTCCACAATAGTTTAAAATGTCCTTTTATGCTTTGTTGACATTGAGAAAAAAAACACTACAAAGCGAAGAACAATGACCCAGGCCACGGTCGATAAACTGGCAAGACGCATTTGGAATGTGAGGCCGTGTCCGAAATTACAAACTCTTTATTTTGTAAGTTTCACTTTGGACATTGTCGACAGTCACTTTTTTAACACTCTCGACAACACTTTCTTACTTTTTATAACATGTCTAATGTATTTTATGAACAATCATTTGTTTAAAAAAACATTTTACTTACACATTCACGCAAGCATTTTGAAGGTAGTAAACAACTTGGTGCTTTGTCATTTTGTATTTTTGCTATCATCCATAAGATACAAAATACGAAATACCAAATTACAGAATATGCTAACTTTTTATATACAAGATTGTATCACGTGATCATTTTGTCAACAAAATCTGCCATTTCGGACATGATCTCCAGGGAGGCTGTCAGTTACGTGCTTCACAATGGGTGGAAAGGATGACTCACGCAGGTCTCTGTGACAGGTTGACAGTTTAAAGAAATAAACATCAGCTCATGCAGCTGTTACACCATTGCCTTGCCGCAGAAGTTCCAGTAGACTTTGAGAAAAGTCAAAAAGCTGCATGGATAAACCGAAAACCGGTTAAGCGAAGCACGAATAAATGGGAGTGTACTGTATTTCTGACAATTACGTTTTGCGTTACGACGAGTTTAGTTTCAAAGTATTTTTTTCTGCGTGATCACGGCCATGCGGATAAGACCCAGCCATTACGGCGCGCCGCATGAGTGCAGCACCATCATCTTCTTGCATAAACCAGCCAGCTGTCTTGTATTTTTCCTTCTAGTATATTTGTTACCTTTCAGCCAGCCCTCCATGCCCAGTTCATTACTTTTTATCATCATCCTCAAACTCTTCACTAGTAATAGTGTGGTATTCACCTTCCACCTAGTCTTTTATTTATATGAAGGTTATGTGTTATGAAGTTTGAGAATAAAATGAATGATGAAAGTGAGAAAAATTAAATAAAACCCTTACTCCAGCATTTTTCCTTTTTAGAAAAAAGTATGGTTACACTTTACTACCTGTATATTTATTGTCAAATTAATTCCTGGAAGTTTGTACAATTTTTCCCAGCTGTTAGAAAGAGATAACTGCACTATTGTGATGGTGTTAACATTAAGAAAACCAAGCTATGGTTCCAGGCAGTATTAGTCTTGAAACTAGAAAATATATGTGAGCCAAAGTATAACCTTTCTTTCACATATTACAGTAATCTCCGTAAGGTCCGGTTGTTGTTCTTATCTGACCTAACCTTTTGTGGTTCAAAGAAATTTTGACTGTGTCAGCACTCACACTTAGATTCTTGTCTCTTGTATGGACCACTTTTTTGATCTCTGCTATTTAGTTTTGTCATGAAATGTGTTTTCATATATCTCATACTGTTCTTTCTTACTCTACATAGCTGTAAGTTGTTTTGTAAACTTGTTCTTAATTTATTTATTATACTAATAATTTCTTTCACTTTTAGATCCATGCACTTTGATTTAACAGATATTTTTCAGCTTCACATAATCTAGGTAGACAATATAAAGTTGCATTAACACAGCAGTAGCCTAATGTGCCTGATTCTAGTATTGTTACATTGCTTCTATGACAGTTATCTCGTTTCACTTAAAACTAGTCACTGTAAGGTTAATGTTGATGTTAACAACTATAATTTCTTTGCGATCATTTCTTGATGTATTTCTGCATATGTATGTGGTCTATTGTACATGCTAAAACATGATTTTAAACACTGGATTAGCATTATAGCTGTACAGAGACAAATTAAAATTTTCAAAATGTTGTGCTTTTAAATCTCAGAGTAGATAGTAGTTCTGCAAATGGTCAGGAATTGACTGTACCAGAAATTTGCTGCTTTGTAGTATTGTCACATTATTGGTTTCAGTTTAGTTAACATAATGGCAGATGCTTTTGAGATCCGGGAGTGGAACACGTATGGACTACCAAGAGACAAAGTTTCTACAGAGAATGGAATATTTGTGATGCGGGCTGGCAAGTGGCCTCTCATGATAGACCCACAAGAACAGGTTCAGTTAAACATATAAATTTATTTCTAGTATAAAACATTAATTTGAATATAACGTTGCCTGTATGATGTATGGTAATTCTTTTCTTTTTCACAGATCCCTATTTGTGTAGTTAACATCCTCTGGTGAAAAGGTAAGGAAGTATTAAAAAAAAAATTGTGTTATTTCAATTTCAGCTCTGGTCGCTATGGTATTTTACAGTTCAAAACACTAAGCTTGTTTTTCCAACACTGCTTGTGGGAAGCCATCTTGTTACATACTGCCCTGGTTAAAACACAACTACCACACAGCCACCCTCTATTTCGGTGTTTTTGCATTCAGCTATGTCATGCACTACAGATAAAGTTTATTTAGTTTTTTTTTTTTTTTTTTTTTTTCCCAGCAGCTTCTGCTTGAACATCTCGGAATCTTCATGCCGACCCTACCCCTTAAAAGCTCCATCACTGATGGAAACCCTCTAACGTGGGTTGGCAGCCTGCGAGAGGCGAGGGATGCCTGGTTTGAAAGAAACCAGGATGCATGGCTAGTTATCACAGAAAAGTTGAAAGTTCCGGTAGGGTGCCAGCTCATCTATATCATGGGTGAGCACATGGATTCTGGCTCTCAGGGTGGTAGTTGGTCGATAGTCATGTGGTGTATCCCTCTCGCTACTCACATTTGCGAATAAAATACATAAAAATGTCACTGATGCTTTACATTACATAAATGAGTTTGTGGACTTAACACTCCGGAGTCGGCCAGGACCCAAGGAAAATTAACATTAAAATGAATTAAGATGAGAGACACTTCAATTACTTATATTAATTGAAGATAAACTTAGAGGTAATCAACTACACAAAACCCCTCAAATGAAGCGGGCATGAGGTACAAGGCCTGACATCGGCCGACACCGCGAAAAGCACTCGTTAGCATGTGAACAGTTTAAGGCAATAAATTCTTCCAGGGCCGCGAGTCTATGGAGATGAGAGTGTAGCGCGGGGGAAAAAAGATATAAATTAAGTGTTCCGGTATAAAATCACTTACTATTGTACTTAATAATCAGACAAAGGTTATGATGTTCCCCTGCGACACGGAACATGTGCACTCTTATAGACCCACCAAACTAGACTGAGGAGGTTGGCATTGAGATCCTGTTACCAAGCAGAGATCTACTGCCAGCTCCGTGAGGGAAAATGCCATTACACATATCTTACAAACATGTACATATAAAACTAAATACAACATAGCAAAACACTTGGAGGAATAAAGGCATTAATTCAGACACGTGTTTATTTCTTTTAATTGTTCAGTGTCTTCGTTGCTATGCGTGTCTGGAAAAATTTGATAGCTTGGAAAAGCTTGAACGGACTTGCAAAAGAAATGTAAAATCATATGAAAATTACACAAGAAATTTTACATACAAGAGACCCTTCAGAAACACTTCAGTAAATTAAAACATTAATTTAGTGAAAGCTCTAGGAATTTAAGTTTGGGAGCTTGGCATGGCGGCTGCCGGAACTACCAAGATCAATTTACTGTTTATGTTAAAGAAAACTCAAAACATAAATACACCCTTTAGAAATAACATAAACATAGCATCAACTCTCAAAAATTATGCATTGAATTTAGAGCGTCTCCAAATGTATGTCTCACTACGTTGACCACGTGGCCGGGCACTCTTTTATTAATTACAGAGCACTGAGGGGAAGGAAACAGGAGATAACAATACCCTGTATTTACTTTAATCTCTTCTTTCAGGGGATTACAACACTTGTGCGATTAAATCACAGACACACTAGATCTCTTGGCAAGTGGGGTCATTTGGATCACTAAACGGGTTGCTGGACCCTTTCCTGTATGAACAGCACAGTGAACTATGCACGACACACACGGCCGAGTGTGGCTGATGCACAGCGAGTAGCATTGGTCTGCTACCTGAGCAGGATAGTGAGAACCACGTCACCTCAAAACCCTGCTGCTGGAAACCTGTGGAAAGCTGGAGACTCACGGTTGAGCTCACCTTCAGCTGGTGACATAGATGCATTCTTTGTCAGATGTGGTTCTCTTAAGTCCATTTCTTGTCATCTTCTTTTCCTCAGCTGGAGTTGGTTTTCCACTATTTCATCTGGTGTCCCTGCCATTGATCCACAATATTCTCTCTTTGATCTTAATTGTCTTCCATACCTTGATTTCCTCCTTTTTGTTGGCAGTATGTATCTGCATGTCAGACAGTTACTGCAATCAATTTGGCTGCTTTGGAAGAAGCACCTTTTTAAATTGTTAAATGAACCAGTTTTTCAACATTTTGGATTTTCTCCACATAGGTGACAGAAATCATTACCTTCACAATGTCGCCACAAGTCCACGTCTTGTCCCTTGGATTTTTTGTAAGGACCAATTTCCCCCCGTTTTAAATTATTTACATGAATTTTGTCGCTGGCCCATTCTGCATTTCATATAATTCTGTACGTGTATCATTTCAGCTGGGGATTTTGCTGTAACTATATGTGGGATATTCCAGTCAGCAAACTAAAAGCAATCCAAACAATGCTGCAACACACTATTAGAACTGTTGTCTTCTAACATCTGTTTCCTAAATATCTTCTTCAGTATTCCCACTTGATGTTCAGTGGCCCCATTGGAGTGTGGATGATATGGAGGTGTCCACAGATTTTGAATGCCATTACTGTAGATGTTAAAAGTTGGTCAAATTCTTGAGATTGATTCTGAGGTATGATGTTTGTAACTATCATCTCTGGCAATTCATAGAATGAAAACAGTTTTTTCAGCTTCAATATTGTTTGTGATCCTGTTATAGACGGTATCACTAACACTTCCAACCATATAGAATGTGCATCCACGACCAATAAGAACTGAGTGTTCCAGACTCCGCAAAATCTTAATGCGTAATTTGCCACCGATGATATGGCCGCTTCCAAGAGTGCAGTGGGCCTGGCACTTGTGATTTCTAAACATGCTGATCAACAGTACACTGTACTACGATCTCTTCTACCTGATCATCTATTTTCGGCCATCACACAAAACTTTGTGCCAGTATTTTCATACGTAATATACCTGGATGTTCTTCATGAAGTAATTGCAGCATTTCCTTCTGCAGAAACACTGGAATTACTACACAAGGTCCCCAAATGATGCACCCTTATTTCATGGACAACTCAAATTGTCTAGCATTGTATAGTATTAGCTCTGGGGCTACCTCGGCCTGCCAGCCATGTCATATGTACTCCCTCATTTGGAAAATTATAAAGTCTCTGTGCATTTCTTTGGCTGTATCACTGGCCTGGATCACACTGTTATTAGCAGAAGCAAATAAAAATATTGACTCTCTCTGGTGTCCACTCTGGTGTCTGTGACACAGTTACTATTTCTACACTGGGCCGTGGTAACCTGGCTAACCCATCAGTGTATGCAGTCTTTGGTCATTTTTTGTATTGAATCTCATACCAATATGCTGTTGAAAGAACAGCCCATCATTGTTTTCTTGCTGCAGCCATCAGTGGTATATCCTTCCTACACCTAAACAATGTGGTGAAAGACTGATGATCAGTCTACTAACATTAAAGTTCTGTCATTAGACACCATAGAAATTTATTCACTGCAGATACTATCCCCACTGCTTCTCAGTCCACATGACTGTAGGATGCTTCAGCAGGGATAAATATTCTTGATGCAAATATTATTGCACATAGTTCACCACTAGGCATCATGTGGGTGATAACTGCCCTCACTTTGTATGCACTTGCATCTGTCATTACCACAATTGGCAGCAGGGGGTCATACGGCAGGAGTAGTTGCTTGATTTTCTCAAATGGTCTGTGGTATTTCTCTGTCCAATTCCATTTTATATTCTTATATAGCAATTCATCTAATGGCAACAACACTGCTGAAAGGTTTGGCAAAAATTGACCATAAAATTGCAGCATTCCCAAATACAATCACTGCTTGGTAACATTCCTAGGGGCATGTACTTCCACAATAGCTCTGATATTTTCCTGTGTCAGCAGGATACCCTTACCATCAACTTTATGGCTTAAGTAAACCACACTTTCATATATGAATTAACACTTCTCTGCTATGACTAGTACGTTGAATTCTGCCAGACACTTTATTACTGCTTCCAACTTCTCATACACTTATATCTACAATCAGTATATCATCTAAATATGCTATCATATACTCATGACAGCCCAGCCAAAATTTGGCCCTTTGTTACCTGATGCGTGACCGTCTAAGGGACTGACGTCACAATCCGACAAAGGTTCACTTAGTGCCATGGCGTTGGGCCTTAACTATTCATTGTTAACTGGTAGGGAGCATAGGCCACCTACAGGTCACAAAGTCTGGTATGATGGTAACTGCCTTATATCTGTTTACAAGAGGAATTGGTGTTGATTTACGTTGTTTGGGTCTCACCTGGGGTTGATCCTGGATGGTAAGCTGGCCGGTTGCTGTGTCCTAGCTGAAACCGACGATTTGGACAGTCGGCCGGTTAAGACATCTCAGGCTCCCTGCACTGAGTTGTTTTGGAGTTCATGGAGGTGTTGATGGCCTGAAGAAAGGGCAGACAATGTCCAATGGCACATGCAGGCCCAGGCGAAGACACACCATCAGGGGATGTGGTTCTCCTGCGATCTTCTGAGGCTGCTAGGAAAGGGTACTTTGAGACACTGGGAGTTGAGGCCTCGACACTCGGTGGGCGGCTATAACTCGGTCCCATGGGGAGGGATTGCTGAGGGCAGAATGTAAAGGGTTGCAGAACAACTTGATAGGTTTGGAGGCAGTAGCCGTAGTGTACAAACTCCACCTTGCACCACTTACATGGGTGAATGGCATGGGTTAGGTGCTACGAGTCTGCCCCACACAAAGTAGATGCAGATGACAAGTCTCTTAGCTAAGAGTGTAACCAGAAGAGGTTAGGCCACCCAGTTTCAGTCCTGACACACCAATCGGCAGAGTTCAAAGTGGTGGATGGAGTGGGTTAGCTGATCTGGATGTCTAGCCACCTCATTGTGTGTATTCGTAGTGGTGATGACTCTACCTTACAGTGTTCCAAGTACTGAAGTACTCGGTTTAAAGTACGGTTGGCATTTGAATGGGTTGGGTTTATGGCGTATGTGCACCCAGTCAGTGGTAGCCCATGATCCTACTCTAGTATCTGCAAATCAAGACAAATCTCTGTCTCCTGCTTCTCCTTGTTGGGTTGACAACTACAGGGTAGAGATTATGGGCAATCACTCTAGAATGATGTACTCTGAGATTAGGGGAAGAAAACGTGTTTACTCCTTGAGAAATATGCATGATGAGCTGTACTAACTCGTAGGTATCAAATTGCTACTATAACCGGGGGAAGTAAACTATGTTAACCAGATAAAGGGGACTAGAACAAAACTAACAGAAGCAGACAAGCAAGCTAAGTAGCTACTAAAATAACTTGGCCCTTAACTGTCTACACTGGTGTGCTGAAGGGACTCGGGGATCGCTACCAGAGTGATAAATGAGTAAGGGGGAGAAGACTTCTTTGGGGGCTTGCTGGTCATTGGTTTTGAAGGCTTCTGGAAGATAATAGTGGTCCTTCGTGACGAAGGTGGTAGGCAGAGAGTTCCAGCACTATAAGTCATAGAATGTACTGCTGAGAATAAACTGCAGTTTTGGGAGTGTGTGCTGATGTATATAGTCGTCCATCATTGCTCCTTTAGCTACCCTCAGCTGTCAGGTTATTCATATATGAGCTCCCATCGCAGTGCTGGTTGCATTCTCTCTGGGAAGGCTAAAAGAGGGATAGTTTATCCTGTGTGTGGGTTGCATCTGCCGCTCACTTAGGGGCAGCTTTTGCCTTCTCTTCATATTCTGCCGCAAGAGGTGGGCAATTTATACTATATGACATCTGGCATTGTTGAGGTAGGCTGGGTGACTGTCATTTCCTTGGATATACCTGGGTATAAAGTGTGTTCATTGGTTCTGGATGCAAGCAGTCTTAGATTCGAACTCCGCTCGGGTGATGTGGTGTTGCACTTAGAGGAGGTGGAGTCGTAATAAAGAACATAAGTATGCATCACGCGTCAATAACCCCCTCCCCCCTCCATTGTGATGTAGACCCATCTGGTAAAATAGTGGCATGGGACGTGGGAGTGATGTGGTACTGTCACTCAAAGTTTCTAATGTTGCCTTCTGTAATGTTTCTCTTCTGTGCTCACTCTCTGCTTTGCATGGATGCAGATCATTTTCCTGCTAGTTTTCTCACTCTCTGGTGTGTGGGTGACGTCGGGCTGGTGGCTTGCTAGTGGCTTCTGCCTTCATGGGAAGTGCAACCGTCACACATAATGTGTTGGTATTGAGTGAATGACTAGTGCCCTTCTTGTTTATGGTAATGTATTGCTCACAGAATTACCTGAGGGCTGTGACTGCATTTACATAGAACTAGAGAGTTTTACCCCGAAAAAAAAAAAAACTATTACCTGCATACATGCTTCTTTAAACACTGACAAATCGCAGGAGTGTATACAATTCCCAACTCATGAGGGGTGTTAAAACTTTTTTTTGCCTGCCATGGTGCTGAAGGCATAATTTTTAATGGGTTCTGCTCTGTGGCCTCTCCTTTTATGTCACAAGGCATGTTGTTTACGTGTGACATTTTGCTACCTTGGGCCGGCACTAAGCCTTCTGTCACGTAGCCCGGCTATTCTACCTACATATACACAGTATGAGATATACACAGTATGAGTTACCCTTAATGAACTTAATACTAAATATTGGCATACGGATCACCTAGAAAATAAAAAACTCATGGCCCTCAAATATAAATAATTTTCATTATACACTATCTTCCTTCTCATGGACAGTGTATGTCTTACTAGTTGGCTGTCTTTCCAGCGTACTAAGTTTATCTGATGTACTTGCATGTTCACTACAGCCATTTACACACACGGTGTAGGTAGTCCATCTTTGTTACAAATCACTTGTTGGGGAAGCCTTGCCAAGGGCACAAGTCTGTGTGCTGTGGGTAAGGCCACATTAACCTTTTTGTGGGTCACCACAGCAATTCTTTGTAACATTCCACCTGGCCTTGGAGAACGGTTCAGCAGGTGTGAGCAGACATATCTCTGGTTCGGCCAAACATGTGTTGAATGCTCTGCACATTGAATGAGTCCTCTGCCGTGGCCAACTTGGGGTCACCAGGCACCGAGGCATGGCTGGACATCTCATAATTCACCTAGATGGAAGCAGTCTTGGTTGCCATCCGAGGCAGGTGCTCCTCTATTTCCCTTGCTCCATCGGTTTGGCTGGGTTCATCCTTCACTAGATCTAGGCGGGGGTGGGGGGGAGGTTGGGATTTTGAAGTCGTCCGACATTGAGAAACTGTGGGTGTTACCACGTGCACCGAGGTTAACATGGTCGGTGTCATCACGTGAGGCAAGGGCTCTTTGTGTTCCCCTACCTTGTCAGTGTGGCTGTATTCATCATTCGCTGGATCTGAGTTGGGAATTGCTGTCTCGAGGAAGACCAGCATCGAGACACTGCTGGGTACCATTTCCTCCTGGGTGGACGTGGTCGGTATCACCATCTAAGGCAGGGGCTCCTTGGTTCCTCCTGACTTATCAGCACAGCTGAGTTCGCCTTCATCCTGGATGCTGCTGGGCTCGGCATAGTTCCCTGTCAAAAGGACTCCGCCACGACAGTTGAGGCCTGGTTAGGGTTTTTTGGCTGCAACTGACTTCTATCTTCCTGGCATAGTTGGCCAGGGTTGATGATAACATTCTAAGGGAACATCCCTCGACGTGTTCGACATATACCCTTTACCAAAGTAATTGGTGTGTTTCTTGGTTTGATGTCCAGATGTGGGTTGGGGTTCCTGCTTGCCATTTTATTCTGCGTCTCACGGTGTGAGGTTTCCTAGATTACCCTTTCTGGGGGATCATCTTCAGTCTCCTAATATTTGGTTTCTGTAGAACCTGGGGAGTCCGGATTTGTGTCCACAGCTCCGGCGAGTCGTGGGCGCATTTGCCCTCTGGTTACCTTCTTTATTTGGCACCAGGTATCTTCTCTCCAGCAGACATTCTCCCTTCTCTCTATGATGGTGTAGGATCCTTCACTTTAGATAAAATTCCCCATTCCAGCGGAGGGGATAGCATGGTATACATCAACTTCTACCTCGATACGAGGTACTTCTGGAGGTTTAGGTACATGGGCTAGTGTATGGAGGTAGACAGGATTGGTTCTACCAGCAGTGTCAGCCCACTTCGCACCTCAGTTCTGGTGTTTCCCATCTGGTTGGGTTGATCCCTATTCTCTGTAGATTGTTGGCCTAGCTCATTAGCATCTGTTGTTCTCCTCTCGTTCGCCACCCACTTGTCTGCTGGCTCGAATGGGCAGTCCCGGTTAAAGTTTCATCCGAGACAGAAACAGCACTTTGAGTGAGAAGGGGTTTGGTGGAAGGGAGTTGGGGGTATTCCCCTTTTGTTCAGGTGGCTAGACCGCTTCCTCGGATTCCCTGTTATGCGCCCAGCCTAAAAATTCCTTGTGCGTTCAAATTCCTTTCTGTCCCACTTGCTCGCTCTACCAACTGATTGTGGTCAGGGAATTTGTAATAGGTTCCGTAGGTATGGAAATAACAAGTGCTTACTTAATTTTCCGGATGCAACTTTCTTCATTGCCCTTGAAAAAGATCCTACGGTATATTTGTACCTTTTGTCTGATAAAAATTTCTGCCTCATTGTTGGTGGCTTGAACATGGCTGTATAATTCCGTGGTAAGGTGCTAACACTTTCTTCCACTGAAAATGGGTTGCTAGAAGAGAAATGACTTGATTCCACTCAGTGATGAAATCGCTATATTTTTTCTATCATTTGACAGCTTTATCCCGCAACTGTTTCTAGGTTTTCGCTATCCTCTTTTTGGGAGGAACCCTGTTCTATTGAAATTTTTTTTTCGCATTCTTTGGTAAAGGTTGGTGGCTCCTCTGGGAGTCTTCCTGCAAATTGTGATAGTTACAGACTGTCTGTACTCCGGGTGGACATAGTGCTGTGGTGGGTACCTGGATTCCCTGGTTATTACTCCTCTGCTCAGCGACACACTTTGCATCCATAAACTGACCCAGGCCAGGTTATGTGCTCACCAGGCCACCAGTAGCAAGGTGGTGAAAGACTGCACACATATTATACATATGATGGTATTTGTCCCTTGTCCTGTGCATGTGATCCCGCTGCAGTATGCCATCTGGTGGATTCCTCAAGCTTCACATCAGAACTCAAGTCTGTCTGTGTATCTGGGTTTGTCGTACCACCCCAAGCAGATGTAGTGGAAACGACTTTCACAATGGGCACGTATAATCCAGTGTACACCGGCTCTTGTTACAGGTAGCTAGACTACATTGCTCCTGTCGTGGTTCAGTGGCCTCATCCATTGTGGTAGTGGCTTTGCCTGGTTGGGTTACACTAAGATTAAATTCTGACATTTTCTCAGTCTTTAGTATTGGGCACCGCAATGTGTTTTCAGACTCCCCAAAGTGTGGTAAAGTTACTAGGTTAGACTCCTGGCTTGATCTTCTCTTAGTCTCAGGGTCGCGCTAGATTGAGCACAACAGAAACACTTGACGCATGACCGTCTAAGGGACTGATGGCACAAGCAGACAATGGTTCACTTAGTGAGTGAGTGAAGAGATTTGGGCAGTTCTGATCAGTGAGGTATTGAGTGCTGAGGTTCACTTAGGGCTAGACAGAAACACTGGCTCACAAACTCGTTCAGGAGGAGTTTGCAGTCAGTTCTCAACTAACCCTTGGTATAAGGTTGGGTGGATTGACCGCCTACAGGGTACAAAGTCTGGTGTGACGTTAACTGGCTTACATCCAGTTACAAGAGGCACGGTTGTCAATTTGCCTTGTTTGGGTCTCACGTAGGGTAGATCCTAGATGGTAAGCTGGCCGGTTGCAGTATCCCAGCTGCGGGAGGCGATCTGGATGGTTGGCCATTTAGTGCAACTCAGGCTCCCTGGGCTGAGTTGTTCTAGAGTTTGTAGAATTGTTGATGGCATGAAGAAAGGCAGCGCAATGCCCAATGGCATGTGCAGGCCCAGACTAACACACACCACCAGGGAATATGGTTCTCCTGCGAATTTCTGAGGCAGCTGGAAAAGGACTCTTGGGGGGGGGGGGGGGGGGGACTGGTAGGTGAGGCTTCAACAGTCTGCAGGTGACTTCAGCTCAGTCCCATTATTCCTTGAGGAATTTACACAGTGACCCTTACTAACTCCTAACTATCAAATTGGTACGGTTACCGGTGGAAGTAAATTACATTAATGAGGTGAAGGGGACCTGGGGCAAAACTGAGAAAAGCAGACAAGCTAAGTAGCTATTAAAATCATTTTGACCATAACTGTCTACACTGTTGTACTGAAGGGATTCTGGGATCGCTACCAGAGTCGTAAATGAATGTAAGAGGGAGAAGACTTCTTTGTGGGGTTCGCTGGTCACTGGTTTCGAAGGAAGAGGAAGCAGCAGAGTCATAAAAAAAGAATGCCAGTATGCATTACACGTGAATCCCCCTTCCCCCTCTTAAAACATTGCGGACATTTAGCTAAACAATACTTTGCAAAACAAAAGGTGTTGTTTCTGTTACTTGTGTGTCACGGCAAGGTGGTAGCGCCTCTTCCCACTCAGCATCATCTGTTACCGTTATGTGTTGGCACGGGTTCCTAGACAGCACATCTGCGAGTTCGTTGGTTTCCCCCACCACGTGTTCTACCTGGAAGTCGAATTCCTGTTATAGCATGTTTGCTCTTCCCGTTATGCATTCCCTCGAGCCAAACTAAACATTGATTTCATGGTTTTCTGCGTGATCTCCCTCCCTAACAAATATGACCAGTACCTCCTTAGGGCATGCACGATCGGCAAACATTCTATTCATTGACATGGTATTTCCTCTCAGTATTACTAAATTTCATGCTGTGTTAGTTAATTATATGTTTTCCCCCTTGTTCTCCCAGTTGGTACAGTACCACCTACAGTTGGTACCAATGCCTTCTTGGCTTCCGTCTGTTTGAACTACAATTGGCAGTTCCGGGCTAAACCTGGCTAATGATTGACAGTTTAGGAAATCAAGTTTTATTTCTCTGAACGCTTGGTCAGCTTGAGGTGTGAATACAAATTTACGTTTTTCTGATATCAACTCAGTCAATGATGCAGTAATTACAGAAAAATTTTGAACAAACTCTCTCAACCAATTTATTAAACCAAAAAACTTTCTGACTTGTTTACGTGATCTGGGTGTGGGTTTGTCCTGTATCTGCTGTACGTGTTGCTGCTCTGGTTCGTGTCTGTCCCCTGTTACATAGTGCCCTAAAAATTCCATCTAAGTCTTCTGTCACTTAGCCTGGCTTTTCCATCTACATACAGGTTGGGGCTGAAGTCGACCGACAAACTTAGTGAAGTTATTCCTTATATAAAATCAAGTAGGAAATATACAGGACACTTTGTACCTAAATTAAATATTAAGGGTGTAATATGTTCCCCAAAATGGAGATTTCGGAACGTATTTTTGCTAAATATCGGAAACCAGGTGAGATGAAAGTACAATTCGCGGAAAATTGATTTATGTTATCGGGATCTTCAACCTCAGAGCAAAGTCACAATAATAACATTCCCCATTACGAAAATAACAGGGGTGGCCACTTATTGCCGGCAACTTCGTTACCGTCAGGAAGTATGAACGTTTGGTGCTGGTTTATGGAGCAGTATGGCCTACGAAACAAAAAAAGTCCCCTTGTTGCAACTGCCTAGGACCCACCATTTTCGTTTAAAATGCACACAAAGATTTTGTCTGATAAAAATGTTCGCCTCACAATTGGCGGTTCGGATACTGCTGTGAAATTCCGTGGTAAGGTGTGCTAACATTTCCTCCCTGAAAAACTGAGTTGTGAGACAATCACTGAGCTGCTGGATCTACTCTGTGATTAACTGGCTGTATTTGTTCCACCATTCTAAAGCTGTACCCTTTAACTGTTTCTGAGGGTTTGTTATCCACTGTTAGGGTGAAACATCATTCTCTTGAAATACCATCTCACGTTCTTTGGTTAAGGTTGCTGGTTCCTCTTGGGGTCTTCCTGCAAATTCCGGTAGTTGCAGACCATCTGTATCCCGTGTTGGTATGGAGATTACATTTGTGATATTTACAAATTATTACTTTCCCATTTCTATTTCTCAGTCTTCAGAATAAATAGTTTCTGCTGCAATGAAATTATTTGTAGTGCTCGTTATTATAGAAAGTCAGGTCATTTCTCTGAAAGTTCTTGTCTCACCAGAGAATTGAGCCTGTGCTGTGCAATGTGTGAAGAGTGAAGAGATTTGGGCGGCTCTTGGCATTGAGATCTTGAGAGCTGATGAGGGTGAAGCAAGGTGAGTATGGAGCAGTGTAAGAATGCAAATGCGGGGTAAACAGGAGATCCTCGAGAAAACCAGTCGACCAGCAGCATCGTCCTGCACGATTCCCACGAACGAAGTTCCGGGGGCGACCCTGCTGAAAATCAAACCTAGTTTTCACCTTGGAGGGAGGCAAGTAGTCTAACCACTACACCACTGTGGCCCCCTGTGCTATCCAGTTACCTTTTGAATGCCGAGTTCTCTTAGACTTCGGTTGATACTTTAATTACTTTTCTCTCTTTTGGAATTGTCTACTTTGTAATGTTTGGCAAACTGCAGAAACATTTCACTAGTTGAAAATTATCCCGTCTACAAATGTAAGGTCATCCTTAACATAATGTTGTTCAAACCCAAGTAAGCAAGGGAAATTAGTAGAAGCTAGCACTGAAGAGAGGTTGAGGCTAGATCCAGCCAGAAACTTCAGAGGTTGAAGGTAGTTGGTAGTTGACAAAATCACTAAGCTGGTTCCAGAAACTCAGTTACTGCAGCTGTCATTATTCTAAGTGACTGTTAGTAGCACTTGTGTCATCCTGTTGTTCATTAGCCAGGTCCTAGATGCGTGTTAAATTCTAAATGCTGACGCTTGCTCAAATGAGTGAAAATTATTTATTGGCGCTAGTCATGCCAAACAATGACTCTAGACGTCTAATGTTGAAGGTTACGCAGACTCTGGTGACATAACGTTTGAAATAGGCTGTAGGCATCTTAGTCACCTTTACAGTTTTTATTAAAGATGTCAGAATCACAATGTACATGGAGCGCCTTAATGCTTTACTGGTGCACTGCCAATGTACAAGACAGGTCCAGTTGCCTGTCGGAGAGGCACAAAGTCGAGAACTGCAGTCAGGACCCTGCGGACAGGCTGACCCTTGTTCACAGTTTTACCTGATTGCAAGATGGTCTGCTAAAGTTGTTGACTCAGCTGGAGACTTTCCCTGGCATGGCGAGGGCTGGTGGCTGCCTCGGATGCTCTCAGAATGTGAAATGTTCTTACTTTGCTGGTGACTAGAGAATGTAGTTGACTATAGGTTAGGTGACTGCCAAACCATGGGTTCATGATCCCTAATGGTGGTTCTTCACCTTTTAGGAACACCTCAACCACAGGGTGAGGTGTACCGTTGATCTTAATTAAGGACAGAAAAAGGGTGTTGGTAATTCTGAGAGGTTAGGTCTCTGCCCCTCTTAGGTAACATACTGCTGAAGGCAGTAAAGGGAATGGGTTTGAAAGTTGGATTACCTTCACAGGTGTAAGCTGCCTTTCTCAACTTTCTCTGCACGCCTCGCTTCCAAGAGTTTGGCTTAGGTGTTGGGGACAAATACAGCCTCACAAAAGGCAAGCCGGTGACTCACTTCCCTAACGTGTACTTTTAAGTAAGCTCAGCCGCACAGGCATTAACTATACCTCTTGCTCCCTTCTTCTGGCACTGTAGAGAGTGATGGACAGAGCATTTGGTAGGTTCAGGCTGCTTGACAGGATACTTAGGTGTCGTATCCACAGGGGGTCAATGGGGCCACGGTGGCCGAGCGGTTAGTCTGCTCGCCTACCACCAAGGTGAACTGGGTTCAATCCCTGGCCGGGTCACCGGACTTTCGCATGTGGGAATCATGCTGGACGATGCCGTTGGTCGGCAGGTTTTCTTGGGGATCTCCCATTTCCCCCGCCCCTTCATTCCAGCATTGCTCCATACTCACCTCAATAATCCTCATCGGCTCTCAATACCTCGTTGTTAAGAGCCTCCCAGATCTCTTCACTCACTCACTCTCAGAGGGTCAATCAATCAAAACCAATCCCACCTCCCTTCCGGTCTCTTAAAGAGTGGTGGTGGAGTATAGAATAACCTGATTGCTCAATTCACCTGGTGGAAGAGTTTCGAGTGATTGGGGCTCTACTGAATTCTATCAAGTGGCAGAGCTGGAGTGGCCATCTAAGATATGTGTATTCTGGCTTTAAATAGCACTTAGTCTGACTGGTTCACTCTGGCAGACTGTGATTACATAGGAAATGACACAGTGCAGTGACTCTCAATAAATTAGCACAACGAAAATAGTTAGAAATCACATGTTATATTGATTGAGTATATAACACGGTGGTAATATGGAGGTAGTACAGGACATACTACCTCCTACACTAATTGAATTTGACACAGAAGATCCAATCTACATAAAAACCAGGTGAAGGTGACCTGTGTTTAATCTGATGGGAAATAAAGACTATAATTCTTGCCAGGTAACTAATCAGTCACTCAATCCTAACTATCTGCCTGGTGTTCTGAAGGAACCAAAAGGTGGTTAAACTACGAGAAGGGCAGTGTTAACGTTTGCCATCACCATCTGGTGAGGCAGGGTCCTGAAGGGAACTATCGCAACCTTTACCAACTGGGGTCAATACCAGAGGGTGGTAAGGAAGAAGCAGGCATCTTCTGTAGCTGCTGAAGGTCTAGTCTTCTAGAAGCAGAGGGGTCTACAACATGTGCAGAAGTGGCTTCTGGAGAGGTTTTCTGCAACTAGTAGCTGATTTCGGCCCTTGGAGAGTGATGGAATCTGCGGGCATTCCAGAAAACTGCGAATCGCTGGTGGCTTTCTCTGGCCCAATTGTGAGCAGTGGTGAGGAAAGAGATAAGCTCCTCCCCCTAGGCTTGGTGCACGTCATCTGCTGGGCAGCATTATTGCTCATACGGCGGGTTTCAACCCTTATCTTGGCCGCAACGTGCAAGTCGAATGTGTTCTGCTCTCCCTTGGAACGTCGTAGAACTACATGGCCTTGTTTGGAGGGAGTGGTGTCTCAGTTCGTGATGATGTGACGTTTACTTGGAGAATCTGGGTGAACAGTACAAGGTCTGATGTGTCTGTATTAGCTTCCAACATTATGCCGACATTTCCTGTAGCCACGTATCATGCCTCTTCAGTACTGTTTGGTAATGACTTGCCTAAAGGGTTGAACATTGCATCCAAGATGGGGCGAAGTCGAGTGTGCATTCTACATGCGTAAAAGTATCATGTGTCAATGCAATGACTTCATTCTGATAGCATGTTGTCAGTGATAGTATCACCTAACCAGGTACTACTTCACATATTTTCGACTGATGGTGAATGCTGGTATTCTAAGACTTTTTAAAATATATTTCATACTCAAATTTTATAAACTGACGCCGGCTAACAGCCAGCGGCGCTAGAGCCCATGTCGACGCTTCCGTGTCACGTGTTCCGCACGTACCCTAAGAGGTAGATAATTTTGAACTTTCCTATAAACGTTAATTTCAGGGTAAAATGTGTTATATTGTCTTTACAGTGTTTAATATGTCTTTAAATGTTTTACAGTGTTGGTACTAATTTTAATTGTTTGGTTATGAATATTCAAAGCACCAAGATTAAGAACACTTAATACTCCGGCATGAAGGCCATCACAAAGAGACATTAAATTAATTGAAATTCATAAGAAAATTATAGAAATGTAAAATAATATTTTATTTAATTTGTCCCAATTTATTTTCAATATAAAATATTTCACTCAGCGTGCATAGCACTTCTGCTTATGTGAACCCTGTAGGCAGTCATGATATGTCCATGCGACGCTTGTATCTGGACAGTCTGTCGAGGAGAGCTGGCGAGGTAATACAATGTCATGTACGCACTACAACTTTTGTTCACTGATTTAGGTTTCCATAGTCAATGTAGTTTACCGATTAATCTTTGCTTGTGTACGTTTTTGCCAAACATTTTCCCCAGTATTATGCTTCTGCTTTACTAATTCTTATGCCCTTGTGTCATTTTTCACTTAATTGAGAAGAAGGAGAGAAAGATGTCGGACAGATCACACGACCCATGCATTTTGAATCAGACACCATCTGCCCATGTTTATGGCATTTCAGTTCAAGTTCTGCATAATTGCTACACACAATTTTAAGGGCTTTATTTTTATGTATGTATTTGAGGGTAATTTTCATGTTTGAATATTTTATGGCAACATCATGTATAACTACGTGGCCGACTGAAACCAAGTCTTTGCATACGCCATCATTGCATTTTAAGTGCTTATTTGTATAACCTCATATGTGAAATAATATATTTCAGGGTTCTATGTCAGTTTTAGTCAGGGTTCAATGTATTTTTCATGTAAATTGATGCTTTTTGTACTTTCCACGCGGTCAGAGTAATGTTTGATTTCACCGCCATCAGGCATGTTACAAGCCTGTAATGACTCTAATCATAAAGAGAATTACTTTCTCAACATGAATAATATTTGATCTGAATTTAGTTTGCCATTTCCATGCAGAAATATTCCATTTTCCCTTCACCACATAGTCCGCTACGAACTTCATCCAACGTCTTCCGTGCCACCCCTAAGTTTGTTTTCACACGTGTTTGTTTATTGCGAATATTCATCTTTTGTCCTATCTTATTTCATGTATCATTAAAGGATCTATGTAATTGTGTAATTAGTGTATGGTGCAATTATTTGCATCCTAGCCATCTCTGTGCATACACCGTACCCACACTAACCACGTGCTGGAGGGCGAGCCCCGACGAGTTTGCGTTAGTGATGCAGAGTAATCACTTGTGTTAATGTGCATTAAGGGTTTTCATTTGTAATTCACCGTGTCCTATCTTCAGGGAAAAACCGTCAGTCCACCATAGCTGCTGTCAGCCTTCTTCCCTTGTGAAGGCTGTGCTTTCACGCACCTCGGTTAGATTATCCATTTAGGCGTGCGCTAGGTTAATTACGAGCTGGGGAGCACCCAACCGGAATTGGCTAGTCATAACCGAGTTAATCATTTTGTTGGCACGTTGATGTGTATGAACAATATCAGTTAAACCAAGTCTACAGTGAACTCAATTTTTATTATTCAGTAGTGACAGTGTCCTAGCCACATATGTTTTATCAATTGTTTATTTCAGTGATGTTTATTAAAAGTTTAGTATTGCCAACGTGTTTGTAAGTATGCACGGGTCAGACGGACACACGGAACCCACAACATCCCTAAGAACCCTGAGTCTCAATAGTGTGGTAATTGGGAAGCACCGCTGGTGCCCAAATTACCAGTAAGTATTTGTGTCATCGTTCGTCTCATGTCTCACCCGACTGCGTCAAAACCTTCTATTGAACCTTTAGGCATGAATAACCATTAAATGGTAAACTTTTACAACTTTGATGCAATAAGGTCTACATATATTTAATTTTGTAGAGTAGCGTATTTTTTACTTTGTATGTAAGAAATAAATTATAAAAGTATGTTTCAGTTCTCATAGTTATTATTTAGTTATATAGTTCTGTTTGTAGTATTTTATTTCTTACAGCATTTTATGTAGTCTTTTGTTTTCATAATTTACTTTGTAAATGTTTATTGAAGAGAATTACAACTAACCTTAAAATAAACTCTTTACAAGTTTTCGTAAGGTCAATACTGACAAAATATGGTAAGGTATACCAATCAATATGTAGAATCCTGGTGTGTTATAATTTCCTTTATATTGTTTTCTCTTACCTGAATAATTAATGTGTACAGGCAAACAGTTGGATTCGGCAGATGGAAGCAAAGAACAACTTGAAAATTATAAAGTTAACAGATAAAAACTTTTCCCGTATGTTGGAGATTAGTGTGCGGCATGGCACGCCCATGCTCATAGAAGAAATGGGAGAGTTCTTAGATCCTTCACTTAGTCCTTTGCTACTGAAACAGATGTTCTTTGAGGTATGGTATATCTATAGTAGCAGTAAGCAAATAGATAAAAAGAGGATACGTTAATCATATGTCACACAATTTGAAAATGTAATCGGGTATGATTTCCATCTCTTATTAAAAATTATGAAATTACTCATTGTAAACGTTTGCCTCAAATAAATATTTTTTATTGAATACCAATCAAAGTTGAAATGCTCAGTAGTAAGTCTGGACTGATACCGATACTGATACTGATACATCGGCTCATTAACCTAAAATCTGTATCTGTTACAATCGGTCCTGGTTCAACCAAATCCTTTCATCAAACATAATTATTTAATTATCACATATTCAATGTGTGAACTGAATTTCACCAAACTCTGTACGCATATAGTACTAAGTAAGGACACTTGACTTTTATAGTTTTAGACCACGCCATCCATTTCATTTCATAAAGGTGGCCCTTTTAAAATTTAGGGTGATGTGTCTATCTCTGAGACCATTCAACCAATTTGAACCAAATTTTGTATGCTGACAGCGCAAAGTGTAAGCATCGAATTTAGTGGTGAATATTGTGGTAGATCCACCATTTTGGAAAATAGCATCACATGAAAAAATACAACTTTTACATTATATCTGTAAAACTACTTGACCATTTTTTGCCAAATTTGGCATGTATGTAATACTATGATAGACCAGATGAATATAAGTAACTGATCTGTATGAGGCACTTATTTTCAAAATGGCGGCCATGGAAATAATTGAGGCGTATTTGGTAGAACTACCACACCTTTTTACCAGTTTAAAATGAATTTTGTACGCTGACAGTATCTCTTACAAGCAACATATATGTCAAAAACAACCACTCTAGTCTGCCATTGTGTAAAATACAGTTTTTTTGTAATATCTTGGTAAATTATTGACAGATTCCTACCATATTTGGCAAACAAGTAGTACTGCAGCAGTTAATATGTACAAATATGTTTCAAGTATGTCAGTCACTTATTTTGAAAATAGTGGCCATCTAGCTATTTAAGCAGAGTATGCTATATCTTCAAAACAATTTAATAAATTCCGACTTAACTTTGTATGCTGGATATATATATAACATTAACTACATGAAGTATCTTATGTCCTCCATTCGTAAGATAGTGCCACATAAATAAATAAACTTGGTATGTCATGTCTTGGTAAGAATTCCCACCAAATATAGCAAACATGTAGTACTGCAATAGGTGATGTTAACTGATATGTTTTCGGTATTTATGACACATATAGCTATTCTAGTTTTGTATGTTATATAATCAACACAGTGTAATTAATTCCAATCAAACTTTGCATGCTGGCTGTACATATTACAACCATCAAATGTGTCCACACACAATCTCTTTTGTCAGCTATTTTGTAAACTAGTATTAGATGACAAATTAAAATTACATGATGTGTCTGAAAAAACAACCAATTTCTACTAAATTTGGCAATCAAGTAGCACTATGGCAGGCCATGTAAACTTCTAAACTTTGAGAGGATCAGACATATATTCTCAAAATGGTGGCCACATAAACATTTTAGCCCAGAATTTTTTATCTACGAAATTACAGAACAAATTTTATGGTATCTTTGTATGCTGACAGTATCAAATACATCCATCAAAAGTGTCTATGCAAAGCCTAATTTCTCTGCCATTTTGTAAGATAGCCACATATGTACTAATACAGATTTATCCCATATCTAGGGAAAAAAAAATCAACCAATTTCTTTCAAATTTGGAATGAGTTGTACTGTGGTAGGTCATATTAATTTAACTATATGTTTTGTGTGTACAATTATCTTATTTTCTGAATGGTACCTATACAAACATCTTAGCTTAGTGTGCTATATCTACGAAAGTATGTAAAATATTTAAATGTTACTTTGTATATTGTATCTATGATAATCATTGCATGTGTCAATACATAAACATTTTGTCCTCCATTTATGAAGATCCTCATATTAACATTTTAGGTTTTATGCCATGTCTTAAAAGTACCAATCATCCGATTCATACCAATATTTTACGCAAATATTACTACAGTAGATTATGTAAATTAACATGTGTTATGTCTGGCAGACATATTTTAATGGGGTTTATATAAATAATTAAAATTAATTTGTCAATCAAATTTTGTACGCTAACAGTATTCTTTAGAAGCATCATTTATACATACAGAGATCCTCTTTTGTCGGATTTTTTGTCAGATGAGTAAATTGAACATTTTTCTGTATTTCCAGAACAATTAAAATTATTTTCACCAAATTTTGCACAACTACACAACTATAGAAGGCCATGTAAAGGTACATGGTTTAAATTGGGTCAGACAATGATTTTCAAAATGGAGGCCATACAAATATTTTGATAAGTTTGGCATATCTGTTTAACAGTTTCAATCAAACTCTTTATGCTGACAGTATCTATTAGAAACATCATGTACTGAGCCTCTTTTTAAGCAGTTTTGTAAGATAGTGCCATTCAAGAAAAAAAGTTCTTTATGCCATGTTTTGGAGACCTCTCAACCAATTTTCACTAAATTTTTTACACAAGTAGCGTTATGGTAGGCCATGTAAACTGATGTGTATTTAGTGGCTCAGACACTTATTTTCAAAATGATTTCTGTGTAAATACATATTTCAGGTTAGTAAACCCTATCATTCAACACATTAGACTGATTTCATCCGAAGTTGGTGCTCCGGTAGGCTCACTAGTTATCAGTAACTTCTTAGTATTTTTGCAATTGAAAAACTACTTTCTTGATTTTATTTTATCTTTAAGTAACACATGATTTGAAATTACTTTACAGATACAGATATGGGTGGCATTGGTGCTGCTACATTTTTAAGCTGTACCTGTGTGAAATTTGTAAAATAAAATCTAATTCAACAAATAACACTGGTATCTACTTTCTAGGTAATTCAAATTCATTTGTAAAAATGAACATTATACTGCTGTAATATTCATTGTCTCACATTTTCTATCAAGTCAACGTCAACAAACAACTGCAAGAAAAAATACAACCATATATTGATATATTACTCACAGCATGACACGTTACACAATCGAGAAAACGTTTCAGCTACCAAAGCACCTCAGTGGTATGATTTGGCAAAATTTTATTTGAAAGTGCAAGCATGTAGGGGTAATAGTTGTGTTTTATTTTCTTTTTTAAATAATGAAACAAATGTTATTTATTAAGAGTAGTTTATGACTGGCTGGATGTAAGAGAAGTAGAATTCACTAGGAACCACATATTTCTTTTGTCGAGCATGTACACATTTTTATGCAAATGTCAAACACATACATGTTTTATGTGAACGTCAAACATGTATATGATTTTCATCATTAACAACATATTATCAGTGACTATTCATCAAAGCAGCAAAGCTCACATAGTACAAAATACATGCTCACGAGATGGAAGTCGCAGTGCCATCTTGATCACATTGGTGCCCTAAAATTCCATAGTTTTCTACACTGTAGTGAGTTTGCACTACTGCGGGATGTTCTGAAGTGTAGATTTTAGACAGTTTGTAAACAACTTGTATTATGTTTAGCTCAATGATCCAATCTGAATACGCAATTAAAGAAAACAAAAATCTTGTTTCTTTTTTTTAATTTACCGGTGGTTGCTGGAACAAGAGAGATTCTTTTATTTAAAAGACGAAACAAATCTCGTGGGCAAAATTATCCATTATTCTCTTTTACATGGTTGTTCATAATGTTGAGGCATACAAATGTTTTCGAAAAATAAATGTGAAATATTTTATGCAGTAAAAATACCAGGAAAACGTGTTTATTCATTTATTGAATTTATAGTTTTCCATGCATCCTGATATATGAGCAAAATGTCTCGAGGATATGGAAAAACATGTCAATAAATGCAAAAAGTTACCAAAAATCCCTTTACAATATATACATTATAATATTACATTGCTTAAAACTCTTAATACTCAGATGTCAATTTTAAAAACTGTAAAAGTGCAAACGTGTTAATAAAAACTTTTTAATTGCATATATTACCTGTAAAAAATACATTACAATTTCTCTGTGCATCCAGTTCAAATAGTGGATGCGTGAATTTGAGTTGGACCTGGTGACCAAATATGAAAAAATGAGCCTCCAAGTCTGCATACTTATTTAGGCTAATTTCTAATGATGTGGAAGGAAGCAGAAGAAGTGAAGTTTGAGAGTATTTTAATGTTAGGATGGCTCCCCATAAAGTAATTTGCAAACTGTGTAAAGCGCATATTTCCCAACGTGGTAAAAGGCTTTTGTTGCTCTCAGGCACCATGTAAAAAATTATAAATGAAAAATCATTTCAGCACTATCTGTTGGATCGGCCACAAAGTATCAGTATCGGTTATATCTGCAAAATGGAGTTTAGACCCACCTCTACTCATTAGCAAAGGGATAAAAGTTAGAAGCTAACCACTATGAGAAAAATGTGTGACCATTCAAAGTTGAAATTTTAAAGTTATAATTTAAATTACTTTTGTTTTCTGTTGAATCCATAAGGAATTTTAAGGGGTTAAAATTTACTCTTGGTTAGGGTTGTGCGAATATTCGGCATAACGAAACGAAAATGAAAAATGACAGCTTTCATTTTCGTTTCGGTAAGAAATTTGGTTATCGAAAGTCGTAACGAAACGAAAATTCTCAATTTCGATGAATTTTTTGGGTATTTTATGAATATTCATTTAGTGCACCAGCAAAGAAAATTTTGTCTGTAAATAATATTGTTTGTTTTCATTATTTTATAACGGAAATAACTACTTAAAATGAAAATTTTAATGTAGGAAAAACCCCTTTGGTAAATACTCCATATCCTACATTTTTTTATTCGATTTTCCAACGAATTTGTTATAAAGAATAGCCTGCTATAATGTTAGGAAATTCGTTAAGCTTTCATTAAGGCTGTACCTTAATAATATTATTTTTCATTTTTGTTTCAGTTTCACGAAATTTCGTAACATATCTTTCATTTTCATTTTGCGAGAAAAATGTCACATTCATACATCCCTACCCTTGGTATTAGTGAAATACATAGATTAATGTGCAATCTACCAATACTATTTTTTATTTAATCCTGGCTTTGGTTAGCGAGTGTGTTTTGAAATACAATTAGTCAGAAGACATTTTTGCGAAAATCGAGTGTACCTAGTCATAACTCTTTTTTTTTTTTTTTCTTTCTAAAATTTGAAAGGCTCCATGGGATTTATTTTAAACCATTCTCTCTGGACAATTCCTCCAAGTGGTTTTGAATTTTTGTGCAAGAATTCTTACAGTATTAGCTCATGTTTAACATTATTTTATATTAGACATAAATCAAAAGGTATATTTTTGAAAGACATAATTGATATATTAAATTCATAATTAATATTAAAGACATAATTGATATTCCTTTATTAAAAAGGAAATTTTTTCAACAGACCAAGACTGTTTCATTTGGAAGTTAGATTCCAAGTTTTACAAAAATTTAAGTAGTAAAAATGTTTCCATTGAATTTAACTTAAACTATAACTTATAACTATTATAACTTAAACTATTATAATAAATAGCTCACACATGTGAGTATCAAACTTTCTGCTTCACCTTCAGCTTCTTCATTTTGTCCAGTTTTAATTACTATATCTTTCAGTTTCTTTGACCCACTTTTTGGTTTGTGTGCCATATCTTTCATTTCACAAATGATACATAAACTACTATTTTGTGATCTGATAGAACAGCCCTTTTCTTGTTGGTGCAGTCCTCTATCACACTCAATTCTCCAGGCTGTTTGTTATGCTAAACAACACCACAAGCCACTAGATGCTATGTCATGCATCAGCATCCTGAACATAAGTTAATTGTTACCACAAGTTAGGAGCAGTATGAGAACTCACCTGCTCACTGGTTACTATGCTAATACACTAGTTGATATGTTTACTGTACTGTTATAATGTGATGACAACCAACTCATGGTCCTGTATTCTGCATTATGTTGGGATACCCAGCACATAAGGATATCACTGGATATCTGGGCATCATGGGTCACCAATGTCAAGGGAGTACAATTCCCTTTGTGTTCAGCTGTGGTGATTCAGAGTTTTGTGGGAGTGGAAAGTGTCATAAAATTCTTTTTCTTTGTTTCAAAAGTGTTCAGTGTTCTTAGATAGTGGCCACGAGACCATGTTTATAAAGTGGACTCCCTATTGCCCAATTTTTTAGGAGACTGTCAAAAAATTACCATACATGTAGAGTTGCAGTAGATGAAAGTCTGACATGTAAACCAATAAAGCACAATTTCTAACCTTAGTAAACTTCATGTTGTGTATACTGAGAGCTGTGGATAAAGTTTAAATAATAAACACAATAAAATGGCAATTTTAAAAAAAGTATCACTCTATTAGTATAAGTGATACATTAAAAGATATTTCACCACAATTTGTTTAATAAAGTATATAACATCACAAAATACCATATACGTATAATTGATTGTAATCTAACACCAAATGCAACCCGACCCTAAACATTCAAACCCTCTGAAAAAGAACATATTACAACATTGAATGCAACCTGAATTTTGAATGTCACACACACACTCTGAACTGAGAGGGACTGCGCTGCAGTGATGGTAAATAGTGGTGCATTTAACATTTGTTACACCCAGTTATTAGATGTTCGCGTAAACAACTAGCTCAAAAATAATGACTGCAGGAAATCGTAAGTGATGGGACTGAAAGATATTTTGATTGATGCAATACCTGATAAAAGCAGCTATTTTTTTCATTATTTGTACAGGAATGTTGTCGGGACCACTGAAAATTAATGGTGGGTACGGTTTATTCTTATTCGTACATGCATTTTCAGTACTTCAAGCAACCTACACACACTGAGGAATATTTTTACACACTCAAAGGGCAGGTGGTAGAAATTTTTCAGTCACTATTTAAAATTCATAAAATTTGTTGAATGTAATTTATGAAATTCTTTCCTTGTTTATTTGGTTATTTCTTGTGTAAAATTTGAAAATGTCAGAAACTTCCTGGTATTCTCTAAATGAGTGCCTGGCAAGTGAGTGCCACAAAAGTCAGTCTTAAGATGTGGGGCGGCAAGGATAGGTCATACATTCATGCCACTCTTAGCACTGCACAGTGATTTTTAATTAAACATGTATTTATTTTAATATGCAGACATCTTCCGAAAAAAAGATACCGTGGAATAGTACATTAGACCTCCCTTTGTTGCTAAAAATGTTTACAAATATTGAACAGCACATTTTTGTCAGCTGCAAAGTCCATTTTTAGTGTCTTTTTGCGGAAAATTGGAAGATTTATAATTATAATATTAGTTTAATATATTAGGCAGACACATTCTGAATAAAATTATATTCCAAAAGTGTACAAACAATGAGTGACGCATAAATTTTAACAAATGCGTGAAGTCTATTTTCAGTGGCATCTCGCTGGATCAGAGGATTTGTTATTTAAATGTTATTTTATTTCAATAGATACAAATCTTCTGAATAAACTGATATCCTGGAGGGGCATATATGACACCCCTATGTCACCAAACAATGTGTGAGCACCATATATGAGCACCGCATTACTTGTGGCAAGAACAAGTGGAATTTAACGGGAAAACAAAAATCACACTTTTTAAAATGAAATACTAATGAGCCACCTCTTGGTGCTCCACATCAGGGGACAAGAAAAACAGCCCAGTGCTTTCCAACAAAAGGAAAACCCCGCTGCTGGCCCCCAACATAAGCACCAAGGTGCCCCAGAGAAGGATGTGAAACAAAGTATCTCCACTCCCACATGCAATCCTTCAGTGTAGAAATAAATAACCATGGAGAAAGGAAGCCCAGCCCAAAATAATTATTAAACATCTAAATCCACTCTCTTACCTTGTTCTCCATTCAGGTACACTGTTGTGGGTTTCTTTTAATGCCCACCAAAAAACAACACACTAGAACTCTTGTCAACAAATAAGTTAAAACATGAATGAATGTGCACTTACAAAAAAGGTAGTAGGTATTAGTTAAGTTTTTTTTTTGACAAATAAAAAAATATGTTATCTGGTTTGGGTTTTTATTTTACCCTTTTTTTCCTTCTTACCACACACACAATGAGAAGAGATAAAATATATAATATTTAAACAAAAAATAATTGGTATTATGAGTATTACAGTTGCTTCAAACTAGTTACAGTTAACAGACCCATTTTTTTTTGTTTGCAAAATCGCATGTGAAAAGAAAATAAATTTCTCACCAAAAGGATTACAAGGCGGTGGCCAAGGAGTCGACACACCACTGTTGCTTAAATCATAGCAAAGGCTGCGGTACCATCACTTTAAAAGCACGAGGAAGATCACATCACCAAAATAGCTAGGTCGTGTAGCCGGAGAACCGCACTGAACAAAATTACAAGGGAAACACAAAAAATGAGCACCGATAATGCAACAAACAATTACTGCAACCACTTACCAAAAGGTAAGTACAAATCACTCACCTAGGCAGTGAAGTATGGCTCTTATGCTATAATAAAGCTGAAAGTTAGGTAGTAGATTTTCAAAACCAACTACATTGTTATTACATATTGCATTTAAACATAATTAACATAACGACAAAACAAATAAAAGGCTTGACATTAAATAAATTACTATAAAGGTAGCAAACAAGCGTAACACATTACAGCCAGGAATATCAAAACTTTGATACACATATTTTACGTTATTACAGTACTAGTGCTGCTACCTATCCTAGCGGTGGACAGATACAATCATAGAAACACACAATAAAGTTGTTAAAAGGATAACCTGTTATGATACCGACATTTTTTTTTTTTTTTTTTTTTGCAAATAAAAAAGGACTATATTATCCAGTATGGCTCAGAATTTACACAAAATGTAGAGTAACATTAAGAAAAGACAATAAAATACAGTTTACACACTTAATACAGAGGTAAAATGAGTGATTGGAACAAATTGCCAAAATGAATATAATGACAGTATTCATTATATGTTACAGGTGCTGCCCTCTGAAGTGATAAGCGGCAGATAAATACATACATAATATAGATTATTATGGCTTTACTACTTGGCAAATTAGAGTGAAATGAAAACAATATTTTTATTGTTAGAGATAAAGATTATAATGCCAATAACCTTAACACATTTTTATTTTTTTGGTTTGCACAATTAAATAATAAAAAAAATTACCCTTCTTTTTTACACATTAACACAAATGTAGTGTTCCGACTGGAAACAAGGAAAGATCATAAAGAAAGAAGAAAATAAAACGGGCTTTGCAAAAACGTGTATTGCTAGAAAAGCAGTAGGAAAAAAAAATTATGTTAGGAGAGATTATGCTGTAGCATGACTCACTAATCACATCAAAAGACAGATGCCTATCGCAAAAGACTTTGGCTTGGAGCGGTTGCTCTGTGTTTGGCTGGTTTTTAGCATAATCAGTTTGATCTTCTTTCCACCCCTTACATGATGGGTGAAAAGGGGAATGTTTGCCTAGCAACCAGCATGGTGTCCTTGCTCCTTCTCTAGTGTCTGACCCAGTGGTGAAGGGATTCTGTGGAGAGATTGTGGCTTTGTGTGGGCTGGAAGCAGGTCGCCTCCCCTCTCCCAATTTATGCACAGAGTGTTATTAAAATGGTTGCTGTAAGCTATCTCTGCTGCAGTTTTTGTCCACTATCAAACAAAACTTGCTGGAAAAGGCAGGGGTCATCAACTATTGTTCACAAAATTGGACCAAAAGTGTTACCAAATTATACTCCGAAAAAACTAAGTGTAATAAGTAAACAGTAATCAAATCCAAGAGAAATCAAAAACCATGAACACAAATCTAAGTCATAATTACAAGCAAATACAGAAGGTAGTGTATCCACAAGTAAGCAAGATCACAGTGGTAAGACAAGCATGTGGCATATGATAGTTGCGTCACATGCCAATAAATGGAAGGGGATGGGGCAGAAATGGGTGGAATCAATGAGTATTGGCTAGCACTGGCAATCTAGACAGAGGGTGTCTATTTTTAGGTATATGCTACTTGTAATACAGCACTTAACATAGATAAGTGCAACATGCAGCTACCAAAAAATGTACAACAAACTTATTTTTCAGTCAATTTCCTCCAAATTTTCCAATTTTTTAACTCAAATTTTTGGGGATTCTCCTAAACAGGTCATCAAAGAGAGGTGTTCATAATAAATGGAGTTGCAACAGTCAGGTTCTTGTGTAAAAGTGAAAATGTAATTTAATTAAAAATAAATACTTTAATATTTGTAAGAGTATTGAATGATTGTGACACATGATTTATTTAAATACAAGCAAACATATTGCACCTGTCATTGTTTCAATGGTTCGTTTCAGTCCGTGTTTCAAATAGCAAGAAGTGTGCACTCTCATGCACTCACACTTGGCAATGAGTCAGAGAGTGTTGTTCTAAATGTTCATCGAGCAACAACAGCCATTCTTTTGTTTGTTTTATAACATCAGGAAAACAAATAAACCGCCTTACATTCATTCTCCTCCATGTGACTTTCATAAACAAAGTAATTGATATTTCCAATAAAAATATTATCTTAATACATGTTATAAGGTATTTTTTCAAAGCCACCATCATTGTCAATGAACTGTGATCATGGGTTTTACTTATTCTTGTAACAAGTATATTACATTTACATTTCTGTTTGTAAATATTTAAAGCTTTAAGCAACAAATGTAATTTGACATATTTTTTTCATAGTCAATGGTTTCAAACTAGTTGATTTTACAACCAAAAATAACTTATCTCCCTACTAATCCCTCTATTGTTAGTTGAAATGTAAATATTAATTTATATTCTGTCTTTTAATATAAATATTATTTAGTTTATGTAGAATAACAATTTATTGCCGACCGTATTGATTAATATGAAGAGTGCTAGTGACAATAGTTCCATTAGGTAAGGAGTACAAGTGTGAGGGCGAGTGCACATGCAAGTGCGAGAGCAAGTGCAAGTGTGAGTGCTGGCTATTTGAAACACAGCCTCAATAAGTGTGAATATACCATGAATGGACTATATAGGGGTGATTTTCAGTGGGGTGTGGTGGAATATGGGACCTGTTGCCAGCCAGTTGCTGGAGTGCTGCAACTCAACTCTGGCTGTTTAGCCTTTTGCATGCCACTGTGTGTAACGTTGACTCACATTACGTGCTGCCATTTTAAATTTTACACATTACTTAAGTTGTCTGCCATAACAAAATTTGCACCCCTACCATTACAATGATTGATAAGTAAAATACATATTTTAATCTGCTGGATATATTCAAAGATTTTAGTTAGTTTTTTAACAGTAATTAGTGTTCTTAGTCTTCATTCCTATTGTTTTTCCTTCTAACATTGATGCCATTTTTCATGCAGTTCAACTAGCAGCCAATTAGTGCAGTTCCCACCTTACAATAAATTGATGCGTATAAAATTGGCATGCAAAAGTAAAGACAGTTATACTAAAAGCAATAATTACCTTTTATTTCTTTTCAACTTTTTGTATGTTGCTTAGCAATACATTAAAGCATGCCATAGTTGTTATCACCAATTTTTGTTAATTTTTGCTGCAGGGCGGCCGGATGCAGATACGTCTGGGAGATTCAAATGTTGACTATAACAATAATTTCAAGTTGTACATGACAACAAAACTATCCAACCCTCACTATCTTCCAGAGACATGCATACTGGTGACCCTTGTCAACTTCACTGTGACCCCGTCTGGTCTGGAAGACCAATTACTCAGGTAAAATCTCATACAGGTTATTTCTGGTGGAGATTATGTAAGCGATCCTGTGGGCATCATGTCACTACCAAGTTACTACAAAATGTTCTTGCAGGAGCTCAGAAAGTTAGATGCAATACTGTACAAGAGAGACTATCATTACTAATGAATGGAGGAGCCATATCAAGAGTGCTAGTAATGACTAAAAAAATACTCTTTTTGTATTTTAAAACTAGCTTTAAATGTGTTGCTATAACATCAACCGATAATGGCAAGATAAATTATCTCGAGAGTAAATTATTGTTATAACCAAAATTTACTGTGCAACTTCATTTCATGCAATGTTATTACACACTCATTCCATAAGCATCCTGTATTTCATCACTTCATAGGAATCCTGCATTTTCTAATGCTGTTGCACAAATGGAAACTTACATGTTGACCATGAAATACATTGTAGTGCATTTGACCATCATTCACATAAAGATTTTAAAAATTGACGTGTGATGGTCTCGATGCTTGGCACATCACCTAGTCTACAGGGCAGTTTTATACAGATTCAGGCAGAGAACCCTTGGTGGCGTTATGGGCTGATTACTGTGGGTTCGTCTTTGCTCGGAGGGAGTCGGTGTACAGAGTCGGCCTGGTTGGGCAGTGGCACACTTTGTAGGCGTCTAAGGTATTGTGATTGGCAGTGGATGCTGTCTTACCACTTGTAGATCGGTGCTATAACTGACCATTGGCAGGCTGCAGTAGGCGGCTCTCTGGGCCTTGTAAGGGAGCGGCTGGAGCTGGCTGGTCCTGAGTCTGCTGGACTCCAGATGGTGGAGGCAGAAGACTACTGGATGCGGTGTCCCATCAGTCTTCAAATAAGTGGCATGGGGAACTGAGGAGTGAGGCCCCTGCAGTCGGCAGATTGCTTGTGCCTGATCCCGAGCAGAGGAAAGGCTGAAGACTGACTGGGATGGGTTACTTGGCATCTGGTTGGCTGTAGGAGCCATAGATACCTTATTATTGGTCCATTTAGTCCCTCCTCTTCAGGTAAATGGCATGGAGTTAGGTACTAAAGGTCATTGCAGCAAGCAAGGTGCAGTTGACAGAAATTTTCTGTCTAGAGCACCTAGATGCAATAACGTCATGCCACGTCAGTCCTAGCACTCCAACTGGCAAATCTCATGCAGTGAATGGAGTGGGTTAGCTGACTCGGGTTGTCCAGTTGCTTCCTTGTGGAGTGTACCTAATAAAGGGCTCTACTATACGTGTGTGCCAAGTGCCTCTGTGCATTGGGGCCACAGTATCAGTAGCCGGTGAATCATGTGGTATTTTGCGACGTATCTACTACCCAGTCAAGGTAGCCCGCAGTCCTATGCTACTGTCGGAAATAGTTTGGTATGACACTGTCACATGCTGCCCCCTTGGAGATGGCATTTACAGGGGGGGAGGGAGGGTTATAGGTACAAATAACCCTTGGAATCAGAATGCAGTGTGTAGACTTAAACGTATTTATTCTCAGAAGATTAAACATGGTGACCCATACTAACGCCTATGCTTTCGTAGTTACTAAGCGACCGGCGGAAGTTACATTACAAACAGGTGAAGGGAACCTGTTCAGACAAAGAGCACGTCTAGAGCAACTAATAAAGAATTCGGAAAACAACTCAAACCTTACTGTCGCCTAGTGTGGTCCTGAAGGCACTCCGAAGTGGATTGTGTGTCTCGAGGGTTGAAGCAAGCTTAGCTGATAAAAGATCTGGTTGATGCAGAGAGCCCTAGCATGGCAGTGCTAGTGTGAGCTGTCGGGTTGCTAAAGCAGAGGAAGCCAGTACAATAACGTGACATCAACTGGCGTTCTGGGGGCGTTTGGCACTAAATACTGAATGGAGCCTTCATTTGGTTTCCTCTGGGTCATTCAGGCCTCTTCAGCAGACTGGTTCCTCCTTATGTGGGCTTTGTCATCCCTTGCTGCGCTCTCTTGGCGAGGGTTGGAAGTGGTGTAGCTCTGTAGTTGCGGGTGGTATAATAGCGCTCGCTTAGGGGCAGACCGGCTTCGTTCGGGTGGCAAGGCCAGAGCACATGATTGACTTAAGTATTTGTTACTGGCAATAGCGTGTAGTAATAATCTTAAGAACTCAGCAGTCTGGGTTCAATCTCCAGTGTGGATGTTGTGACTTCCCACGGGTTGAGTTGAAATACTAGATTCATACAAGGTATACCACCAGCTATGCGTCATGTATCAAAACAGTACACTAGATAATGATTGTTGATTGAGAAAACATTTTTTCCCATTATGTTTAGCATACTTATGATGTTCCACGTGCGTTGTCATAATACGCTCTATCCTTGCCACAGCTGCAGCCGCCTCTAAGAAGATATGTAGCCATTTATGCCACAGAGCCCTTCGCCATAGCTACAGAAGAGCAGTGTTTGCATCCTGTCAGCCCGCGACCGGATCCTCAAAAGGTACTGCTTACCCCTCCAGCCTTGGCAGCGAAGGGGAAGTAAACCACGACCTTTAACCAGCAACTTCAACCATTTCCACCAAATCTCATTGTATCTCTCTCCTCTCTGCTACACCGCTGCCCCTCCGCCCCTTGTGCCGGCCCTGTGTTCTGCCTACATAAGGAGCTTGCAGCCACGACTTTGAGGCTGATTCGCGTAGCTCTGTTGCAGAATGTCACTCTGCTTGGATACGGTCTAGCTCCGCCATTCAATTGCTAGACAAATCGCTGCTCAACAGCGGACCCATGCCATAAGCTTTTGCTTGCATCAAGCTAGCTATTTACATATACAGACTGCCACCACCAGCTGCCTCACAGATCACAAAGCCTACCTCACTTCATGGTTACCATACTAGCCACGTCTTCAGCTGTAATGAGTCTGAGTTATTGCACAATTGGTGTTACCCTCGCTCTCCGTGCCACCGTGTCTACTGTGACTAGGTACTACACCTTGGTTGGCCCGTCATGCCCTTGTTGTGGTACAGGTTGGGTTCTGTATGTTTGTTGTTGTGATAATAAATCTGCATAAACTGAACTGGTTGAGTTATCACTCTCAGCTACTTTGTTTCAGCACCTTGCCTTCTGCTATTTCCTATCTCATCCAATGAACCGCAAACACTTTTGCAGGAGCAAGCACGCAACGTCACCCAAATCCCATCCACGTCCATTGGGATCCTCAACTTATAGGAGCAGTGGCCCATACAACTGTTGCACCTTTCTGTTAGTGCTCGGGTCTGCCGACGACTTCCAGCCCAGCCAATCCACTCCCAGGGTGGCCAACAGTCATCCCCAACAGGGAGCTCTAACTACGTGATACATGGATCTATAGTGATTTCCTGCCTTTCTTTGTAGCGTGAGAGCAGATGCCCCTACCCTGCTGTTACTACATATAGTCACGTGCTTGGGTCTTCTGATGACTTCCCACCCACCAAGTTATTTGTTGGAGGTCAGCAGTTAGGCCTGCCAAATCCCACATGCCGACACCCAATTCCTTCAGGTTGTGCCTACTTCTTAGAAACACACACTGTCTCCTCTCTTCTCTACTAACCTATATTCCTCACCACAGGGCAGGGCAAGATAAGGTGGCCAAGCAGAGGCTAGTACTGGTTGGAGGTCCAGTAAGGGAAGGTCAGGGTGCTGACCGGGTGTACATCTGGAAGTGTGAGGAAGCTGCTGGCCAGAGGGGAACATCAACCTGCACGACGAGCCTAAACCGCAGCCTGCAATAGAACTTTTTGTGATACATCCCTGAAGCTATCTCTCCACTGTCTCCCACACCATCCAAAAGATCAGTCCCAGTCACCAAACCTGCAGTCTCTAAATGATTGGTTTGATGCCTATAGAGCATCTCTGTCTTAGATTGCAGTGTACGGTGTAATGGAATTCACTCTCTCTTTCCAATATATGATTTCTGTTGTTAACGCTGTCCTTGTACCTGTGTGCACTGTTGCCTTTTACAAGTTATCTTTCTTGCAGCCTCAAAAATATGCCATTTTTGTTGTATGTGTGCCATGCTTACAGTTTTCGGTTTCAAACGAGCAACTTAGCTTTTCGTTGCAGGATTGGATTCTCTTAAGTGTTGTCTGGGTGGTAAATATAAAATTCTCATAATCAGGCCATTTACATTCCCACCCATTTGTTACTCAGCCTGCCAGTTACGTTGCAAAGCTGGAGTAATCTGGCAACAGTACACACTGTACTGCAATCTGCAGTTCAAATGCCTTCAATATGATAGGTAAGTCAGACTTCCCAGCCATCTATGGGGGGGGGGGGGGAAGTCGCAGACACCAGCTAAACATAACCAGCACTCGTAGGGTAGAGCATCACACAGCTGTTTGAACCTGTGCTGTACCAATAAAAATGAAAGTACTGATGCATGCCAACATGCTCCGCAGTGCACATGCGCTCTCTACGGGCGACTTCGCCCCATCTCGAGCCAATAGAGCTCAGGGCAAGTCAGTAACCGTGGCAAAGTAATTTCACGTATCAAGCTAGGAGACTCCACGCATTGGACAGCCATGTACGTAAAAATGATCAATGAGTTTAATTATGGAATGTGTGGCCTGCCCAGAATCTTGCATGCAAGCGCCACCCCCCGTAAATAAATAAAATATTTTTTTACGAACCGCTACCTTACATTTAGCTGTGGAAGAAGTTCTAGCAAACCCACGGGATGGCAGCACCCCTGCGACCATGTGACGTCGCATCCCACCAGCATCAGAAAGAGGTGTTTTAATTTGTCATCACCTCCAAGCGAGGAGATAAGAAATTAGCGTCACTGCCGCAACCTTCAGAAACCTACCCCTGCACGGGAAGGCTACTCTACCCCACACTCCCAGAAGATTGCTAATCAAGGGATTTTTTATTATATAAAGAAGTTCAAGATCATGCTCCAGCAGAGACGCTAGGCTCACCGGCCGCGTAGGTCAGTGACCACTCCCTAGTCTGCGGAAGATATCTATCGCTTCTCCTCAGCCTACAACAGGCTCAACCTCCAGAAGCCTGCGACACCATTAATCTCTCCAGAGGCCTGCAAAACAACTTCAAACCACCTCTGTTAACTGCGAAGCTTGGATAAGGCTCATTCCCAACTGCACCTGCCGACCGTAAGAGTGGCTCACCTCCAGAGGTAATCCAACATCCTGCACTCTTTACCCCAATCAACTTCCATGACTTGCGGTAGCAGGTCGTGGCGACTTAATTTACCCTAATGGAAGAATCCCTGTAAATTGGGAGACACTGTAAATTGCGTAGTATAACTTCTGCATTTTTATTAATTAATTGCCAGGCTCACCTTTGCCTGTTCCAGTATGTAATATATTTAATTACTATTTAGCTACTTAATTAATCTTGTATCTATTAGCTGGAACTTTTCCCATTTCCTAAGTAACGTAATAAAACTTATGTAAATTTAAACTGTTTGCGTGATGTCATTTTAACATTAGTTCCTGAGTCATTAGTAATTTTAGTATTTTTATGTGTGTTAGTAAATTTTGTGGAAGGTGCAATAATTAAGTCCCTCTGGAAACTATCAGTAAGGCGCACTGACCTCTACAGAAGATGGAGCTTGCAGAAAGTCGTAGTCTGCACAAGACACGTCGCAGCTCCTGAGTTTCCAGTGTTCCCGTGCCTACCTTCAATGACGTCCCAATACCGGACTGCACGTCTACACATCAGGGCCTTAGGTGTGACTGCTCAAGTCATGCATCTTGGACGGCATGTCTGCGGAAGGGTCAGGGACAGGCCAGATGCACCATAAGAAGGGTGGGGTTCAGTGTCATTGATGACGTAGAGAATACTGTGCTTTACAAAGAGCTCTCAATTCCAACCCCACTAACAAAGTGACCTGAATCAGTACCTAGGCCAATATCACCTTTTGCCCCTCTAGATCACTGGTCACCCTTGAACAAGTATTTAGGCGTCTGTTGGACAGAACATGACCCTGAGGGAACTCTCCTTACTCAGCCAGAGCCCTCACCATTAGTAGCAATTGTCACCCCAACTAAGGTACATTCACCGAGGGATGAACCGAACACGTGCATAATTAAACTGGCTTCGAGGAAGACGGTCCGGGTTCGACTCCCCCCTAAGGTAGTCCCCAAGCCCCACATAGTATCTTCTCACACTAATTACTTTCCCGCAGGTCAGCCTATGCATCCCATATGGATAGCCCCAATTTCTCCAGACAGATCATCCACCCCGACCCACAAGATCGCTTAAACATCCTTCACATCATATCCCAGGACAGCTGGCATCCCGCCTTTTGGCAACCATAGTAGTGAGGAAGATAGAACTCCCTGGATGGAAAACTATTTCATTCTGCCTCAATCTGGGGTTTGGCTCCCCTCTTTTCCAACGGTACCCTCACATTAAGTGGCCACCCACAGAATCTAAAACCACCATGACCTGCCGGGCCAGTACATTCGCCAACACACCACAGTAGGCTTACCTGATGAACTAGGCGCTAACCACGTACCGTTCAAGGTAGTACATGTCAATTGGCGCCCAACATGGGGTGTACAGCTCCAAGTAGTTCAGCCTTGGAAGCTGGGACCATAGCCAGTAACTTCACCCTTCCCTTAATGACTCCTTGTAGAGGTGCCTGCCCACGGCTTCGGGGAATGAAAGTAAACACCCTGTGGCGCCCAAATAACGACCATGTCAGACTCCAAAGCGAGTTTGGCAGAAGTACGCGGTACTCTAGCAGACACCAACAACCGCCGAAGCAACAATATGCCTTGCCCCATCCCTTTGTGCCCAGGCGCCGGATTGAATTTGATTTTGTAAAATTACTGCCACCGTGAGTACCATTATACGTGTCTCGGAATAGGATGACACGCCGTGATACACAGACGGCCCGGAATACCAGTGCCCGTCTTGTAGGCAGGAAGATGTACGGGTTTGTCAGTGGCCTGAATGTGAAGGGCAGGGACAATATATCATTCACTGTGTACTTTGTAACTGTGACTTCCACCACGCAAGCATAGGCTGGGTGGACGAGCGAGTCCCGAACCCAGGCCAGATATATCAGCGTGGGATCTGTCGAAGGGAAAAGATGTACAAACCACACAACCCGATCCACCGGCACAGCCTGGTCATTCTAGGGCTACCCTGCAAATTAAACATAACCGAGTTTCACGTACTAAGACCCAGAGAAATTTATTGTTCAGTGCGAACGAGAACTGAGGGAACATCTCATTCCCCGTAAACATGGGTGAGCCGAGCTTGCTGCCAACTCAGTGAGCCCAACAGGAAGTGGTGAAAGAAGTATGGCGAGTTCATAGAAGGTTGGCCCCAGTTTAAAGATCAGCTCGTTTCACATTTTTCCGGTGACGAGATCCTCTCAGATCTCATCACAGACACATTCCCGCATGCAGCGTAATGACAAGGAAGTTGAGTTCTTTATAAAGCGGAAGGAACACTTTCACAAAAGGGTATACCCCTACCAGACCAAAGGGCAGTGCATCAGGTGTATCAGCCGCACCTCTTGCCCTAGCTGCGTAACCTTCTGTTAACTCCAAGACCGCAGACGGTTGAGGAGTTAGGAAAAAGAGCAAGAGAGCTAGAAATTAATGAACACTCTCTCCTTGGGAAGGAACAGATGGGATGCACAAAGGCTGACGGCTCAGCCCCCTTCCCCAGACTGCCCACAGGGCGAGAAACAATGACCTTGCCAAACCCTCCCGCCCCCTTACCATGCTGCTGGTACTCCCCCGGGCCAACACTTTAACTGGGATTGCCCGAGGCGGCAACCCCAGGAGACACGTAGTTCTCCTCCCTGCCAGGCAAACACGCAGGCCGCGCAACCCCAAAACACGTGTTCCCCACCGCAGGGATAGCAACCCGGAAACCAACTGAAACACGCCAATCGGGAGGCCACTTAACCTCCAACAATTGTTTGTACGCCCCAGTGTGCATACTCTTACGAACCCCGGATCGTTAAGGTCCCAGTCTGAAGGAGAACCAAACAGGGGTGGAGCCTCCTGCAAGAACCGAACCCCGGACACCTCAGAGGCGGGCGAAGCGTTCTCTTCCCACCCGCGACAGTAGGCTGTCATCCCCGGACTCGGGAAGGGCAGAAACCCCCCCTCCCCCATCCTGCCACACGTACCCAAGGGTGAACTTCCGGAGGAGGCTCTCCCCCACGAGACCCAGATACCCGCCTAGTTCTAGTTCTTCATTCAAACCCCGCCGGACACCACCTCGTGTCCATCCTGAGCCATCGTGGCATGATTCAGCCTATTACTCACCACCAGTAAGTCAGATCGTTAGGAATATGCCACTGGAGGTATGTGAACCTCCAGTCACCCCCGAGAGCAGGGCGGTTAGGTCAGAAACCCCCCTCATCCCCCTTCCTGACCCACCCCTGGCTCTCAATTGTCAGAAACACTCAAGACGTACCCGCACACGGTGCGCAAGTCTCCTCGGCCTTCTCTCCCGCAGCAGAAGAAGCGCCCACCCCCGACAACGACCTGGACGCTGCTGCTATCCGCTCTTCCCAGGATTGATCCTGGCAACCCCTCCCCTGAAAAGGCAGCCCTTCCAGGATAGGGATACTAAGTTGCACGCTGTTATCCTACCCACCCTACCCCCTTGCCGGAAAGAATGGAGAAAGTAGACTAGCCAAAGAAGAAAGCCTGCCACAGCCCTTGTCAGCAACTGTTAACTTCGCAACAGACACTGATGGCTTACCAAGAAAAGCTGGAGAGGAGGACAAAACCTATGCCCGGGTGGCAAAGTCAGTAAACGCGATTTACCGGCCGCCCGTTAGCACTACAACCATCCACAATATCCGTCCACCGTCAGGAGTGGACAGTCTAAGTGAGTACCATGCACCGGTCATCCACGCAGCTGCTGCGAGACATCAGTCCACTGCCACAAAGGCTTAACCTGAAGCTGATGTCACTGGCAACACAATCGCTGTTGCTTAAGCAGACGCCACCAAACCCAGGATGCTGGTCCTATGCAGTCGTCTACAACTGGGCTCATGTCACAGGTGGCCCCACTACGTGCCAGATGCACGTACCACGTCCCTGGATGCTACCGAGAGGCACCATGGATGGCGCCTACTGCATATTGTTGGCCTGCTGCCCCTGCTGCAGCATCCTGCAAACGAGGACGCCCGCTGAAACGGTGAGTCACCAAGTACCAACGATCTGCAGGTACATCAACTGAGTGAGTACCTGGCAAACGCCAGCTCTTGGACTATCACGCCTCCCTTGCCAGTAACCCTCCTTAGATAACCACCTAGTAGGGAGTGATAGTGATAGGAATGCCTGAACCTAAATCAAACAAGAGTGCAAGAGCTCGTTAGATAGATTAGTTGGGAAGGCTAGGTGTCAATGCAACACCTCATACCCAAAATCGTAACCAGATAGGATAGGCAGTGCAATGAAAGTACCTGTATCCCTGCCAAGAGTAAATTTTTATGTAATTTTATAACTTGTTTTTCTAAGGTTGAGAATTCAAATCAAAAATCGCATTGATAGGAACCAATGCCTCATACATTACTGAGTATCAGAATTAATGTAACCTACCTCCTATCAATGGACACCAGTAAAGTAAAAATAACAAAATTTATTTTTACATGGAAAATTTTGATCCCTAGTTTGCTAACCAAAAAGTTTTGTTTGCGGAGGTAAATGTAACATAGAGTGAAACCCAAAAGCAGACTGGAAAATCTATGTTTGCATATCCCCGAAAATCCCTCAAGTGCTCATGTAACCTAAGCATTAATAAGAAATGGAAAATTTTCGTTGTTGCTATTTTGAAAATTAGTACTATGCGATTAACGTATTGTCCTAGAATCCCCTGAGCACTGTTAGGAAGTGTGATTGCGTAATCAAAGCCTTTCAGCAGGCCCATGAACATGAACGATGTAACCCTCTCTATTCCTTGCAGTGTGACTGGGTGACCTTGTTTAATGAACCCCCTGTAAAATTGAGCAAGAGCGTGAGGCGAGAGCTCGCTGTGAGCACGCCATAACCACCACCCAGGAAATTCCCAACCTTCTTAAATTTTCAAAGTACTAAAATGCAATTAGCGCCTAAGAGTCGCTACCCTGTGAACGTACGTAATCATTTGTAAAGTGTAGTTTGTGTAGAGGTCTTGTACCTAGTAAACCTTTTTTGTGTTTCTTGTCACATCAGCTAATGTAAAAGTATATTTCACTGAGGTGAAACCCCCTGTAAGAGTAGCACAATCCCTGTTAAGATGTTTTGCAGGTGTTGTAAGTTGTATTGGCGTTTAATAATGTTAACCCAAGAAGTAGATATGTAGGCTGTAACGACCTACCAACCTAACACTATGATTCCACTTATATTCCAACTACTCACTGCTCTCCTTTACTTGTCTCTACTATACTCCAGTTAGGCAGGGTCGTACGTGGGGATAGTTAAGACTAGTAGCTATTCAATGAAAGAGGGAATTTGACTACATGTATTTATTACAAACTCGAGATAGATAAAACAATACTTGGTACAACTACAATACTCTCTCTACACATTACTACCTTTACTTCAGTCATTCAGACAAGATTATTATTTGAACATAAAAGCTTACAATTATACAAGAACGGTGAACTGCATTACTGACATACAGAATACTGATGTACATGAGTAACAAGTTAATTATAAGATTACAAGAATATAACTTCGCGATATGCCATAGCCTTGCCACATAATTAATTACTCTTAAGATGGGTCTCGATAAAGGGAATGCTGTCCTATTGCTTGCTGCGGTTATGCTCACCACTTAAACAGCTTGTAGAAATCATTAGCAGGCCGGAGCTCCCCGGACCGAGGACGTTTGTAAGTATTTTGCCGCTCTGGCACCGATGTTGGATCTTCGGCCACAGGTGTTTACTGAGTGGGTGGGGGGTGTGCGGCTCTCACTTAAATAGTCTTCTTTCAGTAGGTCGCTCAGGCTTGTTGATAAACAGGGGATTTGCTTTACGAATCTATAGTGTAGAGCACCTTAACTTGTCGTGTTCGGGCCCCCTGGAGCCCGCTACACTACCCCCTTGGTGAAACAAGCAGTCCACCTTGGATGCTATAAGTAGTGGCATGATATCCTTCTGCTTGAGGTTAGGGTTGGTCGTTGGGGGTCGAGGAGCTTGGTAAACATGTAGTAAAGTAGGCCTAAGAAGTTCTGAAGACGAGTGGTTGCATTCGCATGTTATCCATAAAAGCAGTATCGAGGGCGGAGTACCCAACTTGAGAACCCATGGCATTTCAACAGAGGTTAAGTTTGAAACTTTGAATTTAAATTTGGTCGTCAAGGAAAGTTAATTTCTATGAAATTACAATTTTTTTTATAACGCTTTTCTGTTATTTGCCAATACCTATGCATGTGATGAAGCGAACCCATGGATTGGAGGGGAGTTACATTCATTGCCACATTTAATGTTTAAAAAGCCCCCTGAAATACTACGCAAATGGACGTGGGAAGTAGGAGTGGGGAAAATTGTTGTGCACATGTGGAATGTTTCACTTATCACGTGCTAGGAACTTAACTTTCCGAAAGATAATTATTACTCTAAATGACTATAAATGTTGCCTGCTGGCTGACGTCATACAATTATAACACATTTTGATAAGTGAACAATGTTAAGAGGGAAATAAATAAAATTTCATGTATGAAAGGAATTAGCAACTGCCACAGTTGGCTAACCTGCACCTTGAAGGTGTGAGCATCATAATACAAATGGCTTTACTTTTATGGTTAACTATCTCGTGATATATATTTTTTTGTGAAGTTAATATTTTTTATACATATCAGAGGAAATTCTTACTAAGATCACAACTAAGTATAATACGTTACATTCCTGATATGCTGTTTACATATTGATAAGAACTGTGATGTTTCTGTATGTTCCCATTGGGAACATTTAACCTCTATACACATTAACACAGCTACAAACTAAAATATTACATGAAACCAAATTTTCTGACTTTACATAGTTGAATATTACAAGATTGTAAAGATATTCGCAGTTAGACATTACATTCATGAATTAAGTGTAAGTACTTGCACAAATAAAATTAATTTTTGTACCTCGTGGGAAGTGATTTCATTGAGAACTATCCATTGTAAGCCATTATAACACTTGGAACTCACTGTGTAGGTGCACTGATATCTGGATACAGTTTATTTCTGTGCATAGCAGAAGATTCACTTTGTGAAATATAGTAATATGTAGACTGTGAGTTGATTGGCCCTATTTTTACGCTGGGTGTCCGTGAACGGCATTACATTGTATAAGTTTTAACATACGTTACTGTTTATGTTATATAAACTGAAATTACATTTGAGAAAACATAATACTTACATCTAAGACAGGTGACATATTACAGGCCGGTATCACTTAATCTACAGTTGTGAAAATAGTTTTATTTCATTTGTAATGTACATGGGTTAAAAACAAATAAACATATATGTCTAGTGGACCGTTATGAAATATTATCACATTTATTATAATCATGCTTGCCCAGACAGTTTCCTGACAATTTTATATTTAAAATAAATATTAAATTCTAACTTATATTTACTTTAAGGTAACTTTTCACTCATGCAGTACACATTCTACTTGGGAAACTGTACTCTACATTATAAGAAAACAACTCGTTGGCTAGCAAAACCAAGATGTTTGGAAGCCCTGTAAGTAATGTTTTCAGCAGGTAAAGAGGGCAATAGTTTCCTGGCTGACGGAGGGGCGGCAGGGTAGGAAGACCACCCCAGGAGGGGCAGGGGCTTATGGCTGCATCAACCTGTGTTAGAAGCTATGATCGTAGTGCTTTCTTCGATGAACTGAATCGGACATAGCCGAAGCTGGCCTAGCCACAGGCAGTTGGCGTGGTGTAGTTTACAGTAACTAGATCCATGTCGGCAAGTTCATGTGCACAACACAAATCATATTGTTTTTATTTAATTTATTTGTGGTTATGAGAATGTTATACATATTTGTGTGCGATGTATACCTTACATAAAAATTATAAAATTACCTAGTGAGATTGAGAACCGAGTACATAGAATGACTGCAACAGAAACATGTGGATGTACGTGTGGTGTGTGTGGATTATGAGTGAAGCATTTTTCCAGTAGTGCTTTCACTCTTCAAGAAAGATGTGATATCATAAAAGAGGGTAAGCCGACACCTGAACTTACGATCACGACAACATGCAAGAAAGGTAATTTTGTACATCATTTCCAAAAAAAAGTTTTATTAGAAACACTCATTGTTAGCTTGTAACAGGTAACTGTCCTGTTCTCTCGTAGATCTCAGTAAACACCAACGTACTAGCTCAGCATGAGTTGGACACTTTTGACTACATAATAATGAAAGTTTGTTGATACCAGGATTGCCAATAAATAAAAGAAGTTAAATGTTTACTGGAGAATTATTATCGTCTCGGCAAAACAAATGAAATGTCCGAAATATAAAAAAAAGGTTAAAGTCACGGGCGCTGGTCGGTGCGAGTCACGTGATCACATGTTGCAGGCTTTCCGACCGGCAGCTGAAAAACGATCGTGCTGCGACGAACTGTTGTGATACCCGAGAAAGGTTATGCTTCCATATATATTGGTAGAAAGTTTCCTCATTGAAAACATATTGTTTTTGAGCAGTCGGTCACATCAGCTAAAGGTGACCTCTGTTATTTTCCTCATTTCACCATGTTGTGCCTTGCGGTGGCAATGTTTTTAGTTTACTAACCCAGTGAAAAGGAAAAGATGTGCTATCATCCTGTGACTGTCTGTTACTATTACTGATGAAATGAGGAAAGAAAAATAACAAATTTGGGAAAACTAAAATATATGAAATACAAACAAGTTGTCATTGCCACGACCTTTCAAATATTACATGAATTACCATCCTTGACGGAAATATAGACAATTGAAATACTTCCAGAATATGCTATTTATATACATCTAGCTGCAATGCTACATTACCCCCCCTCGGTTTGGGGAAGATTTCCAAGAAACCTGTCCCAAATGAAACCTACATGAATGTCGATTATATGAAGGTTGGGCTGCAATTCCATCTCTTGTAAGATAAATTATTTGATTACATAGTTATACATCCATATACAAAGTTAGTCACAGTAAAATACATCTCATTACATTATCACATAAAGTAAATTAATCATAACATGATACAAAATTTTACTCTACATTACATGTCTCTTTTCAGTTAAATACAATGGTACATTCACTTTCAGTTTTTGTTTACATGATCATTCATTTCACATACAATGTAAATTAATAAGAATTAGTTATAAATATGTTATGCACATCATATATCTCTTTCGAAGTCATTACAGTGTTGCACTAACTTTCAATACCTGATTCATTAGTCGCCGAATGGTTTAATCCTCAATACATAGTTTACAAAAAATTCCCTAAAATTATATTTTATTTGAAAATAATTTTTTATCAAATGTTATTAGGTTTAGTTTAAACAACACAGATTTAATTATTTTAAAGTTTCTATTTTCCAGCTAAGTTCGAGGTGGTACCCACTACACATGCCAAGTTGCTTCTAGGTTTGCTCAATATTATTTAAATTCCTTGTTTGGATCAGCACACAAAAAAAAAGGTGATCCAGGCCTGCCCCTAAAACTATAAAAACCACTGCCACATTTACTTTAAAAACATCTTAATATCGAGGGCAATGTTAACTAAAAGGGACTCAGAACTGTCATACCCAAAAATTTACTCTTATTGCTAAGATCCAAGGACATTATACACAGTGGAGCATCCTTTTCACACTTCATCTGAATGTTCTTAAAACTAAACACACAACACCTCAACCTTTATTCGTTGTCAAAAAAGAAAAACTTTTCATATTATTTATAACCTTTGATTTAACATACACTGTTTAATTTAATTAATTTTCATTCACTTCGAAACTATCCTTTTGTTGCAAAATAATTACATTCTTAATCATGGATATCATAAAAGGAGCAATATCAATAATACCCATTTTACCCAAGTTCACACGCAGTCATTATACTAAAGTACAAAGTGAAACTATGGTTTCTTGGTTTTCAAAATTAATCTGCAACATACCTCAACATTTTTCAAAATCGACATGTAATACGCATCAACATACGAGCTATCTTTCTTGAGAATGATCAAAATACATTTACAAAATTCAAAAATTAATTCATAATGTTTTTCCATTATGACACAAAACATACTGTGCTTTGATTTAATTACAATACACCTTTACTTTCAATTACAATAACTTAATAAAACACAGCATTATACACTTAATTTAAGCTTGTCATTCTCCAAATTAAATCTTTATGTTTGATGCATAGTTATAGTCAATTATGCAACATTTTATTACTTACAACACGATTCATTAACAAATTTATAAACAAATATACGTACATTTAATAAAGAAATTTTATATGGCAAATGGTTATTACAAAATAATTTAATTTATGACAGTAAAATAAATTCTTCAGATCTATCATCACAGGCCTAACTAGCATTAACAAATTTAACTGCAACAAAATAATCACGTTGCATTCAGCTAACAAATTTCAATACAACTGTCTCAAGTTCAATTATAAAAGTTAATACATAATAAACTAACATTAAATAAATAAACACCAAAAGAATCAAAATAAATTACCTCACATTTGGTCTCACTCTAAACTCATCAAGTTTTGTTACCTCCTTCGTTAACCTACAGCCTTTACCTAGTATGATCTTACATAAAAATTACATTTACAAGTAGGGCTATGTAGTTTGTACCTTTACATGTTTACCATTTTTATGTAATTAGGACAGTTTTGTCTTGTTTATACACCATAACCCAAACATTAGGTTAGATCACCCAGTATCCTACAATTTCATGTTACTCTTAAACCCCAGGGCCGCAATGAGACATGCCAGTTGGCATTAAGAAGTTAAATGTTTACTAGAGAATTATTATCGTCTCGGCAAAACAAATGAAATGTCCGAAATACAAAAGAAGGTTAAAATCGTGGGCGCTGGTCAGTGCGAGTCACATGATCACACATTGCAGGCTGTCCGAATGACAGCTGACAAATGATCATGCTGCGACAAACTGTTGTGATACCCGAGAAAGGTCGTGCTTCCTTATGTATTGGTAGAAAGTTTCCTCATTGAAAACATATTGTTTTCGAGCAGTTGGTCATGTCAGCTAAGGTGACCTCTGTTATTTTCCTCATTTCACCGTGTTGTGCCTTTGCGGTGGCAATGTTTTTAGTTTATTAACCCAGTGAAAAGGAAAAGATGCGCTATCGCCCTATGACTGTCTGTTGTTGACATTGCTTACTATTATTGATGAAATGAGGAAAGAAAAATAACAAATTTGGAAAAACAAAAATATATGAAATACAAATAAGTTGTCATTGCCATGACCTTTCAAATATTACATGAATTACTATACTTGACAGAAATATAGACAGTTAAAATACTTCCCGAATATGCTAATTATATGCATCTAGCTGCAATGCTACAAGCTGCATGTAACAGCCTAAACAAACTGTTTTACTGGCCATGTTTTTTTTTTCAAAGGATGTTAACACGTGGACTGCAACTGGGTATTGTGACCATGACAATCTGTGCAATGCTGTTCAAAAACACAAGTATTCTGAAGTACGCATAAATTTGTTTATGTCTCTCGAAGAATTTGGTAAAAATAGAGTTCATTTTGGTCTAGATAGATCCAAACTACTTTCCATCTTTACACAAACCAATAATTATTTTTGCTGTCTACACTTCTGTAAAAACAAAATTGCTCCGTATATAAATACCTCACTGTCAATGGGTATTAAAATAATATTAATTTTGAGTGGACTAGGTTCCAGGTTTGATGAAGGTATCTTTGTAATATTTTTCACTCAAGCAAATTTTATGTTAATAAATATTAATGTGTTTACAAGGGGAATATTTTATATTTAGGTATGGAAAAATGTTTAAATGGCACCATTTTGCACCTTGAAATCCAAATTTTCCCGGGAGAGGACCCCCGAACCCCCCTCCACTTTATTGGTGAGATCAACGCCACTAATGCCCCTGCACACAATATCTTGCCCATGAAATTATAGCAGGCATCCCCCCTGATTTTAGTAATTTATGAAAAAACTCTTAATCAACTAAAGGATAGGTAAATGACTGGACACAACCACAACACACTCGGGATGAAGGGAAGTTATAAAATGCTGTTTGCACTATGAAACATTGATAAGAAAGTTTGTACTCTTTGTGAAATAACACCTGGTTTCACATGAACTGGCTTAAAGAAAATTTTTCTCTGCCCTCACCTTGTGCACTTGAAACCAACAATTAGATACATGATTTTGCAAAGATTTTGTTGAATAAACTATTCCTCTTCTTTTATCCTCTTAGACCTAGGCCTTACTTTTTGTAAAATTTAAAAGTTTTTGAACTATACCAATGACACCTGGTTAATTATATTTGCAAGAACTGGAAAGTGATACATTTATTGATACTGTCTTGGATTTGCAATACTGAATGCTAATATTCTTTACACACACTTAAGCAATAATTCCTTGTTACTGAAATAATTCAACAGCATGGAGGGGATACCCCTGTTTAAATATTTTTTGACTTGTTCTGGTTTGTATAACCGTCTATTCAGATACTTCCAGAAGGGATGAAAATATTAGTTTGTGGCTGGACTGCCTTATATGCTGAACTGGCTTGAATTTTGATCACTGTACCATACTATATGAAATATATTTTGTTGAATCAACACTTAAAATTATTTATTTTTTATTATATCATACCAATTAACTAGCTATTGACTAGCTCATGTAAAAAGTGAACATATATGTATATATGATTATATACTGAGTTGTTGAAAGATCTTTCAGACCTAATAATTTTTATAGCAGGTGCTTGCAATGTAGAAGTTATTGTACAGTAGAACCTCTCTATTACGACCCCTCGCGGTTCCCGAGAATAGGGTCGTAAGAGAAGGGGGACGGGTCGTAATAAAAAATTTGGAAAATTTTTGGCCGATTTTGACCCACCCCTAACTCCTATGCCCCCAAACTTGTCATTTTTTGCATAAAGTTCATGTTCAATCATCTCTAGCGCAAAAAAAAAAAACACTTTTTAAATTAAAAATATATAGGTATGTATATTTTAATAGCTGGACATCTCCTGATTAATTTGATACCCAAGAAAGGCATATTGGACCACCCCTTGTTCTAAAAAAAGAAGGCCTATACACAGTATGACAAGGCCATTGAAAGTGTGTGAAAAGATTAGACTATGTATTATTAAAATATAACTTTACAATTAAAGATCTATTATGCAAGTCCTGTGGGTCATACATTGCTATGAGGCACGTAGCGATCAAATAGTTTAGGTGGTGTTGTGCAATACATGTGTGCACGCCATGCTCTCGCTTCGGCCTGGCAAGCGTAGCTAGGCAAGCACCTAGATCCTCTGCAGCGTGGCCGGGCACGGGCTTAGCGGTTTGCTGCGAAAGCTCGGCCCTAGATCCTCAGGCTGGGCAGCTTTCGGTCCGTCACTACAAGATTATTCTGGCCAGCGGCGGCCAGCCTCCCGCTGCCACTGCCGTCGTTACAGAGCCGGTTTGCTTCGTAACAGCGGCCCGGCATTGGGAAAACATGCTGATAGTTGCAATTCACGTCAGTGTGTTGAATTTATACGAAATGTAGACGGCGTGTTGGCCTCTGCACTGGCACAATGAAGCCTGGAAATGTTTACGGGAATATAAATATTTAGTGCGGTCTACTTGAAATATTAACTATCCTGAATTTTTTATCAAAAACTTTTGACGTTACCCACACACACACACGGCCTCACTCGCCATAATATGGTACCGGTACCAACACATTTTATTTGTACACACTTATCTTTATTCACTTTACACATAAAATTGACTTTACAAAAAAAAAAATTGCCCACCATAAAAAATTTGCATTTTACGTAGGTGTGGGTGCACATAAACTTAAAAATAATCATTTAAAAAAGGGCATTGAATTAAATTTGAAGTTATCATACATAAACTGATTAAGAAACTAGTCTGTGTAATGTGCCGCTGTTTTTCTGAGCCGGCCTGCAACCCCCCCCCCCCCCCCCCCCCCCCCCCCCCTCAGTGCTCTTCGAAGGACAGACAATACAATCCCCTTCTAGCATTAAGTAATTTATTGCTTCACCCTGCTTGGGACAACAAATGTCAGTCTATGATGGTAGCTTGAGAAATGTGCCACTGCTAACATCATTAAGGGCTAGTATTCCATACACTGAAAACCGTGGATAATAGAAACTATTACCATGGTTGGAGAAAAGGTCTACAAAACAAATCCGCGCATAATTGAAACCGTGGTTCAAGATACAGCGGTTGGCGAGGGATTACTGTATCTGTTCTTAGACATGCCTCAAATTTTCGATTATTTCGACCCAAACTTTTCACGGTTCCTCGGGATTAGGTTGTAATAGAAAGGAGGTCGTAATAAATGGTGTCATAATAGAAGGGTTTTACTGTACTTCTATAATTATTTGTAAAAAACACTATGCTGTTCATTTGAATTTGTCTGAATTTTAAACATAATTTCATTTACACCTATAATTAATGAACCTTTTCATTAATTAATATACCACATCTGTTGTTAATACTATATACACCAGTTAGTTTTAATTTCCTGCTTTGCTAAGAATACTTGAAGAGAGGTTATAATTTAGCAAAGTAGTTAACTGTTGACTAGTTTCTGCAATAGTTGAACAATAGATAGTGAGACACTAAACATTTTTGTAATTGTGAGGTTAACACTTGTAGCTAACATTATTGAAGTAATTTACATTTGTTAATGTTGCTGTTTCAATTGCAAGAAAAGTTTTGCTTCTACTTTCAACCAATAACATTTCATAATACTCATTATAATATACTTGTAGAAGATATATATATATATATATATATATATATATATATATATAAAAAATTCGGTGACATCAGACTGTTTGTGTACAGCGAAAATATAATAACTAATATTGACTGAAATTTCTTTCTTGAATTTTACTGCTGTATGGCCTGTAGGCTTATGTTGAATCCTCATAACTTTAACCTTGCTTACTTAACATTTTGCATTGTCATTTTGTATTAATTTGGTGAGATATTATTGAGGTAAATACCATTAAAACATTGTGGTTGTGTTTACCTGGCCACCTGTGGCTTCTATCATCGCCTGTGCTCTCGGAGCCTTCTGCTGGAACAAAATGAGGGGGTGGGGTGGGGAGAGGGATTCATGTGGGAGGGATGAACATATGTTGACATTAACTCTTCACTCATAGTTTTATGTGAGCATTAGTATGGATATAAAGTCAAGCTTATTAAATTTGTGGTGTTTGTTTAAAATAATAATGTAAAATGTTGGAACATGTACACTGTTAAGAATTATGTGTGAGTAACATTGTTTCTTGCTCATTGTTTAAATAAAATTTTACTTAATGTGGTCATCAATACTAGACAGAATAGAACATAATTTTAACTTGTTCAACATCAGAGAGAAAATTAGGACAGTACAGAAAATCAATTTTATGCATTTGACTTCAAAAGTTACTGAATTAATTTTATCTGTCGAAGAGTTTTGTTGTTTCAATATTGCTCAGAAGTAATCTGCTGTTTTTGAGTGTTGTAAAGTGTGTATCAATGCAACTACTAAAAATAAAAAATTTTAATTAAATGTAAAGTCAAAACTTTGTGCTGCTTTATAAGTGTGCATTATATACATGTAGGTGTATTATGCAGTGTGACTTTTACACCACCAACTGTAGCCAATAGAGTAGCTTAGAGCTAGGGGACATCATAATCAAACTAATGCTTTGCCGGCGGCAACGGTACCGGCATATTGGCTTCAGCCAGCGTTGCCAACCCAGTTGATGAAGAAATCTGTAGAAATTGCTAAAAAAAAATTGGGTAGATTTCTGTAGCCATTTTTTTAGTCAAAAAAAAGTAAATAACAAAAGCACGAAAATATTTATTGAGTCTATTTTATGTAAAATAAGGTAAACATTCATGTATATTTAACATAAAAGGAGTAGTTTTAAAAACAAAACTCTGTGCATGAACACATAATGGCTATATTCCACTTGGTACTGAAAACACTGACCAGTATAATGCCAAAAGGAATGCCATCAGTAAAAATTTGCACACCAATAGCACTCAGTACTGAAACCAGGTGGAACATTCGTCAACAGTTTTCATCAGGAACAATGGTGTCTCCTATACGCGATAAAGAATGATAGGCTTAAACATGTAGTAAACAGGGATGGATATTTTTTTTTTCATTTTCGTCTAATTCAGATTCATCAATTGACTATGAGATCAAAGAACGTGAAAGTGTACTTTCCACCTGCAACTTCTGAATATAACAACAGCGTAATTTGCTTGTTAAACATCACCGCCATGCTGTGTTGTCTGCTTTTACTTAGACTGCCTTACCTTCTGCCCATCAGTAGTTTCAGTTGGAAGTATAGCCTCCAACCCAGACACCACATCACAATTCCTCCATTATTGATCAGCAGAATCAGTACCTAAAGGAGCGCTCATCAGTACTGGTCAGCTCTTTCAGTGCCAAGTGGAATGTGGCCTATGTTGAAGTCGTGAGTGAAGAATGTTCCTGAACCACAGTTGCAGAAGTAAATCATTAAAAAAAAATGCACTCATCTTTACTTGCTGAAAATTTTGGTAGATTTCGGTAGCCACTTTACTAGAATAAAAATATAAAAAGGCACAAAAATTTTTACTGAGTCAACAAGTATCGTTGGATAGATTATTCCAAAGAACCCTCTATAAGTGCTTGCAGTAGACAACAGCGCTAACGACTTTACGAAGTGGGGATCGCTCAAGATTCTTCTGGTACTGCAATACCAAAGGCGAATAAGGCAATGTCATATTACAAAGAGGAATAAACTTTAAAAAAGTGCATACTTATGACAGCCTTCTCATACCAACTTAGCATTGTAGTATATATGCTACATTATTAGTAGCAACAGTCCAACAATGCACAGGACTTTTCAGACAACCTCTTAAATAATGTTGGTATTTGTTAAAAGGGAAAAAATCTGTAGAAATTGAATTATTTCGGTATGTCGGTAGACAAAGATCAGTTTCGGCAGATCTACCGAAAAATTGGTAGGGTTGGCAACGCTGGGTTCAGCTGGCAGCTGAGAACACATGACTGTCCGGACATTGAACAGCATTACGGGGGGGAAGCTCCTTCCTCCCTGCTGTGGGCGGTGCTGATTGATCCGGTAGTCATGACGACGGTTGGCTCATGCGTGATGTGTAATTTGCACTGGCGCATGTGTTTGCATTGCCAACCATGTCTGGTGAAGGGAACAGCGCCTCACTACTGTTGTTGGCGCTTCGCTCGGAATGTGAAGTTGGTGGCGCTTGTGGCTGGAATGGCTCCCATTCGTAGTCTCTCCCCCCTGGATGATGCTGCAGTGTCGTACCAGGTAGGCCAGTGGTGAATCGCCTCGCATTCCCCTCGCCTGCTGTCTCATGCACGCGCTGCTCCAGCTTGCTGCTACCACTCCCAGGTTACCATGTGGGCAGGCTGCCCTTTCGACATCCAAATGGCCCTCCCGTCGTCACACGTCAATTCGACTGATCCACAGACACTAGACTTACTGTAACAAAGAAAAACCTATTAGTCACTGATCCTAATGAAAATATAAAACTCTACCTTTTTTTCGAAAGTGTCACAGTCGTGATGTGCAAATCTACTTGTATGTTTGCGTTCTTGGTCCATTCACATTGTATTTGATTTAATTTAAATTGGCTTTTATACATATGACACTATACTTATTATGCCGTGCCCCGTTTCCTCATGCAAGAACAACGACCTGTCTGCCGTGGAAAATTATTGATTGAGCGACGTGTGGTGAAGTCTTTTGAAGAAACGGGGTAAGAGGGAGAGACACAGCGCGTAATTATTAGCGTACGTGTCTCATCATTACTGCAAAAGGGGGTGAAGCTATCTCTACACGCATCGTGGTTAGCATAATGCGCTGCCACGTGTTTTTCGCTGCAAACAGAAATTTAATTAATGAATTTACCCTCTTGGTGGAGTTTACTGCTTGACAACGAGGAGGGAAAGACCGTGCCTCCACCAGTGTAACGATCTGCCTACCTAACACTATGATTCCACTTATATTCCAACTACTCACTGCTCTCCTTTACTTGTCTCTACTATACTCCAGTTAGGCAGGATCGTACGTGGGGATAGTTAAGACTAGTAGTTATTCAATGAAAGAGGGAATTTGACTACATGTATTTATTACAAACTCGAGATAGATAAAACAATACTTGGTACAACTACAATACTCTCTCTACACATTACTACCTTTACTTCAGTCATTCAGACAAGATTATTATTTGAACATAAAAGCTTACAATTATTCAAGAATGGTGAACTGCTTTACTGCCATACAGAATACTGATATACATGAATAACAAGTTAATTATAAGATTACAAGAATATAACTTCACGATATGCCCTAGCATTGCCACGTAATTAATTACTCTTAAGATGTGTCTCGATAAAGGGAATGCCACCCTACTGCTTGCTGAGGTTATGCTCAACACTTAAAAAGCGTGTAGAAGTCGTTGGCAGGCCGGAGTTCCCCAGACCTGTGACGTTTGCACGTATTGTGCCGCTCTGGCACCGACGTGGGATCTTCGGCCGCAGGTGGTTACTGGGTGGGAGGGGGGTGTGCAGCTCTCAATTAAATAGTCTTCTCTCAGTAGGTCGCTCAGGCTTATTGATAAACAGAGGGCTCACTTTACGAATCTATAGTGTTTAGCACCTAACTTGTCGTGTTTGGGCCCCCTGGAGTCCGCTACAAGATGTAAATTTTCTTAGAGAGGAAACCCCCGTAGTAATTAAGTTAGCTGTGAGATTAAGGAGGAAGTGTATATGTAGCATAACCCCTGTAGCAGTTGGTTTTGTGTTGCTAAACTGAGAGAATTGTGTAAACCCAAGAGGCCTACTCTCATAAATGTAACTTGTACAGCTGTCAGTACGGCCTACGTAAAAGAAAAATTTATCTTCTCTGTACAAGTCAGATAATCCTGTATGTAAAGTCACGAGAAAATATATTCTCGCCCCTAGCAAGTAAGCTGCCAACATGTGTAATAATGTTGAGACTTGCTACGCAGAACCTGTAATATCATAATTTAGAGTAAACTCATCCAGTGTACCTGTTAGACGCAGTATTAGAGTGTAAGAAGTTTTGTAATCCTGAAGGTAACCTCAAAAGGAGGACAATTGAATGTTTGTAGGTTAGGCCTAGTTAACCGAAGTAGAGAAAGCCTCCTCCCATGTATGTAACATATATTTTGAAAGAGAAGTGTTTTATTTAACCCTAGTTATTTGTTTTGCTAGAAAATTATAGCACCCCTGTAAGCATGTAAAATTTTCACGCTAGTGAGACCCATAGTGAAGTAATTGAGGCCAGTGCCAAAAGTATTACATAACCCTCTGTCAAAGCTCACACGGAATGAGCAAAAACATTTTATGTAGCAATGCAAGGAGGCATGCGCGTACCAATGTTACGTAACCCCTGCCGTAAGCGCAGATCATGAGAATTGAATAATTACATACCTGTACCCTAGCCTGTAAGAAGTAGAGAAAATGAGTACCCTAGAATGCAAGATTACCTAACCTATGTTAACAAATGTCAGGCAAAGTAACAAGAACATGTAACCTAGGATAAGAGTGCCTATGTAGAACAAACTGCTGTATACCTAACCTTAAGATTTTTCATACAAAGGGTACGCAAGTTTTTAATGTTAGAGTGTCTTGTGTTATTATTTGAGTTTCTTTTGAAAGAGTACCTCATGTGTTCTATCTCTTTTCATGTATGGAAAGCACCCCGGAGTGGCGTAGTATGTAATAAGAATTTGTTTCTTAATGTTAGCACTTTTTCACACAAATTGATTTACCGTGCAACAGCGCTGGCTGAATCCCAGGACATATAAATTCGTCCTGCATGGCCATGATAAACATCCTCTACTATTAATCCTTTGCGAGTGGGATAAAATACTTCTGAATCTGTTAACTGCACTTTTTTATTCTCGAGGACAGAGATAAAAAATGTATTAACCTAAAAAAATTTTGTGCAAGCTACCATTGTACACCCCGCTGTATTAAAGAATTTTCCTTTTTTTCACATGGTATGTGAACTACCATCGAACTAGGAAGGTCTAGGTTCAAAACAGAAACAACTTGTTCCCACAATTTCCTTTTCCAAAACTCTCCTTCTTGCCTGTACGAGAGAACGATGGGAAGGCTGTGCTGAGAAGCAGATGGTTCTATGTGCCGATGCCAAGACCACTACACACTAGAGAGAGGCGAAGAGGAAGAGGACAGAGTCCGTAACCCCCCCGCTGATAGTAAACAGATGTTGCGTGACTCACAGATGGGCGCGCTGAACTCTGAGACTAGCTACGTGAGCACAGAAGAGGCGCACGCTAGATAAGCAACTGGCCGTACCATGATTGAGGCAACCACCTCCAACACCTGAAGAAATAGTTGTTTTGTCACAGGTGGGTCTACGTCGCTTCAGGAGGTGGCCCATTCACGCATGCGAACATGCTGCGCAGCACATATGCACTCTCTATGGATGACTTCGCCCCATCTCGAGCCAATAGAGCTCGGGGCAAGTCAGTAACCATGGCAATGTAATTTCACGCATCGAGCAAGGAGGCTCCAAGCTTTGGACAGCCATGTACATAAAAGTGATAATGCATTTAATTATGGAATGTATGGCCTGCCCGGAATCTTGCTTGCAAGCGCCATCCCCGTAAAGAAAATACAATATTTTTGACGAACCACTACCCTACATTTAATTGTGGAAGAAGTTCCAGCAAACCCACAAGATGGCAGCATCCTTGCAACCTTGTGATGTTGCATTCCCGCCAGCATCAGAAAGAGGTATTTTAATTTATTGTCGCCTCCAAGTTAGGAGATAAGAAATGAGCGACGGCGCCGCAACCCCGATAAACCTACCCTTGCGCTAGAAGGCTACTCTACCCTGTAGCCCCAGAAGATCGCTGATCAAGGGATTTTTCAGTATATAAGAAAGTCCAAGATCGTACTCCAGCAGAGACGTATGGCTCACCGGCCGCGTAAGTCAGTGACCACTCCCTGGTCTGTAGAAGACCTCTCTCTCCTCTGTCTGCAACTCAACTTCAAACTACCTCTGCAGACTGCGAAGACTGCACCATCCCAGCAGCTTGGATAAGGCTCGTCCACAACTGCACCTGCCGACCGTAAGGGTGACTCACTTCCACAGGTAATACAACATCCTGCACCCTGCACCCTAGTCAAATTCCATGACTCCATGGTAGGAGGTTGTCGTGACTTAATTTACCCTTCTGGAAGAATCCCTGTAAATTGTGTAATATAATTTCTGTATTTTTATTAATTAATTGCCATGCTCACTTTTGCCTGTTCCAGTACGTAATACATTTAATTACTATTTAGCTAGTTAATTATTCTTGTATCGATTAGCCGGAACTTTTCCCATTTCCTAAGTAACATAATAAAACTTATGTAAATTTAAACTGTATGCTTAATGTCATTTTAACATTAGTTCCTGAGTAATTAGTAATTTTAGTATTTTTGTGTGTGTTAGAATTTTGTGACAGGTGCAATAATTAAGTCCCGCGGGAGACTAGCCATGAAGCGTACTAAATTCTACAGGAGACAGAGCCTGCAGAAAGCCTTAGTCTGCACAAGACACGTCACAGCTCCTGGGTTTCCAGTATTCCCGTGCCTGCCTTCAATGACGTCCCAATACCAAAATGCACGTCTACACATCAGGGCCTTAGGTGTGACTGCACAAGTCATGCGTCTTGGACTGCACGTCTGCGAAAGGGTCAGGGACAGGCCAGATGCACCATAAAAAGGTTGGGGTTCAGTGTCCTTGACGACATAGAGAATGCTGTGCTTTACAAAGAGCTCTCAATTTCAACCCCACTAACAAAGTCTTGAGCGAGGTCGAACCTCTTCCTTCAGAACCTGAGTCAGTACCTAGACCAATATCACCTTTTTACCCCCTAGATCACTGGTTACCCTTGAAAAAATATTTAGGCGCCTGTTGGCCGGAATAACTACCCTGAGGGAACACACCCTACTCAGACGGAGCCCTCACCACCGGTAGCAATTGAAATCCAACCAAGGGACAAACCGAACACGTGTATAATTAAGCTGGCTTCGAGGAAGATAGTCCGGGTTCCACTCCCACTTAAGCAAGCCCCCAAGCCCCGAGTAGTACCTCTCACGAATTACGTTCCCGCACGTCGGCTTATGCGACCCATACGGATAGCCCCGATCTCTCCAGCCAGATCATCTACCCCACTCACACGATCGTTTTAACCTCCTTTACATCATAACCTGGGACAGCTGGCGTCGTGCCTTTTGGCAGTTATAGTAGTGAGGAATATAGAACTCCCTGGGTGGAAAACTGTTTTGTTCTGCCTCAATCTGGGGTTTGGCTCCCTTCTTTTCCAATAGTACCCTCACATTGAGCAGCCACCCACAGAATCTAAAACCACCACGACGCACCAGGCCAGTACATTCGTCAACACGCCGCAGTAGGCTTACCTGATGAACTAGAGAGGGTATTCTGTGCCTTAACCACCTACCCTTCAAGGTAGGACGTGCATCAGTACAAATAATTCATTTAAAACTCTGTATTTTAAATAAACAGCCCATTCTTGTATAATATGATGTACATTGATAATATAATTAAATACAAGTACTTGCACCATGATTTGATAATTACATACTCAAGGTGCCTCACAATTTACCAAAGTACATTTCCCACATTTACCACTTAATTTAAAAGTTTGGCTGGCAGGCAGCGAGACCATAATCATTGAAAAACCAAGCAGTTTACCTACAAACACTAACTTTGATAGCGTGTGGAAATTCTCATAACAGTTCATAACTGAAATGCACCCCTAATGCATTTTACGTACCCAAACTGAGTGACAAATTATTTATCATTATAGTATTTAATTACAAAATCCATAGGCCTAATGCCCAATATAGTTTTCCATTGAAAGTAATAACAGGTAATGAAAATGTTTATTTAAAATTTCACAACTGTCAACTGAATACCACTGCTCATTCACAAATTATAAAATACATTGATTAGGATTAACATATAATACTTTTCCAGTAGCCATAACCATTCTTAAACTCCAAATAAATTTAAATTTGTTGAGCTTGTGGCACCTTTATTATAAAGAAAGTGTACGGCTATTAAAACCTCTAACATTAATTTAATTTTAAAGATTGCTATAATATTTCAAGCCACTTTGGCCAGTTGACTAGATTTCATGCTTCCTTCGTTATACAAAACACGTAAAACTTGAACCTACATGCATGCCTTAAATTACTGTTGGCCAAATTAAAATTCATTTAGTGAATTAAAATTACTATCAATAAATTCATACTGTTGTGCCAAGAACTTAACATCACTTAAAAAGCACACAAAATATGTAACATAACAAGCAACGGGGCAAGGCAGGTAGGCATGCCCCTTAAAGTGCACCACAGAAAAAAATATCAATATTTTAAAATTATTATAAAAGTTATATCAAAAACTGAAGCAAGCTGGACGGCAGCTATTACACCCTATCAAGGCATCCAGCCTTAAAATTATGACAGCACATACATTTAAAAATGATGGAAACAATTGATCTGTGGAAATGAACCTCGCAACAGCTGATCAGGGCGAGCAAATGGGGTGGTAGCAAAACTAAACTAGCTGTTTCAAAACAAATATAACACATCAAACCATTTATGTAACATGTATAACCAAAAATACAATTTAAACTGTGCAACCAAATTGAATTTAGGATATATCTACCATTATGGCATACCCACAGAAAATTAGCACACACTACGAACTACAAAGTTAAGACCCTATAGCCTATAAAATATACAATCGCTCTGTATCCGCAGCTCACTGTAATATTCCATGTTGTGGCACCTTTCCTAATATGAATTTAACACTATATCAAACATGTTAATAGAATATATTCTCTGACAATTGACTAAGCCCCCATACACTGTGCCTTTAAACAAATTCTAAAACACATTGAACATGATAGTGTCTGCTGGAAGTCACTTCTGTTGATGGTGCTGGTCAAAAGGTTGAAGGGGAAAGTGTGAACGAGTATATATTAACTTGACCTCTTCATTAAAAAGTTTGTGACTCATGAAAAGGGGTGAAACGTGGTAGCGGATCAGAAGGAGAAAGGAAGGGGAAGTGAGACTCCATCGAGCAAGTTTAAAGGTGCTGTCCGCCAGTGCTCATTATGGGAACTAAAGCAAATTGGTAAAAATAATACTGTCGCAACCCCCTGCCCTGAATCTCGCTCTCACTGGAAAATCCACTCTGGCACTGTTTATCACTATGTCCACCCAGACTCAATTCACAAAATGATTACACAGTACAGGATTACAACCACAGAAGTTAAGGAGAAGTCTTGAAGTTATAAAATAGGAAAGTCTGCCAATAATAAACATTAGTACAGTACAGCATTTACAGGAACTTTAACAGACAAAACAATTACATATACTTTCGGCTCTTGTAGACAGTGCAAGTACGAAAGGGTCCATCCCAAAACAAAATAATTAAGGGAAATAACGAAAACGCAAAATACAGGATACAAGGTAGAGGGAGACAAGTGTATACACAATTTACAAAAAAACATGTCCTAGAAATACACTGTTTCAGGTGGCAAACATGTACCTTCCTGAAGGTGTGGCCGGAAGATGGAGAAACTAATCACACTGTATCGGGGACCCTAAATTTGTGGATCCTGAAGGGATCTAGAAATATTGAAATCAACTTACTACTAACATCATTCCCCAAGTCGGCGAGGGCGTAGCTCTTGCAAAGTACGATGTCACCAACTTTGTAATTCACGGGCATTCTAGACTGATCCAACCTGTCGTTAACCAACTTTTTGCCCACTCCCAACCCAATGATGGACCTCCCCCCCTCCCCCCCCCCTCCCCCAGCAGTTGATCACGGGCTGAGTCATTAAGCGGAGAAGGGGTGAGAGGGATGTTATAAATGTTCAGGAGGGAATAACTCAAAGGATCACTAAGAAACTGAAAAGAAGGAGGGACCCCGGTAGATTGTAACGATGCAGTTATTTATTTATTTATAAAAAATTGAAATCATACTTTTGGTTAAATTCCCTTTTTCTTTTGCAAGTGAATGTAATATTTTCTTGGGTGCCACATGGAATGGGAATATCTTATCTTTTTTTGAAGGTTCGTGGCCGTGTTCAAGTGTTTCTCGATAGCTCGTAAGCATTTTTTGTTCTAGGAGGTCAATAAAGTATAGCTGTGAAGGTCTACATGGCGCTTGCAGGTTATTTTGAGCCCCGGCCAGGTTCTATTTTAGTAACACAGCTCGATAAGAAGTTGGAGAGGGGATGGACATGTGCCAAGGTGAGCGCTGCGGGCCATAGGCTGGTAAATAAATGAATACCAGATATGGAAGAGGAAGCATCGGGACTTTCCAATTTCGCCCACACCAGCAAGCACGCGCGGCTGCAACTTCTATTTTGTTTTTAACTTTGAGTACTTTCGGTATACAAACTGTCTTCTACAAAATTCTTTCTGGTGTGGGAGGTCAGTAGAGTGTCAAGAGCAAAATTATTTTCCCTCTTGTCTTCGTAATTAATCTCGCAAGGCCAGTTTTGGAGGGACATTACTAAATAATTAACTACTGCGGCATTCGTTCGGTTTCATGTCTCGTTAATACTGTTCGTGGCTTTGAAATACAGTAGTTGAAGATTGTGAAACTGTCTTTGGGAAATTTCAATAAAACTGAGTAACTAGTCCAATACTGGAATTTATTTTTCGTTCAAGATTTCGCCTTTGTCTCTCTATCGATACAGTGAACCCAAGCCGCCACTTCTGTAATGGGTGCCACATTACAAGATCCATGCAACGCACTGTAACGTTTATTAGTCTAAGCCCTTATCTGTTGTACTCAATAAGTAATATCGTATCAGTAGCCTGGATTATCTGATGTATTAGAGGCCTAAATCTAAATGTACAAGGGAGCGAGACAGGGGGTATTAAGAGCTTATTAACAAGAAGGTGTAGCTTGAAGAATACTCTTGTTGTTGTGTCTGACCTCTTTATATAGATCACTATTAACACAATTAACACAAGTCTTACAAAAGGCTTTACTCTAAGGTGGAGAAGTTGATTAAATATAATTGATTCCAATTACTATCAGCCACTATAATCAATATCTAAAGTGTCTCTGCAGAATCCTATGGAACAATATCACCTCGTTATTGTTGCCAAAGGCTGCTTGTAGACTCTCGATATTGGTAGTCCTGGAGCGTCCTCGCGTCTGTCCTCGGGTGGCAGCTGTCTGGTAGTAGGTCAGCGACAGGCCCTGCATCAGTCCTCCATGCACGCTAAATACTCGCACCGCTGTATGTTACAATTATCTGTTTTCATAACAACTCACTGCTTGCGGCCTCACCCTGGATACTGTCACAGTTAGGGTGGTTTCTAGCCAAGCGCAGGGAACCGCTTGGCCGCCCGCTACATCACTCCCTTGCTCAACGAAAGCTGGTCCCCAACTCCAGGGCAGGGGTGTGGTGATATGGTACAACAGTTCGGGCCCTTAGTGTCCATGTCTGCTTCATGGCAGCGGGAATATGGACAATTGATGATCTCTTCACTACGGTGGAAAATTAGATAGAGATTAGTACACAACAGGGAAATTTTGGGTAATAGAACTGCGTAGTCTTCTTACTTGCTGGTTGTGTATTATCTGCTCATTATAAGTTGGGAAATAAGACATATTGGAGAGGAATTCCTGATATTACAGATAATGGCATTATTTCAACTGAATATGGTATGCTCAATACTGGGTAAATGTCCCTTGACTTCATTGGTACTGATCGTGACCTTAAATTTGCACTTCATTGGGTGTACTTCTTACGCGGAAGCGCGGCTGATGCAAGTACCTCGCTTGCGGTCGCGATGTGGCAGCCTGCTTGATGTTCAGGTGTGTGGGATCCCGATGGTCGGGAAATTTCCGAGAAAATTTTTCCATTTTCCCATCAGGTGGGAAAAAATTTTTTTCGCAAGAATCTAGCATTGGATATTTTACAGTTATACCTAAATTTGACATGAACTTTGATAAATAATAACGCTGACAAATAATTTGTTATATTTTCTTGTCACTTAGACCCGCTTTACATCATTTATAAAAGTGCTTTAGGCGCGTAAACATAAATAAAAAAATGTAAATACAAAGTTCCAGGGTCGCCAACCTGTGTAATACCTACTGCAGCTTACAAAATGGGATACTTTCCCGTTTACGCTTGAAAGCGAGATATCGCAAGTTGTTAAAAATTGAGGCAACTTAAAGCATATCAAAATGGCACCGTTTGTGTTTTTGTTATGTTGGTGAACTCTTACGACAAGCTGATGACACATTATACGTCAGTCAGTTATTTTTCCATTCTTAACCTAAAATTCGCAGTCGAAATTTAGCGTTTCAGTTGCAATAAGTCAGTCAAATTGTCATTTTCGTATTCATGTTTGTCATTGGTCATGCCTTTTTCCTTCGTAATACAAGCAATATCTTATATTGCCTCGTGCTCGTTTCTTGTGTGTCACCCTCTAAATACAAATTAATTACTTTTCTAATTGAGTCTGCTAAAATTGTTTTCCCGTGTCTTCCTAATTTTCCAAGTAAAAAAATTTTTTCGGCCCAAATTTTTTCCAAAGTGTAATTTTGCTTTCCCGCACATCCCTAGTTCTAACTGACCTAACGTGGCTTGATATCTTTTAAAGTCTCGTTAAAGTGAAAAGTGTTTAACAAAGCAAGAAAATAGTACTGCCTGTAAAAGTTTAAAACATTCTAATTCCCGCCCATTACAAAATCAGTTAAGGTGAATACATGATATTATTTGTGTTATGAAAATGACATATATATGTATATATAAGGATTATTTAAGTGTTGCTGAAAGTAAATATGATTAGACACATCACATGATTACATTGAAAGGAAACATGAGTATAAATGCAATAGATTACATTTCATTTGTATGGAGAACATAAATAATATCCATTAAAGTTTATCACTATGCACTTTTAAAATGTTAGTTTAATTTTATATTTCCTATGTGATTTATCTCTAAATACATGAATGGCATGGAGTTCATAATAAAACGTAGAGTTTAGTATTCCCTATTTTTTCGTATAAATAAATGTTGTTTCAAAAACTAAGTTCCCCTTTTCTACTTTTTGTTACTAAGGAACAAGGTATTACAAGGATTACTTATCCTAGCTTAAAAATATATCTTAACACCAACATCTATCAGTCTGCATGTCTGAATTATTATTTGTATTACTGATTATAAAACAAAAAGGGTGAAAATTCATTACTACGGCTTTCGTAATAGCAAGTGCAGTACTTTTTTATTTTTAAAACAGACTCTCATCTAAGGTACTCAGAGTGATAATGCAGGGTGTTGTAAACATTTATTTTAACTCTCTGTACTGTCAAAATGTAATTTGTATACTATTAACAATGTGGCAGCTCAATTAGTGTGTTGGGCAAAGTGTTGTGTTAAATTCCTCTAAATGATTGTAAAATTTAATACATAGTTGTATATTCTATACATTACGTAACAAGGGGTTTAAAAAAAAATAGAATTTTGTTATTAATAAGATATATTTAGTTTTCACATATCCTGAGTCGTGGCGTAAGAAATTTATAGTTAAAATGTTTATAATGAGACTCATTTTCATCATAAATTGTGTAATTGATTACAATCATTGTTTTCGTAACTTATGCTATGTATAATTTTAAATATTTTCTCACATAATATATTTGATTATTATTGGAGTTACATGTCTTAAGTAGTAATTCTGAGCAAATTCGTATTCATGTGCTTCGTTTGTAATTGTGTTCGTATTTATCCCGGCCGGGGTGTGCAAGTGTAAATATGTATTGTAATAACTAGCTCTGTTTTACCTGAAACAAAATGTGCACTGCCCATCACTGGTACATGTGCATGATATATCACGTCGGCTTGCCTTAAGCCTACCGCCACCGGAGCTGATGGTACAGGCGTCGTAGAGTAGTGCCGTACTGGGTTGACTTCGGGGTCAGCTGTCGTCCCTTTGTCTACCTGTAACACTTTCATTTGGCGTTAGCACTCGAAAATATACGTTAAGGAATTTAGTACTTTTTAACAAATTATTGATTAATTAAATTGAATACATTGTAAATAATGTGTATACTTATGAAACTATGTTAACTTTGATTAGCTGTGGCTTGTATAAGTAATTTAATATAATATTAGCAGTAATTGCTTCTCTTTTGTTCTTCGTGGTCGTTAAGTTTGATATTAAATTTCATATATACCTTGAGCACAATATTTTATATTTCACACTACATTCTTATATAAAATAATGATATATTGAGTGCATTTACTCCTGCTGCGTAAGAATTAACTTTATTATTGTTCTAAAATCATCAACTATTGTGGGTTCTCAACGTTTTCATATATTGAATGCAATATCATTGTGTATATAGGACTCGCGCATTGGGATGCGTGTTTTTACAGCAAAGAAGCATGGTTGAAACACACTATTGATAGTTGTCACCCGCTGGCCGCCTGGCTTGGTTAGAGTTTGTAGAATGTGATGGCATGACACAAAAAATGGAGTCACTATGCCTGGTGCATCCTTGAAGCCAGTGTCTGCTTTGCGCTACACAATTTACTATTTCAGATTTTGATGCTGTAAAATATATATATAGATGATTTTAATATATATTCCCTTCTCTGTCATGCTTTAAAACTTATTATTTAGGCTATGAATTGGTTATTACCCTAATTGCAGCTTCTGAAGTTATAGCATTGCAGCTAGATATATATAATTGGTATATTTGGGAAATATTTCAATTGTTATATTTCAGTCAAGAATAGTAATTCATGTAATATTTGAAAGGTAGTGGCAATGATAACTTGTTTGTATTTCAGATATTTTCGTTTTTCCAAATTTATTTTTTTTCCTCTCATTTCATCAGTAGTAACAGACGTCAACAACCAACGTCAAGCGTATCTTTTCCTTTTCACTGGGTTAGTAAACTAAAAACATTGCCATCACAAGCCACAACATGGTGAAACAAGGAAAATATCAGAGGTCACCTTTAGCTGACGTGACAATAACAATATGTTATATATGTTTTCAATGAGGAAAATTTCTACCAATATATACGGAAGCACAACCTTTCTGGGGTATCACAACAGTTCATCGCAGCACAATCGTTTGTCAGTTGTCAGTCGGACAGCCTGCAACAAGTGATCACATCATGACCCGCACCAACCAAGGCCCATGACTTTAACCTTCTTTTGTATTTTGGACATTTCAGTTCAACTATTTATTAAATTTATTTTCCATCGATGCGAGGAGTCAATAGGGTGCCGGGAGAGAAAAGTAACGATTCTCTCTCGTCTTCGTAACTCTCGAAGTGAGAAATTTTGTCTTATAAAGGCTGCCATTCTGTCTTGGTTTTTTTTTTGTTTGTCAGCTGCAAGTGTCAATTGTTTGTTTTGCCGAGACAATAATAAATCCCCAGACATTAACTTCTTATTTTATTTATTGGCAATCCTGGTATCAACTAACTTTCATTATTACATAATCAAAGTGTCCAACTCACGCTGAGCTAGTCCGTTGGTGTTTACTGAGATCAACGAGAGAAAAGGACAGTAACCTGTTACAAAGTTAATTATAAATTTGACTTTAGCGTCCATATTCTCATGCTATTCTTTGTGAAAAGACTCTAATTTGTGCACGCTCCTGCAAAATAGTCTTAATGAACAAACTGAAATTATTATGATATTAGGTTTATAACATTGAAATAGCTAACTTTGATACTTCATTACAAGAACTTAACATTTGTCATATACATACATGTGTGTATTACTTTCACTCTGAAATACAATTCTCTATATGAATACTTGTATATACTACCAACTATTAATTTCATGTGATTCTACTTATACTCGTCCCAATACTGCTCCAGTATGGTTAATGGCAACATTTATTTTATTAAACTTACTTAATATTACTATGTTATACGTGATTGCTTTTGCTTTGCTCAAAATGTAATTATACCTTATATTCTAAAATTATGTAACCTTGTGACACCTTATATATACTCTGTATAGCTAGATTGAGTGATTTTCCAGTCTTTGGTGGCCCTGTCGCATTATAATTTTAGCGTATTCCTTTTACTGAACCCGACTGCACTCGGTACGCATCCATTTGACGCAGTGTGTTCCAATTAGACTGAACACTCACTGGGTGCAGTGAATTTTCATGTTCCAATTGTGAGTTGCACCATAAGGGTGCGCACTGAGTGCAATTATTCTTTCACCATCTCCAGAGTCGGTGCAGCTGGTTGAGTACAATATAGCGGCAGCCAGTGTTGATGTAAACAAAAATATATTTGCTGTGTTCGAAATTTTAGAATTGTCTGACAGTTCAGACGATGAAGAATACCTAACACTTATTATGGAATTTACAAGAAATAAAAAGAAACCCAAAATCACAAGTTACATAGATGATGTTCATCATTACAGTGATGAAGAGGTTATTTCCTCGTAGTGTTCTTTTTATTTTATTTGCTATTTGTTTGATTTATAAAATATTTTATGAAAATGGTAATTTTATTCTTTTGATAATATTTCTAGTTCAAGAAAAACTTCAGAGTTAAGAAGAGACACTGTCGAAAAATTGTGTCAGCAGTTTCGTGATTGTAGCCTACATATTATGAAACCCACATATTAAATGAGTTTACCTTAGAGTCTGTAATCGATATACTGAATTTTCGATATATCACTTTTTATATACCGGTAGGTAAAATAAAGTTTGACATTTCTAGGAGCACTTGTTAAGTAGGCATGATACAATTAAATTATTTACTATTCAGTTGGATTATCTCATGTGTAGGTATGATACAATAAAATTATTTATTATTCAATTGGACATCTGTACACTAGTATTAATCCCACCGCACATAGTACAATATTTCTGCTGGAGGAGTCGTAATGGCTCGCTTATGAGTTTCTTTACTTAAATTTCTACTGGCTACAAGCAGCTCTGTGAGCTCGTTTACTAGATTTGCATAATCGACAACGTCTTAGATTCCTTGCAAGCTGTGCAACAACATTTCAGCAGTGGCGAGTTAGAAAACACGAAAACAACACCCACAAATGTAACAGAGTATTTCGAACAGGAAACAATAGCTTCCCCATCTGCCTCAAAGGATGACATGGGATAGGAACCTCTCATGGAGCATCTCCAGAATTAGTGGGCCTAGAAAACTGTTAGTTTCCCGAGAATACCATCTGGTCCCAACAGAATGTACCACTTTTTTTATGTTTGAGAATCTGTAGGACTCTGGCGGGATTGGAACCCACATCACCATTGTGAGAAGTGAGCTATCTGGCCATTTGTTCACCAGGAGGAATAAGTGGGTTATCAAGTATTATCAAGTAGTAGTACAGAATTATTGCTGGTAAATTTAGGGAAGCTTAGAAGTTCAATGTAAATGCCTGTTTTACAAATAGGCCTATGGATAACTACCTAGTCAATTGAAAATATAAACACCTTGATATGGTGCTGATTGTACTCAAAGTATCAAGTGTGTTACAAGTAATTTGAACACTTTGGAAACCATGATAATGTTATCTCAGGCCACTGTGTAGCCTTTTATTATGTGGCCTTGATGTATCATATTCACAGGATGGTCACAGAAAACTAATTAAATTGTGGTAGCATGTTATGTTTAAATAAATACTATGGCACTTATTAATATAAATTTCTAGGGCTAACTTGGTGGCCTACACTCATTACGAACATTTCAGTATTCATATCATTATAGGCTGTTCACTGTAAAATGAGCACTTTTGAAAGCCCTGCTTAAAATTTACTTGCATGAAAATTTTGTGTATTCTTCCACCTTATGTAAGATTAACATTGTCATGGGCCTCATCACGTAATTCATGCATTGATCAAGTGAAACTTTGAAATTATTTGAAAAATAAATATCTAACAAATCTGCTCATTTTTACACTTCGATGCATTAAAAAATACACAGGACGTCAAAAAATGGAACTGCTTCCCCTATATCGTTAATAACTTCACTGGGCACATGTCACTCAGGACGCCCGTTGAAATATATGCAGGTAACGGCAGTGACTATTTTCTAAGGTTGATTTCTAAAGTGCTCACTTTATCATGAACAGCCTTTAGTATATTCATTTGTGCTAGAACTCGGCACTTAGCACCTGTAATCATGTAATGTCTGACCGGTCTGTCTAAACCAAAACAAGCAGACTGCAATGTTTTCAACTTTTACCGCGTTTTGTTCTATTTGTTGGTGCATAAACAATAGCCACTCTTTTAGGGCAGTCACAGGACAGTCACACTTTTTCAGTTTTCGATGCGCACTCGGTGCATTCAATTGGAATACGTTATTAAATAAACTTTTTCGAGGCAATTCCTGGTCATCCTGAGCCGCCTTTGCACTGCCCGTGCGACGTCGTGAGGTTTTCTGTTTCCCCTTTTCTCTTTTTCGTACGAATTCCTTTTACTTCCATTACCCTTCATGGTACTTACCATATTGTCAGCAGCTCAAAGAATTTTCTTTGCCTCTTAATTATGCCTCCAACTAATCGAAAATTTTCCACACTTAGGCAGGAAACGAATATCTACGGAATGTGCCCAATTAACTTAATGAAATGCATATCTGTAATCGGATATGCTTAAAGGGCAGTGTGGCAGCTTCCGCCCGTGCAAGCTGGTCACACTCGCAAACTGCTTGCTTAGCAAGAATGTTGCTAAATTGCAGCTGACGTAACTCCATCGTCACCTGGCCACTTGTGAACTTCTGTTTGTGGCTTTCTGCGTGGCTGTAGTACAATATTTTAGTGAAACATTGTTTCTTTAAGTGCACTCAAATAACTTATCGTCACGTGGGAGGGAGGGGTATCCAAATAATTGGGGAGAGGTGGCTTTCTTTAATTCCTTGCAATAGGTTTTTAAACTCTCTACTATTTATTTTAAATTTCCAATGTAATTAATAACGTAAGTTACAAATATCTTTTGGTGGAGCTTGGCTACAAAGAGGGAGGAAAACCCTAGCCTCCACTAGTGTAACGTTTATTAGTCTAAGTACCTATCTGTTGTACTTAACAAGAATTATCCTATTTGTAGCCTGGATTATCTGATGCTTTATGGGCCTAAACGTACAAGGGAGCAAGACAGACGATATTAAGAGCTTATTAACAGGAAGGTGTAGCTTGAATAATAATCTTGTTGTGTCTAATCTCTTGATATAGATCACTATTTACACAATTAACATAAGTCTTACAAAAGGCTTTACTCTAAGGCGGAGGAGTTGATTAAATATAATTGATTCCAATTACTATCAGCCACTATAATCAATATTTAAAGTGTCTCTGCAGAATCCTACGGAACAATATCACCTTGTAATTGATGCTGAAGGCTGCTTGTAGACTCTCGATATCAGTGGTCCCGGAGCGCCCTCGCATCTGTTCTCGGGTGGCAGCTGTCTGGCAGTAGGTCAGTGACAGGCCTTGCTTCAGTCCTCCGTGCACGCTAAATACTTGCGCCACGGTATGTTACAATAATCTGTTTTCATAACAACTCGCTGCTCACGGCCTCGCCCTGGATATTGTCGCGGTTTGGATGGTTTTCAGTGAAGCGCAGGGAACCACTTGGCCACCCATTACAGCACTATTTAACCAACATTTATAAAGTCAAAATCCTGATCTCCTGGTGTCCCCATAATATGGAATCGTGAAAATAGGATAACACCATAGGGTGCAAAGACAAGAGAACCACAATCTTATGGGCACGTCCGTTCTTTCCCATGAAATACAAAATATCCTTTTCCAAAATATATGGCAGATTGAAGTCAAAATTCAGGCCTAAATCTCTACCCACTTGGGAACAGAAGGGATCATCAGATTGTGCCTGTTGCAGTTGAACGAAAAATTCCGGGAAACCCTGTGTAAGGTTGACGGATGCAGCAGGGGTCTCATCCTACTTCACCTCAAACTTGTCCAGATCGTACATACGTGATAGCACATCAACAACCTGGTTTTCTGTGCCACAGACATGATGCACTTTAAAGGGAAAGCATGACAGACGTAAGACCCACTGGTCCAGCTTCCTTAAACGCTGAGAAATGTTAAGAACCCAACTGAGGGCCTGATTGTCTGTAAACAAATCACATTCTTCATATTCAATATATGAAGTGAACTTCTCCAAGCCGAATATACATGCAAAGGTCTTCTACTCATAAATTCCCAGTCTTCTTTCCGCCTCAGAAAGGCTATGGCTGGCAAATGTAATGGGAGCTAAACCACGATCCTTCCTCTGACTCAGGACCATGTCCAAAGCCATGGAGAAAGCATCCGCTTGCACTATAAACCACCTAGAAAAGTCAGGCAGATGGAGTGACAGCGGAGATGACAGTATTTTCTTCACAGTCACAAAGGCAGATTCCTGCTCTGAAGCCCATTTAAATTCCACACCCTTCTTCTTCAACTGATTGAGAGGTGTGGCAGTTTCTGAGTATTGGTTTATAAAACGGGTTTAATACCCCATTATCTCTAGATATTTTTCAACACCTTTCAGTGTCTTAGAACGTGGGAAATCCAAAATGGGAGCCACGCGATCGGGATCTATGAGACAACGTCCCTCACAGAGCGTGTACCCTAGGAACTTAATCTTGTTTACCCTAACGTTAGCTTGTCTGGGTTCACGCTAAGGCCAACTTCTCACATTTTGGTAAACACCTGCCGTAAATGCATTAAGTGAGACCCCAAGTCATCACTATAAACTATGATTTTCTCAATATAATTGAACACAAATTTGTACTTGAATTCAGATCAAACGTGATCGAGAACACGGGATAGGGCTTGACTTCCACAGTTGGAACCTATGGATATCTGCGTGAACTCAAACTGGCTCCACTGCATGCTGAAAACTGTCAATTTTCTGCAAGAAGGGTCTAACAGGCACTGATGGAAACTGTTGTTGAGGTCGAGAAGTGAACACTCACGGGCCTTACCAAGGTGTTGAAGGGCACAGTCTATTTTTGGCAGAGGAAAAGGATCCTTATGAATTTTCTTGTTTACTAACAAATTATTCACAACTAAACGGTACTTATCACTCTCTTTTCCTCACCAAAAAGCCAGGGGAACAGTAATTGCAGGTAGATGAAACAATAACACCTGCATCCAACAATCTATCAACAGTTACCCAGAAGGCCTGTAGTTTTGGGGGGAGGGCACTTTAAATGAAGGTCCCACACCGGAATGTCATCTTTCAAGGCAAACTTGTACGGGAGCATGACATATTTCCCAATACATGGCATGATTACATCGCCGAACTCTTGCCTAAGCTGCTCCAGCATATGCTTGAAGTCTGCTTCATTTAAACAGCTCTCAGCCAGGGAGGTAAATATGACAAGGATTTCGTCGACGTGCAACCCGATCTGAATGTTTGGGGTGAAACCAAGAGAAAGATAGAATGGATACAAGTTGATAACAGCCCTACTTTTGCCCAGAAACTCTAAACATAATACCAAATGTTGTGAAAGATGCGGGAAAACCCAGAACGGGGAGGTCCAAGAAAACCTTCCGATCTTAAAATGCAGGTCTACAACATCCAATTTAATCATATCACCATTGGCAATGCAAAGGCACTTCTCTGACACAACACTGACACATCCTTTTGATATAACTTTGGGCTCGAGGAGATGTTTAAGAAACCCTTCCTTCATGACACAGGGTGTGGACCCAATGTCAGTCAAGGCAGGGAAATTATGTGCACTACAGGTGACCATAATCATACACTTTTGTACCTTGCGCAGGACTTCATGATGATAATGGCAGGTAGCCCCATGCTCTCGACCAGTCTTTCAAAAAGTTTCCCATGCCAGACACTAACACATTTTGCGCAGCGCATAAGGAATCCACATTGTTGGAAACGTAACTGCATTTTACAGCTGGACACACCTGTCAGCTCCTCATCATGGCACGCGGGTCTGGGCAGTGGTAAGTTAGTTCAATATTGCACAGAGGCCGCCAAGCAGCCTTGAACCTCAACGGCTAATTGCCAGAACTCAGCAAAATTTGTGGGAGCAGAAAGCAACATGCAGTTTGCTTTCACGTGAGGGACAAGATTATCCACAATGATGCTGTTTAGTTCTGACTGTGTTAGGGATAAACACAAAGTGTCATGATAACTATGAATTGAATCAATAAAGTCGCAAATGGGTTCATCCTGGTGTTGGATGCAATAAACAAAATCTACCACACATTGTCTTTTGATTCGAACGGGAAAGAGCATGTGCAACACACGCTGTTTGAACCCTAGAAAGGTACCTCCTAGCAGTGACATTATTTCCTCATGCAATAACTGCAAAATAAAACCTTCAACCTTAACTGAAATGGCGCTAAGCAGATCAATCTCTGAACAACGGTTCAAAAAGGCTAACTTCCTGACGGCAATGAAAAACTGTAATATTAAAACTGGATTTAAGGAAGCGAGAGGTGTAACTTTGTCAAGGGAACTATAGCTCAATTTGTTAGTGGGAAAGGTAGGTTCACTCATCCCTGGGTTCAACTGCCTGGAGAGGGGCTGCATGGCAGAGCTGTTTTGCTCACGTGTTGAACTGCCAGACTGCAATGTTGCATCATGTTAAGGTTGTCCTCTACCTCCACACCTAGGTATTGCAAGAGGCCCACCAACCTGTCTTTCTTCAAAGTGTAGACGAAGCCGACTTGACTCATGATGTCATGTAAAAAAAATACAAGCATGAACAATAGCCAAAGGGAGTAGAAAAACAATAAAGCATAAAAAGGTTGAAGGAAAGGTAGAAGTCCTAGCAGAAACGAAATGCCTAGCTGAGTAGAAGCAGAATTTGAACCATACCAGTGCAAATGAAAGTACAAACAATTAATTTAAAACTCTCTGTATTTTAAATAAACAACCCATTCTTAGATAATAGCAGGTACAATGACAATATAATAAAATACAAGTGATTGTGCCGTGATTTTATAATGACACATTAAAGGTGTCTCACAATTTACTAAAGTACATTTCACATATTTACCATTTAATGTAAACGCAGCGATACCATAATCAGTGAAAAACCAAGGAGTTTACCTACAAACACTAACTTTGGTAGTGTGTAGAAATTCTCATAGCAGTTTGTAACTGAAATGCACCTCTAATGCATATGACCTACCAAAACTGAGCGACAAATTATTTAACATCATTATAATAATTATTTACAAATTCTATAATGTTCAATTGAGGTTTGCATTCTACATCATAACAGGTAATGAAAATGTTTATTTCAAAATTCACAACTGTCAACTGAGTACCACTGCTCATTCACAAATTATAAAATACATTGATTAGGATTAATATATAATACTTTTCTAGTAGATATAACCATTCTTAAACTTCAAATCAATTGAAATTCTTTGGGCTTGAGGCACCTTTATCATAAAGAAAGTATACTGCAATTAAAACATCTAATGTTATGTTAATTTAAAGAAGGACTTTAATACTTCAGGCTGCTTTGGCCAGTTGACTAGATTTGATGCTTCCTTCGCGTTACAAAACATGTATAACTTTAATGTGCATGCAGGCCTTAAGTTACTATTGGCCAAATTGATTAATTTTTATTGAATTTTAAATACTATCACCAAATTCATATTGTTGTGCCAAGAACATAACATAATTTAAAAAGGCTCACAAAATGCAAGCAACATGTTGCTGCAGCTAGGCTTGCACCTTAAAGTGCACCACAGACAAAAAATATTAACACGTTAAAATTATTATTAAAAAATATATTAAAATCTTAAGCAAGCTGGACGGCAGCTATTATGCCCTGTCATAGCATCCAGCTTTAAAATTGTGACACCACATTATAACATTGCAATATATAATAATTAACATATTTGGCAATCATTTTAATTTTATATATTTCAGTAAAGATAGTAACTGATTCAATATTTAAAAGGTCATGACAATAATAATTTGTTTGTATTTTATATAGTTTCGTTTTTCCAAATTTATTGTTTTATTTTCATTTCATCAGTTGTGGCAGACATATACAGACGTCATAGGATGACATCGCAGCTTTTTACTCGGGTTAGTAAACGAGGCACGTAGCTGTCATATTGCGTGACATAGTGAAATACAGAAAATACGTAGATCACCCTTGACTGATGAGATTGGCCACTCTAAAACAATTTCTTGAGCCATGTCCGAGTTCGTGCACTAATTTTAGACATTACAACTGGACCACGCTTCAATGACGAGACTTTCAATGAATATATATGGAAAGCATGACCTTTCTTGGGCATCACAATAGTTTGTCAGTTTTCAGTCGAATAGTATTCAGCAAGTGATCATTTTACTCATACCGACAAGTGCCCACAACTTCAACCTTTTTTCTTAATTTCAGACAAATCTGTCAAGTTTATTTTCTATCGGTGCGAGGAGTTGTTAGGATGTCGGGAGAGGAAAGTAGTGATTCTCTCCCATCTTCATAATGAATGAAAGTGAGAAGTTTTATTTTGTCTGCCTCAAGAATATTTTTTGCAGATACTGTAATCACTGACAATTGAATAAGCCCCTATGCGCTCTGCCATTAAACAAATTCTAAAACACGTCTAATATGATGATCTCTGCTGGAAGTCACTTCTAACGATGGTGCCAGTCAAAAGGTTGGAGGGGAAAGAGTTCACGAGTATACATCAACTGACCCCCTTCATTTGTGATTCTCAAAAGGTGGGGAAACAAGGTAGAGGATCAGAAGGAGAAAGGAAGGGGAAGCTCTGATGCACCTCAAATTATCTGAATTTGTAAAACGGATCACACATCCATTAGTCAACCAAGGCCTCTTTCATGTCCTTTGTATCACGTGTTGTGTAACGTTTGTTGCTTTTACACAGGTGTCTCAAAATCAAGTACCTCTGAGTGTGCCTTTGTCACTGGAGCTTAAAGGTATTTTTTTCGGCTATATGGTATTTAATTGTACAGCTTCGTGTTATTTTTCAAGCTCTGTTTTATCAACAGGGGGGATTTTGCTTTAGTTGTAATGTGCTCCAATTTTATCAGTGCGCTGTCAGCTATACAATTAGACTGCTAACCTCAAGTGGTTCTTTATATAGTGTGAGAAAAGTGTGAGTGAGTGAAGATTTAGGTGATGCTTAACAGCGAGGTCTTGAGAGCTGAGTGAGAGTAGCTGGTAGAATATCACCAAATGGGCAAGTGCACTGTTTGCTCCACACCTGACAATGTGGGTATTACTGGCAATTAGGCAGCTGATATAGCAGTAAAAGAAGCATGCAGGCTTCCACCCTGTTGCCTTTATGTTCCTGTGTTTGATGTGCTTCATGCAACACACCATGGCATTGGGACTGCTGGACAGAGGATATGGCATGCCAACACTCTTCAAGCTATCTGTGTATGTTTGTTTTTTTAACCTCATGTTTCAATTTTTCCGGTGCTCTTTAGCATGTTTATTTACTGGGTGTTCCTGTTGCAAGAATTTACTTTGACACGTTTTGCTTATATGAGTTATATTAAACACAGCTACAACTCATCCTAACATGTTACATATACCAGGAACCACAACCATAGATGGTTACAGGATTGTTCTAGTGCAGAGACAGTTACAGACACGTGGTATTTTCTGATGTTCCAGACCCCAACTTCCTCTCAGTACTCATATAGTATTTATTATACTGAGGAATGGGCAAACCCACAAGTTATTCACGAGTGCACACAGGATCGCTCCATCCTAGGGGGCAGTCCTAGCACGTGAAATAATCATTGTTTCCAAGCGGCCACGGAACATGTCAGCCTCCCCGAAGCACCTGCTAGACAGTGTGTTGCCAAGCTTTCCGAAGATGGCCGAGCACCCGAAGCCATATATCCGAGCGCAAGGGTAGTTCTCCCACCCCACTCGCTCCAGGCAGACGTCACATCTCTTACTCCAGCCCAGGCATGGGCCGGCCGAGTGCACAATATAAGGCAGTGCACGGCCGAAGATGCCAGTTATCTTCTCCAGTAGTTCGCCTCAGCTCTTCTGTGCTGGGGCTCTCTACTGCACCTCAGGCCCTAACGGTCCTCTCCAAAAACTCCAAGTGATCTTCAGCAACCACCAGTGGCTGCCGCCACCAATGACCAGAGGCTCCAAAGAATTCAACCAAGCCTACCAGCAGCTCCAGATGCTTCTCTCAACAGCCACCATGAGTTCCAGTGGCTCCTACCACAGCCAGCAGCAGCCCCAGAGGCTACCATCAATGGCTACCACCATCTCCAAAGCTTCTGCAGCATCTGCCACGAGCTCTTCAACAGTAAGCCTGCAGACACTACCACCACACTCTCCGTTGGCGTTCCTCCTGGTTCGACAACTGCCACTACTTTCTGGTGGTAGCAACTACACCCACTTCCGTTAAAAGTAGTGACACCTTTTTTCTTAAAGTCTCTTCAAGACATCCCGAGTTAGAGTATCTGTGATTGAGTTGTTTTTATAGCCGTCAAAGTCATTCTATACCAAGTTAGATTAGGAGCAGGTCTCCTCCACCTGTTTTACTGTGGGTTACTTCTGACCACGATTTGCTTGGTAGGAGATAGTACATGTCACCTTGTTTATTACTATGTAATAAATACGTATTGTTCCTATCTGATTGTTATTTATTCAAGAGTATATTTCCTACTCGCACCTCACGTCGACGAGCAGCTAACCTGCCTAGCGCAGAACTCAGCATTCCAGCAGTTGACAGCAGCAGTAAGACACCAGGGCTGCAGTCGGAGAAACAATTTAAGAGTCAGGTGAGCAAGTTAAAGAAGTCTGACTGAGTAATTAAGGTATGCTCGCAGTCCCAGACTTTGTGACAAGCCAGAGACCAACTCTACCTACTTCACATCAGTAGAGGCCCCAGTATTCCGACAGTATCCTGTAACCTTGATCCAGCAGGCCTGACCTAGTGCAACCAAAACATGGACCCTGTCTCAGATCAGGCTTTAGAAAGCGACATGCGTTGACTTTTCCCATTCAGCACTGCTAGGAGAATGGGCTGCCTTGCTAAGTAACACAGGAGCGGCACCCAACCTTGCTATTGTCACTTTCAGTAAGGTGCTTGAGTCTGCCTTCAACATACTGCCCAGCCAATGTACTTTCAGGAAGCCAATAGTAGGCAATCCCTTGGAATGTGTGGAACACAAACATCCCAAGAGACTTGGAGTTGTCTGCAACATTGTGCCCTCTCCAATAATGCCCTCTCCGATAACTGAGGAACGTAGATACGTTCTATGCTGGCAATGCATCTTAAGGAAATTCACTGCCCTCCAGGAGACCACCCAGGCTCTTCCACCATCAGTAGGTTTCTCCTTAATTGGTCATATCAGATTGTGCCCCCTCCTATTGTACACCCACTGTTGCCCACTTCTGTTCTGTGTCCTCTAGACCTGGTGGGAACTGTGAATAGAACCAGCAGGGTTTACTCATGGAAAAGGAAAGCCACTGCACGTTAGAGAGGAGCCACTGCCATTGCTTCAGAGGAGCGTGCCACCTCCTGTGGCACGCTCTACATGATCTCACTTCTCCCCCCTTCACCACTGAAGAAGTCCACAGCCAGCGAATTAGCCCCACCTGTGAATAGAGTAGTGTGATGCCTAGAGTTCCAATCTCAGTGTCCTACTGCAACCAGCTTCACTTCTACCAGACGTTCACACATACTCTGCTTTTAGCTGTGCTCCATTCCGTACCCAGAGGGTGATTATCGAGCTCTCCAGAGCTCATACTCCTTTACCCACCAAATTTTCCATGGACGACACCTGCTTCCCAGTCATCAGGGAGGGGGAGAAATCTTTAATAAGGTATTAAGGTTCATTCCCTAACAGACTACACTGACATCTGATAGAAATACAGGATTCATGAGAAGATATGAGTGACAGGATTAATAGTCACAGGCATAACATGCATCAGCGATAATACCCTTACATTACAATTATAGGCTGTTCACTGTAAAATTAGCACTTTGATAGCCCTGCTTAATATCTACTTGTATGCACTTTGTGTATTCTTCTGCCTTTTGTAAAATTAACATTGCCATGGGCCTTATCACTTTATTCATGCGACGGACAAGTGAAATTGTGAAATTATTAGAAAAGTAAATACTTTACAAATCTGCTCATTTTTACCCTTTAATGCATTAGAAAATACAGAAAGCGAAAGAAATAATTTAAGGTATCACAAATGGTGACCTAACACTTTTTATTCGATGTTAAGATATTGTACTACTTCCCATCCATCGTTACCAACTTTACTGGGCACATGTCACTCAGTGCGCCCGTTAAAATATACACTGGTAGGGGCAGTGACTTTTTTCGAAAGTTGATTTCAAAAGTGCTCACTTTATCGTGAACCGCCTGTAATAAAAATTAAACTAACAATAATATTTAGCATTGTTTATGGTTGTAATATAGGTTATGTAGGTTGGTTCTACTGCCCCTGGTATGCCAAAACTGAGTGATGTTTTATAGTGCTCTAATTATTCACATTTTCTTGGACCTAATTTACTACCCCCATCACACTGTCGCTTCTGGAAATTATGCTTTTACGTTTAATACTACCCACCAAACACACACCACTACATATGCCACTGGACATATAAATAGGGTGGCATTCCCTTTGTGTCCTTTTGATCAGACACTACTGTGCATGGCATTGCCATCATGTGCCCAGACATTGTCATCATGTGCCCAACATTTCAACGGAGTGTTGAATTCTGGTACACTGGTGTTGACCTGCTGCTGAATCCCCTGTGACCTCTTCTGGTAACATGTCCCTTAGACCTATAGAAGCAGACCTGCCATGATGTACATGGTAGCCAACAGGGTGTGCATGTTCCCATATCACTACTGGCTGACTGGCACTAGGGTCATTGATGCATTCGAGGTGCAGTCAAGTTTTGTCCAGTGTCTTGGCTGTGCTGGTGTCATGGCACAGTGTGAGAAACTCTCAGGGATGGCGAGCAGTAAGACAGTACTATATCACTATGGAACCTTTCAAAATGCACATACTGATGTGGGTTTACACTACAGTGCCAACTATAGAAGAAAATTGCAACAAATAAGTGTTTTCGTTATTATATTTAGAAGTGTGTTGCTTATTAAGGCCAACTTTCTCAGAAGTCTGCAGAAACTTCTTCCTAAGTTCATTGACTATTCCAACCTGTTACCAAAGCATCTGAACTAATTATTTATACTTACGTTTTTATAAGTTCGCAACTATTTTGATTTCTGTAATTCTGCATTTTTCAGTTGGTAGAACTGCTGACACAAATTGTGTTAAATAGCCTGCAAAAATAAAAGAATATAGTTTTTTTAATACATTTTTAAAGTCAATGTTGAATCATATTATTATATTATCAGTAGACAGCTTTTGACTTTCACTATAAAGACGGAGATTGTGTTTATATATGTGTGTTACTAGTCATTCACTTACATCATCCAGCTCTTGTGGTGCTCAGTCATTATTATTTTTTGCAAAGACATATGATTAATTGGACAGCAATGTTTACACACATTCTGCTCAAGACTTTTGCATAGCCAGCTGAAATATTGTCATCCCACTACAACACTGATCAGTTAATGTTTCAGTATACTTCACTGTATTTCTCACTTTGTTGATGGAATATTTTGTAGTTTGTATTTCAAAATAACATACTTGCCTTAGGAAGTAGTTGTAAAGTGTTTGCAGTTTGTAACATGTGAGACTGTTTTTCAGTGACGTAGTGAGGCTGGAGGAGCCTCAGTTAGAGAGGCAGAGGAATGATGTCATTATGGCCATCAACAAGGACAAGAATGAACTGGAGAGCATTGAGGAGAAGATTCTGTACATGCTGTTTGCATCAGAAGGCAACATTCTGGATGATGAGGAGCTTGTACAAACTCTCAATGACAGTGTAGTAAGTTTCTGAGATGGCTTGATCTGTGTGAGGTCACTGATTAGTCTAACTTGCAATTCATGGATTGGGCATGTTTAGCTGTTTGATAAGTCAGTTTAACACTTTTGAAATTTCCCATTAATAAAAACTTGTCACCAATTTTTTTGTTGGGATGAGTCAGTATAAAGTTATGCTAAATTCTCAGCTTCACTGTAGTCCATTATCTATGTCATCCCTAAGGTTGGTAAGCAGTCACACCTAGCCATTTTACTTACAAAATAATGGTATGGGACATAGAAATTTTATGTTTTAGAACTTAACTTACACCCAAATAGGGCACTAATACAGTATACGAAATATAAAAGTAAAACAACAAATTTCAAGAAATAACATGGCATACTGTAATGTACAGATGCTACAGTGGACTCTCATTGTACTGAAAATGCATGTACTAATAAACCGTATGCACGTTTAATTTTCAGTGGTCCCAGCAAAACTATATAAATAATGATAAAGCTTACCGCTTGTATCATTTATCACATGCATCAATCAAAGTATATTTCAGTCCCATCACCTAAGATTTCCCGCAATGATAGTTTTTAAGCTGTTTGTTTATGCAAATGTCTCGTAATTTGGCTTCATGCAATCTGCTGTTTTATCAGTGCTCTGCTGCGCGTGGTCTTCTCTTCCCATGATGTATGTGGCACCGGCGCAGTGCAAGTCTGGCTTGCTACCTCCCCTTACACACCTGACGAGAGGAGTGGTTATCCAGCAACCAACATGGCAACCTTGTGTCCTCTCTCCCCCTCTCCTCTTTCAGTTTCTCTCAGTATTGCACCTTTTTTCCTCCCCTTACATGCCATCGAGAAGGGAAACTTTTGTTTAGCAAAAAAAAAATATATATCCTCTATCTCAGCCACACGCACTTTCCTTCACTTGACACACCTGGCTACAAAGCAAATAAAGTGCACCTGGCAATTGTAGAAATTTTAAAATAATCCATCCCTCAAATTGATTGCACCTATTATCACTAGTATTTTTAAGAAATGGTTTCACCTGAAATGTTACGCAATACATTTTAACAAGGAATTATTATATGCAAAGATATTTTCTTTTGTGATTAAAAGTTTGACACATCACGCGTTTCTCCATTGTTGGTAGCAGACGACCTCAGCTCCATCCCAAAATTAACATTGTAGGGTAGAATTTTTTTTTACAATTTAACTGTCACCGTGAGCTGAGATTGTACTGTCTGCCTTAGATTTTATTATTCATCGGCCCACCGTAGCTGTGCTAAGATTTCATGTATACACCACTAAATGGTGTTAGTATTATAATTGTCTGTCTCTTGTTTCCCATCCTCCTGCCGGTCGGTGACGTCAGATAGGTAAGTCATGCGTTCACTACCCCTCGCTGCGCGACCACCCATTGCCCTCATAACACGGCCAATCATCTGCGGGTTGCCACCCGTGAGGAGTATATAAGGAGTGAGCCATAAGTCAAATTAGAATTCACACATATAAAAAATAACAATGTTTATTGATCACTCAAAAAAAAATCAATGATTCCTACAATGCCTTTCAAACAATGTGATAGTATACATATTTAAGGCACAGCCTAATTTTCCACTGGCACTTAGAAAAAGGAATAAAAAATGGTAATATAAAATACACTGGATGGTGTTTTCTAACATACCAATTGAGATAACACAATTAAGCATTTCAGTGAATGTACCACAGACCATTACAATAATGTGCTTCTAATAGAGAATGCTATGCCCATAATCATAAGGAGAATTTGTAGGTTATATCAAAATTACACATTTCACTGTATGGATAATACAAAATAAGCTTTCCTTAAATAATGAAAGGGTGTGCCATGACATGTGAACCAGATTGAAAAACCTTACCAAGCTCATGTCACACACTAGGGCAACACATCTCAAAATATAACCATCAATCTTATTGGCTATCCTCATGAAAAATATCAAGGCTGGCCCCAAATCTAATACACACTATAATATATAAATAATTGAAAATAACAGGGCTGGTGGCAAATAACTATCTATACCCGAAAAACATTTCACCTCAAATCAATTTTACTACTGGTGAGGAGTGAACCTACTTTTACTACTGTTGAGGAATGAACCCACTTTCGCAACTAATATTCTGCATACCAGTGCACCTTAGTTTCGTTTATAATGACTATAAGTTTATAAGAAAACAATTCATCACAGACAAGGAGATCATTACATAGCAAGAGTTGCATTACATTATAGGTGAAGATAACCCTTCTCAATACCCTCTTATTACACGGTTACTCAATGATTGTACACAAAAAATGCTACAGGCGGCGAAAACCTTACATTCATCCAAGGCTGTAGCATGTAAAATGGAATATGTTAAAACTTAAGGTAAAACCGATTAAAAGAAACTGGCTTTGCACAAGGGCAACCCATACATGAACCCTTACAGCATCGTGCGATTATACAACAAGCAAAATATTGATTTCACTTAGCTTCACTATCATGGATCATTACCGCTATCGTGTTAAACAAATCACAAGTTTCAGCTAAGCCTGCTCACCATGATCAATCCAAAAGTCGTAGCTTGCAAACAAACCAACAAGTTAACCAAAACATGATTTTAATCGGCAGACCTGAAATTAATTTTGAAAGTTGGGTGTTGTCAGCCTCAGCACTGCCCTTTCCCTAGCTCGACAAGCTTTACCCAAGAAAGTGTAAAATCTCACGGCCTAACTGGAATAACTCACCGATGTATTGCTGCCAAACATCACGAAGCTTGCACACTAGCAAGCACAGGCATGGCGTGCCAAGCAGCAATCTGCACGCAATCTGAGCCATGTCAATATCGTAGTAGAAATCAGGGCAAACAGCCGTTAAAATGGCCTGCGCCAGGCGAGGGGGTACCTCCAGCCGCAAAGACACAACAGGGGGCTTGCAGCATGAAGCAGAATGCCCGCTGACCGTCAGGCCTACCTGGCCTTGGCTTGGTGAGGGGGTGAGGTAGAGGGGAAGGGTGGGGAGAAGGGAACGGATGAAGGAGGGGGGGGCAACCGAGGAGGAGCAGCTGGTAGCTACCATAGAAACATATGGCCAGAAAAGAGACGATAAGTGCAAAATCATCACAGGAGGAACGGTCCTCCACCCCTTAGAGTTTTTCTCATCAATCTTCCAGCAGCCTCTACTCTGAACACTTGTGCACTACCCCAAAGCCTAGCAAAACTACCCCGCTACTCTAACTTCCAGCAGTTTCTGCTCAGGAACAGTTAAGCCCTTGTAGGATACTGGTTGTAATCACTCGGTAACATGGTAGCCGGGTGCTCTTTTCTATGAATAGGACTTAATTCTGTCTGTCCTGCGTAGTTTCCTAGCGTCTGTATCCAGCGTAACGCACCGCCACATTAGGGAACTATGGCTCAGCGACATCAGGAACACTCTCGCCTGCCATGCAGCGCAACTCAACAATACCTCTGCTACACCGGTCACCTCTATCGACTTCATTGACATAACACAGCTTCTATGCTGCCCTACACACGACAATCCCCAAAGTGAGTATGTCATCACGTTTATCTTCCTCTTAATGAAATTAATGTGAACTTGATTTAATCCTTGGGATTTTCTATTCCTATAGCTTAGTACCTAGATCCCAGTTGATGAACCGAGGGGAAGGGAACGCAGGATACCCCGGGAAGTTTCTCAAGCGATTACCTCAACTTTTCACCCACACACACTAACTCAAACTCCCCCTTTCTTTCTACATATTGGTAAGAATGTGGAGTACACAGGTACACGTTAACATCCTAGGGATTGGCAACAGACGTATGAGGACTGAATTCAAGCGCACCTGCGGAAGTGACCCCCAGGTGTTGGAATAGGGTGACCACTTTGTTCGATTGTTGGCACGTAGCCCAACACATAAGTGGGCACACAAGGGACCTGCATTCCACTCTTCTACAGGGAGGGTGTGTGCTATTCCATATGACCTACTTCAAGTGGAGAGGCCTTAAGGAAAGGATGACATTACTTGCTTCTGGGAGATTACGTGAGTTTTCGTCGGCCTTGGTTATGTCGATCACCAAGCTCAGCCCATGTGAGCAGGCCCAGGGTATCTGCAGGTTGCAACTTCCAGTGATGCTACCAGTGTCTATGCACCTCTTCAGTGCCCCTGTGTACAATGATCTACTCAACTACCTGCCTGGTTCATTGAAGGACTACGAGCTTCCCTGACATTCCAACCGCCACACGAGGCATACAGAACCACAGATGTGCTGTGTTCTCCATGACTAACACAAATAGTACCTCCTCCCACAAACCCAACACCATCTGTCCAACCAGCACCCTGCCCAGTCTGACGCCAAGGTGTGTCCCCAAACCCATTGTACCTACTAAACGCCTGATTTTATGCCCTCTTGGCAACCCATGAGACCAGTATTGTACAGCGGGAAGCTCTCGACTAGCCGACCCCATCTTAAATCCCACAACCCATTCACAAGAGCATCTGGACAGCTGCTGGCCAAAAACCATGGGACAGGCAGTACCATTCACTTCACGCTGTAAGTATTCTGGCACACTCTTCCTGCATCATGCGTCAAATTTTTTTTTTTTTTGCATAATTTTTGGTGTATTACTGTACATGGTGTGAAATCAATGTGATTTTAAAACCAAATAATACTTTAACTCAATGAACAGCATCTTCGAGAATAAAATTATATGCCTGGAAGCATATACTTGACCTCCTCTTGTTGGCAAAAATTGTTTGAACATCAAACGACTTGTATAACCAAGTGTAAAGTTCATTTTCAGTAACTTCCTGGAGGAAAATTGCAGGATTTATATTAATTTATTTCATTAAATACGCATCTTTTCAATAAGTTGAAATTTTGTAAAGGCCTATTCGACACCATATGTCGTCTAATAATGCGTAAGCTCTGAGCCCAAGTTCAATGTAACTCATGACAGGTTTGTGTACATGAAAATCACAGGACGTAATGTTGAATGATTAATTATTAAACGACAGTGAAGAAATAAATTTTAATCACCTTATTTATTCATTTCTTTCTCAAAATAAGAAGTTTTTTTTGGAAGTGAAATATCATTAATTTCTTTAGAAGAAAGACTTTTGCAATGTGCGCAAGGTTTCACCAACATGTAGTGGTGTGGAGTAGGTATGGTTTCACTGCTCCCGCCATAACTCCTCCACCTGCCGCAGTGAACACACTGCCCAAACAGTAATCTCTCCACACGCTCTCAGCTGATTTTGTGTGTGTGGACATTCAAAATTTACCTTGCATTCCATGTCATACTGTTTACATTTTCAGAGGTTTTGTAATTTTTAGGTCGCCTTGCATTTGATATCGAATTACAATCAAGTATATATGGTATTTTGAGATGTTATATTCTTTATTTAAACTAGTTGAGGTAAAACATTTTTAATGTATTAGTATTTATAACAACACTTTTTTAATAATTCCCATTTTTACTGTGTTGACGCGTGCCGCTCCTACTAATAATCAACTACAATTACGAATCATCACTACGTGTTCCTACTTCTACTACTACATACGTGAGAGACACGTAGAGAGAATTGTCCCGATGAATTCTCGGTTGCCTACTGTACCAGGCAACAGGAACATATAAGCGAATTCTCGTCAGCTGAAGGTTACACAACCCGGCAAGCACGCAGCCCCCCCTACCCCGTACTGAGAGCCTACAAGCTGCCCAGACCTCGGGAAGGCCGAGCGCCACCGAAGAAACACGAAGCAAAAACGCTGACTATTGCTAACACAAGTTTTTCGTCTCCCACGCCAACCAGGGCAGGATGCTCGCCCTCCCTGCAGCCCGCAAGCTCCGCCTATACAAGTCAGGGTGCTGCTGGGCTCAGACAGTCATTCTTGTTTCTTCTCTCATGACATCCCAGAGCACTGCTCAGTGCTGGGACCTCCGGAGAAACTGCTAAGCTTCAAGTACACCCCCAGCGGCTACTTCGAACGTCGACAACCAGCGAACACGCTCACATACGTATTAAATTCACTTTGTCTCCTCTAGACACCTTTTCTAGAACAGTTTAACAGTAATATAATTTGCCATGTAGATTTATCTTTCCTGCTTACAACCTAGAACCAGGTCGCCTACACCTAGCCAGTGTAGTTACCTTCAGCACTCTACTGCTTGATAGGAGGTAGCACGTGTTGCATGTTTATTGATTTTTCAATAAACATAATTTGTTTTCTATACTTCAGCTTTTTCTTTCATAGAGTATCTGTTCGGCCGCTAAATAAAGTTGACGACGTGCACTACTGACTGGAACCGGGTCTTTTTATAAAACCAAATTAGCTTTGACTAAGGGCACCCTTCAGGGGTCCGTCAGTCCTTTCACACACCCGTTAGACAGCCATCTGTTACTTTCCAACTGCTGAAGCACTGATTAGTGCTGGCGGAGAGGAACAGAGGAGTCACAACCACTAGTAACACCTTCATTCAAGGAGAGGCGACAATCCCAGGTTACTTCTTTACACTAGAGCATTGATTAGTGCCGGGGTATTCGTAACTTGAGACCTGCCGTTCGTTCTTGCATGAATGCACATCCAGTGGAGGTATTGGTGGCCCAAACAGCTCCCTGTCTCTGATCAGCACGCAAAGCGTGGGGGATCAGTGGAGACTATTACTGAGCCTATGTCAGCAAGCCAAAACCAGACATACACTGTAAGGTTGTTCCTCGTCAGGGTGCACTCCGTATATTGTAAGCAGTGACTCTATGCCCTTCCAGGTGAGGCATGGCAAGAAGTGTATGGAGCAAAACATAGCATTCCTTACTGCCAAGCAGTTGAGTACACTCGCACCTCCCATGAAGGAAAGGCAGGCGGAACAGGACTGTGTCGCAGAATGCAAGACTCCAAGCAGTCGCACTTGCTCCGATTGTAATTGTTTATTTTTTCCCCGTCCCTTTGTACCGGCCCAGAGTACCACCTCATGGTGCGAGGGTTGGTGTACAAGACTTGAGGCTAGGTACGATTGGTCAAACCCGCACTTTTGGAGCAGTGAGTCAGCCGTCTCGAATTGCCGCTTCAGAGTGGGGCGAGCCCCCTGCCATCAAGTCAGACCCAAACAGCATCTCCAGCATGACAGTGTAAGTTAATACCCAACACCCCTCGACAAACCCGGTCGAGCCTAACTTAAAAACCCCACTATTGGTCTAGCAACAAAATCCTCGACCAACGTAACATTCAGTATAACTGGGCATGCATCAGTGTTTATTAGTCGAACTGTATTCACAGATAATGTACAGATCTCATTATACTCAAACTGAAATATATTAAGGTCAGAAATTTTATTTTATTGAATTACATGTTAGAACCCTCATCTACTGAAATCCCACATGTATGGAAATTTTTTGACAGTCCCTGAAAAACAGTAGATAAGGATTGTATGTCAAAATAGAAAGTGTCCTGTTATTACACAGGGAAATGTGAAGTCCACCCCAGTATTAGCCGAGCCTACTGAAAGTGGAAGTTTACATCTTTGGGACATCACTTGCTAATGAGGATTGGTGGTGAGATGCATGGGTTAGAGGTGAAAAAGTTTCTGTAGAAAATTTACATGAAACAGAGACAATGCTATCATAAGTACAAAAGAGGAAACCATTCTGTCTCTTCAAAAGAGTGTAGTTGTGGCTTTTGTGTGCAAGGGTGCAGGGAGCCTGATTATGTGCAGAGTAATGTACTTACTTAAAAACACTTTTACATATAATACACGAGAAAATTAGAAAATATTTTAGCATTATTATGCATGACACTTCCTCCCTTTAATAATATAATATACCCTGCACTGAGCATGTCTACTTATTTTAATTATCGCCTTTCCACAGTTTATTACAGTTGTGTGCAGTTTCAAACTTATTGTTTCAATAAACAATGGTTATCAGTCAATTTTTTCAGTTCACAGTATAAACTTAAGTTCATTTCGTTTAATTACTGCAGGTACTCATTACCTGGAACAATGATAAAATCATAAGGGTACATGCGTATCACACTCTATAGGCTGTTCATGATAAAGTGAGCATTTTCAAAGCCCTACTTACTTTTTTTAATTCTGCCATTTTTTATCATTCAACCTCCTTTATGAATAAATACCTTCATGTGAGTAATAAATACAGTGCGTATATTTCACCGTACTCAGAAGTTAACGTCTAAGGCTAAATAAAATATATTTATTTATTATTATTCTAAAGGAGAGCGCTTTCAGAAGTGCTCACTTTACCGTGAATAATCTATATTCACTGATCTCATAACTTGTTGGATTTTTATGTGTAAAAGACTGTACAGTACATTTATCAGACACCTTAAAAATGTGCCATGAATTGTAACATCTTGATGTATATATTCAAAATATCACCTTATAAAGGAGCGCACGTGAACGCCACTCACATTTACACATTTATGAATTTTCTGCAAAATGACAAATGGCCTGTTGTACATTGCACCACTGCTTTATAAACACATAATTACTGGCTGTGTATTTATTCAGTTCTTTGCCCTCTGTTTCTATGCCCACATAAGTGCGTGCATGTGAGTGTAGCATGTGTGCAAGTATGTGTGTACTTGTGTGTGCGTGTGCATATGTGTGTGTGTCAATTTTTGAAAGCTAGCTATTAGTTTGGTTATCACGACTTTTAGAAGTTTCTGTCTAGTTGATAGACTGCTTGCAGCAACATCTTTTTAACCCACTGAACTCCAAATTCTATTCCCGTCCTTTGCTCACCTACTTTCGGACTTATGAACTGCCACAATTTCAAGCCAAATGAAACACCTGACCATCCTAGTGAAGTTTTGTATGAATTATTAAAATGTGATTACTTTATTTCAAAGTTTTTGTCCTAATGCAAAATAAGGACCTCCTCTCTTCAAAATATTTAGCAATCTCATTTTTCTGGTAATTTTCTTAAACTGAATAGAACAACTAAGTATATGTACTCTGAAAAAAATTGTCTCATGCTTAGTTTTCCATTTTTCCCAGGTAACGGCAGAAGGGATTGAAGAGCGTCTGGTAGATGCTGAGAAAACTGAAGAGAAGATCACTGAAGCACGAGAGAAATATCGTGTAGTAGCAACTCGAGGTTCAGTGCTGTTCTTTGTAGTTGCTGAGCTCGCAAATATTGACTCCATGTACCAGTTTTCACTCAAATATTTTAACAAGGTATTCACATAGTAATAAATAATATAATTCTATGTATTTCTTTTTGAAAAAATTCATAAACATCAATTTGTTGCTGTAATGCAGTAAGGGACTTTCTTCCACCTTGTATTTTTATGTAATTACCTTTATGCTGTATTTAATGTATTATACAAATGCAAATAACTATTTATGTATTAATTTTCTGTATTTTTCAAGGAAAATATGTGTTGAGAGAGAAACAAGAAATGAGAAACCACAAAAAACACACAAAGTTTTAAAAAGTTGATTTCATAGAGCTTGTTCATTACCGAAGTGCAGTTGTTTATTATAAAAGTTGGAAGAGTCATTTGGTAGTACTTTGATGGAGAAAATTTTAATTTTTTTTCTGTTGATTACATGCTGCTTTGTGATATTGCAATATTGAAGGCAAACATTGTATAAGGAAAGTTAATTGTGTACCTAATTAAAATACAATTTGAGAGCTCTAAGCATATACAAATGTTCTTGAATATAACATTTTCCTGCATCTAACACTGTTATTGCATGGTCCTACCCAGTTTTCCATTGTGCTTGATGTTTTTTAATTGATTACTAGTTATAACTGTTTACAGATACATATTAATAAATTAGAATTTCTGCTTTCAAAGTTTTATTGCATTTGAAATTTGTTTCCTACAAATTCTAAAAATAATATATCAGCATTGTACTGTATTTTGTTGAAAATTACCCATACATTATACAGATTATTGAGGAAAATTGTTTCATAGAGTTATGGCCAGATTGAGATATTTGTTAAACAAGTGAACGTTAATCAAATTATAAAATGTTAATCAGTACATCAGGTATTATTTTCATACGTGTACTTCCAGTACATGTGTTTTTGGTGTTACACTAATCTTAATGAGAATTTCTGTTGCTGCATGCAGTTAGTTTTTTTACATTATTACCATATGTTTGAGACAAAACTATAATTATTTTTTCACAAATTTGAAACTACGCTATTTTATAATGTGTGGTATGTTTAGTTCTATAACCTATATTTCAGATTTTCAGCACAGTTACGGAGATTAGTGAGAAGTCTGACAATAAACAGGTGCGGTTGGCAATCCTTCTGGAGGAGATTACAAAGACAGTGTATATCACTGTATCCCGAGGCCTATTCGAAAGGCACAAGAGAGTGTTCAGCTTTATGATGTGTGCCAACATCCTAAGACAGAGAAAAGAAATATCAGAGACTGCATGGAACTTCCTCTTGAGGGGACCAGTAACTACCAGGCAGGTATGCTCGGTTCTTCACAACCCCTTCTCGTAGCATATGAACTGTCAGAAAATCCAGTCAGATGTTTTAGCTTCACCATTGTAAATTAAACAAAATTGCAGGTTATTAGAAAATATTTTAATACTGTTCACATAGAAATGTGATATGTTGTATACTGATCCAGAATAACAGTGGTCATTGATGGTAAGTGTAATTTTGGCATGGTTGGTAGATATCATAGTCTTGTGAGTAAGCAATTCATCGCCTATAGTAGCTCATTGTCCCTATAAGAAAATAGTGTATGTGAAAAAATTTACAGATTGGTTATTAGGCAAAAATGATTGATTAAATGTTGGTGAATTGCAATTTGTGCTGTTTTATGCAACTTATTTCATTATAATTTTAAAACACAGTACACCTTAGTTATTTTCAGCAACTTTAACTATAGTTTTTTAGGGTCAATTTTTGCATTATTTCAACAGGCTGTTTGCACCTTTCTTTAAATTGAAGCTCCTGCTGTGTACCCAGATTGTGATGTAAGTCTTACTGTTGGCAGCATGCATGTGTTGGTTCTTTGTAAGTGTTGTGTAGGGATATTGCAAGATACAGAGTTAGGCAGACATTGGGAAGCACAGTTAGAGTGGACAGACTTGGTGCAGTAAAGGCATTGTAATTCAAGAGATGTTGGCACAAATTGTGATCGTGTGAACAAGACATTTATATCTCTCGGGAATTGCTGGTATGGTACAGTCCAGTTTGGGATCAGAACTGCAGTACATATGTTTATGGATATTATACTGAAAGGACTTATTATTGCACCGTAAACTGTGATATAATATTACAAAAACAAGTAAATCAGTTTTAAGCCCTTTTAATATAATATCCAGGCTCTTTACAAATAAGATCCTTAAACAAAATTTAATACTGAAGGATTTCAAATACCTTGAAATTACAAAATGTAGCACAAATAAATTTTCAAACCTAGTACATTAGGGATGTTAAAATATCAATTTTTCTCGATTCCGATTCTCAATTCCAACTGCAAAGCCGTTCACTCGATTCCACCTCGATTCCGATACCATAAATTAGGATATAGTGATATTCAACATGTGCCTACAGTCAGTGTATCATTTTGATATTTTTTTATATGTCAAATTAGACAAAAATATGAAGACAATTACAGGAAAGACTTTCTGGTCTGCTAAGAGGAGTTAATTTGCTATATTTATGTAACATTCAGACTTATCTAATTAGGCCTAACGAGTTCATATCAGTATTTTTGATAAATCTATGATTTATTTGCAATGAATATAGACACAATATTATACAAAATTAAAACAAAAATTCTCAACTTCTCAATGCAATATTTGTGGTCAACTTATGAAGCTAACCAATATGGACACAAATATTGATGCTATTCAGTTGACGCCATCGGGTGAGACACAAGACAAACGATGACACAAATACTCACTGGTAATTTGGGCGCCAGCAGTGCTTCCCAATCACAGCACTATTGAGACTCAAGGTTCTCAGGGATGTTGTGAGTTCTGTGTGTCCATCTCATCTGTGCGTACTTACAAACACATTGGCAATACTAAACTTTCAATAAAATCACTGAAATAAACAATAGATAAAACATATGTAGCTAGGACACTGTCACTACTCAATAAAAAATTGAGTTCACTGTAGACTTGTTTTTATTGATATTGTTTATACACATCAACATGCCAATGAAGTGGTTATCTCAATCATAACTAGCCAATTCTGCTTGGTGCTCTCCAACCCGTAATTAATCTAGTGCACGCCTAAATGGATGATCTCACCGAGGTGCGTGAAAGCACAGCCTTCACAAGGGAAGAGGGCCAACAGCTGCTAGGGTGGACTGATGGTTTTTTCCTGAAGACCGGACATGGTGAACTACAAATGAATACCCTTAATACACATTAACATGAGTGATTATTCGGGATCACAAACGCAAACTCGTCGGGGCTCGCCCTCCAGCATGTGGTTAGTGTGGTTACGACCTATACACAGAGCCGACAAGGACGGGAATAATTTCACTGTACACTAATTACACAATTACATAGACCCTTGAATGATACATGAAATAAGATGAGACACGAGATGAATATTCACAATAAAAACACACATGTGTGAAAACAAGTTTAGGTGGCACGGATGCTGCTGGATGAAGTTCATAGCAGACCACGTGGTGCAGGTGAAATTGCAATATTTCTGCGTGGAAACGGCAAACTAAATTCAGATAAAATAGTATTCGTGTTTGGCAAATAGTTCTGTTTATGATTAGCATTGTTACAGGCTTGTAACATGCCTGATGGCGGTAAAATCAAACATTACTGTGACCGCATGGTCAAGTACAAAAGCATCAATTTACGTGAAAAATACATTAAACCCTGAATCAAAAATATATAGAACCCTGAAATAAATGATTGCACATACAATGTTATATAAATAAGCTCTTAAAACGCAGTGATAGCGTATACAAAGACTTGGCTTCAGTCGGCCACGTGGTTATATGCGATGTTGCCGTAAAATATCCAAACACGAAAATTACCCTTAAATACATACAGAAAAACAAAACTCTTAAAATTGTGTGTAGCAATTATGCAGAAGTTACAATGAAATGCCATAAACATAGGCAGATGGCATCTGATTCCAAATATGTGGTTCGGGTGACCTCTCCGACATCTTTCTCCTCCTTCTCCTAGATTAAGTTAAAAATGCCACAAGGGCGTAAGAAATTAGTAAAACAGGAGCATAATTCTGGGGAAAAAGTCTGGCAGACACGTACTCAAGCAAAGATTAACCGGTAAACTACATGGACTATGGAAAAGTTGTAGTGCGCACGTGACAGTGTCTTACCTCGTCAGCTCTCCTCAACAGACTGTCCAGATACAAACGTCACATGAACCTATCATGGCCGCCTACGGTGTTCACATAAGCGGAAGTGCTATGAACACCGAGTGAAATATTTTATATTGAAAATAAAATGGCACAAATTTAATTAGACATTGTTTTTCATTTCTATAATTGTGTTACGAATTTCAATCTTATTTTAAGGTCTCTTTGTGATGGCGTTCATGCCAGAATATTAAATGTTCTTAATCTCAGGGCCACAGACACGTTGAATATTCATAACCAAACAATTAAAATTAGTACAAGCACTTTAAAACATTTTAAGACATACTAAACACTGTAAAGACAATATAACACATTTTACCCTGAAATTAACATTTATAGGAAAGTTCAAAATTGTCGGCCTCTTTGCGCACATGTGGTACACGTGACACGTGAGCGCCGTCATGGGCTCTAGCGCCGCTGGCTGTTAGCCGATGTCACAGTAATGTAACTGAAATACTAGTAGCTTTTCATTTAGCATTGCTAAATGAAAATACTCAAACCGGACATTTTAAGTTGCAGGACACTGGATGAATTTCTGCTACATGCTTCTTTGCCCAAAAGATCTTCTGAAACATAATTATTGGCAATTTTCTTCTACTTATCGTGTAAGTATTTTCTCAATTTACTAGTTGTGCGACTAACCCCACCATGTATAATTTTTGCATAGCACAAACTGCAAAATACATTATTTGCATCATTTATGTCAATGGAAAAATAATTCCACGCATCACTAGACATTTTATTTACATCTAAATATAAAAAAGAGATTGTTATTTTTGGTAAAGATATGCACGAAAAAAAATGCTTTTAATCTCGACTACCCCCAAAAACAAAAATGTCACAAACGGGAAATATGTATGGTACAGAAAATGTACCTGTTCTTTATCTAATATACCGTTAAATAATAGGTAGACAAAATCAAAAATCCGAAAAATAAATACCATGAATCTTTGTCCAGTATCCTTATGCTCCCACTACTAATAACTATCGTGCAACAGACTAAAAGTCAATATATGTTCCGCGTCAGCGACCTGGAACTCAAAGAGCTTGCCACTAGTGAGGGTTCTTATGTACAAACCACTTATGGTTGCAGACAGACGCCGACTTCCAGCCCCAAGCTTATCAACTAGCGCTGATCGCAAAACTTACGAGCAACAAAGTGCTATCTCCAACAGTATCCGTGTGTGCAGCGGTGGCCTTTCATCTGTGACTGACAAGTTTATTTTAGTGTTTCGTCTACACAGACAATTACAGGTTTTGATATTGTGTGGTAGATTTCCACGTGCATCTGTAGCATTCTTGCAACAGTATCCACGTAGTACTGAATCATGTCAGAAAGTGCACAAAAAAAACGGGTGCAGTTTTCCCATTAAAGCCGAGCTGCACAGCACATAGAGTGACATTGGAGTGAAATGAGGCAGCCAAATATTAATAATAGCCGTCTGCCACTTGACAGCCATCAAGAAAAAACGACTCGTTTACCCATGAGTTTTTATTATATGACTATCTCTTTGCCTGTATTATTGTGGATAGTCTAGGTTCTACTGTATTATCTTAATTCTTTCATAGTTGAACCATCATTGAATGGTTAATTCCGGTCAACACATGCTGGTTTGGTACAGGTTCAACCTATTTGGAAAACCAAAGACCTGTTGCTGGGCAACATAACCTCATAAAATCATGTGAAGGTGGACGAGAATTTATATCAATTAACCATTTGATTCTCGATTCTTTGATACCTGTAATAATTGAGGGTATCGAGGTATTGAGACATCCTTAGGTGAAATATTACAACAAGTTTTCAGGTACTGACAAGACAAATTAGTTTCTTAAGAAATAGAGCACTCAATAAAACGTTGCCCAGCAGGCACACACATAGAATGTAATAAAATATTTAAGTATCAAAACCTTTATATCAAATGTACACAATGAAAAATAATGTTGCCTGTACTGAAATTTAGTCAATTAATACGTCGCCTGAAGTCATGCTACAAGAGAGTAGCAATTTACTATCGCAGTGCCAAGCACTCATTAAATCTCTCCACAAGAAATTCTTTAAAGAGTACCAAGTGAACTAATTCGGATCTATCCGAATTCATGACGAAAAACAATCGTAAGCAAGAATAAACATTTATGTTCCATTAACAGGCTCTCAAACAACCCACTCAAACTTGAGTGAAGATTATTCATTTACAAACCAATGCCTTAATACAGGCAGAACAATTCATTAGTCTGAAAAAATTCAGTTCAAATCACTAACCATATTTCATATAACTTGGCTTAAATTCAACGGGCCATAACCCCACATGTCTGTTCACGTGGGATATAAGCTTCCCATCAAGTCTCAATTAAAATACAATAAAAGGTTGCCTTACACAGAAATAAACCAGTCTTAAGGCAAAGCTTCCAACCTCGCTCATGAAAACACAATTGAATATTTTGTACAATGCAGCTTACTTTCACATAACATACTTAATGGCAAATTATGAACGACCTCAGCCAATATTTTGAAATAACTAACTCACAATGCCCCACCATTTATATGGTCTACCAAAGGATATTGTGATAAAAGAAACATTTTAAATATATTTTACTAAAAATTATCATTAAAATATATATATATATGGACGACGGAGTCCTTAATACTGTGAGGGCCGAACAAAGTGCCTATTCTTAAAAATTCCTATGGCACAATTAAAATATGCCACTCCGCAGTTACGTCAGCCATGGACAGCATTTTGCTAGCATAATTCTGCACAGTCTGGAAATCCAAATGAGGCACAACACGGGCAACGATACTACACATTTGCAATAGCAAAAGCATTTTGATTTAGCAAAAACATTTCTGGCAAACCAAATTTAATGTTCTCAACTTTGCACACAAACAAAAATTTGCTAAAGAAAGGTTTATGCACTCACCTAATATTACAAAGTGAACACTACAGAAATTCGCAAAACTAATGCCCAAACAAAATTACTGCTGCCCACAACTCACCATGTCCTTCCATCGTCGTCGGGTAGACTATTCATTCTGAACCAAAACTATATTTTTTTTAAATGTGCAGGAAGTGGTGTTGCACACATCACAAAGGTGAGTGTGGCATACATCACAATGGTTTGTGTGACACAGTTTCATATTGTGCCACGTAAAAATGGAAAATATTAATAAGATGATTCAAAAGGTTTCAAATTGCATCAGGACTCAGCGAAAAATCAGAGGAATCACCAGTAAACATATTGCACTACCGCATAGGACCCGAGGCAGATAACATAGATTTGTTTGCTTTGAAAGAAGACCTAGTTAAAAGGTATGTAATAAATAGTAAAAAGTTGATTTGAGTCATTGTTTTCAGTAAGCAAAATTATTATTTATGAGAGAGCTATGTTTTTCAAATACCAGCTAAAAGAAGGGGAAGCTGCCAATGCTTTCATTAATGATGTCTTTAAATTGACAGAGACTTGTGAACTGCAAAACCTTAAAGATAAACTTTTAAAAAACAATGCTGGTTATTGGAGTTTTGATGACAGGTAATCAGAGGCATTGCAAATGGGTAGTAGTTTGACAACAGAACTGGCAGGAAAAGAGACCCGACAGGCAGAAACAGTTAAACAACAGCAGCAGACAGAGCAGCTATCATCACAAATTTTTATGAATGCAGTTTGCGATAGTGGGGTGGAAATTTGTTGGCTGCCAAGTGTGATGCCCGAGCAGTCTAGGGGTTAGCACAAACACTCAATAAGAAATAATCTAAGTCAATTTAACACATTTAATAAAAATCAACCACTGAAACGTCTACTTTTACATTAATACATCTACAAGGTGATGTGGCGGAAGTTGACATGGTGCATGTCAATATAAAACAAACAACATTTAAGACTAGAAGCAAAATCATGAAAGAGCCACGTGATGAAGGAGGGTGGAGTCTCAGCGCAGCTCAGGCGAGTCATCCCAGGCGGTGCTGTGCAGTCTCTGGCGTCCTCTGCTGAAGTCCGGCATCCTCATGATGTGCATGGCATAATAAAGCAACATTAATGTAGTGGGAAGAAGTCTCCCTCCACCAAGAAGCCAGCGCATGAGCAGTCGCCCAACACTGAGAAGTCAGGGCGTGGAGAGTAGCCAACCAATGAGAGAGCAAGGTTAGTGCATCAGCCAATGAACGGGAACTTTTGCACACTGCCCCAAAGTGCGATATTGAAATCATGTGACGGGAAAATAACATGTAATTCCAGGAGTCATGGGACTAAAATATTGTGAAAAACAGGACGTGTTTCCTGTCAAAAGTGGTTAGCAATTGCAGTCTGGTGGTGCTGAAATCACCATAGTTTGTATCAGGGTGGATACAGCTTCCTGCTGCAAGCACCACAAAGCTTGACAGTTGCAAAAATACTTCATTAAAATTGTTCTCTCTCTGAACTGGAAAGCTAGCGGAGTGCCCGCGGCACTACATCACTCCCTCTTTTAGAAAAGTTTTGTTCGGGCTGAGCAAAACTTTAGAAAGATATGTGACTGAGGCTACATGTCAGTCGGTCATCAAAGTGAAGCTGGTTGAAGTATAGAGTCTGGGAGGGCAATTGCTCTATCAGAAACAACAGGATGTAGACTTGCCAACAATGGAAATTCATGTTTCCAGTCGACCAACCAGCAGCCATCGACGTAGCAGCGATTTGACACAGGAGTCTTCTTTTCTTGAAACATTATGAAATTGCTTCCATACTCGCGGTCAACTGAATCATAAAAGTTAATAAAAAAGAATAAAGTTAATTACTATTGCATCAAATAACTTTAAAATTAACTGAACTGAAAATGGAGAATACCAGGTCACCTTTCTCATTATTTAAGTTCGCCTTTGTAATTTTCCAAAGTGCAGCTGAAACAAATCACATAAACAATATACACATTGGATAAACACTAAATATCAACACATATTACAAATATTTGTTACAAGTGTGTCTTGCGTACCAGGATTATTACTTTTTGTTTAATAGTTCAGTCATAATTTTTATATTGTGGAATGAATATGGTGTGTGTGTGTGCGTGAAAGAGAGAGAGAGAGAGAGTGTGTGTGTCTCTCTCTCTCACACACACGCACACGTGCGCACACACACACACGCACGCGCGCACATTGATTAAACTTAAATGTCTCTTGTTTTCATTCATCAAGGTTACAATAGTTCAAAATGTTTTCATACTTGAGTTAAGTTATCTTCACATAGAAGAAAAAAAATTATCAATCATTATATTACAATCAAACAATTGAATAAAACATTGGGACATTTTATGTTTATTACTTTCTGGAATATCAGATTCTTGGTGTAATATCACTTGCTGTAGCATAAATTTTTCAAAATTACACGCACTATACTCTACTTTTCACTAACTCTACTTTAATTTTTGCCTTCGGGCAACAACACTCAATCACTTCTACGTATTATAGAGTTCTTAAAGCAAGTAGTGGCTGTCATCCGCAATATCGGCTGTGGTGCTGTAACTGTGCTTGAACCAGCACACATCTCCATGGCATCTGCTTGATCCTCGGGAAGTTGGGCAGACTGTGGTCTTGGCTACCTTCCGACGTGGGAGGCAGGCACCTGAACACCTGGCCAGTGTCTCACACAGATGCCGTTTCAGGAACCAGATGACAAGTACCAGACATCCCATCATAACGAATGCCACCAAGAAGTGGCTGTGGTGTTTGATGTGTTCACTCATAATCTTTCTATGTTTCAAATCATGAATGTCTGATATGAGATAGTTCAACTGTACATCTCCTTCTGTATTTAACTCTAACAGACTAATATTGAAGTCGGTTTCATGGATGCAACAAACACTTGTTCACTATTTGTTAATAAGGACTGAACTGGAAAGAATTTGACTTCATTAACTTTATACTTTTTATGTGTTACTTTGTTACTGTGTGTTAACTGAATTCTCTCATTAATTATCAGACAACTGCTTACCTGGGACATGACTCCCTGAACCGAGATCCACTCCTCCACCATGCATGCTTCACTCTTTTCATAAGGACACATTTTAGTAACTTTCATCTTTCCCGGTACTGAATAAATCCAACTATCACCATCTACTGATCTAATAAACACTGGTACAAATTAGTTACCTAGAACTTCTCTTTTACACATTTTATATTCCTAACCAGGTTATGACAATATTACATTCACTAGACAATTTGAAACCTTTATGGAAAACGTCGGGACATCAGCTGAACAAACTATATTATTCCCGCCTTTACATTGACTCATGTCTGTTTCAGACATTAACACATAAAACTGCCTGTGCTCTGACAGCACAGTATAAGGTGCATCTGGCACTATCTGAATTTATCTCTCTAAATTTCTCTCAAACATGAGAAAAGGGTGAGTTCTATAAATTGTGAAATACTTATTCGCGGATCTCAAAGGAAACTCAATTATCAATTGTATTCTATCAATTGTAGCAAGTGCATGTACCATTATTACTTCATAGTAATTGTAAATCTAAATCAGTTCCTGCTATCAAAGTCTTGTCTGCTGGTAATTTAAGAGCAATACCTCAAATAATTTCTGACAAATTTCCTGGAGTCAATAACGAAGTGGATAACCTACAAGTCGCTATGATATTCAATGCCACTTTTATTTTTGTTAGCTCTTGTTTATACGTCTGAAGAGTTAATTCTAATTTGCTTAACAAGCTACTGTATTTATGCTCTCTCCCTAAATTTGTGATAGTTAATCGATGATTTCTTTCAATCTGTGAGGATGTTAAAGTACTGATCACGTTTATGGCTTTTATTGCTTTTGCTGACTCTTTTGCGAAAATGTCTAAATCTTTCAAATTTTTCTCTACTTTGGCATTCATCCCTTTCATGAAAGTTAACTGTTTCTCTACTATATGAATCAATTTTTCCTGTCTTGTCCCCAACTCAGTAGTGACTTCGTGAATACTGACATAATCATAATTCGTAAGTGTACCAAATAAAAATTTCAGAATACTACGACTTACATCTATCAAACCTCTCTTTTCACGAGATGAGGTTCTGGTTAGTATCAAAGTTAGTCCATTTACTTCGTCCTCTAATTCTACAATTAACTTATAGAGAGCAGCTAGCTCTGTATGTGGTGCTTCAAATTCAGTCTCCTGGTTTCCATAAAGTTTTATCCCTTGAATTACGTTCAGCTGGTTCCTAAATTTCTTTTAATGCGATCTAATTTTCTTATGGGTATGTCTAGCACTATTGTCCAGCTGTCTCCTGTTAATACGACGTCCATTTCTTGGATCAAAATCATGCCAGCACGTATGGTTTGATCTGCAATGCAAACCAATATACCTCTTATTTAGTTTTTTTTGCATTGAACTCATAATTATCATTAAATTCTAGGTTTCATTATACTCTGAGGTTATGCATCACTTATTTCTGCTTCCTTCTCGTCCACTGAGGTGTTTCTTACATTTGAACGCAAATTATACGTGATACTAGTTTCACCTGTTTTCTCACTAATTTTCCTCTATAAATAACACGACGGTTCCCAAATGTCATCAGTTTCTACATTATCATAACACTCACTATCATCGAGGGTGCTGTCGTCCCTAGGGCATTCAACACATATTTCCTCCACTTCACTTATTTCTGCTAACTCTGTAATGTCTGCTAAAATTGGGCGTGACTTTGAGACTATATTTTCTTCAATATTTTCCTCCCTTAATTCTTTATCACTTTCACTATCGTAAAATTTCTCAACTGATTCTACTTCGTCAATAACGTGCGGGGCATTTTCTCTACACATTTTGTCTCTACCTAGATATGAGCTCCTTGGCTCTGTAGAATTCTTAGACAAATTTAATCTATCACTGTGCACAATAACTTTTCTCTTGTCTAATAATACTTTGAATGTGACTGAGCTAAGTTTTCTCAAAACTTCATTAGGTCCAGACCAAAACTGATGAAACTTAGATACTCTACTTTTTTTTAACACTTGGCGTGTGTAGATATACATAATCACCTACCTCAATATCTGGTGATTTTGACTTCTTGTCATAATACTCTTTTTGTCTCTCAAAAGCTACTTTATTCCTTTCACTAGCTACTTCATGTGCTTCTTTTAACTTGTTACTCAAAATTTCTACGTGTTTCTTGGCTGTCATACCTCCCTCTAACACATTAGGCTGACTACTCAATTCACCTACAGGGGGTAGCATAACTTCTTTCCCATACAACAAATAATGTGGACTATAACCCGTCGCTGAATGTGGGATCGTCCTGTATGCTTGCACTGCATATGGCAAATATTCTTCCCAATTATTACCGTATTAATCTACGTAATGAGATATCATGTCCGCTAGGGTTCGATGAAGTCTCTCAACACGTCCATTACATTGTGGTCTGAAAGGGGTCATCTTTAACTTTTTAATTTTTAACACTTTGCATGTCTCTAGCATCAACCTAAACACAAAATGTCACTCTTGATCTGTCAGCAAGCTTTGAGGACAACCATGCCTTAAAATAATTTGCTGTACAAAATACTTTGCTACTGTCTCTGCAGTTTGATCGGGAATTGGTATTACTTCACAGTACCTTGTGAAATAATCAATAAATGTCAACACATATTTATTCCCTTTCTCACTCATCGGTAAGGGACCTAAAATATCTAGAGATACCAACTCAAATGGGGAATTTAATTAAAGTAAAGAACCTAACGGTTTTTTTCGTCATTTTCGTAGTTTTTCTCCTAAGACAATCATCGCACTTCACAATATATTCATCTACATCTTTTTTCAATGTTTGCCACCAGTACAATGTTTTAAGAAGGTTCTGAGTTCGCTTCACGCCTTGGTAAGCAGAAAATGGAGTGACGTGGGGATGACTAATTACTCTGTTCACAAGCGACTTTGGAACAACTACTAAAATCTTGTCCTCTTCAAGTTTGTATAGGATGCCTTCCCTATCAATAAAGAAATTTGCCTTATTTGCCTTATTAATTATACTTTGACATGTTTCGTCTTCCCTCTGTTCATTCTTAATAATTTCTCTAGTTAATTCTTTTGAATTTATCACATTGACAATTTTTCGACAAACAATCTGCATTCACGTGTTTCTTGCCCAGTTTATGGACTACTTCAAAATCAAACCCTGCTAAACGAAGTGCCCAACGAGTAAGTCTCGAACTAGGGTCTTTCAAATTCAATAACCATCTCAGTGCAGCATGATCAGTAATAACGGTAATCTATGCCCGTACAAATACGCTCTGAACTGTTGGTGGCAAAAACTCAAGTGCACAATTCTTTTTCTGTTGTACTGCAATTCCTTTCTGCTGAATTAAACTGTTTACTGGTATAGGCGATTGGTTTCTCCTGTCTGTTTCCCATCTGAGACAGGGCAGCGCCTACAGCAAAATTACTATCATCTGTACTCACAATAAATGGTTGTGAAAAATCTGGATACAAAAGAATTGGATATGAAATTAATTTTTCTCTTAACATTTTTAAAGCTTCCTCCTGTTCTGTTCCCCAAATAAATGGTTCATCTTTGTTAGTTAATTTTGCCAATGGTCTCGCTATAGCCGCAAAATTCTGTACAAATTTCCTATAATACTGAAATAAACCTACCACTAAACGAACTTCTATGACATTTTTAGGTCTGGGGAGTTCTTTAATCACTTGTAGATTTTTCTGATTTGGTTTTACGCATTTTGAACTTACAACATGCCCTAAGTATTCTATACTGTCTTGTACGAATGAACACTTAGTAGGCTGAATTCGCAAATTAGCTTCCTCTAGTCTTTCCAAAACTTTACTCATGCGCTCGGCATGTTTTTTCACAGTACTACTATATATTATAATGTCATCAAGGTATACTAAACACTGATCACGTAATAAACCTGTTAGAACATAATTCTCCATTAACCTCTCAAATGTAACTGGGGCATTTCACAGTCCAAACAGGAGTCTATTAAATTCATATTTCCCCATGAATGTAGCAAAACTTGTTTTCTCCCTATCACTTTCTTCTAACTCAATTTGGAAGTAGCCACTCGCTAACTCCAATGTTGAAAAATATTTTGACCCATGCAAGGAATCTAATGTCTCTGTGACATTCGGAATAGAATAAGGATTCTACTTTGTCACTTTATTTAACTGATCAAAATCTATATAAAATCTCATCTCAAAAGAACTGTTTTAATTTTTCTGTTTCGGCATCACTACTACGGTAAACTGTCAAGGTGATTTACTCTCTGAAATAATAATTTTATCAAACATGTCATTTATTGGCTGGTTTCAATGCATGCAGCTCTGAATACAGATTTTGTTTTATTGGTCTGGCCTCTCCTGTATCTCTTATGTTTTAATAAATTTGTGCAGCCAAAATTCGAACTACCTTCCACTTGAAATATATATGCAAACTACATTAACACTGAGAACGTTATATCAAAATCACTCTTACTCAAATGTTTCAATTTATCTCTGACAATTTTCGCTACCTCCATAAATTCATCTTTTGATAGTTCTGGTAACACTTTACCCTTCTGCTTCACTGATTTGCTATTATCTGCCATGTGAGTTTCCAAACTCTTACTACCTTGAGTCACTAACAAGTTGTCTTATTTAATATTTTATTCTCTCTATTTTCTGTTTTACACGTATTTTCCGTGCGAGTCTTACAACTCTGACTACCTTGAGTCTGTATATAATTCGGCTCATTTATTCTCAATTTACATGAACAATCTGACATCGTACCGAATTTTCATTTTCGTGCGTATACTGCCTCTGCCCTGCATACTCTATCTCGGCGGATTTTATGGACACAGCAACAAAATCTGTCCTGTCCGCTGACCTCGCTAACTAATTCACTTACTTTATGGCTAACACAACTCGAGGGAATTTTAAATGCTTTGGAGTCTGGAAGCAAACACTTTTTATCCTTGTTTCTAGGGGGATGTGCAAGGATTTTCTCCCATGGTTCTATCTGTGGCGACACTAAATCACTTTGTTCCGACCCAAGACTTATACAACTTCTCACGGATATTCGGGGTACGCTAGTTACGCATAGTACTCCAGCAACGTCACTGACAAGTGTGGCAAATCCTATTACCGTACCCTTTGGCACGACAAGAGTCTCATTAGTAATGTTCACAATTTTTGTCACTGCCTTACTTATTTTACTAATGCTCTGTGAGGTTTCCTTAAACCCTCGAAGTGACCTACTCTGTCAGTAGGCCTATCGACACGACCGCCTACTTCATATGTCGCTCCTGCATCTTCCGCGCAACTAGGACTCCATGTCCTCATGCCCCCTTTGACGTGATTGCAGTGAGGAACGAAAGACTGGGACGCATCCATTTGACCCGAAACAAAGGGGATATCACACTGGTCACTCACCCTCACAAGTGCCTTCTTTTCAACTACACAGGTACCCTGACAGTCGTTCACCCCGTCCTCCAGATTCGTCTCACTGAATCTATTACATGTCCCTATAGAATTTCTAGCCGTACCGCTCCTACAATACACCTCGTTCTCTGGGAGGCTCGTACCGGTAAGAATTAAGTTACATATTACCCTTGCCACACAGATGCCTGGCACATTTGTCAATGTCGGTTCGATAAGAAGCAATTTTGAGTCAGCGCCCCAAAAATCTATCACTTTCTCCGATTTTGGTGGCATAATCGTATGCTGTATCATTTTCACTTCATTATATTGATTACTATTCACTGTTCCAGATCCAAGTTCAGAGTTGGCCAGGCTCTCAGCTTGTTTCCACTGCTCTTCCTCAATTATGCAAGTAATTGAGTTATATGTATCTAAATCAATTGTATCTTTGAGATACAATGTCTGTTCTTTCAAGGAGATTCTGGCATCATAAAAATGGAGAAAATCGGTTCCATGTATTCCCTCGAAAGTAAGCTCTGACGCGCACACAAGGAACCAATATGGGTAACATTGACCATTTACCCACAACTCTACATACTGGGTACCTGCAATCTGAATAGAGTCCCCAATTACGCCTTTCGCTCCAAACTGAGATTCATCTATAATATTCCCACTAACGCTAGGTCGAACGAGAAATATATAGGACCCTGTATCAATTACGAATGAGTAAGACTGGCCCTTGACAAGAACTGATACTGTGGTTTCTTTTCCCCCTATAACTGTAATTATCGCTGTGTGCTGTCCAGGGTTGACACTCAACTTCTCGTGTTTGGGTGATTACTACCTACACTCTTGCTAGTTTCTCTAATGATGTGCCCTACATTCCTAGGTACTTGGGCTCGTTGTAAGGTTCCCAAACTTTGGCATTATGTAATCACATGTTCAAAACGTCTGCAGTTGAAACAACTAATATTACAGTTATTGTTTTGTTCTTGTCTGTAACTCATGTTCTTGGGAGAAACACCTGCTCCCGATAAACTCTTTCTACTGTTACTTCTATCATTCGAACCACGGTAACATGAGTTATAACCTCTTCCACCAAAACCTCTGTTAATGGAAGTATTTTTGCCACTTTTAGCTTTACCCTGTTCCCCACTTGTTTGCTGGGAGACTATGTTGTACACCTTTCTCCTCCTCTGATGATCATCAAATTTTGTTTTGTGTTCCTGATGCACCTCTGTAACCTCTAACGCTATAGCCATGCGTTCAGCTTCATTCATGGTTTGTGGTACTTTATATCATAACTGCTGACCTACGTTACCTTTTAACCCATCAGTGAAAGCTGCTAATAACCCCTTTTCAGCATCATGATTCAAAATTTCCTGTTTCTCTGGATCATATAAATGCTGAACTGTTTTCTCACATAATTTACGACATCTATCTGCAAATGTCTGCACATCCTAATTATATTTCTGCCTTACATTGTGCAGCATGTAATAATGAAATTGTAATGGCTGATTTTCCTTGAATCTGTCATTCAACTCATCTTTCAACATTTTAAATGTTATGTCTCCTCGTAATCTAGAACATGTCGCAACAAATCGTGACGCTAAACCCTTCAATTTCATTTTCGTTAATTTTACTTTGTCCTTATCTGAAAGATTTCCTATGCTTGCTGCGCTTACTACGATTCTAGAAAGTTGTGTACCGGTAATGAACCTTTTTTGCCAGTCCATTTTTCTACTAATGAAATAACCCGTAAATCTTTGACGTGAGCTGGTACTTGAGCTTGTGCTGGTATCGCGTGGGCTAGTTGATGACGTCTTTCGTCCTCCATGTCAACCAAAAAATTGCTACTACAACTTATTAAAATTGATTCATTCAATTTCGAAAGAGGAATCCAAGTCTTATGATCATGAGTCCGTTTCTTTGGAATATCGTAATGTGTTATACTACTCGTAGGTTTAGTGTCATGAATCTTGTTCAAATTTTCTCTCTTAGAAACAGCAATATGTTCCGAATGTGAAGAACTAGTAGACGCTTGCTTTTGTTTTACATTTGCGTCTTGTGAAGGCGAAGGCTCTGTATTCGCAGCTAGGTCAAGCCTTTCTATCTCAAATTCTGGATAAACACGATCTCAAGGTATGAACATCTTCACTATACAAATTTCAATTTCCAACACTACCCATCCAAAAGAATTTCTTACTCGTGTACTATATAAGCGGGAGTCGGAAAAGATTGCTTTGGTTTTCCCTTGAAAGCTATTTTCAGTCCTGAACCTGTAGTTAATGCATTCAACTTAGCATGAAATGGCACTACTTGAGATAGATCAAGAGATGTGTTCTTTTGGGAAAATTTCTGTATAAGTTTATATGAGTACTCTTCCAAACCCTTCAATGCGTCAGTACTACTACTTAAAACAACGTAGATTGTCAAAATCGTATACTTTACTACCTTTCCTTCTTACCTCTGAAAAAATAATAAGCGTCTTAGCATAACGCTTTAGTGCTTTTGCAAAATACAGCAAAGAAGTGGGGCTGAATCCAGATAGTTTCTGCAATATTCAACTCTAACCCAAGTGTGCAGTGTTATATCTTCCAAATCTACGAGACAATCAACACTACCAGTTACTCTATTATTCATAAGTCCGTGGACATACTCAACATTAAAGCGATATGATGTCCTGCAGTAAACTTGTTCATTATAATCCTGCAAATCTCCTCTTACATGAACTATTGTATTAGATTCGTTAACTGAAATGTGCATGATCCTGAACGCTTCAGGACACATTAAAAAGTCCCACTCAGCAACACTGCTCAGCTCAATTACAACTTCACTCTTCGCATTCATAACACAACGTGCGAATAGAATAAACAACTGAATTTCAATTTGTCGGAGGAAAACCTAACACTGTTTTCAAGATCTAACACCTATCACCTACAACCAATAACCCTTCGAAGTGTGTTCAGTTACAGCTGTCTGGAGTAACTATCCAAAACGCTGCCACCAGTTTTTGATGCCAGAGTGGTCTAGGGCTGAGCACAAACACTCAATAAGAAATAATCTAAGTCAATTTAACACATTTAATAAAATCAAGCACTGAAACCGTTACACTTTTAACTGTACATTTACTTACTTGGTGTTATAGAAGAAGTTGACTTGGTACATAAGGTAACAAAGAAAAATGAAAACTTGAATAGAAGCAACGTCATAATATAGTCATGGTGATAAATGATGGTGGAGTCTCTATGCAGCTCAGGCGAGTCGTTCCTGGCGGTGATGTGCAGTCTCTGGCGTCCTCTGCTGAAATCCGACATCCTCAGGCCATGCATGGCATAATAAAGCAACATGAGTGTAGTAGGGAGAACTCTCCCTCCACCAAGAAGTTGCACATGAGCAATCTCCCACCAATGAGAAATCAGGGCGAGAAGAATCGCCAACCAATGAGAGAGTAAGGTTAGAGCATCAGCCAATGAACTGGAACTTTGCACATAGCCCCAATGTGTGATATTGAAATCATGTGACGGGAAAATAACACGTGATACAGCGCGTGATTCCAGGAGTCATGGAACTAAAATATCATGAAAAACAGTATGTATTTTCGGTCGAAAGTGGTTAGAAAACGCAGTCACACGGTGGTGAAATCGCTGCAGGCAGTATTAGAGCGGATACAGCTTCCTTTTGCAGGCACCGCAGAACTTGATAAGTTGCAAAAATACTTCATTAAAATGTTCTCTCTCTAAACTGGAAAACTGGCGGAGTGCTCGCAGCACTACAACAGCAAGCTTTGTTGAACCAGATAGTTAATGACTCACACTCCAGTACTCTGAATACTAGTGAATCCGAGAGCAACCGGATTACCTCCGGACCATGATACTCCTTTAAAACATTTGTTAGGTTGGTGCGAGCTGGACAAGGAATTAGATTCCGAGGAAACCCCTGTTTAGCCCACCCTCATATTAGCACCCCCCACTAACACAGACACACATACTCCCTCTAGTCGATCTAGCCTAATGAAATTAAATCTAGCAGGATACTTCGGGTTCGTCACCCAAGAACAGAAGTACTTCCCAACTTCTGCACAACCACATTGGCTTCCAGACAGACGATCAGGGTTCAAATCCCTCCTAAGGCAGTTCCCCGCAATCAAATGGAAAAATCCATAGCCAATTTCATCCCTGTTTGCCAACCCACGAGGCCGCGGCGGATTAATCCTGTCAGTACAAGCCAGATTGCTCACCCCCACAATCACTCATAACTCATAACCGATTGAGCTCATTCACCCCCTATCGGGACAGCTGGCGCCCGACTAATAACGCCCCGTATGGTACAGAGAGTAAGGCTATCCGGAAGGTATAGCCTAACCCTCCGAATTACTCTGGAGTTTGACTCCCATCTACCTCCGAAGGTCAGAAAGGGCAGAGAGCAACCTAACCTCTTATCCACGAAGGGGAGTTCGCGTCAACATGCAATCAGTCGGATGTCAAGGTCGTGGAATCAATACAGTGTGATGTATAACATGCAATCAAACTTTTCATCACAGCTGTATCGGGTGGCCTGACAAAATGTTTACCTGCCCTGGACTTGTGTATTATTGTATGATGTGTCAACGAGCTGAAGAATACAGACCAAGTAAAACAAGTACCCACAGTACACCATCAACCCGTATCTCCGATGGCCCTCAATTACTTGAGATCACCGGTAGACCACAGGAGACCCCGTTGCCTTCATGCAGGAGTGTGAACGGAAGTTTAGGGCTAATGACGTGCCACCCAAATAATGGGTCACCCGAACACGTAAACAATTGAGTGGGAAAGCACAGTAATGTGGGCCAGGTAATGTGAATTTATAACAGAATGATCACAGTTGTGTGGCAGGTTAGCAAACCAATTCTCCGACGAGGAAATTCTAACCTGTACGACTACAGAATTCCACATTCGTAGCCAAGCCACAAACGATGAAGCCAAAATATTTATACGTAATGAAGTACAAGTGTACAAACATATAATTCCAAAATATAATGGAGAGAACTGCATGCAAGCTATAGTTCTTATACTCCTACCCAATCTTCGCAATTTACTACAAATTCCTTGCCCGTAAACCATTGAAGAACTTGTAGAGAGGGCGAGGGAAATAGAACGAAATATTAAAACGCAGACAGCTCTAGATCGTTCCAAGATGGACAAGGGAAGAGAGGAGGCAAGGCTGACCGAAAGTCAGATGGACACCCCTGCTGCTGCCCTTCCTCCTCCTTCCACTACCCCAGCACTCTCACAGTGCTGGTTCTGCCCGGAACGGCATTTCAATAGAGACTGCTCGAAGAAGAGAGAGATAGAACTCTCAATGCTGGGGGAAGGGGAAGTGGCCATTGTCACCCTCTAGAAGCCGACCAAATAGCCCTATCCCCCTGACGCACTCTGTATTGACATCAAGGTAAACCGGCAAAGTGTCACTGCGATGCTAGATATAGCAGCCACTGGCAACTTTATCGGGAGTGACCTTCTTACACCCAGCCAACAATAAAGGTCTGACACCCGCCGACGAAAGGGTTCAGATGGTGCAACCCAACCACCTCCTCCAAGTGGAAGGGAAAATATGACTGACGATTAGGGTCCACCACAAAGCCACCTAGGCAGAGTTCTTGGTAGCCTTTCACATTGGGTAAAACATGATCTTGAGGCAACCCTGGCTGCGACAACAGTAGTGAATTCTAGATTGTGGGCACCGTCGCATCTGTATTAGAGGAAAAATTAGAATGAGAGGCAACTGGCAGGGTAGCCAAGTCAATGCAACCCCTCTCTCTACCCTACCATGGTGTCCAGAAGAACCAATCCACATCCAACAGCTGCAGGTGATTGTACACCAGCTGTCCCCATGTCAACAGCAGAATCCGGGGACCAGAAGCTGAATGAGAAGATTCCAACGTCAACATACCAAGCCCCTAACCAAGTTCGAACCAGCCTTCTTCCAAGAGCCGGAACCCAGACCTCAAAGAACACCTACCAGCCTTGAACACAGGAATCAGAGAACCACAACCAAGGAAGAGAGGGAGTAGCAAAGGCCACAAGAGAGCACTGCACCCTCGAAGACATACCAACCCTTATGGAGGTATGACTCATCTTGCTCAATTCCATCCCCATTTCTGGGTACGTCCAGTGAAGAGAAGCCCTTGGATAGAGCAGTTCAAGGGCTGAAGGATCCTAGGTCTTCTTGCGGTTCTCATTGGACCGGGAACCTACTAGAACACCGCTCAGACTTCGCCCGTCGAAGGAGAAGCTGCCCAAAAAGGAAGAAGGGGGTCCAATCTCCTCTATTTCTCTCCAAGACCCCACAACAACCAACTACGACGAGCCCAGCAGTGATGCTGTGCCAGATGGCATAAACATGCTGTGGACCAAGCTTGAACTCCGCACGGATGAGTCCACATCCGCATTCGAGGCAGGAATTGCCACTGAACCCCTACCCCTGACTGCCGTCTCCCCGAGGGATGAGACCAGCTATGATGCTTTGCCAGATGGTGATGCGACGTTGCAGGCTGATCCAAAAATCCGGATGGACGAGTCTGCACCAGCAGACGGTGATGCCGAACCCCTTCCCTCCGCTGAATCAACCCAGAGGTGAGACCTGCGGCCACAAGGCTACCCCACTGCCCTGCAAGGACAAGCCAGCAGATATTATGAAACCATGGGGCGACCGACCTGCAACTTTATGTGGCCGTATCCATGGCATGCTGCCTTATGTAACCGCAAAACCAGAATCAGTGAACTGTGAAAAAAAGAGAAAAATTAAGTAATCAGTGACAGTGAATAGTAAATCATTCCAGTGATTAGTATAGTATCAAATGTAAGATAGTAAGAAATCAAATGAAGAATTGAAAACAGTATTCTGAGAGTGCTTATGGTATATTTATGAGTGCTGTGTTTTTTATCTTAACTGTAGATGACCCATATGTATTTTAAGTAGGTATGTTGTATATAGGATTTTAATGTAACTCGCATAATGTTAGATTAAGTATCTAACTTCAAGGACATAAGGAACGGAAATGTTCTTATGCCCCCTCCCTAGAGTCAAACCTGACTCTAGGACTCTAAATAAACCTGCCCTGCGACCAGTAGGAAGCAAAAGGGCATAGTTGCTGTTAACACACCTTCAGCACCAGGGCAGGTGGAAATAAATAAATGCTGCACACACCCATGTGAATTTAGGATAGTAATCACCCTACTTGCCCCAGTGTTAATGATTATGTGACTGCCTGTCACTTTCGTTTTCCAGAGCTACCCGTAGAACCTTTCTGTATGTAACCATAGCCCTGAACTGTTTCTTGTAAACGTCGTGTAGATACAGTTTCCCTGTAGGACCCAAACACTTGCCCGAAACCCCCGTTATCCCTCCACGCAACACAACTCCTCAAATAGCAGAAGCTTTTAGCATGCCATTTGCCAAGCTACCTGTCTGGAAGAGAGAGAGAGAGCAACCAGGAAACCATCCCGCTCCAGTGTAGCGTGGATAATGCACAGAAGAGCGACCTGGATAGAAGCAAATGCAGCCAAACTTCAGGTGACAGTTCGACATCACCCAGCTACCAGAATTCGACGCAATGATTCTATGTCGCAAGAGAGGGATGGTGATTGATTCATGACACCTACTTGCACTATTATTTTTTTCTTTCAACCTCGTACCTTCATGTGTGCACAACGTGCCACAAACATGGTACTAACCCCGACTGGCTGCCATCCAGCCCAGTACTCCGCCTCCTTAGTTACAGCAGATGCCAGGAGAGCAGGCTGCATTTCAAGGAGAATAGTAATGCAAATTTCCCTGCCTAGCAAATTCCCGTGAGAAGGAATATTATCCAGCAATGCAAGTGAATTGCCCCTAAGCGGGCTGGAGATACCCTCCACACACAAGGAAACTACCTTCCCCGAAAGATAGAAGCCAGCACTGCACCACCCATGAAGGGAGGAGCTACTCCTCTGGAGACCACGATGGCTGAAGTACCCGAGACACACCCCGGCCAGGTGCATAAAAGGCCTCACATTGCCGCAGAATGGCAATCTAACTCAGCAGCTCACTTAAGCACCAGTCGTGCAAAGGTTCTCTGCTCTCTTCCTTCTCAGAGAAAACGGCCAAGTGATAAACATTGATCAATGACAGACTCCTTCAAGCATGCACTCCAGCCCCGAAGAGTCAGCGTTCTCCACCTAGACATTGCCATCAACACATACCACCCTGTTTCCCCCAAGTCCCTTCAAGACCACCCAGTTTCAATTATGTTTAAAGTTGTTTTAACGGCTAAAGGCTGTTCATGATAAAGTGAGCGCTTTTAAAATGACCCTAAGGAAAAGGTCACTGCTTCTGCCAGGATATATTTTAACGGGTGCACTGAGTTACATGCACCCAGTAAAGTTGTTAACGGTGGAGGGAAAGTAGTTCCATATTTTAACATTGAATAAAAAGTGCTCGGTAACCATTTGGGACAACTTGAATTATTTCTTTCCTTTTCTGGTTTTTTAATGCATTGAAGTGTAAAAATGAGCAACTTGTAAAATATTAATTTTTCTAATAATTTCACAGTTTCACTTGACCGACGCATGAATAAAGTGAGGAGGCTCATGACAATGTTAATTTTGCATAAGGCAGAAGAATACACGACGTGCATACAAGCAGGGCTTTCAAAAGTGTTAATTTTACCATGAACAGCCTATACCCCCTCTCTTCCAACAAAGACTCATCTTGAAGTGGAGGATGTTGAATTTGTGTTTTAGTTAATATGGATCAGGCCCATGGGACTATAAGAGCTTCACTTCTGTATCTGTATTGGTTCTGTGCATGAGGGGGTTAGAAGCGCTGCAGGCTCACCATTATCTCCCCCTCCCCGCACGGCAGGAGGTGTTCATTTTCTTTCCCGCCGCTTGGCAGGTTGCTCTCTGTCTGTTTCTATCTACATGCTCTTTCTCCTTTTCGCTTCCCTCTTGCTTCCCCTTGTCAGCATCCTCTAGCAGCAGGCGGTATCTCGGCATCAGCAGTGCGTCTTCAATTCCATTTCATTCTTGCTGCAGGAAGATAGGCATATATATATTTGTGAGGACTCTAGTCTTATTCATTTTTCGTATGTAATTACCTTCCGGATCTTGTCCACTCCAGATAACCATGTGTTCAAGAGTATTGACTGCATAGTATCTGAACTTTCTTTCTAATTAACATAACTAGTGAGGGGATCACCACGTGGCTGCCGACCTGCTACTTCCCTGAGAACAAGAGTCCATGTACGCACCCGTGCATAGATGAGCTGAGGCCCTCCGGACATTATTAATATATTTTCTAAATTTTTCAGCCGTGTGCCAAGGTTTATCAGAAATCCGGTGCATCTCGCCCCTCACTAGTGTCCAGTCCACGTTATATGGCTTGCCCGAGCGTCAGAGGACAATTTCAAATTATGTCTGTAAGACATTTAACTACCATTAAAACAATATAATGTACTCCTTGTTAAACAAGTGATTAAGAAGTAATGTATCTTTAAAGCTGAGCCTTATAGTGTTCTTATTTAATCAGGAATCTACTATAGCAGTAAAACAATTCTTCTATTTCCTTTATCATTATTCCAGTCTGCATCCATGAAACTTGCAACTTTTTTGCCACTTTTTCTGTGCATGAGCTAGTTTTTCATAGTTTTCTTCAAGTAGCAAGCACTTTTTTTTTCCAGTATCCCTCATCATGTATTTAAAATTATACTGACTCATGACAGTAGCTGCATGTGCTATGTCAAGCTGAGTACTCACTACAAGATAAATATTAAAAAACCTGCAAAACTTTGAGAAGGCAATAGAGGAAGATTTTGTTCAGATTCTTCCTGTAATGTAGCTGCAGGTTTGCAACCTACCATTCCAATTTTAGTTGATATTTTGTCAATTTATTTCCTCCATCACAAAGCTAACAACGGTAATTCTCTATCCAAGCCAGTACTCTGCTTTCCCAAGGTCTTCGCTCTTAACCTATATACAATCTCAGTTTTTGTTTTTATTTTCTTAGCCAAGTTATTGGAAAATATGTAACAGCTATCCATTCTACATTTAATATGCCTTTGAGTAGTACAATCCTGTATTTAGTGGTGCAGACAGTTAATTAACCCAAATAAACAGCTGCTTGTAGGTCCAGGGAGGCTGGTAATTTTTTATTATTCACAGGTATTTTTCTCTCAGCTTATTATCGACTAGATTATTATAGTGACACAGAACTTCTTGGCCACTCAATATCAGCCGTTCTGCAAGCAGTACCAAGTCTTGTTGCCACATTTATCAAACGCCCGTTCTGTCAAACTGTGTGTGTCATTAAATCTGACTCTAGTAATATAAATTTCAATTCCCTACATAAAAAAGATAACATTTGAATGTACTGTAGTATACAGAGAAAGTGATTATACATACATGTGGTAAACTTTATTTATGAGGTCATATAAATTAGGGAAATGCCTGAACATACGAACTGCAAAATTTTTACATTCGTATTAAAAACATTCTGACACTTAGATTTACAGATTAGCAACATCTATTAAGTATAAATGTAATAAATTTCATTTACTTACAGTTGTGTGTATAGCATAGAGAAAATAATTTATATTTGTGCCGTAGTTTGTAATGGCAGCACAAGCTCCTCTTTCCTGTCCACACAGTAGTAATGCCATTCCTTTCCATTACAAACTTACACCCATCATTCTATTTCTTATAACAAAAGCCAATACTTTTGCAATGACACTTGTTGAAACTGCATAACCTACCGTATTTTTTCATGCATAGTAACACTTTTTTTTTTTTCTCTCTCTCTCTCTCTCCTCTCTCTCTCTCTCCTCTCTCTCTCTCTCTCTCTCTCTCTCTCACACACACACACACACACACACACACACACACACACACACACACACACACACACACCCCCCCCCCCCCCCCCCCCCCCCCCGCGCGAAATTCTTGCTCATTTCGCCAATCACAGTTTTCGTTTAAGTTAACAAACCTGTAAGTCATTTCCTGAAAAACTTTTTTTTTATGTGGCAAATATTGTTTTTGACGTAGATGTAGAGCTGCTGTCTCCTTCCTTGCATATCTGTTGCATACATACGTTCTGCAACATCACTTGCTCGTGTTATAAAACTGTTAACTTGTTTTATATTTATGGTTTCACAAAATTTATTAGTAATTTAGTAAATTAAAATAATGCACATTGGAGTGTGTGTGTGTGTGTGTGCGCGTGCGTGCGTGCGTGTGCGTGTTCTGGTGCTAGCATAATGTTTTCTTAGCACCGCAATTTAAACAAAGACTTGTGCAAGCAAATGAAAAACAGTGTGAATTGTTCAAAGTCCTTCATGGTACTGAAGTTAATGCTACAGCAGACACCAACACTGGGTAGACTGAGACAGCTGTGCTACTCATTATCTTTTTGTCGACTAAGCATGAGTCAGTCTTGGATATCTTTTACCGCCAAAGCAAGTCAGGCACATTAAGATATAGGCAAACCTGTACCTGCAAGTTAAGAAGCCCCAATTCCTGACAACTTCACTGTTCTGTTACCCAATATAGCAAAGAATTTTAAAACAATATTTCCTACCTACAAAATATGGTTCCTTCCCACTGTTATAATGACTAAAGTTCTCTTTTCTGATAAATACTTATGAGTTCATGCTAGCTGTCATTCACACTCCGTAATAATGTAAAACGCAAAAGGATACATATTCAGACTTGACGCATGCCTGGTTAAGTCTGAATGGCACTATTGTCTAGGATTTTAACGCTAAACCAATAGCGTGGTTTTAATTAGGCTTATCAGTGTTTGGCGAGGGGTGTTGGTTACTTACTTACACCGTCGTCCCGGGTGGTGCTGATGATGCTGTATTGGTTTAACTTAGTGATAGCTGGTTCGCCCGACTCTGAAGCGGCGATTCCAGGCGGACGACTCTCTGCTCCAGAAGTGTGGATTTGACCAGCCGTACCTATCCTCGGTCTGATAAACTTACCCTCTCAACACCAGGTGGTACTCCTGACTGGTACGAAAGGACGGTGAAAAGTATACAATTATGACCGAAGCAGCCATGACTGCTTGGCGTCTGAGTGTGGTGGCATGGTCCCATTCCACCCGCCTTTCCTTCCTTCATAGGAGGTGGTAGTGCAGACCACTGTTTGGCAGCAATGTAAACTTGGTATTGTTCCCTACACTTGAGGCCACGCTTTACCTTGTAAGGCATAGAGTAATCCGGCTTAACAATTTATGTAGTACACCTTGACAAGAACAGTATCTACAGTTTTCACCCAATAGCTGCTTGCTGGCATGAGCTTGGTAAAAGTCTCCACTGATCCTCCATGCTTGGCAGGCTGATACGAGACGGGAGCCGTTTGGACCACCAATTCCTCTACTGGTTCTGCGTTCAGGCAAGGTTGAGCGGCAAGTTTCAAGCTATGGTCACTTCAGCATTAACTTAGTGCTCAAAGCGAGGAAATAACCCACGCTTGTAGCCCCTCCTTGGATGACAGTGTTATTAGTGGTTAAGGCTCTGCTGTCTCTCCCCTCCAGCATTGAATTAGTGCTCAGGTTACTGGAAAGAAACAGGTGGCCATCTAATGTGTGTGTGTTTTTTTAGACTCACAGACTCCTGAAGGAGGTCCATAGTCAGACTAATTTGGTTAACTAACAATCTCCTGGTTCCTGTCGGCAAAGCACATTGTGTCTTGTTTCTAGCCGGTGACAGAAAAGTACTCTAAAGAAGAAACAGCTTAAGGATAGAGAACAATAGCTGTTTATTGATATCTCAAACATGTGATGCGCTGATCAGTGCTCTGGGATGTCACGAGAGAGGATGAAGAATGAACTGCTGGAGCCCTGCTGCGCATAGAATTACATGGGGTTGAAGTCTTGGCTGCCACAGTGGGGTGCGGGGAAGGCGCGTGACGTCCTGCTGTGGCATGGGAGTTGAAAATCTGTGGTCAGCAGTAGTCAATGATACTACTTCGTTCATCTTCGGTAGCGCTCGGCCTTGCCCAGTGGCAGGTGGCTTGTTGAGATTCATGTGGCCTAGAAATTATGTGCAAAGTGTTGTGTGCACAATTCTCTCATGGGTGGTTGATGTAAACAACTCTTACATAGGTTGAGGTAAGGGTATACTTCATGTAAAAAGCCATTAGTCGGAAATCCTAATTGATTAGTAGTGCAAGCAGCACGCGTAAATTTGCCCCCCTTCCATTGTGATGAAGACTTATCATGAAAAGGTGGTGGAGTGAGGCGTAGGCCCCCTCTCTGGAAGGTCTAGAAGGTCTCGTTAGGAGTAGCGAAGATAGTTGGGAAGAGAAGTGAGAAAAACATTTTCATCATCAGGTAAGCAGGACCCTTAGTGTTGGGTGCTTGACTGCTCTAGTGGCGCACACTATGTATTCCTGAGCCGGCTGGAGAAGGCTAGACGCATGAGATGGGGAGACCGTAACTCTGTCTCTCTCGTGGCGGGCGGGCTTCCTCTTTCTGCCCCTTGCCCTGGTGGTGCGGCGCTCGCTGACGCTGAGAATGTGTTCCCCCCCCCCGTAGCAAAGATTATTGTGTCAAGAGTGCTGCGTTTATCGGTGTCCCACCGGCCTACTTTATTTTTGCATGCCGCCGACAAACACTCAGCATAGCGCTGTGGATATTTACAAGAGAATATACAACATGAACTGAAAGAAAAAGCACTTGAAAATGATGGCATACGAAAAACTAAGGGAAATAAAATAAGTATGTTCAAGCCTTACTCGCGGAAGGTGGGGAGACGCCACTAACTATCCTGGAGCTTGCTGTGGTGGTTAAAAAGAATAGGAAAATCTTTCAGGGAACCTTGGGTCGCACAGCAAGCTAAACAGTTATGTGTGACAGAGTATTAGTTCTGCAACCGCAGGCCCTTCAACACCTGAGTTGACTGGCTAAAAAAAAAAACAAATGTGAGTACACTTTAAAACATGCATTGAATTTGCGACAAATTTTTGCACGTTGGTCACTTAAATAAAACATACACAGACACTTTTATGTGTGGAATTTAAATATCTTGCACCGTATTTAATCGTAGCAAGTTCTTTGGGAGCTCTGTGGCTCAGAGTACTGGAGTGACTGTCAAATGGTGCAGAGGATAGCAAACCTATACACTGTAAAAACGCATGAGTAATTTAAGTTGTCAGATATATAAGCACATTTAAAAAGAATTCTTTGTGGTAATTCTCTTCATATAAACACTTTAAAAACTTATCATAATATATAACTTTGTGCCTACACATCAAGTAAGATTTAAATGCTTGAGAATAGAAAAACTAACCTAATTATCCCTTACTGGAGTCCATCTTATTATATAGGGGGAACAACTAATTTGTACACTGTGTATCTTGGTTGAAATGTTCAAAGGTAAGTACGCAATAAATATAAAAGTCGACAGAGTAGAAAATGCATTCCTACAAAACTGCATTCTTCTTGTAGGTGATCTTCACATGTACACTATGAAAACTCACTAGCATATTTAAAGGTGTACCTACACATCAAATTCTTTATACAAAAATCTAAAACTACTAATTCCTTTGCAGGAGTCTTTCTTATCTTAAGCTAAGTCTAACATGTATTTCATCGAAGTCTCTGTCTTCAGCTAATCACTGGCACTGTGGTGAGCATCTATACATGATACACTATTGGTAGTTATTACCGTCACTCTGGTGAGCGTCTATAGGTAATACTACCTTATATGTGGGCTGTCTGCCACTTATATACGGAACCTTTTTCGTCGATGAGGTGTCAAACGTATGTTTTCACTGGCTTTAAATTACGTACAGCGTAACGACTGCTGTATTCACAAGTTCAGTTTGCACATAGTCGAGTGTCTAAATAACTGTCTGTCGCATTTACCTCACTGGTTCCTATACTTCCCCTGCTTGATGACAGCTGGGTAGGCACTTTTACTGGATACACAATATTTAATCTAGCCTAAATGTTAGTGTTTTTGCCTATCTCACTGTCTTTGATTGGTCAGCTAGACTAAATGTCACTTTGTTACAGGTCTATAATGAGTCCTGTAGTGGTTTACAACTACGTGTGTTTAACTTCACTGAGAGCACTGCACTTACTTGTGTTCGTCGAGCTTTGGTTTACCTGGCCTGCCTCTGGGATGTAGTTCAGCATGCAGGGTGTACGGCCACGTGTACCTTGACGTAGGTCGCCACGGGGATTCACAGTACCGGCCAGGCGTTGAGTCTGCCTTGGCAGCACGAGGTGGCATCTGGCGTTGTGGTTCCGCACGTGGTGTCATGGTGTCTGCTTCTGCTGGAACTGATAGAGAGGGCACAGCTACAAGGGACGTTGTGGCAGTCAGGTGAGTAAGTCCATGTCCTCCACTCAACTGCACGGGTTCCTACCCGTAGGGTAGGATGATTCTCTATTGGCGCAGGACAAGGGAGTTGCGGCAGGAGACCGCTCTCCACCTTGCCTGCAGATGCATCCTGTTGTGGAGCCGGGTTTTTGGAGACATCAATGTTCTCGATGTCCAGGTCCCGTGATGAGGCAGTGGGAAGGAGAGAACTCTCGACCTCCACTGTGGGTGTTGCTCCAGCTGAGAGGTAGTGGAAGGCATCAATGTTCTCAACATCTGTCTATACTGGGGCCTGTTGAGCGAGAGGTGGATCATGCCTCTCATCCTCAATGATGCCGTAGGGTTGTTCCTGCGTAGCAGGATCGTGGGGTGGAGCACTCTCGTCTGAGCTCGACATCCTGGCTTGTGTGTATTCCTGCATCATAGGTTCTTGGTGCGGAGCACTTTCGTAGGAGCTTGACTTCCGTGACTGCGGGAGTTCCTCATCATTGGGTGCAGTAGCCGACTTCGTAAAAGTGGGCACGTCCTTGACCACTGCCCATGGCGATTCCTTCTCTTCCGCAGAGTTTGTGCTCGTATTGAGCACAATTTCCGGTGGTCTAGTGGAGGCCTCTGCGCTCTTGTCTGGAGCATATTCTAGTGGTCTAGTGATGGGAAGTACTTCACCATCTGAGCCAGAGATCGATTTCGTGGAAGTTGGAAAGGCCTTGACTTCTGGCTCCGGAGTTGTACTAGGTGGAGAGGTAGGTGCTTGGGTGATTCCTACCCTTCTCACCGATTGTGCTTCCGATTGCTCGCTGATGCAGCTTGATCGCTAGGGTGTCTGACAGGGTTCTTGGTCACTTGGACTCCGCCATGACAGTTCGGAGCAGCTAGGGATTGCCTTATCATGTTTGGCTACGATTTTCTCAGCATAGCTGCGTGGCGTCGAGGGCATTGATCTTATGGAAAATGTTCCTTGGCGTTGTACTACATCTGGTTTCCATGGCACAATATAGCTAGGTGTCCTGTCAATGACGATAGGTGTGAGTTCTGGCTTCATCAAGGGTCCTGGCTCAGTATCGGAAATTACCCTTATGGGTGGAGGTTCGTCCTCATCTTCAGATCGACCAGGTGTTTCTCCTTCGGCGTCATCGTCCCAAGCGTTGGCATGTTTCCTGGGTAGGGTCGGATCTGGCCTCGGGTGGCCTTTCGGTTCTATACTTGTACGTCTTCGGCCTAGTAGATGTTATCTCTTTTGCAAACAATACGATACAGACAGTCCCATTTGTCAGCGAGGCCAGCACTGAACTTGTTACTGGCCTTGCTGAGGGGGTGCATCCTGAATAATACCATTTCACCTAGGGAGAATTCCCGTACCCCTGTTTTCGGTATAGGGTACTTCTTCTGAATATATTCGTCCTGGGCCTTTTGGGCAGTAGTAGTTTGGGCTAGGGCAGCTAACCAGATGTCCTCAGGTTGAGGCATATCGGTGGGCTCACTTTCCCATTGCCAGTTGCCTTGTTGGTGGAGTGTTTGGCCCAGAAGGAGTACACTAGGGCTTGTATCGACTGCTTCATTGGTTCTACGATTAAGGGCAAACAGGATTGTTGGGATGTGCTTGTCACAATGTCAGTGGTCGTTTTCCACATTGATACAAAGGCATTTTTTGATCTCCTGGTTCCTTCGTTCAGTGGGGTTGGCCTGGGGATGGCATGGCGGGGTAGTCCAGGTTTCTACTCCCCATCCCTGGCAAGCTGACTGCCATTGGCGACTCATGAATTGAGTGCCATTGTCAGTTAAAATGGCTTTTCGTATCCCCATCATGCAAATATTTCCATTTCTATTGTTCACACGATTGGGGCGGTTTCTTGGCTAGGTAGAGGGAAGGCCTCTACCCACCTTGAGAACTGGTCAGTTACTATTAGCAGGTAATGGTTCCCCTTGGTACTGTGTGGGTAGGGCCCCATAAGGTCGGCAGCTATGTGTGTCCACGCCGTCTTGGGTCTCCTTGGTCGCCCTGAAGGAGGCAGCACTGGGTATGCTTTGCCAAGACAGCACGTACTACAGTTGCTTATGTACTGCTGGATGTCGCAGCTTGTCCTGTCCCTGCTGTATCGAACTTTGATGTTTAGCAGTGTCTCCCTTGTGCCCGGGTGCCCAACTTGAGGGTGGTCGTGTTGGTGCCGGCATATATTGGTGCATAACTACTGCAGAACCCATATCTTCCAGGGTGTATTGCGTTGTCCGCTATGCATCCACATGACGTCATCCCGTAATTCAAAATGTTGGGGCTGCCCCCATATTAGGCGGCGTATGTCGGGGTCCTCTTGCTGATTCAATGTTACCTAGTGGCGGGTAATTTGAAGCTGGGGGAGACAGATTTGTTCTTCCGGACTTCTTTCAATCTGAGGGGGAGGGGACATTCTTTCCTCCTCTTCTTCTTCAGCTTTTTCCTCCAGTGTAGGAAATCGGGACAGGGCGTCTGACAGGTCGTTCATTTTACCTGGGCACTGTTGAACTTCAAAATCGAATTCCGTGACTCGTGTAGCCATATGAGGGCTTTTGAGTCAGTCCGCAGAATGAAGCATTGTGCTTCGAGATAATAGTACTATTTCTTCACTGTCCAGATAATGGCCAGACATTCCTGTTCGTTAATATGATAGTGCTGCTCCATGATGTTATGCCGGGTTGAGGCATACGCTATTACATTAGGTTGGCCGTTCTCGTCTTGTTGATATAATACTGCGCCCAGACCATTTTAACATGCGTCTGTTTGCAGTTTTAACTGTAAATCGCCTTTCGGACTCTAAAGTTGCCTGATGTTCACGAAGCTATCTTTCATATTATTAAAAGCTTGTCATTGCTCCATTCCCCATCACCAACAATTGTCCTTCTCGAGGAGTGGGTGAAGTGGTGCCATGTGTTGCGCAATGTTTGGTATGAAATCGTGTAGCCAGTTGCACAGACCCAGGTACCATCGTATCTGTCACTTGTTTGTTGGTTCGTCTGCCTCTTCAATAGCTTGAAACAAATTTTTTTGTGGAAGTTCCCTTCTGGTGACACGACATGTCCCACGTAATGTATGAATGGCTTGCCAAAATAGCTCTTTGACAGCTTGCAAGTCATTCCATGGAGTTCTAGTCATTCAAGAACTCGCTGTAGGTGTTCACAATGCTTCTCCCAGCTATTGGAATAAATGATTACAACATCGAAGTATGTGAAACAGAACTCTCTGATGTAACCAGTTAGTACCTCTGTGGATATGAGGCGTTGGAATGTGGCAGGGGTGTTCTTCAACCCAAATGGCATTACTTGGAATTGAAGAGTTTCGCCCTCAGGTGTAGTGAATACAGCGTACTTGCGGCTCTCCGAGTGTACTGCAATCTGCCGATACCCGGACTCCATGTCCAGGGTACTAAAGATTTTTGCTTTGCCAATATCACAAAGGGTGAGCATTAGGTCGATAGCTGGGGGGGGGGGGGGTGGGCAATAGGTTGTGTTACTTAATTTAGACCCCATATAATAGACAGAGAAGCTAAGTTTTCCATCTTTCTTTGGGATGAGGGCTATGTGGGAATTATACGATGAATTCGAGGGTTCTGCTATCCCCTGGTCCTTCATGTCGTTTACTTGTTCCATGATTAAGTCACTGTGGCGTGCTGACACCCTGTAGGGTCGGTTGTACATGGGGATGTAGGTTTTCATCCAGATCTCATGTTGGATTGACCTAGTCTGTCGTAACAACACTCCTTGTTCAAAGGCGCTAGCATGTTCATTTAATTCTTGGTGTAGCTGGCTGAATTCTGTCTCACCAAGCTTATGATTAATTTGGTTGGGCTCGATAGGTGTAGGTACAATGTTGTCTGGACTGTAGTCCCAGTTTACGGTGACCCTATCCTTCTTGCCCATGTGCACACGGCGTTGCCCATGGTCTATGAAGCATTGTTGTTGCCGTAGCCATGGACAACCTAGTATCACTGCTTCAGAAATTGCTGGCGATACTATAAATTCAGTAGAGGCAGAGAGGCTATGCAGATTTACCTGTAGGGTAATTCGGCTGTCAACCTGGACAGTAGTATCATGCTGGGCCATTCGTATGAATTTCCATTGGAGGCACATGCCTGCTAGTTGCTAGGCAGTCAGGAGGTTTCTTTGGATAAAGTTCCCTGTTACTGCCGAGTCAAGTAGCGCCAACACTCTGTTCCTGTTTATCTCTACTTCTATATGAGGGGCTATGGGGACTGATGGTTCCTCATTTAAACCCTGGATGATGATGGGCCTTGGTCTCCAATAGTGTCGGTTTTCCAGTCAGTCTTGCTGGGATAGTTGCTGGCGTTTAATTAACCTTGTTGGGTGGAATGGCAGACCCCTTAAGTTGTCTGGGCAGAACCAGCATTTTGGTATGAATGCCATGTGAGTGGTTGGAGCTGGTGCATCTTTAAGGGATGCGACCGATGAAGCTCGTACCTCAGTGACCTCGGCCGATATGGGTTTTTCAAGACTTGCTTTTGCTGCAAAGTTTTCCTCTGCTTCTCGGGCTCAATCAACCAGTTCCTCCAAAGTGCTGGGTTTAGCCGTAAGGAGGACGTTCCTGAGACTAGGTAGTAACATCCGACTAATGGAACAAACGGTTTTAGCTTTGTTAACTCCGGGGAACACTCGTCAAAACATCTGTTCCTTCCTTCAGATGAAGATTTCAGCTTCGTCGTTGGATAATTGAGTCTGGCCATAAAATTGAATCGTCAGTGTGACCAACACCTCCTCGCCAGTGAATTCCGCAGTGAGCCTGTGTCTGAACTGTTTCCAGTTAGTCAAGAACTTGCCATATCGTTCCCACCAGATGAGGACTAGGCCTTTCAATTGTAATTAGGCCTTGTCGACCCGTTGTTTTGCTGGTAGGTCCATTTGCCTGAACTCCTTTTCACATTCTTGCGTGAATGCTACCGGATCCTCATGGGGTCGGCCTGTGAAATTGGTAATCTGAATGTCATTGTCTCTCCCGGTTGCTGGATGGCCAGGTGCCATTCCTGGTGGTATATAAATACGGGACAGCTTGGATCTGCGGGAGTGAGAGGTATGCTTTCGTCAGCACCTCTCACATTGAAAGGCCATCCCAGGCATAGAGACGCGTTCGTCAGGCCATCCTATACATAAGTGATGGTAGGGTTTGCTGCATGATGTGCACCTGATATGACAAGTGATTTAATTGCAGAAGCTAGTGGGTTGTTGATTGCAGGCTGCAAATCTGTATTCTAACACTTCTGTATAACGAGCCTCTTCTGACAGCCTAGGCATACGTAATGGAATATCTTAGCGCAGTATGTGCATTCTATTCGCAGTGAGCCACTGCCTGGACAGTTGGCATGGCTACACTGTGAGTTGGGTATGTCATGCTCATTGTCGCAATTTTTGCCTGTGGTGGCATTGATGTCTGAGACCGACATTTTAATGGTTACAGGTGCCACGGGGTGTTTTGTGAACTCTCCAAAGTCCATTCGGCTTCTCACTTGACACATGCCCAGTTTTAATTCTGAATGGCACGTTTCATCTAAGATTTCAATGCTAAACAATAGTGTGGTTTTGATTAGGCTTAACGGTGTTTGGCAAGGGGTGTTGGTTGCTGATTTACACTGTCGTCATAGGTGGTTCTGGTGATGCTGTGTTGGTCTCACTTAGTGGCTACTGGCTCGCCAGACTATGAAGCTGCGATTCCAGGCGGACGACTCTCTGCTCCAGAAGTGTGGATTGGACCAGCTGTACCTAGCCTCGGTCTGATAAACTAAACCTCTGAACACTAGGTGGTACTCCTGGCTGGTACGAAAGGACGATGAAAAGTATACAATTATGACCGGACCAGCTGTGACTGCTTGGCATTTGAGTGTGGCGGCACTGTTCCGTTCCACCTGCCTTTCCTTTCTTTTGTAGGAGGTGGTAGTGCAGACCACTATTTGGCAGCAATGTAAGCTTGATATTGTTCCCTACACTTGAGGTCATGCCTTACCTTGTAAGACATAGAGTAATCCGGCTTAACAATTTACATAGGGCATCTTGAAAAGAACAGTATCTACAATGTTCACCCAATAGCTGCTTGCTGGCACAAGCTCTGTAAAAGTCTCCACTGATCCCCCATGCTTGGCGGGCTGATCAGAGACGGGGAGCCGTTTGGACCACCAATGCCTCTACTGGTTGTGCGTTCAAGCAAGGTTGAGCTGCAAATCTCAAGCTTCGGTCAGGTGTTACTAGTGGTTAAGGAGGCTCCGCTGTCTGTCCCCTCCAGCACTGAATTAGTGCTCGGGTTACTGGAAAGAAACAAGTGGTCATCTAATGTGTGAGTTTTTAGACTCACAGACTCCTGAAGGGGTCCATAGTTAAACTAATTCGGTTAACTAACAATCTGCTTCGTTCATCTTCGTTAGCGCTTGGCCTTGCCCAGTGGTGGACAGTTTGTTGGGTCTCAGCACGGTGTAGAGGGGGGGAGCCGGATTGCCCTCTGGTTGTATACCTTGTAGCCACGTGCTCGGCTGCCCGGGAGATTTAAGCGGCCGAGAAATTATGTGCAAAGTTTTGCGTGCATAAAACTCTTGTGGGTGTTGTATAAAACTCTTATGTAGGTTGAAGTAAGTGTATACTTTGCATAAAGAATGATGAGTCGTAATCGTAGTTGATTAGTAGTATGAGCAGCACATGTCAGACTTATGATTTTTATGTACTTATTCAGCAAATTTAGCATATTGCAAAAAGTGCTAGAATTTTAATGATATCTTGTACATTTTTTTGGTCAAATCCTAGGGACTTTTTGCTTGTCTCACTGTGGCCGCTGTAACACTGTGAACGAGGCAACAGTGCACAGCTGTGATGAACTACTGGCACCAGCTAGTGGGAGGAATGCCGCTGATCGACAAATCTCAAATGGCCAAGAAGCTATTTCCCTGGTATAATGAAATCAATATAGTACATGTTTAACCAGTTAAACATTTGTGGTTAGCACCAAGGCTAAAATATTTCAAAATTATGCAGGATGTGTTCCTCCTATGTGTTGGATGAAATTATCAAATTACTATCATTTAGATTTGAGGCTGTAATGATGGACCATTATTTTCTGAAAAGTACATGGTGCACAGTTTAGGCCAAAAGGCATAGCACAAAACTGAAACCTTAGGCCATCAGCGATTAGGAAAACTATTTATGATGGTCAGATGGTTTTACCAGCACTTGTCAATAGCCACTCATGTAAGTCAAGAGAGGAAATAAATTTTGCACTTACTGATAAAGGTGAGGGTGTAATGTCAATAAGTGGCAATGACATGTTCTTAGTCATGTAATTAAGCAAGTTGAAATCCATACAGAAACACTAACTTCCTCTTTTTTAAGATATTGCTAAACAGAAGCTACTAATGTAATGCAACAAGAATCAGATATAAAATGACTCAGGTGCTGTTCCTTTTTTCTGGAACAAAAGGGAAATTTCCCACCTGAATAGCACCTTAAAATTCTTCTGCTGTGTGAGGGTAGGATATATTATGAGAGAGATGGAGAAAATTACTGATCACACAAGTGGCTAAAAGAGGGAAAGTAGCCACCGAGAAGGGAGGGCGTTCAATCAAATGTGAAGTGAAGATAGGGCAATGGAAAGAAATGGATATTATGCTAAACAGTCAGTTCATCATATGCAGTTGGTCAGACCGAGTAATGATGAACAGTGTGACCACCTCTCCTTGTTCCACTGGCTCACTTCACCTCCTTCCTGGTTAGAAAAGAGAGAGAGAGGGCAGAGGATGTCATGCTGGTTGCTAGGCAACTATCCCCCTCCTCAGCCTAGTAAGGAGATGAAACAAGGTCGCACTGCTGGCCATGCCGAGTATCAGGCGTATACTATTACCCAAAGACAGCAGAAGTTTATCCCTCCTTTCTAGATGTTTTATATTGGTATCATATGAATTCTCATTTTATTTATTAGATGTCTGCATTTTGGTAGTGATTAATTTTTTTAATTCAAAAATATGTGATTTGTGATTTCTAAGAGAGGATAAAAAATATGGTATTTTATATTGACTTTTATGACTTTTAATAATTAATCATTCCAAACCATGTGCTGTGATTTTTCTGTACAATTCTGCTTGCCCGATGATTTTAAGCATTATTTGATTAAAAAAAGGTGTATCCATTAAGCTTTTCTAATGTGTGTGTGTGCGTGTGCATGTGTGTGCACGCGCGCGCATGTGTGTGTGTGTGTGTGTGTGTGTGTGTGTGTGTGTGTAGTTGGAAGAATTATATTTGCTGAAATTAATAAATATTTTAATTACAGGAAAAAATTAGAATCTTAATAAAACTGAATTAGAACTTGCAAATCTCTTAATTAGCAGCAATTCGTATCGGAATCAGTATTTAAGTGGATCAACACATTCTTAATGTATAATAGAGCTATGACTAATGATTACTTGTAAGCAAGCAGAAATTTTTTCATAATTGTTCATGACAAGTACACAGCTATTGTCATTGCTTCCAACTTCATTCTTCAGCTAATGCAACACCTGAACATGATGTCTGGCATGATGGACACCAGTTTGAAATGAGATGAGCCTTTCCTGCATTGTACCTAAAATTTTGCACTATTCTTGGTACTTAATCCTTTCACTAAGTTGTCCTTAATTTGTGGCCTACTAGTCTGTCTCTGTCCAAGCAAAATTAAATATCTCACCATTGCGTTTGGTTCTGAATTGGACATTTATCACTGTTGGGAATTGGACATGTATCACTGTTGGAGCACAAATTTGTTGTAATCTGAATTAGATTTTTTTGAAACTGTTTTAACATTTGTGTACAAAATGCACCTTACAGTATACATTCACCATCACACAATATTATTTCACTTTTGTTAACACATAAACTGTTTATATTGGCACTGACTAACAGCCAGCGGTGCTAGAGCCCATGACGGCGCTCACGTATCACGTGTTCCACATGTGCGCAGAGGCCGATAATTTTGAACTTTCCTATAAATGTTAATTTCAGGGTAAAAGTTATTATATTCTCTTTACAGTGTTTAATATTCTTAAAATGTTTTAAAGTGTTTTACTAATTTTAATTGTTTGGTTATGAATAGTCAAAGTGCCCGCAGCACAGAGATTAAGAACACTTAATACTCCGGCATGAACGCCATCACAAAGAACTCTTATGTGAACCCCGTAGGCAACCATGATAGGTCCGTGCGATGCTTGTATCTGGACAGTCTGTCGAGGAGAGCTGACGAGGTAAGACACTGTCATGTATGCACTACAACCTTTGTTCACTGATTTAGGTTTCCATAGTCAATGTAGTTTACCGGTTAATCTTTGCTTGCGAACGTTTTTGCCAGACATTTTCCACAGCATTATGCTTCCGCTTTACTAATTCTTACGCCCTTGTGGCATTTTTAACTTAATCAAGGAAAAGGAGGAGAAAGATGTCGGAGAGGTCACGTGACCCGCACATTTTTAATCAGGCACCATCTGCCTATGTTTATGGCATTTCATTGTATTTTCTGCATAATTGCTACATGCGATTTTAAGAGCTTTATTTTTATATATGTATTTGAGGGTAATTTTCGTGTTTGAATATTTTACGGCAACATCATGTATTACCACGTGGCCGACTGAAGTCAAGTCTTTGTATACGCCAGCATTGCGTTTTAAGAGCTTTTTATATAACACAGTATGTGCACTCATTTATTTCAGGGTTCTATGTCAGTTTTATTCAGGGTTCAATGTATTTTTCACGTAAATTTATTCTGCTTGACCACGCGGTCACAGTAATGTTTGATTTCACCACCATCAGGCATGTTACATGCCTTGTAACAGCGCAAATTGCTCAACACGAATAATATTTTATCTGAATTTAGTTTGCTGTTTCCATGCAAAAATATTGCAATTTCACCTGCACCACGTGGTTCACTACGAACTTCATCCAGCGGCATCCGCACCACCTAAGCTTGTTTTCACACATGTGTGTGTTTATTGTGAATATTCATTTCGTGTCCCATCTTATTTGATGTATTATTCAAGGGTCTATGTAATTGTGTAATTAGTGTATGGTGCAATTATTCCCATCCTAGCCGGCTCTGTGTATAGGCCATCACCACACTACCCATGTGCTGGCGGACGAGCCCCGACGTGTTTGCGTTAGTGATGCTGAGTAATCACACGTGTTAATGTGTATTAAGGGTTTTCATTTGAAATTCACAGTGTCCTGTCTTCAGGAAAAACCGTCATTCCACCCTAGCGGCTGTCGGCTCTCTTCCGTTGTGAAGGTTGTGTTTTCATGCTCCTCGGTGAGATCACATATTTAGGCGTGCGCCAGATTAATTACAGGCTGGGGAGCACCCAGGCAGAATTGGTTAGTCATAACCGAGATAATCATTTCATTGGCACATTGATGTGTATAAACAATATCAATTAAAACAAGTCTACAGTGATCTCAATTCTTTTATTCAGTAGGGACAATGTTCTAGCCACATATATTTTTTCTAGCCACATATATTTTATCAATAGTTTATTTCAGTTATGTTTATTAAAAGTTTAGTATTGCCAACGTATTTGTAAGTACACTCAGGTGAGACAGACACACAGAACCCACAACATCCCTAAGAACCCTGAGTCTCAATAGTGTGGTGGTTGGGAAGCACTGCTGGTGCCTAAATTACCTGGAACTATTTGTTTCATCGTTCGTCTCGTGTCTCACCCGACGGCGTCAATATTAATGCAAAAACATATTTTAAAATACCTTTACCTGTCATTTATTTAGATTAAGTGTTGCTAGTTTACTGCTACAAGTTGCTGCATTTTTGCAACAGCATTGTGTGACAGTAGGCCTACTTATTCAAAGAATTATGAAATTCTCTGTGGTAACTATTAATTAAAAAGTTTGTGTTTTTGTTTCAGAGTATTCTGCCAAAACCCAACATTCCAGCTTTGACTGATACAATGTGGTTTGCAGTGTGTTTTCTTAACAATAACTACCCAAATTTTGCAGGCTTGGCTGCTGATGTCAGTAACATGATTTACATCGAAATAGAAGAATTTAAGGAGGTATGTAAAAGGCTGTCATTAGAAACTACAGGTATGTGTGTGTGGAGGTCATTACTCGTAAAAAATAAAATGAACAGTATGGTCATTATTAGAATACGTTAAATTATGTTACATTAAGAAACATTCTTCTTCTGTCGAACACTGCATCCCATTTGATCATTCTACTGTTCTGGTTAATATTCCTTGCTATAAAATATGACTATTAATAAGTAAAACTAGTAGACAGAGAAAAATAGTCAGTCTGCTTCAACTATGTTTACCAAATCTCCAACATCTAGGAACACTGTCTAAAATCTCATTGGGAAATAAATAAAATTTTAACTGAAGTTGTTCACATAAAACTGACATTGTAAAATAGAAATAAGGTAAGGAAGAAAAAGAATTTTTAACTTTTATTCATTAGGGATGTACAATACAAATAATGACAGTGATTCATCTGTCGATAAACCCAAAATCAGTATCTTTTACAATTGGCCATGGTCTAACCAAATCATTTTATCAACCCAAATGATATAATTATCATGGAAATTACAGCAACTTGGTTATCTTGTGGGACACGTTTTTACAAACAAAATATTTTAATTTTTTAAACGGAAAAAACTATTTTCTTGATCTTATTTTTATTTTTGTTAAGATTGCAAGTAGGCCGCTAGGCTACCAAAAATATAAAAGAACAGGAATACAAGTACTCACAGTGTAGTCATTGTTTACAGGCCCACATACACACACTAAGTAGAACGACACATTTTCCACGCAATTGTGACATTTCGCTGGCTAAGCCAGTTTCATCAGGCGGCGAGTTGTAGGACACTACAGTATGGTGGAAGGGTACTGTTGGTTGTAAACCTAGTGGCCAGGTGGCCAACTGAGGTGGGGTGGGAAAATTGAAAATTTGTCGGTATAGCTGATGAGTGAGGTTTGAAGCTGTGATTATCTTATGTTGAGGCTTGGTGGCTGCCTGAATTTTGTTATAAATTGGTGAGCTAATTTCCAGAACCTGAGTTCTGAGCTATTGCTTGAAGGTGGTAGGGTTCTCACAACTCTGGTGTTGTAGCAGGTATCAAAATCTTTGTTGTGTGATGCTGCATGTGCTTCAACTGGTTTGTCTTACAGATTGTGCATGTGACCAGTTTTGCCTTGTTTAGTGTCTGCTCTGTGGCCATTCATTCTCTGCTGAATGTGTTGGTGTTGAGACAGATGTATTCTACATTATGGCACTATAGCTGATAAATCAGTTTTTCCATTGCACAGTTGTAGTTGCCTTGGATGGGGCATGTGTGGCTGGTGACTGATATTGCAGAAATAGCCCCTAGCTGTGCAGTTACCCCAGCGTCCTCCAACAATTGTTTCTCTGCTGGGGAGGGCAGTGGTGGTACAGCACGTGCACCGTCCTTCTGGCTCTCAAGCATTCCCACATCCTCTGGAGGTGGCGTATGTGGAACAAATCCGGATGGCAATGGAAATTTCGTCAAATCCAGCTCAAGTTCCTCAAAGTGCTCCTCCTCCTGTGCAGAAGAAAGAACAAGAGAGACCGTGGCACCGTCCGTTGACATCTCCATATCAGCCAGATCCATTTGGATTACAGTGGCCAATGAAGTTGGGATCAAAGGCGAGGACTTACACACGACCTCCGCCTTGGTGGTTTGCCAAGTTTCATCGACCTCTAGTTTTGTAGACGACTCTGGCAGGTAAGAACTAGGCGTAGAGGGGAGTCCTGGTTTTAGAAATTTATTCCCCGATTTCTCTCTGCTGTAATGGCTCGTATACAAAGGGAATGTAGCAATATGATTGTAAGCACTGTCAAGCACTGCCTGTGCAGTTTTATTTGTATGAGTGTTTGTTCCTCTTCTATCTGGTTCTACTATTCCTCCACTTTACCTTTTCTTAAGTGCATTAATAACAACTTTATTTGAAATACATAGTGTATTTAAGAATATTGTTTTGCATACTCTTACCGTTTCTGTGTGTATTAATAACCTGTAGATCAAACTATTATTCTTTTTTTGTTCACCCCCATCTCTTGGACTTGATCTGGATATTTTCTTTGCTTAATCACAAGAACTAATAAATTGTTGTTCCAAATTAACATCTTTGTGAACATTTAAATTTTAATCTTTACAGAGGCTTCATTGCTCTTGCTCGAATCTTCGTGCCCCTCTTGTTCGTGTATTCTTGTCCTGCCGCATGACTTGCCTTTCACTTGTTACATATGCAGTGTTCGGGTTTGCGTACACATTTTCGACCTTCCTTTCCAATTTGCCATTTATTCAAAACTTTTCTTCTGAAACTGTTTCTTGAATTTTCCCTATCTTTTGTTCTTCTGGTATTTAATTTGCATCTTTGTCCATGTCATCACTTTCACATCCATTTAAATATATATCATTATTCAGTATTTCATTCCTCATCCTTGTTTCTACTTCAGCTAGCAAGGTTATAACATATGTTGAACAGGTAGCGTGATAATTATCAGTGGCTAAATTGTACTCAACTGGTATGAAGTTCCCAACTTCATTCATGTCATCGCTTTCACTTCCACTTAAGTACAAATCATTAGTCAGTAGGCTACCTCATTTATTATGAACGTTTGTCTGCTATGAACTGAGTTTACATCATCATTCAAACAGCAAGATTCATCGCTTTCAGCATGATAACTACTTTCACATACAGGTTCTAGTAGGTAAGCTACCTTTAATGTAGAGGACGGACCCCAAAACAACTATCATAATTTCGTGCTATCTTATCTGAAATGTAAAAAACAAGTACAGATGGCAGTTTATAACATAAAATAATTATAATACAACGTGTTTCATTCGCAGCTTTAACTAAAGATATCGCACTTACCTTTCTGTTGTTTTTTTTATCTTTCCCAATGCAAGACGTACAAGCCGCTTCCCTTGAGAGGTTATGTCGGGTTGTAATTTTTTTTATATCAGGAGTACGAAAATAATATCCACAAGTTCTTTACTAGAACAGAACTACACAATTTAACATACTGACCAGATAACTAATAGTTGCACTTGTAGCGGGCTCCAGGGGGCCGCACACGACAAGTTAAGGTTCTACAGAGTATAGATTCCTGAGCAAGCCCCCCGTTTATTCAACAAGCCTGGCTGACCCACTGAAGCCAGGCTATTTAAGAGCCGAGCTCGCACGCCCACTCCCCCCAGGCGTCGGGAAGAGTTTGATCAGTGTCGACGTCGGTGCCAGAGCGGCACGACGGAGGAGGCCATAGAGAAGTCGAAGGAGCTCCAGCTATCTATATTCCAAGCTGCTGATACTATTGGTGAGCATAAATCCGGCCAGGCAGTTGGACCGCATTGATGATCTTGAGGTCTCGTTCTAAAGGTGTAATAATTACATGGAAAGGTTAGGATCTTCGTATAACCATATTCTCATAGTTAACGCACCATTCCTTCTATAACTGTATTCCTTTATGTTCTTGTAATTATCTTGTAATATCAAAGTAAGTAAAGTAAGTAATTGTGTGGAAGATCTCATTGTAGTATTGTGATAAAGCATAATTCTGTTACAGCCAGCGTACTGTAACAAATGTGTTTAGTTGAATTCCCATCTTTCATTGAATAGTCAACATTATTAGCTACCCCCCAAGTAGGCCCTTACCTAACTTGAGTTGTAGTATGAACGATGCAGGAAGAATAGAGATCAGAAAGCATATTAGCAGAAGGCATAGATGTTAGGTAGCGAGTTGTTACACTGGTGGAGGCACAGTCTTTCCTTCCCGCTCATTGCCAAGCAGTAAACTCCACCACGCGCGTAATTCAATTAGCTAAATTAGACGTTCGCAGCAAATAAACACATGACAGCACCTCACGCTAACCACAACGTGCATAGGCATAGCGCACCCCCCTTTTACAGTATTAAAATTACAATTAATTAATCTCTCTCTCCCTCTATAGCAGTTTTAATAAACCCAGTTGCTTAGAATTGTGTATAATGCAGCATATGTGTGCAAGCGCATGACCAACTGTTACCTTCCCCGCGGCCAAGGCCAGCGTGCAGCACACGTCAATTGCAGTAGGTCAGTACGGGCCACACGTGTGATGCAGCACAATTGTGCAGCAGACCTTGACACACCACAGCCACATGATATTCCATCATCTTATCCCTAGTTACTGCTTGTGCTTTTATTCATCAAATTTTAATGCATGTGTAAATCGCTTGTCATTGCATGATGGGACATCTGTTCCCTTTGGTAAACAAAAATTCTGCACTTGGTGTGTGTGCATGTGCGCGCGCTTAACAAAACTCTTTCTCTTGTAGTTTTTAAGGCAGTTTTAACCCCACAGTGCATGGAGTTCACAAATACAATTACGCTATGTACTCAGTAATTTTCACAACATGAGCCAAACTCGCAATGATGAATCTGTGTTTGAACCAGTGTTGACAAACACGCTGAGCGAGCTTCCATTTCAAACACAGACACACGCCACCTAAGCAGGGGATTATAGGTTAATATATTTGGTCATTCACAAAAATAAAAACCCGACCAAGTGGTAGGAAACCACCTATACTATCAAAACTATCTATACTATACAAAACCCCTCCTGCCCACGCAAAATAATTTTACAAGTAAAGTGGCAATACAGTTATAAGTTCTTTCTACAGAGTACGGGATAAGTACCTCGTTAAAGCCATTTAGTTGCCTTACAGTAAATATTTTGAAGCCACTGCAAGCGCAGGGCATAATAAAACACATTACACAAAATAAGGGGCAATATGAATTAGATAGAGTATACAAAAATGTATTTTGGTGTCTCAGAGAGTAACCTAGTTTGTTAACAAGTGTACACGGACATACAATCAAGTGTTAACTTGTTCTTGCTCAGGGTAAATGAATTATAATTTCTTACAACCCAATTTTCAAGCACGCCATATGTTAGGTTCACTCATGACCACGTGAAGTACTATATAACGTAGCTGAGTCCGTGCTGTGCCAGCATTTTGCCAGCTGCCATTTTGCTCTAACTCCATTCTCTCAGTAGTTACTAATTTCAATGCTCACATAACGGACGTATCGGGTAGAAACCAACAATAATTCTTTCTCGCCTGAGTGCGGAAGCGAATACACGAATGGCGCTTTGAAGTAAACCCACTGCTGGAATGGAGAGTTCCAGACAACATAAAGGCGGACCGGAAGTAGGGAACATCCATTGTAAGGCCCATGAAAGTATCCTTCCCAGTACTAGATGAGGAACCACAGGAACTGTGGAATTCGGTCCCTTATTAATGTAGTGTATTTGAATTACAAAATGTGTTACCGAAAATAAATCATTAGTAACTTGACGCCGTTGGGTGAGACACGAAATGAACGATGACACAAATTACTTACTGATGAGGGTTCCAGGGGTATTTCATAGTCACCGCATTGTTGAGACTCGGGGTTCTCAGGGATCCTGTGGGTTCTGTGTGTCCGTCTCACCCAAGCGTACTTATGATACACTTTGCAATACTAAACATTTACTAAACATTTTATCACTGTAAAAATGGTGTGGCGAGGATACTGTCACTACAAAAGAAAAGATTGACACACTGTAAGACTTCCTTTTAATTTTTACAGCTCTTAGAAATAACGTGCCAAGCAATTTAATGATGATAAACTCGGACGTGTTTAGCTAACTCCGTTTGGATGCTCCCCAGCCCGCAATTACTCTAGCACACTCCTACGTGGATCACTTCACCGTGGAGTTTGAAAACACAATCTTCATGAGGGAAGGGGGTCGACAGCCGCTAGGGTGGACTGACGATTTTCCCTGAAGATAGGACATGGAGAATTACAAGATGAATCAATACATGAACACATGTGATTATTTGGCATCACTAGCACGGACTCATTGGGACTCGCCCTCCTGCAGTGTGGTGATGGCCTATACACATAGCCGGCTAGGACGGAAATAATATCACCGTACAAAGTTACACAAATATCAATGCAACAGGATGGGGCACAATATGAGTAGTCACAATAAACACTCACATGCATGAAAGCAAGCTTAGATGGCGCCGATGCTGCTGGATGAAGTTCGTAGCGGACCATGTGGTGCAGGTGAAATTGCTATATTTCTCCATAAAAATGGCAAATTAACTTCAGACAAATTGGTATTTCATTTGGGAAAATTATTCCCCTGACGATTGAAACATTTACAGGCTTGTAGCATGACTGACGACGCAAAAAGTGAACATGAAAATGATAGCGTGGTTATACATACAAAGCATTAATTTACATGAAAATTACATAGAACCCTGAATACACATTGATGGCGCAGATACGTACTTAGCAATATCTGACCACGTGGTCATACGTGATGAGGCTGTTCAATCATTAAACATGAAAAATACCCTCTACATACATAGAATTAAAGCCCTTAAAATTGCCAGCAATAATACAGAAAATACAATGAAACGCTTTAGCATGGGTGGATGGCACCTGATTCAAGTTAAGCAAAGGTTGACCGGTATACTAAAATTAAACTATGGTAATCCACATCAGTGCTCAAAAGTTGTAGTGGGTGCGTGACAGCGGCTTACCTCGCGAGTTCTCCTCGACAAACTGCCCAGAGGCAAGCATCGCGCGGACCTACCATGGCTGCCTACGGGGTTCACATAAGCGGAAGTGCTATGCTCGCCGATTAAAATATTTTATATTGAAAAGTAAAAGGCACTGTAGAAACTAAAATTTGTATTGACATTGTATATTTTAATTTGGAATTTCTTGTCTTCTTTTAGTGTCTTTTGTTACGGCATTCTAGCTGGAGTAAAACTGTTCTTAATATCCACGCAGCGCGCAGTTTGAATTTATAACCAAGTATGGTGCAACACTTTATGAACATACAAATATTAAACATAAAAACAGTATGAACCTGGAATAAAAGAAAACATATTTAAAACTTGAAAAATTCAATATTCCCATTATGGGAAAGTCCATTTTAAGGCCTCTTTGCACACGTGCTTTCCACTTGTCACGTGGTGGTGAGCGCCATTATGGTCTTAACACTTGCTGGCATTTGTGTAATGTCATCTGTGCCATAATTTATTTCAGGGTTCTAGGTATTTTTGTTTAGGGTTCCGTGTAATTTTCACGTAAATTGATGCTTTGTATGTATAACCACGCTGTAATTTTGTATTCATTAAAATGTGTAGATAAATACAAAATTGCATTGTAACTAAAGATTAATCTTAGACTAAGGACCTTAATAAGTTATTATAGTGTGCTAATAAGAGTCAGTAGTATTAAATCATATTTTTATACAGCGTATAAACTTAGAAATATAAGGAACAAACCAGGGGCCCCCATAATCTGTTGTAATTGTTCATGTACTAGATATATGTATAAGATAGGAAGAAGTACGTCTCATTTTATAATATCACTATGTATAGAAGAATGAAGTGTGTAAGTGCATTTAAATGTTAGGGTAGGAAATTTCATTCTGAACGTTAGTCAAGGGTAATATTATATAATTTTTAATTTCCAAAAGTCTCAAACTAGAAGGTAACATATGGCTCTCAATTTTTAAAAACATGGAAGTGCCAGTGTGCACTACAACAACCTCAAAGAAAATAAATTGTAGCATACAAGACCAGAGACACAATATATTTTAATTTAATAAGTAAATAAGTAAGGATTAATGTTTGAATTTTGTTTTATGTAAGTATAAGTTGAGGCGAGCAATCAGTCTTGATATTTATTTATGAGAAACAGGAGATTCACGCCGCAGGCAGAAACAAATATTACAGTTACGTGAAGGACACATTATACACAGTTTACAACACACGCTCCGCCTCCAAAACACGGAAATTACAGCGAGGCCGCATAAACATTCCACGCAGAAAATTGCACGAGCGCAGCCGGTTCAAGGATACATACCCAAGTACGACACTTCCTCTCCCCCCTACCCTCATACGTGCAGCCGGACACCGTTGCCACACCACCACCTCGGTGTGACCTACATTGCGGTGTTGCCATATTATCACAGTACATGTCTCACAAACAGGAAGCCTGCGGCACAGCACACTTGTACAAGGCCTTGATAACAGCACTCCTCCATAGTACGTATTCTTGTTTTCATAACACATCCTCGTACACCATCACATTGCAGTCACCATTAATTACAACACAGTCCAGTTACAGCTACAAAACAATTAAGTGGAATCATTGAGAATATAAAATAGTAGTATGTAAACATGTGTACAACTAAATAATTGATATTAAGAGTATAATTAGTGCATCTAAAATTTTTTGTAGAATGCAGCTACGCTAAATTAGATTGTTATATGTGTGAGTGCCAAACTAAGTTGAATGAAATTTGTCACTAATAAGCCGATAGCAGGGACCACTATATACATTTACACATAGCGACCATGGCTCTTTCAGGGAAAAAGGAGAAATTTTAAATATTTTAATTATGATCAGTGGCTAATTTTCATTTCTTTATGTTACAGTATATTTAATCCATGTGGGAACTCACTTTAACGGGTGACGATATTAGAGCCATTGGGACGTCCCGAAAGCAACCTGCCCACACCGCAACCAGGGTGTGCTGACAGCACGCTGGAGTCAGCACGTGGTTCATGCAACAGGAGGTGGCAATGCAAGACGTCTGGCCAACCATCCTAGCTGGCACGACACGGCAGCACCGTCCAGGGGGCAGAGACTAAGACTGGGAGCCATTCCAGAGACAAGGCCACCAACTTCATGTCCCAGTGGTGATACTACAACAGCAGCAGCGAGTCGCTGTTGCCACGACCAGACACGGTTGAAAACACATGCGCCAGCATGAGGTGCGCATTGTCCATGCCTCAGTCGTCACCATGGCAACCAGAGCAGTTAGTCCTGCCCACAGCAGTATGGGAGCAGCTCCCTTCCCTCTACTGCTGTCCAACGTCACAGCAGCAATATGTTTTTCTGCCAGCTGGTTCCACAAACGCCGGCCACAGACCACATTATGCCGGAACATCTTGACGGCCGGAAAATTTTTCAATTTATTTATGAGGTCCCCTAGCTCTAAGCTACTGCATTAGCTACCAATGGTAATATACAAATTATATTTAATGATACTCTTGCACACATATAAGGCTCATGCCACAAAGCATAAAGTTTTCTTTTTAAATTTAATAAACTCTATATACTCATTTTTACTGATTACAGTATTTCACATATTACAACACCCAAAACAGCAGCTCAGAGCTGATAAATACTGCTGAGGAATATTGAATCACTGAAACTTCTACTAAATCTAAAGTTTTAATTGAGAGCCTATTGAATTCATATGCATGAAATAGATTTCCTCTACAGTCGTATTTCTCGGGCTGATGGTGTACAATTTAAAAGTAAAATATGTCTTGACTGGTATTGAAACAATGAGCAAGAAACAATTTTAATCACAAGTAATTCATAAAACTGTATATTTTGTGACATTTTACACTATCATCTCAAGCAGACAGTAACAACTTTAATAATCTTGAATTGTAATCCATACTTTTGTCAACAACCATATTGCAACTTTTAAATACGATTATGATTGAGGAGTTAGTGCAAACATATGTTCATTCTTGCCAGATACATCCCCCCCCCCCCTTTTTTTTCTTCTTTTATTGCAGCAGAAGATTACGATAGCGCAGACGACGATAGAGGCCACAGGTGGCCCAGGTAAACATGAAAATAGTAATGGTGCCCGCAACAACAGTTGTTTTGATTTTGTTTTACTATAATTTAAAAACTTAACTACAAAACGCTACTGATAAATGTAATTAAACAGTTACAAATATGTAAAAACTTTTCCATATACTTATACCGTGGGAAATAAGTGTAATCATAATCTCATCACCGTCTACAGTGAATTCAGTGATCAAACAAGTTGTTTACTGTTCTTTGATAAATATTTTCCATTAATATATTTCTGCTGGAGGTAGTAATTAACTATAGGTGCAGCCCATTTTTTTTTTCAGACATAAAATGGTGCTTCTTAGAAATGATTAAATACACTATATTTAATAGAGAATTACTGCATCTAGCTGGCACCACAGTTAATAATACAGGAATGTTTCCAAAATTTCAGCTTTGAAAAACATACGCAATTATTCCAAACAGCACCTAACTCCTTACCTATACAGAATTGTAAGCAACATTTAATATATTTTATTATTGTAGATTCAGTGCTATGTTCAATTCTATGTCTTGGTTAAATGAATGATTGAAGTACTTTGTGCAAATAAGGCAACGACATATCAGTACTCCAAAAGTAATCACCTTATTTCCATCTGGAATTTCTACTCAATATCATGACTACAAATGAAGAGTATTCAATCAAGAGTATACCACAGCACCTTGATATTTGATATATTTTACTATATCAAGCTAACCAAGGGCTGTAGTTACAAATATTCTAATTTAGTTTACAAATTAGAGTCTATGGCTAAATAGCAATTTTCATGTGCAGTATGATAAAATTTTATGGATATTCTTATGCAGTTAGAAAAAAGAGTGCATTTTATACCAAGTGAGGCCTAGGCATATAAGGAACAAGGATTAGGGTTCTTTTATTCTCTCAACGGCTCAGTATTTTGCATACTGTATAATTATTCACGTTATAACCAATGGGTTAAAGAAAGTAGATGTCACAGCAATAGCAAAACTCATGAGGTTATAACTTCGTCATTTTTATATTAAGCAGTGTTACGAGTTAACACAATTATTACCAAACCAATCCCAGGCTGACTTATGAAACAAACAATAAGTTATGTTAGATCAGGTAATGCTAACATGCATACTACCATTGAGTGTTTATTTTCTAGTATTGTCTATGTGTAAATTCTTTCCCTTACCCCCTAGTTGTAGTATTGTTTCAAGTGTAACGAAGTAAATAGTGAAAATTACCAGAGAATATCAAAACCTCTCAATGCCTTGTATGTGTATGTACAGTATATGAAGAATACAGAAATTACAAAAAAAGTAATATTAAGTGAGCTCACTAGGTTAAGTATTGTATAGGGTATCTATTGTATTAATTGTTTTAAATTTTGCTCTCAGTAACTGTTATCTCTATATAAGTGTTGCAAAGCAAATCACAATTATGTACTATCATTGTAAAACAAATGTGACATCACCAGTGTGGAAATAGCAGTAAGGACACTCCTCTGCAAGCAGTGCCTACTATGTAATAAAACTGTAAAATTCCACGCCAACTAATACAGATGGTGTTCATAAGGGCAATCATGAAAAATTTCAAAACATTAGTGCAATGTGAACGTGAATCGACATTACAAACGAGTGCAAGAGTATTCTAACATGAGATGCCACCCATGTTGTATAAATATCACTACTATATATTTTAACCATTTTTTGTACAAATGATGTATATTGACTCTATACAGCTTCTAGAAATGTAAAAACCGAATATGTTATAGCATAAGTATGTATGTAACTTTTAGATTCCTTTTCAACTTAAAATTTAACATAGTTAACTGTTCCCAAATGGAACTTAGTCAAACAAAAAAAAATCACATACTTTAAAATATATAATATCTTGTCAGAGTGTTGTTAATGACATAGTGTAATACTTAGCTGTTAATAGTTTAATGATGGTGTGTAACTTTGTATCCAATCTTAAGTAAAAACAAAAACCGACTCTCGGCACACGGCCAGCTGAATGTCGCTGTTCCGTACAATGCACGTCTTCACCGTGCAGGTTAGCCAACATCGGCTTTAGAAATTTTCAGACAGCTAAATATTTAAATTCTAAGTCTCCTTTTCACGTAAAAAGAATATTGTATAACCTTAATTTCTCAAGGTAATTTGCAACTAAATTATAAGCCAGCAGGCACTTATAATTGTATGTTAAATTCATTAATGATTAACTTCCTAGCACGTTGTGAGTGAAGTACCACTTACGCACAGACAAACTCCCACTCTCTATTACCCACGTCCACTGCCTGGAATTGCGAGGACTTTTTAAACGTTAAATGTGGCGATGGACGTTACCGTACCTCCTTTTCCATGGTCTCACTATGCAACGTGCATAGGTATTGGCCAGTACTTTAAATATTTTAATTAATTTATGTTATAATCTTTTAAGATATGTTAATAATTCACTCACCTGCCTTGCCACAAATATTCAACTTTTAACATACTGTTCAAACTTTAATTTTGTTAAACAGTGCCTCAAATCTGGTACTCTACCCTCGATACTGCCTTTAATTAAACTCGCGAATGCCATCACATGTCTTCATGAGTATATTAGGCCTACAATATAAAGAATTATGCCGAGCTCCTCCACCCAACCAACTCAACCACCACCTACCTGAAAAATGTCAATATAATTTCTACCAAATAATGCAGCCGGTACGGACTGCTTGTTCAACCTGGGGGGTAGTGTAACGGGCTCCAGGGAGCTGCACACGACAAGTTAAGGTTCTACAGAGTATAGAGTCCTGAGCGAGCCCCCTGTTTATTCAACAAGCCTGGCTGACCCACTGAAGCCAGGCTATTTATGAGCCCGAGCTTGCACCTCCACTCCCCCCCCAGGCATCCGAAGAGTATGATCAGTGTTGACGTCAGTGCCGGAGCGGTACGAAGGAGAAGGCCAGAGAGAAGTTGGAGGAGCTCCAGCTATCTATGTTCCAAGCTGCTGTTACTATTAGTGAGCATAAATCCAGCCAGGCAGTAGGGCGACATTCACGATCTCGAGGTCCCGTTCTAAAGGCATAATAATCACTTGGCAAGGCTAGGGTCTTTGTATAACCATACTCTCTTATATTCTCGTAATTAACTTACCATTCCTTGTATAACTGTTTTCCTTTATGTACCTATAATTATCTTGTCTTATCAAAGTAAATAAAGTAAGTAATTGTGTGGAGGATCTCATTGTAGTATTGTGATAAAGTATCGTTCTGTTTAAGTGATGGCCCGATAGCCGATAACCGGTATCTGTATTATCGGTACATTTACCGTTATCGGAGATCTGCACTTAAATATTGGCTCACCGGTAATGGCTAGTGACCCTGAAAATGGTAACCCATGAAATGCATGAAAAAGGCATTAACGCGAATATTTACATTCTTTAGACATGGTAAATAATTGATTATATGTCGGCAATCAATTGCATATACACAATTGATTGTATGTCGACAATAGAATGTGCCACCAACACGGCAAATGTGTATATCTACTTTGGATTTGTCGCTCTTCATAGTATTTTGTAGTGATTATTTTGTGCTGAAATGCTGAAAATAGCTACTATTTTTAGAGCAAATGCATAATGTAGCATGAAGGTTTCTACATTTTTGACATCAAGAATAAAATAAAAATGTTCAAGTTCTCTAATATACGTGCTGACTGTGTTGTGAAAAAGTACTTGGCTGTTCTAGTTTTTGAGGTTAGGTGGAAACAAAAGTATGTTTTACCGCATCATAAAACTGCTTGGTTTCAGGAAATGTGCACAGTGTTGATTTTATTGAATGATTCTGCAAATAAATTATCTAATGCTAGTGATGAAAAAACCTAATTTTAGTGATGTAAACTTGCAAGGATTACAATTGAAAAAACACGTGTTCAAGACTTAGCAAATTTTACAAACAGTAAGTTTACGTGTTTTATAAATAATGTATTTGTAATCCGTTACTATATTGATTGAAATTCATGTGGTATGAAAACGCTGCAACTTTCAACACTGAAGTAGTGTGTGAATATTTTGTCTCTGAAGTAAATTTGAGTGTAAGATTAACTTCGGCCAAACTCTTACGTGTGTGCGTGTGCACGTGTGTATATGTGTGTGTGTGTCATATATATATACACACACACACACATATATCTAATATTTAGAAGATTGTAGCAATAGCTGCACCTGTACGAATACAAACAGTGATGTATATATTGCATTTTGTTTTTTTAATGAAGTTAACAATTTTTCAATTTACAATTATTTAAATGTTATTTCCGTACGAGCAATATTTTCCTCCTGATCCATCAAAACAAAATGTAACTCAAAAAGGCAACACACTCGTAAGAACCTCAAAACAATGCTGTCTTACAAAAGACGTTAAACTAAAGCACCCACCCCCTCACTGTTTCAATTTTTCTCTCAAAATAAAATAAACTTAACCTCAATTAATTACAAAAATAAATAAGGTAGGAATGCCAACCTGACTCTAATATCCTACATTAACTACTGGATGGAAGTTAGCTAACGTCAGACTTTCAGTGCCTGCCATGACAGGGAACACGAGGAGAGAGGAAAATGCAAGTGTGCATTGGACCCGAAACATCTGTTTTCAAATGTCTTTACCTTCAGTGACAAAATAGCTGTGGTGGAAGGATACATTGTGGCCGTGCTACATTTCTATAAGTGTCAAAATTTACTCCACATTTCCTAAACTAATGTTTTTCTTAAATCAATTAATTATAATTACTGCTGTTTTCCTTGTATTTAATAATTTCTTTTCTATTTCTTATTCAGACACTGAACATATGCATTAATTTTCTTTTAAAACATCCTAATTTACCAAATTTCTAAATTTTTAAACACAGAAATTTGTTTGTTTTTTTATTTATTTATATGAATGCAAAGAAATTCATTATTAATTTTATTGCTCTAAAGAAGTGGGTCATTGTGACAAAACATCTCTCGAATTCAACACTACTAATCTCAGAACACTTAGGACATGGCCTGTGTCGTACTTTGTGTATGCACCTGTCGTGTACTACTCTGTCAATACTTTAATGCTTGTCTTTTACATATTTTTGGTAGCCTAGCAGCCTACTTGCAACCTTAACTTAGTTTTGTAATAGGTTATAGCGAGCCATAATTTTGTAAATATGTTAAACTATTTTTTCTGCTGTTCTGATGTTCCAGGCATAAAGTAAATCGCACATAACAGCATGTCTTTTTAGCTTAATGCAAACAAAACTTTTCCAGGTTTCCTCTCTTACACTTTAGCGACAAATGTCTGCGTACAGTATGATAATTGAAAATATCGGTTTACAGGTATCAAATCGGTAAAATCCTAAATATCGGAACCTGCCTCTGTATCTGGTTTTTTCAGTATTGGGCCATCACTAAGCCAAATTGCTGTGATAAAATGTGTTTAGCTGAATTCCCATCTTTCATTTAATAGCCAACATTATAGCTACCCCCCAAGTAGGCCCTTACCTATCTAGAGTTGTAGTACAAACGAGGTAGGAAGAATAAGAGATCAGTAGGCATATTAGCAGAAGGTATAGGTGTTAGGTAGGGAGTCGTTACACAATAATGCTGCAAGAGGCTGAATACTCAATGATTTCATCAACATGTGCAACTCATAGATAGTAGTTGTAACACAACTGTGAACCATTAATCATGTTGGGTTAATCATCCTATAGGGTAAGAGGTGAAAAGCAGTATCTGGACATAGTGCCTGTAAGATGACTAATATCCAGAAGTAAATGGCTACATGTCCACATGGTGCTGTTTATCTTGTTACCGTCATGAGACATTGTGCCCTTTCCAACTACCTAAATCGCTTATTATGCTTATTATTATGCATAGGAGATAGTGCTTTGCACCTCTATAAAGAGCGTGAAATATTACTTAAACATATGCCAAAACCTTAGTTGCATTTACCTCCAGTGTCCAGGCATATGCACCTGAAATATTGATTAGCAATATGCTTGTTCATTCTGTTGCACACCTGACTGGGCCTGGTATCCACGGCGTAGTTGAAAAAAGAGTTAACAAAGTAAAGTATGTGGACTTCTCACTTTGAAGTAAATTAAATAATGAAGACGTAAGGGAATCATTACCTAATTCCTCTCCCGGCGCCCTAATGTCTTCTCGCACTGACGGAAAACAAATTTAATAAATTTCAAAACTGTTGAGGAATCAACAGAATTTAAAAGTCTCGGGTGCAGTCAGTGCAAGCTAAATGGTCACTCGCTGCAGACTGTTTGACTGACTACTAATGACTGTGATACTATTGTGATGCAGCTGAAAGGTAGCCTTTCTCTTTATATCTATTGGAAGTCTCATCATGTAAACGTGGTCCAATCGTGGCATCGCTTGGTGCAGTCATGGCTAAAAATAGCACACAAACTCGGATGTGGCTCTAGAAATCAAAGTGTATATTGCATTTGAACAGCAGGTCACGTCAGCCAAACATGACCTCTGTACTTTCCTAATTTCATCATGTCGCGCAACACGACAGCTGCATGCCTATCTTACTAACCCAGTGAAAAGGTGCAATGATATCCTATGATGTATGTTACTACTGATGAATTGACTCAAATAAAATAATAAATTCGGATAAACAGAGATATCTAAAATACAAACAAATTATTATTGCTACAATCTTCTAAATATTAGATGAGTTACTATCCTTACTATCCTTTACAGAAATATATAGGAATTGTAAATATATCCCGAAAATATAAATTATTATATATTGCAATGCTACATAATTCCCCCTCCTCAGTTTGGGAAAGATTTCGAAGAAACCTGTCCTAAATTGAAACCTACATGAATGGTGACTGTATAATGGTTGGACTGAGACTTCATCTCTTGCAAGAAAAAATAGCTGTTTTTATGTTTATACATTCATATACAAATTTTATTTCACAGTAAAATACATCGCGTCACATTATCACACAAAGTAAATTAATCAACACATGTTACAATAAAATCATACACATCACAAGTCTCTTTCCTAATAATTACAATGTTACATTTACATTCAGTACAAGATGTTTAGTTTCATTAATGGCTACAATGGTTTTGGATTAATACTCTATTTGTAAAATGGTATCCAAGGTCTGGCCAAAATTTAAAAAGTGCTTCTGCCTTTCACATAGGGTCAGCACTAAAATTAACACAAGGGGCCTAAGACGTGTCCCAATAAAATTAATAAGTATTAGTGCTATTGATGTACGTACACCATGAAAAAGGGAGCAAGATTATTGTATACACATATTACACAAGTACATATTTCTTAATTACGCTAATGTACAAATTCAGCCCATCTTTTACTTGGTTACCTTTTAAAAATCAATTTGCAATATACATCAACATTTTCGAAATCAACATGCAATATGCGTCAACACACAAACAACTATTATTCTTGTGAATAAATGAATACAAAATGCACTTACAAAATAACCTGTAATAAAATTGCACAATGTCCCTTTGCACAATTCAAACATAATTCACAATGTTTTTCCATTACGACACAAAACATAATGTCCTTTGATTCCAGCACAAAAAACAAATTACAATACATAATCACTTTCAATTACAATAATATTATAAAACATGCACATGTACAACCAGTTTTGAGATGTTTTCCTTCTAAACTTAGTTCTTGAACCATTTCCTGTCAAACATACATCTTTTCAGTAGTTTCTTACTGCATTATAAAGTATCAATTCTATTTTATTAAATATTAAACCTGATAGAGTTTATTTGCAATCTTTTTCATATTAGAAAAAATCATAATTATTATATTTTACATTTGTTTTATTAATATCTCATGTGACATTAATTCGCTCCACTTTTTTGATGTTCCATGTACAGTTTTATAATCAATCACACGTCATGCTGACAAACAGTCATAACAAAATTAAATTTCATTTATAAAATTCCTTTTAAAGATCTTCCATTTTATCATTATAGTTTCAATTAGCCCTAACAAAATTTAATTTCATTTATAAAACTCCTTTTGAAGATCTTCCATTCTGTCATAGTTTCAATTATTCAAACAAAATTTCACTGCAACAAAATACTTGATCACATTACTTTGTGTTGACGAACAACTTTACTCACATCATTATCAATATAACTTTTTCAATTTCATTTACATAAAAACAATAAACTATAAACATGACAGTATATAAATGAACCCCAAGAAGTGAATCATATTAAGTTATATGAAATCACAAACTATATTGAGTTTCTTCTTCTTTCTCTTTCCCATCATACTCACTTTACTCATTTTTCTCCTTTTCCTAACAAATTTTTTCATATAATCGTATATTATTCACCTTTTCTTACTCGTAACTCTCATGAAGCTACATCTCTTGTTTGTTTTGCTTTCCATCTTTACCCCCCTAACCTTGCTTTTCCTTCCTTTATTTCACCTCAGAACTTTTCTCCTTAGCTCCTGTTTTAGGTCCATCTAGCCTGGCACCATGTTTGTGACTGCCGTTCTGCCAACTCCATTTTCTTAACATTCCTTTCTACACTATACACAGCACTACCTACAACATCTTCCTTCTCACCACTTTGGGTTGTCTTCATTGGGCTATTACTCATGATAGTGTGGTGGAGTCCTTTTCACATGACCCCGCCTGGTGCTCCGTGCTGCCTCTGGCTGTGTTTCTGCTGTGTGGTCATCTGGTTGATCTTCTGATTAGGCAGAAAATCCTCTAAAGTTCTGTCCATCGTCCTCTTCTGTCACTTGCCTCTAGTGGTTCTTCTGCACTGCATTCTCCGGGTGCAAGCCTTGGTCTTCTATAGGTGTGTCGACTCTGCTGTTTGCGCTTCGAAGCACTTCTCTATTTTGCCTAACCCTGTTCCTTCCTTAGTGACGGCTTCATACGAACATGACGAGAGCTGCTGTTTTATTGTTCCTGGGGACCACAACTTGCTAGTGGCTTGAGATGCCGGTTTGATGTAAACTTCTTGGCATATCATTCGTTCGGACAAATTTCAAGCTTTCCTATCATAGTGACTCTTGTATTTCTGTTTCTTCTCCCCTAGTAGCTCGGGTACTTGCTCTGGTACTCTAGGTTTTAGAAGTGCAGTTGATGTAGGTATCTGGGTTCTTGTTCTCCTTGAAATAAATCATTGCACTGGAGGTGTCCTCAAACCTGACATGGGGATGTGCCCTACTCCAGTAATGCAAGCCATGGGTCTTACTTGGTTTGCAGGCATTTCTTCATTATGTTCTTTACTATTTTCACACATGCTTGTTCTTTCCCATTTCACTGTGGGTGATAGGGGGATGAAATTGATTGCTAGAAATCCCATGTTCTGGAGAAAGCCTGGGACTGCGCTGGTGAAGCATGTGGCATTATCTGTAATCATTGTTGTCAGAATTCCATGTCGCGCAAACTGGACCTTCATGACTAATGATAGCTGCAGAATCAGTGCTAGGCAGGGCATCAATCTCCCAGTAGTCCGAATAATAATCTGTCAGAATCAGGTACTGCTTGTTGTAAACCTGAAAAAACATCTGTTACTCGCTTCCATGGCAAGTCTGGCACCTCATATGTTTGCATCTTCATGTGGGGTTGACCAGCTGAAAATTCTTGACATATTGTACAACTGCTGATCTTCCTCTCTACATCATTCTTCATGTGTGGCCAATAAAATGTGTCTCGTACTTTGCAAAGACTTACTTCTATACCCTGATGGGTTGCATGTGCTTTCCATAGCATTTCTACCCTCATTTCTTGTGGTACCACTAAACGCTTGCCTCTGAAGATTGTGTCATTATATACACTTAGTTCATCTCTACAGTGCCAGTATTCCCGTACATCTTCTGGAACATCTGACTTCCTTTCTGGCCAGCCGTCCTTAATGATGGTGGCTAAGGCTTGCAACACACCATCTGCTGTTGTGCACAGCTGAATACGGCCTAGTGTCGTGTGAGTCACATTAAAATTCTGGTGCATGCTAGTGTTCTGCAGCTGCATAATGAATTCTTGGTCACTGTCATGGACGTGGTTGAGATCTTCCTGTACTGGTGCCCTGCTCAGTGTGTTTGTCATGTACAGTTCTTTGCCTATCTTATATTTAACAGTGATGTAATTCTGTTGCAGCTTCAAACGAATATACTGCAGGCATTTTTGGGGGTTGACAAAAGAGGCTTCTTGAAAATGGTCTCAAGCAGTTGATGATCGTTGTATAGTACTATATTTGTTCGACCACATAAGTAGTGATGAAAGCAGTTGCACCCGAAGAAAATTGTGAGTGCTTTATTCTGTATCCGCGCCCAATTGTGTTCTGTCTTTGTGAGGCATTTTGATGCATAACTTACTGGTTGTCCATTGTGCAAGAGGGCGGTGCCTAGTCCACTCTGGCTCACATCCACTTATAATTCTACTGGTTCCTGCTGGTCGTAATATTGTAGCACTGGTGTGGTACTGATTGCTGTTTTGACGTTCACAAACGTCTGCTGCTGGGCAGAGTCCCACACCCAGGTTGTGTCCTGACGTGTAAGTTGTCGCAGGGGTTTCGAGAGTGTGGCTAATGACGGAAGTAATTTTGCCAAATAATTAACCATTCCCAGGAAACACTGCAGATCTTTCACTGTGGTCGGTGGCTGCATGTCTTGGATTCCCTGCACTTTATGTGGGTCTGCTTTAAGACCATCTGCACGTAACACATAACCAATATAAGTCACTTGCCTTTCATGTAGTCTAAGCTTTTCCGGGTTGAATTTAAGATTACTTGCATGTGCTCTCTCTAGCAGACATTTGAGGTTTTGATTATGCTCTACTCTTGCTGCTTCTTCAGAATGCCCTCTGCCATACACTAATATGTCATCAGCAATCACTGCAACCCCTTTTAGTCCTTGCAGTGTTTCCATCAGTGCCGGTGCTGTCGACAGTCCAAAGGGATATCGGAGCCACTTGTATAGCTCGCTATCTGGTCCCCAAAATGTTGTCAGTCTGCTGCTGGCTTCATCCAGTTGCATATGCCAGAATCCTTGCTTTACATCCAGAACGGGAAATACTTCTGCATCTGTCAGTGTTGGCAGGATCTCTTCAATTGTAGGAATTCCAAAATGACTCTTCTCAAAACTTTATTTACTTCATGTGGGTCCAAGCACATTCTCAGTTTCCTATGTCTAGTTACGAGCACCAAGTTGCTAATCCATTCTGTTGGTTCCAATATTTGTTCCACTGTCTTGTCCTTTATCATTTCTGTCAGCTTTTTCTTTACTTTGGGCTAAAATACTGTTGGATATCAGCGAGGAGGCTGCTGCACTGGCTTAACACCGGTATCTATTTCCAGGTAGTGTTTGCCTGACAAACATCCAATACCTTTGAAGAAGTTTGGGTATCGAGACATCATAATTGTGTCCTTTATCTGTATCCCTCTACTCTGAATTTGACATAGCTGTACACATACCTTTACGAGGCCTGGTGCTTCACAACTTTCTGCTGATATTAATGGCTTCTGTTCTGTATCTACAATTTGAAATGTCGAAACCTTCTCTTCTCGGGTGTTGGATACTCAACACCGTATGTGTGTTTGTCCTATAGATTGCACATGCTAACCATTGTAGCACTCCAACTAATTTCTGCTGTTTTCTAACCTTACATGTTCCCTGCCGACGATTGCCATGTAATCCTTGAAACTCATTACATCATATGTGGCCCCTTTATCTAACTGTACCAGGGTTGCCACAGGTCTGAAAAACCTGGAATATGGGGAAATGTCAGGGAATTTTTGAAAATTCTGTGGGAAATTAGGGAAATGTCAGGGAATTTTAAACAATTTTGCTAAAAGTCATGGAATTCTGGATATGCATACTATATTTGGCAGTTCTATCAATCATGCACCGCTGCCAGGATCATAAGAAATTGTTTTAATGATTGTGGAATAAAAGCTTAGACATTTTTCTTTTCAATATATGGGGTGAGCAATTTTGTAACATCAGAGAAGGAAGTATTTTGATGTAAATGCGCATTATAATGCACATGTGCCATTCTGTACAGAAAAAAAAAGAATGTTAGTAAAAGATCAGGGAATAAAGATTATTTTTGTTTGGAAATCACGGAAATGTCAGGAAATTTTCCAATGGCAAAAAGGTGGTAACCATGTCTACTTTTATCACGTGACCCTGGTACCCATTTTTAGGTCTGTAATCCATCTCTTTCTGGTGTAGTAGGCCTACTTAGGAACACCTGCTCCACTTGATCAGTCCGTCGCTCTCCCAGTGTTTTTCTTACTGTCCCCTCTATTAGTTGTTCATCTAGGCGACATATTTTCCCAATTTGTTAGTTCTCTTGTTACTTGCACACCGAGGCAAAGTGGTTCAGTCTGTTGCACACATGACACCTTTTGCCATAGGCCGGGCAAAGTTCCTTCTTGCGTAGATGGCTTCCTTCACAGTAAAAACACTGGGTAATCCTGATTCCTTGCCCTCGTGGCTGCACTCTGTCATTTGGGGCATACTGGTAGTTGGCAAGTTTGTGTGCCCTGAATGTGTCAATAGCCTTTTGAAAGGTGAGTTTTGCGTCAGACAGCAATTGCCGTCGCAAACTGTGATCTGCCACTCCTACCACAATCTTATCTCAGAGCATCTCCACTGTTAACACCCAATATTCACATGTGGCGCTTAGTACTCGTGCCCTACATATGAACTGTTTCACACTTTCCCCCAACTCTTGGTGAGCTGTGCCAAACACCCATCTCTCGTAAATTACATTTTTTACTGTTGTAAAATGTTTGTCAAACGCTTCCAGAATTGTGCTGGTTTTATGTTTATCCGCATTCAAAAGGTCTAGCGACTGGTAAATTTTTGCGCACTCTCTCCCGATGACTGATAACAAACTGGCCACTTTGATAGTGTCCTCTTTTTTGTTCAAGTCTCATAGCAATGCTGTAATTCTCAAACTGAAATTTTTTCCAATTTTGCTGCAAGTCTCCAGAATGCACGTCTACTGGCTGTGGTACCGGTAGAAGTCGATTGCTTGCCTGCTCCATAGTGTAGTTTGCCATTGCCGCAAGCTCGTATGCACACCTTGAGTTTACACTTGCAGCTTCCCGCACACTTGTAATTTTTATTCCTGCATGCACGTCCCGTTTGGAATTATGTATCACTTCATACCTGGTGTATGCGAACAAAATACGATTATTAATCTTAATATCCCGACGCTGCCAACATGTTTTAGGTCCGCCTAGCCCGGCACCATGTTTGTGACTGCCGTGCTGCCAACCCCATTTTCTTAACATTCCTTTCTACACTATACTCAGCACTACCTAAAACAGCTACTGAACAGTAAAAAAATGTAACACTTTACTAATAGACTTTGCATTCAATTTAAAATTGCCCTTTTTAGGTTTATATACTACACAACCATTGTTTTTCCTTTTGTGCAACCCCCAATTTCAAAATAAAATTTTACTACTGCCTTGTTTTCAGCAAGGTGACAAAGATTGTAAACATTGGGAGTTGACCTTGGCTGATGCAATACAACTGCTGAACCTAACCTAAACTTTAATTCATTGAGAGTTTTATGGGGATTGAGCCGCCAAACTTTTTGTTGTACTGATTGAATTTTCTTTACCTCAATTTCCAAATCATGGCAATTTTGTACCACAGTTTGTACTTTACCTAGAGATTTTATGGTTTCGCTTTCACCACTAGAACATTTGACAATCCTACAACATTTTCACATTCTGAAGAAACCGGTTATATTAAAAGAAGAATCGCTGAATGCATTCAGAGGTTATATCTCACATCTTTACTACTATTCACTCGGCAGTTCTACATACACACTATACAAACACTTGTCTCTCAATTTCGGTACATACATACTGAATTACAACTGCCTGACCCATACACCACAACACTTGTTACCAAGCTGTAAATGTTAAAAAGTGCAACACAACCTTACACATCAAAATTGCCCTTTTCAACAAAACCTTATCATTACTTACTGTACTCTGCACATTTTTTCCTTTCAATTTCTTTTCTTTTTCTCTCTTAATTTCCTGCCAATTGTATTTTAGTTTTACCCTAAACTTTTTTTATACTGGTTTTTCAACTGCACCCTTCATTCCTAATACTCATTTTTCATTAACCTTATGAGTAAGCCCATTTGATCATTTCTTTCAGGCGTTTCTGTTAGAGTCGCCCCATTTGTATTTCTAGTACCTGAAGGGTTCCCTTCCACATTGGATGAGTTGAATTCAGTTGCCTGATTCTGTGTATTGTTATCAAAACCCAAAAAGTTTTCCCCTACACTCACTCATGTTTCTTCTTGACTAGCCATTATGATCTACTTAAATACCTAACCTGTACTATTACAACACAATCTGCCTACCTTTAAAAAAACAATACATATATAATTTGCTGCAATATTAGTAACAGAAAAAAATGTAATTATCAATTTACAATCTTTTGATGTCTGGCACTGTTAACTCCATGGAATGTTTGTTGTTGACGTGAAGACTTTGGCGTGCGACAACCGCTGGACTGGCTTTCAGGCGCATGAATAATACATGAGCTGCATGCTGGTTATCTTGTTCACAATGTCCCAGGACGTGTCGAAATTTGAGACTAAATGTTGGGCAACATCTGTAATGTTTCCTGTACGAGACTCGGTTGGAGTCCTCAGTAAACATTAGCTTGAAACTTGCTTAGTTGAAAATATGAAACTCTGAAGGAAAATAATTAAAGGTTCATTGATAAAATAGTATCACCAGAAAATAAATGAAAGGTAATTTGTACTGTTCACTAAAAGTTTATTGCAGTTTCTTCAAAATTATCGAAAAAAAAACAATTGACACTTGCAGCAAACAAAAAAACTCAAGAGACAAAATGCCAGCTTTAACAAGTTCACAAAACAAAACTTATCACTTCAAAGTAAATTAAATTATGAAGACGGGAGGGATTCGCTAATTCCTCTCCTGGCACTCTAACAACTCCTCGCACCGATGGAAAATTAATTTAATAGATTTCAAGTTGTCCAAAAATCAACAGTATTTTAAAGTTGTGGGCGTGGTCGGTGCACGTTAAATGTTCACTCGCTGCAGACTGTGTGATTAACTACTGATGATTGTGATGCTATTGTGAGGCATGAGAAAGGTTGTGCTTCCTCTATATATTGATAGGAAGTCTTATCATGTAAACGTGTTCTCATTGTGGCATCGCTTTGTGCGGTAATGTCTAAAAATAGCACACAAACTTGGACGTGGCTCTAGAAATTAAAAATATTGCATTCGAGCGGCCGTCACATCAGCCAAATGTGACCTCTGTACTTTCCTTGTTTCATCATGTCGCACAATATGGCAGCTACGTGTCTAGCTTACTAACCCCCTGAAAAGGTGCTATGTCATCCTGTGGCATCTGTTACTACTGATGAATTGACTCAAATAAAATAATAAATTTGGATGAACAGAGATATATAAAATACAAATAAATTATTATTGCCACAATCTTATAATATTAAATGAGTTACTATCCTTTACAGAAATATAGAATATTTAAATATACCTATCCCGAAAATATAAATTTTTATACATTGCAATGATCCATTAACACAAAAGTAATTTGACTCTTTTAAGAAGGTGCCCTGGTTAAAGCCTAAGTTGTTCACTCGCTTCAGAAACTTTGTACCTAATTGAATTTTAGTGTATTTTATTTATTCTGGTAAGTGGTGTCTATAATTTCAACTTAATATTAACACTGCGTCTGAGATGTTGGAGATTATGACCCCTGTCATGTCACATCAAACATTCATCTAAGTTAAAGAGTTGGAACTATTCATGTTGCTGGTGCTAGTGCCACTGATCAGGCCAGCCCAACCTTTATGTTGTTTCTTCTTACAATTGATGCAGCTTCTTGCACTGCCCACTTTACCACTTAAAGCTTTAGCAAATTAACTGTATTACATAAAAGTGAAATATGAATTATGTGTGCAGAAAAAATTTTTAAAAACCTAGCTTCCATCAGCCATAGTCTTAAAGCTGTTTCCTTATATGAAAATTGAAAGAAACATTTTATTCATTTCATTTTAATAATGGTCATCAAATCGGTTTTCGTGAAAACACTATGGTCAAGAGAAAATCTTTTACAAATGTGCCAAATTACATTTTATAAAAGTAATAACTACAACTGATTATTGATAAACAATTTATATGTTGATAGGGATAGCTGTTGCCTTTGCTAATACTCTGTTGCCATGTTTCAGATTAGTGGGTAGACAAAAAATGATTTTAATACGGTTATTTAAAGCTATTTTACTGCAGCAATAAATTTTCATGTATGGTGACTATTGCTATATACTGCTCAAATCCCTTGAATGATATCCAAGCGTTACTAATGGTTTTATGGTAGACAATGTATGTAACATTCTTGAAAAGTTTACTGTCACAATTAAAGAAGTCAAACCTTGTACATACGCTGTTAGGTAGCATTTTCTTTCTTGGCAGCTAATAGATTTGTCACCTGCAACCAGCCAACCCAGTAGTGTCGACTGGAATGATCGTCTCACACCTTTCGAGAAGCTGATGCTTCTGAAGGCACTGAAGGAAGAAAAGGTTAGTCACATTTCTTTCTGCTAATTTGCAAGTTTTTATATGGAATATTTAAGACATTTGTATTTTCAGTCTGTTGAAAGCATGCATAAATATATTTAGTGTGCTATTTTATCTATGTTTTGAAAAAGGACATTAGCAACAGCCTTTGTGCAATTCAGTCCATCTGTCAAAGGAATAGTGTACTCACTAAAGTAACATAGACGACTTTCTTTTCTGGAGTTCAACCCAAATTAACTTGATCACAAGGCAATGGCACTGGTCACTGTGCTATTGGGGTGCATACCTGTCAGACACCGAAATCTTACTTTACTGCGGCATTTGCAGGATGATATATACAGTAAACTCCCGATTAACCATGTTAATCGGGAGTTAACTTGGTTAATCAGGACCAGAGAAAACACGAATTAGCGAATTTGTACTAAAAAACCTGGATAAACAAATTTACACTTTAGCAGGCAAATCTAGGTGCGGAGCCCGTATCCACGTGCATGTACACCAACGTAGCACCAATTAATGCCTTCTTGGTGGGAGGGATGTCATGGCTGACCAGCCCATTTTTCCTAAACCTGCCAGGAAGATGTGTTATCGCTGTACGGAGGAAGTCGGTGTAATCAACCACAAGTCCTCTGAACTGGCACCCAAGGGTGTCCTTTATAGTTGAGAGCCTGGGATGTTTTCCCTGGTAGGGAAATAAATCTGGCCTTGCTCAGGATGTACGATTTGCCCCTGGTTTGCCCTGGCGTACACTTCGGTGTGCTACTGGGGCAGTAATTTGCAGTGAATAGCAGCGAAGGGTAGCTGTTCTCAAGTACTGCTTAGGTCTATGAGAGGTTGGTCCCCCCCACTAACAGCACAGTCTGTGAGGTGTTTTAACTGCTAGCTTCTGTTCTTCCCCCCCCCTCCCCCGTACAATGGCAGGATGAGGTCAACGAGCCCTAGTACATGGGGGCCAACAAAATGGTTTCCAAAAGGGTCGCACCCTAAACAGCCACTTAAAATGGCACCACGATGATACTGGTAGTAATTTGGATTGTGATTCTGCAGTGCATCAGTCTACAGTTGTTAAATTACCCACGCAACGTTCAACGTTTCTTGGTTATCAGAGGTTTAGAAGGGCACACTTTTGGAAAGGTGTCGCCTTTCGAACTACAAAAAGTTCTTGATGGAGCAGCTGGTGGTCCTGTTGCTTACTGCAAGAATATCAGTGAAAGGTGTGAGCTTCTGGTAGAGACGTTGAATGCTGCCCAGATGCAGGGGCTCTTGACGATGAAGACTTTCAGTGGGGCAACTGTGAAGTTCCCTGTTGAGGTCAAGTACCATGTGTCGCTAAACTCCAACAAAGGAGTCATCTGGTGCCCTAACTTGATTGACATCCCAAAACAAGAGATATTATATGAACTGCAAACTCTATATTTCATAGATGTTAGCCGTGTGCTGAAGACTGAAGACTACTGATGGTGTCAAGTCACCTACAGCTACTCTAATCTTGACTATTGGTGTGCGTGACCTTCCCTCCCTTATCAAAGTAGGGTACTTGAATATGCATGTTAAGCAGTGCATTCCTGCTCCTCTCCGTTGCTACAACTGTCAACAGTTTGGTCATTCTTCTGCAAAATGTCGAAATTCGCCAACTTGTCCGAAGTGTGCCGACCCATCGCATCCAAATACTCCTCAGTGCAGCAAGCCACTGAAGTGTTTGAACTGCAGCAAAGGACATCCATTTTGGTCGAAGGAGTGCTCTGTGTACCAGGAGGAGCAAACTGTTGAATGGATCCGGGCCACAGACAATGTTTCCTTTGTTGAGGCACAGAAATGTTTCCGTGCTCTGCAGGGCCTGAATCCTTCTTTGCCTTACAACATTGTCGCCAATGATCGCCCAGCAGATAAGGATGCGTGTACAAAGACTGTCAATGTGGCTACCGAGACTGAATTGTCTGTGAGTACACTGAAGCCACAGGAAGTCCAAATGATCCTGACAACACGTGTCAGTATGCAGTGTAGGCCAGCTGAAATGAAACTGTCAAAACCTTATGTTGTTAGCAAATCTTGTCAAGAGGCTGCCCCAAAAAGAATAGATTTGCACGATCACATCAACTCGCCCATTCGCCATTCTGTCTCCTTGGAGCCAGAGTCCAAGATGGCGGTTGATGTCGATTCTCAAAACACTTGTGAAGGTTCAGGAGGCTTTAAGCCAGTGAACAACAGACATAGAGGGAAATTGAAGTTGTTTTTTCTGCACATTTCCTTTCCATAACTTATGTCCTCACACAGTAGAACTACTGAGGTTATTTCAATAATCATGAAGAACTGAACTGATCCTAGTGTCCCTCACCCCTGCAATTATTTGCCTTCAGGAAATGCTTTTTCGTTTCACAGATATAGCCTCCCTTCAAGGTCACACATTCTACCTCCTAGATGATGTGTTGAGGACCATGCCTGTGATGGTGTTTGTCTTGTGATGAAGGATTCTGATTACCATGAAACTGTTGCCCTTAGCACTGCTCTGCAGTTAGTGGCAGTTAAAGTTTTCCTCTGCATGTTTGTCACTGTTTGTAGCGTATATGTACCCCCTTACCAGGGTGTAAGGGCAGCTGATTTTGAGGTACTTTCATCTCAGCTCCTACCTCAATTTCTGATTGTTGGAGACTTCATTGCTCACAATCAGATATGGGGTTCAGACCACAGGGCTGTCTGAGTCGTGTGGTAGATTCGTGGCTCACCAGTTCTAACATTGCCCTGTTGAACACTGGTACTCCTACACACTTCATTACCCATACTGGCACTTGTCGCATCAATCTTTCTTTTTGTAGCCAAGCATTGGTCACCCACTGAGTGGTCTATTTACCCCGATCTCTGTGGAAGTGACCACTATCCAATCGTAATATATCACGTGCTGTTTGCAGCCCAACACATACCACCTCGCTAAGTGCTTACGAAAGCAGACTGGGCACATTTCCAGCATTCCCTCCACTTCACTGCTGAGGTTCCTCTTGATGTGAATGTGGCAGTGGAAGTCTTCAAGTCTATTGTCATGTGAGCTGGGGAGGTTTCTTTCCCCCAATCTTCACCATGTGGTCATAGGCGTGTTGCTTGGTGGAACGACGAATGCAGAGAAGCTGTCCATGCTTGACGATGTGCACTCAGATACTTTAGTGCCCACCCCACTCGAGCTAACCTGGAGCTCTTCCACATTTGTCGGGCTCGCACTCCACATGTCATCAAGGACAGCCGGCGGTAATCCTGGAGGGACTTAAATTTTGTTTCTAACAGTACATGCTACCAGTAAGTTTATCTGGGACAATGTTCAAAAGTTGTGCAGATAATCTCTTGCCATGCAGGTTTCCTTCCTTCATGTCAGTAACAATATTGTTACAGATTTGAGGAATATAGCGGATTTATTGGATCAATATTTTGCAGATGTTTCGCACAGTGCACATTACACTCCCTCATTTCAAGCCATCAAAGAGACATTCGAGACGTTGAGCATCCACTTTGGTGGCTCGGGTGAGGAAGACTACAACCAGCCTTTTACCCTTCTTGAGTTTCAATCTTTATCACACGCAAAGCATACATCTGTTGGCCCCGACAACATCCATTATGCTATGTTGCAACACCTCCCACTTGATGGGAAATTGTTTTTGCTAAGAATTTTAATCATTTTTGGACCTCTGGTGTTTTCCCCTTGAGTTGGTGCGAGTCGACCCATGTGTCTGTGTCCATCTTGAAACCAGGGAAAGTCTAAGGGGAAGTTTCCAGCTGTGGTTGTATTTCCCTTTCCATCTATGACTGTAAGACCATGGAGCGTATGGTTAATGCGCGTCTGGTATACTGCCTAGAGACCTGGCAGCTATCATTGCCTCTTCAGTGTGGTCACCGCCAAAATCGTTCTGCGGTGGATCATTACGTCAGCTTGGAGGCTGCCATACAGACTGCCTTTATGCAAAGGCAACACCTCCTTGCTAGTTTCTTTGATCTGGAGAAGGCATACAACACAACATGGCTACATGGTATCTTGAGACATCTGTCCACTTGGGTATTTCGTGAACATCTCCCTGGTTTCATACAGCAATTTATGTACTTCCGTACCTTCAGTGTATGCAATGGTGCTTCATATTCTCAGAAGTTTGTTCAAGAGAACGGTGTGCCACAGGGTAGCATATTGAGTGTTACCTTGTTTGCTATTGCCATCAATGACATTGTGTCTGTTGTTCAACCACCTGTGAAGCGTGTGCTGTATGTTTATGACTTTATTATTTTCTGCTGTGCTGCATCTCTGCGCATATGTCAGTTTCAGCTTGCTGACCACCACCTTAGCAACTGAGCAGATAGCTGTGGAGTTCACTTTTCCACTGCCAAGACACGGGTGGTCCATTTCTGTAGAAGACATGACATATTTAGTTCTGACGAGGTACTTTTGTACTGCTCTGTTTTGTCTGTTTCTACTGTTTCAGTCCCTGAAGTCTTGCTTTGTAAGACACTTGAATCTGTTGAAAACTTTAGTGGTCGGGGTGTTGACACAGTCACTTTTCTTTAGCTAAATCATGCCCTGGTTCGTAGCAAAATAGACTATGGCAGTGTCGTTTATTCTTCTGCAAGGTCTTCTGTGCTCAAATTGTTAGAAAGTGTTTATCATGCTGATATTTGCACTGTCACTGGAGCTTTTTGCACAATCCCATTTGTTAGTCTTGGTACTGTGGCTGGTGAACCTCCTCTACATTACAGGCACGACTAACTACTACTTTCCTATGGGGTACAGGTGCGTTCGGATTCTTTGCACCTTTGCTACACTCCTTTTCTCCATCCACCCATTGAACAGTTGTACTCCACTAAGCCAGGTTGCACATACCCTGAAAAGGTATGATATGCATCTGTGTGTGTTGCCTTTGCCTTGCCGTGAACAACCGTGACTGACAACGCAGGTTGAGGTGCACCTTGACCTAGCGGAATTTCCTAAGATGACTATTTCTCCTTTTGTTTACAAGGGCATTTTTGTTGATCTTGTGTATTTTGTGTTTGGTGGTTTTATTTGCTGTTTTACGAATAGTTTCAAACTGGATATCTCAAATGGATGCACCTTGTAATTGGTGCTTCTCTGTATCTTTTTGGACTTCATCCATCTTGCAGTATTTTAATGGTAGAGTTTTTGCTATTCTCAAAGCTCTGCTTTTTATCAGTAGGGGTTTTACCATAAATGCCTTATGTGCTCTGATTCGATGAGGGCCTTGACAGCCATTTAATCTGGCTAGACAGCTGATTCGCTTCTTCCCATGATCCGGGAGAAGCTGGTGGGGGAATGTGCGGATTGGTGTTAAAGTTTCTTCCTGTGGGTTCCTGGCCATGTGGGCATCCCGGGCAGTGAATCAGCAGATATGGTGGCTAACCAGGCATACAGCCTTCCACCATGTGATCCTCGTGTACCTGTGTGCAATGTGCTGTATGAGTAGATGTATAATGCGGGTACCAGCACAGTGCACCTTTTCATTGAAAACCAAGCAGTTTTAAGCCAAATTTCATCATTTTCAAGTTTTTATAAACCTCATTTGACAACAATTTTCAACCCTCAAAAACTAGCAAAATCAAGCAAATTTTCCAATATTTAAAAAATGGCATGCAGAATTTTTTATACCATAAAAACAAGCAATTTTCATCAAAAATCAGGCAATTTTACCCCAAAATCAAGCTAATTTTCACGTTTTCTAGAAATGCCAATTTTGTAAGCGAGTAATCTGAATCAAGCAAATTTATGCCAAAAACAAGCAAAATAAGCTAAAAATCAAATGAAATATTGGAAAGACAATTGATAAAATTTATAAATTTTATTCAACAAAAGGAAAACACCAATAAGACTTTTTAAAGTCTAAAAATAAAGAACTGTAGCCATTACTGATTACATAATCCCACCCATCACAATAATCCAAATAATAAACATCTTTAAAATTAGAAAATTGATCTGATCTTAAATCATTTTTATTGATTTTAAAACAATTTTGAAATTAACAATACCCAATTCTTTATCAGTGGAAGTTGCTGTTTTATAATTTCATATCCAATATCCCAAATTTCTAAAAGTTCTATAATTTGATCCATTTATAATATTTAAAAATTTATATATATTTTATAAATAGTGATAATATGAGAAAATTTTTATTAGAATTATGAAAATAATTTTTTATTTTATCAAATAATTCATCTTCATTTCTAAAGAGTTGGTAAACTTTTAAATGGAACCACTCAACTATAAGTCTAAAATATTGTATTAAATTATCAAAATATTTTGTTGATTCTTCCATTTATTGATTTAAAAAATTTATGTATCTTCAGTATTCTCTCATTCAAATAATCATAAGTTAAATTCCATTGTCTAATTAGAACAACGTTGCAAATTGTATGTGCTTCAACTTTTTTATTAAAATCTGCACTAATTTTTATGTATGTTTTTTCTTTAACTACAGTTGTTTTTCAATACAGGCAATCATATACAATAGTCTTCACCCAAAAAATGAATAATAATTGATACTGCCTTCGAAGTTTACAGTTGGTTTATAATAAAGTTCATTATATCTACATATAGTATCTAGTTTTGTTTTTGAATTTCTAAAATCACTATAAGCAAAGAACATTTTATCACAAAGACCATTTTCAAAATCTAGATTCCAATTTTCTTTTGGAAAAATTTCATTTCACCATTACATAAATATTTTTCACATTACAATGATAAAACGTAGAAGGGTGGACATACTATTCAGGACAATGTTTTCTATTAGTTTGAAAGCCTACAATTACAAAATCGAGCATGTCAAAATGTAAATTATTAAACTGATCTTTTATGTCAAAGTTTAAAAAAATCAGCAAGAACTCCTTTTTCTAAAAATCGCCAATTAAAACTAATAGGTATGTTAGGGTGTTTGTATGTTTTTTTCTTTAATTGCAATGGCTGTGTTAGATTTGTATTCAACAATAGGCTACATAATTTCTAATTTTTGAACATCAATTTTACCCGGATCAGCATAGCTTTTCTGAACCGTACCATCTGCATTTTTTATTTCATAAACAAATAAGCAATGTTTATCAAATGAATTTCTAAAAAGAGTAATTTTATAACCACCTTTCCAATATATTTCATTGATGTCATGAATAAAACCAAACAAATATCAGAGAATACGTTATTTCATTTGTTTTATGACTATGAACAGATATTACTCGATATTTATTATCAACACCAGAAATTTCTAAATAATTTTGTTCACTTGGCCATCTTAATAAAGCATTCATTATTGTTGATGTTATACCAGGATTATCAGTAGTTTCAATCATATTTCCATGTTTTGAAACTTCTACTCTAGAAAGCTGAAAAGGAAAAAAGTTTGAACAAACATCATTATTGTCTTCTTTTACATAATTTGCACATTTCCTTCTTTATCCTTTTTGAGTAATTTATATTGCTCAGAAACGTATGCATCATTTGGAAAAGAAAAGCCATCTCCTACAGGAAAATTAAATTCAATTTTATTATTGGAAACATTTAAATTCCCCCTGGTTTGATCAGTTGGGGAAATGTTTGTCTATCAAAGCATTTAATACTTTTATAACACATTTAGAAGAAAAAAAGTATATATAAATGAAAGAGTCAAAGAACATTTCTCGAGTTAAATTACTCATTGAAAGATACAAAAATTATAAAAAAACCATGAGGTAGAATATGAAAGAAATAAGAAGAAAGATCTGCCTTTAATTGATGAACTACGCAATATTGGTAAAAAAGTAGAACAAGTTAGTGATGAAAATAAAAATTTAATAAATACATTAGTTCCTGTAGCAGTAAAAAATTAAGATTATCCAATCCATCAACTCCTGAAGAAACATCATTTGAAAGAGAATTATTCTCAGAACGAAAATCTCCTAATTTAAAGAGCGAATGGGCATTTTACCCATAAAAAGTAGTACCCCATCTGATTCTATTATAAATCTCGGAAAAGAAATTTCGGAAAGAATACATGTTGTTCATAATCAATATGGTTTACCTGCAGAAGGACCAAATTTTTACATAGGTAATACACGAATAAAGATAGTCGATGATAAAATAACTGTTAAATGTAAATAATATAAATTAACAGAAGGACTTTCTAATTTGTTAATAAAAGAAAAAGATCTTAAGGACAATTTCACTGTTAATGACTATGAAAAATAAATGAAAATTGTTTTAGATACCAATGTTGCATTCCAAGAATATAATCCAAGAATGAAAATAAAATTGAACAAAAGTTGGAAAGACAGAAAAATAATTGGCCCAATTTATCATAACTATATAAAAAAATTACATTCAAGATCAGAACCAAACACACCCAAAAGAATAATTTCTCCAAGAACTCGTAGACCTGGAGAAGGTATTTAAAAAATACAACAATTTGCCGAAAGAATATGTTTGAATGGATGATGTTAGAAATTTAATCAATAGATTGTTAATTATTCATGGTGATAAAATGCTGGTAATAACAATTATTACAATGAAAAAGTAAGTATAATGAATATGTTGGACAATAAATTTTCTGTTATTGTTGTTAATAATCCAAAAGGAATGCCTTATCTTACAAGAGTTTTAAATGTAATTCCGCACTCATTTTGGAATTCAGAACACCATGGCAAAGGTATTATAAATTGGACATTAAATTATTTAAATTTGCCTGGTTAGAATTATTGTGGTCAATTTACAAAATTAAATGAAAGATTGGGAAGAGGCAACAGTGGAATAAATAAATTAGATGAAGCCTGCAAATACCACGATATTGCTTATAGAGACCATGAAGATTTAGAATCTAGACATGAAGCTGATAAAATTTTAGAAAAAGAAGCTAAAGAAATTATGTTAGATAAAAACACACCAATTGGTGAGAAAATTGCTTCTGTTACTGTTACCTCAACTATGTTTACAAAAAGAAAACGTGTTTGGGGAATTAAAATATTTTATTAATTGTATATATTTTTTACTTATAAATGAAGATAACAAATATAACTTTCGGTATTCCCTTTGAGGAATTAAAAGATTTAGGTATAGATAAATTTTTAACTAAAGATCAATTTGACAGAAAAAATTAAACAATAAAAGAATATAAAAGTTTCAGATTAACTCTACCACTACCAACAGTCAAAAAGATGACCAAAGAGTAATCTGGAAGTGGTTTAGCCATTGGAGGAATTATTCCTATTATACTTGCTGCTTTAGGTACACTCAGTGGCTTAGATGGAGTAGCTAGTGCAATTTACAATTCTGTCGAACAAACTAGAAAAAATAAAAAAAAGAATTATAAGAACAACAGAGAGACAATTTGGCAATGGGAAATAAAGCAGGAAGTGATTTAGTTGCAAAAAAGAGGGGAAGACCAAAAAAAATTGAATATGTTCCCACTATCTAATATCGATATTGAAAAATATGTAAAAATATTAAATATAAAAAATTTCAGAAATGTTTATATGATTGATGAATTGCCTAAAAGTATGCATGAAAATGAATGCGCTGTGATTAATATTAACATTTCAACAAATCCTGGAACTCCTTGGGTTTGTTATTTAAAAAAAAATGGTATTTAGTATTTTGACTCACTTGGAGGTAATATTCCTACTAATTTAACTAATTACTTTAAAAATAGAAATGTTTATTACAATGATTATAGAATTCAGAATTTTGATTCAGTTGTATGTGGACATCTATGTTTAATTGTGTTACACCTTTTTTCGAAAGATATTAAGTTAAACAATATAATTTCTTTGTTATTAAAGGACAGATGTATTTGGGAAACCATTAATCAAATATTCGAATAAAATTTTTGGCACTAGTGCCAATTCTTTAAAAATCATATGTAGATTCACAATGCAATTCAAGTGTTTCTTCTGTACAAAGTGAAATATCCAACTGTTTTGATTATACAAAATCTTGTATTTCTTTTCTACGACATAGAATTGGTAATATAGGTTAACCTATAAATAATAAAGATGCAGTCAATAGAAGAATTGTTGATATACATATAGCAGATTATGCAATTAAAAGGGATGTAGATTCGAAATATAAAACTATTATTTCTGATTATGATTTAAAAGAAGATATACATTTACAATTCAGTAATACTACTGCTGATTATATAAAACGAATAAATAATGCAAAGCAGGCACTAAAAAAGGAAGTAGATTCGAATTATAAAACTATTGTTTCTGACTAAACTTTAAAAACCGATGTAGGTTCAATATACGACACTATTGTTTCTGCTTTATGAGATCAACTTAGTAACGTTTTTGTTTATACAACAGACTATGTTTCTATTTAAAATCGTATAATTAATAATAAACCAGATCCATTAATATAAATATTATTTTTCCATTGCCTTTCAACCCTAACACCCGGTTAGGGGTGACACTCCTTAAATCAACCAGGGACCTGTTTTTTTTTTTTACGGATAAGTTAATACCTCGCCCGTGACCCTATTTTTTTGGACTTAATTTTGAGAAACCCCTAACTTCACCACTAACTGACCTTTTTTTTTTTAAGTGAGGGGTTTTTTTTAAGTGTTATGGTACCCCTTCTTATATAGTGAGGTGCCATTCACTATATGAGAACACTCCAGCTTACGCATCTGTTATACTACAAGTCTAGAATGGAGAGCATTTTTTGCTGAAGCTTGAGATGCAACTTTTTTATTTACATCAATACTTATACATTGCTGTATGAGTAGGAGCAATGTTTCTGGCTCAAATTTTTGAATTATTTGGTGATAATCTAATAGTGCAAATATGGGCGCCTCATATTCATATTATTAAATTATCTACTCAGACCAGGGATCGAACCCATGACCTTCACACTTGAAATCAAACGCCTTGCCACTGAGCCACCACAACAAAACAAGTGAGGCGATGATTAAAAATATTCATGCGGTGAGACACTGAGTTGGAAGCCTGTTATCAAGAGTTGCAATGCTGACTGTTCGCTACACCACAACTAGATAACAGCACTGTCTCTGTAAAGCTCCTTCCTTTTGTGGTGAGTGCTCATCGAAGCTCTGTTGAGGAAAACTGGTGGTGTGTGAAAGTGAGATATCTAGACATGAGTAAAAAACTCTTAGATCTAATGTCTATATTTTCCACTTTTCATTTTTCTACTCAAATCTATTGTGATAAACCAGTAGTCTTCATCCCAACATTTTGCACCGATCTCTTAAAATTTTTCATAAGGCATATCGTCACTGACAAAATCATTCTAAATATGTCTTAGGTTCGTGTCATCTTGCCTAAATATACACAGAATGTTCATATTATCTCTCACAAGTTATTTGGGCACCCTGGAATATGTTTGTGCCAAATAAAATACATCTGTATTCTTGTGTCTCCCCCTAGTAAAGTACTCACGGATTATAATTTGATCATCTAAAATAACATCGTCAAAAATAACTAAATAATTATTTTCACTTTGATCCAAGGGAATCATTTCATCATTGTTATTTTTAAAGTATGCCATTTTTTCATTTAGTATGTGGCATATGACAAAAATCATTTTGCAACTAAATATATTTTGGTTGATTTAAACTTTTTGAGAAAACATACAATTTATTACAATTTTGCCATCCTGACTTATCAATAAAATTTATCATCAAGTTAGTTTTCGCAAATTGCTGGGCCCAACAATTAAGCCTCTTATGTTATCAGGCAATCATTCGCAATTTTTTATTTTTTTTATTTTCAGAAATTAAAACACCAATGGACATGTTTCATTTAACTAGATAATTTTTTTAATAAATGGAGAATAAAGTATTTAAGTTAACAAACAACAGTTCTATACAAAGAAGGAACTTCACTATAATGCATTTCATAAAGATAAATCGATTTAGAAACTGATATAATTGCTAGTTTTCCACGAAAAACTATGTTTGGCTTTAGAGATTATATTAGTTATGAGCCCGCATATCCAAATATTTATAGAATCAATTATGAATGGTTTAATCACATTGCTCTTGAAATTAGGGATGAAAATGGTAAACTGATTGATTTTGATGGTGCTGATATTGACATTGTTTTAGATATTAAAGTTGTTTAAAATATAATATAGAAATTAATTTAAAATTATACATTTTGATACCTATATGGCAACGTATCTATTTTATTTTCTAGTATAATCGTTTTGTAATCATAAGGACTTAATGAATGCAATTTTATCAACTTATACTATATATATATATATATATATATATATATATATATATATATATATATATATATATATATATATATATATATATATATATATATATATCTCATGCTTTTCGTTCCTTATTAAATTCATTGTTCTATATTCTATTTTTTCTGTAAACAAACAATTCTCATAGTCCTAAAGTGTAATTCTCTTGTTAACAACATACTTTTTTACTCCATTTGATCCATTATTTTCTTTGTTATCAACTCTATGTGCATACATTTTTGCTCTTAAACCAACAAATTCTTTCATTATTTTCCCAGTACATTCGTCTTTCATCTGACATATAACTTTCTTATTTATTTGTGGTATGTTATAGATATTGTCATTTGAATAGTCCTTTGTATCAAACTTTTCTATCATTGTCTTCATGTCTTCGTAAAAAATCTTCTGTTTTTATGTTTTAAATGTACGAATCAGTGTCTTGATAGCATAATTCAAAGTTATTTCCATATTTTGGTTTCATCATTTTATAATGGAAATCATACATCAATTCTTTCGATATGTCCAATATTGATATAGGCTACCCACATAAATAGGCTTATTAAATTTTACACTAGTTTTATTCATATGTATGGCCCCAAGATTCTCATTAAATATAGTAATTTTCTTGAAATGTGGTCTTGATATTAATTTTTCACATTTTTCTGCATCTGATGTTAATCTTATATCTACTCTGTTTCTTCTAGTATCCATTGTTTTTCAAACACAGAATTATTCATCAACATATAAAAATCTTTTTCAAAATCATGTTTAGCTTTTTTTCTCATCTTCATATTTAAATCTATATACTTTTTCAACCAATCAGACTGATCAAATTCCAATATTCTATGTATTTTAGGAAGTTTTAAACCATTATTTAAACACTGTTTCAAATTACGATAGTGTAGTACAAACTTTTGTTTTTTAAGTAAAGTATTTAACAAGTTGGATTGATTTGTTCCTGTAACCTCCTTATTTTCTGGGCTAAATGGAAGATCTGTATGTGAATTATGCAGTTCTTGTGGATATTCTAAATCAACTTCTAATATATATAACCATAATCAGAATCGTCCTCTAAATATAATATTTTTGTACTCCAGTACTCTAAATCAAATACTTTATAATTAACCCATCTGAAACCAGGTAAATATTGAGACATCGCCCATTGATAAAGATTATTTGCATTGAGATATGCAAAATAGTTAGACTCTTGATTGGATTAAAATCTTCTAAATATTTCTTATTGCCTTTATCATATAGCTTACAACATTGCGATATTCCACCTCTATTTCCTTTTTCAATCATTAAAATCATATCATAGTTATGTAATAAATCTAGTGGTTGTTAAGTCATTTTTAACATTGCTTCCCACTGAAATCCTGGTGCCGTAAAATACCATGCAGGATCTAAGTCATATGCATTTATACATATATCTCTGAAATTTTTGAATATATTCACTAATAGTAGTACATCACTTTTTAAGTATAAATTGAGATATTCACCAAGATTTATTATATTAAATTGATTCTATACTCGTTTTGTGTGTTCATAATCATCATCTGTTATACCAAATTCGTTTAATCTGTTATAAAATTCGATTTTTGGTGGAAACTCTGTTTCATCAAATTTCTTCCAACTGTCCATGTAATCATAAGGATAAACACCCTTTCGTATAACTAAATAAACTTGATCTTTTGGAAAATGTATTTTAGTATGTTTCATTTGATCTTTAGTTAAATTATATGATAATTTATCTAAAGTACTGGCCATAAATTTAAATGTGTCTGTAAATCAAATTTTTAAATTTTCTGTTGCTTTCCCAAAAGTAATAAATTTTTCTTCATTATTTGCAATTAAATCTATATTTTTTTCATCATATCCTAACTAAATAAATGAGCATCATAACCAGCTAAAATATGGAAATTAATTGGAACAAAATTGGGCAATTTTAATTGTAGATTACAATTATTACATAGTGGATTAATGAATTTTCCACATATATGATCATGATGATGTACTTTGTTACTGTCCTCCGTAAATCACATACACTACATTTTTTTAAATTTACTATATAACACGTTTTCTTTTTTAAGTGGATGCATTGGTTCAGTTTGTGAATATATTCCCCAATTTCTTCTATTTTCCTTTTTATTGATTGTATAAACATCTTATGTGCATTTGGACCTTGCTGTACTACTGGAGGCTTATAATCACCATAACTAGATACAGTATAATGGCAAAAACCAGATTCTTCATGTAATTGATATTTTATTGTATATGATTCATTATTCGACTTTAAATCAATGGTATTTATTTGATATTTAGTAAGATTATATCGTTCTTTAAGTATCTCCTTATAAAGGCCATTATCAATATCGTCCTCTGTTAAAACTGAGAATTTTTTGATTAAGTTAAATTTATTTAATTCTCTTTGGTTTGGTTTAGTGGTTGGAATTTTCTTTAGAATTGATTCAAAATTTGCATATATTGCGAAAGGAACCTTCATTGTATGTTTAAAATTTTCTTAAGATATTTTCTCTCCTTTCGAAGGTAAAGTGATTCTTAGTGATTCATTTTTAGAGTAGTCTTCTGTATGTTTATTTAATTTCTCTTGAGAGTAAAAAAAACTGAAGGCACGTATCACATGTATAAGTTTTACTTTTATGATAATTTTTTTGTGCTGAAACTAATCTAGATAAATCTTTTATCCAACAATATTGTGAATTTGTATCATTTAGTTAATTGTGTAATTATTTCTTGTTTTATGATTTTATAAATTCGCTTTCGTTTAATATTCTATGATTAAATGTAAATAATTCTACTTGATTATTTTCCTGCTTGCGACAATTAGTAAATAATTTAATGCTAGTTTTCAGCCTCGCTAAATTTCCTAAGATGATCACGTTTTGTCTCACAAACCTTATTTTTTACTGAATGTAAAAAATGATCTGGCATTACTAAATTAAAGTTATTTTCAATGTTATGTGTTAATATCCGACCTTGAAAAGCTTTATTAACTGCATAATTTTTATTGCTTCTTATATTTCTTTTGCTTGTGAATACATTGGTAGAGAAAGGAAATATTTATTTTAATTCATTTTTATCCCGCTTGTATAATTCATTGATATTGACATCTGATAAAGGTAGCTTTGTAAAATTGTTCTTTGTTATCCATTCAGATATCATCTCCTTTTATTTCTAGGCTTAACAAAACTAAATTATTAGAGAGTGGAAATATTTTTTTAAATTCATTTCTATCATTTGAATATAGTAGTTCGATATTGACTTATGAAAATGGTAAATTTGCAAAGTTTCTTTCTCTTTGCTCGTATATAACAAATGGTATAGTAGCTGTAATTAAATCGTCTTTCCTTAGATTATACCAAAGTCTAATTAAATCATCTTCCCTTAGATTATACAAATATTTATTTTTTTAAATCTCTACCTATAATTCTTAATTCTCTCACTGTCTTCTCTCCCAACTCAGCTATTAGATTGTTCGTTGCCATTATTATTATTTTATTCAGTACAAAAAAATTATAAACATTTAAAAAAATAACGAAATGAAGAAATGTAAAAAAAATAATGAAAATACTGAGATGAAGTTGGAAAAGTGCTTAAATTATTAATCATTTTTAAAACATTTAACTTCTTGTGTGATAATATTTCTCATTACAACATTTTTTGCATATTGTTGTATGTTTATCCTTAGTATTTTTATGAAGAGAAAATAATTTTATAGTTTTATTCTTTTTACATACTGTACATGTTTTTGTTGGGTAATCATCACGTTGAGTTTCATTTAGAATATCTACTATTATATTGTGTGATTTAGTTTTTTTATGCTCTTTGAGATATAAAATACAACATATTTTCCTCATTCACATAATATTTTCTTATCAAAGCGGTTTTTACATTTTGTTGTATGTTTGTCTATAGTTGCTTTATGAGAATAAAATGAATCAATAGATTTATTCTCATTACATACTACACATGTCTTAGTTGAATAATCATCCTGTTGAATTTCTTTTCTATTGTGTAATTTACTATCTTTATGCTTTTTGAGATATAGTTTAGAAACATATTTTCTGCATTTGCATTATATTATCTCTTTATTTAAATCATAAAGATTTCTGGTATAATCAGTGGTACATTTTTTACATGTGTTAATATGCTTATCTTTTGTGTGTTTATGTGATGAAAAACATTCAATGTTTAATACTTCGCCACACTTTTTTAAATTCTTAGATATGGGATTATTTTCCATATCGAGCATAGTTTCCATTTTATTTATTAAGCAAATTTATTTATTAAGAGAATGAAAAAGTATGCATCTTTAAAATTTAGTTTCTTTATAAATAACACACAAATGGAGGCTGTATTCAACAAGTTATCTGGACAGTCTGTCGAGGAGAGCTGGCGAGGTAAGACACTGTCACGTGCGCACTACAACTTCTCTTCACTGATGTAGGTTTCCATAGTCAATTTAGTTTACCGGTTAATCTTTGCTTACGTACGTCTTTGCCAGACATTTTCCCCAACATTATGCTTCCGCTTTACTAATTCTTACACCCTTGTAGAATTTTTAACTTAATCGAAGATGAGGAGAATGATGTCTGAGAGGTCACGTGACAGACGCATTTTGAATCGGATGCCATCTGCCTATGTTTATGGCATTTTAGTGTAACTTCTGCATTATTGCTATATGCAATTTTAAGAGCGTTATTTTTATGTATGTATTTAAGGATAATTTTCGTGTTTGAATAGTTTACGGCAATATCGCATATAACCACGTGGCCAACTGAAGCCAAGCCATTGTATACGCCATCATTGCGTTTTAAAAACTTATTTATATAACATTGTGTGTGCAATCATTTATTTCAGGGTTCTATGTCAGTTTTATTCAGGGTTTAATGTATTTTTTACGTAAATTGATGCTTTTTGTATTTGACCACGCCATCACAGTAATGTTTCATTTCACCGCCATCAGGCATGTTACAAGCCTGTAACAACTCTAATCATAAAGAGAATCACTTGCTCAACACAAATAATATTTTATCTGAATTTAATTTGCCATTTCCACGCAGAAATATTGCAATTCCACCTGAACCACGTGGTCTGCTACGAACTTCATCCAGCAGCCTCCGCGCCACCTAAGCTTGTGTTCACACATGTGTGTGTGCGTATTGTGAATATTCATCTTGTGTCTCATCTTATTTCATGTATCATTCAAGGGTCTATGTAATTGTGTAATTAGTGTACAGTGCAATTATTCCCGTCCTAGCCGGCTCTGTGTATAGGCCGTCACCACATTAACCACATGCTGGAAGGCGAGCCCCGACAAGTTTGCGTTAGTGATGCCAAGTAATCACGCGTGTTAATATGTATTAAGGGTTTTCATTTATAATTCACAGTGTCCTGTCTTCAGGGAAAAACCATCAGTCCACCCTAGCGGCTGTCGGCCCTCTTCCCTTGTGAAGACTGTGCTTTCACGCACCTCGGTGAGATAATCCATTTAGGTGTGCGCTAGATTAATTACGGGTTGGGGAGCACCCAAGCGGAATTGGCTAGTCATGACCGAGATAACCATTTCATTGGCACGTTGATGTGTATAAACAATATCAATAAAACAAGTCTGCAGTGAACTCAATTCTTTTATTCAGAAGTGACAGTGTCCTAGCCACATATGTTTTATCAGTTGTTTATTTCAGTGATGTTTATTAAAAGATTAGTATTGCCAACGTGTTTGTAAGTACGCATGGGTGAGACGGACACACAGAACCCACAATAACCCTGAGAACCCTGAGTCTCAATAGTGCGGTGATTGGGTTGCACCGCTGGCGCCTAAATTACCAGTAAGTATTTGTGTCATCGTCAATGTCGTATAATGGTTTAACAGAAATGAAAAATGGAAAATTTATACATGCTCTTAGAGTTCTCTTAATTTGAATCTTTTTAATATTTTATTCGATTATTAGCCTATTTTGCTTGTTTTTGGCATAAATTTGCTTGTTTTAGATTACTCACATGCAAAATTGACATTTCTAGAAAACGTGTCAATTTGCTTGATTTTGGGGTAAAATTGCCTGATTTTCAATGGCTGTGTGTGTGCATTATATATATATATATATATATATATATATATATATATATATATATATATATATATATATATAGAGAGAGAGAGAGAGAGAGTTAGTTAGTTAGTTAGTTAGTTAGTTTTCTGCATGCCATTTTGTGAAATATTGGAGAATTTGCTTGATGAGGTTTCTAAAAACTTGAAAAAGTTGCTTGAAAATAACGAAATTTGTCTTAAAATTGCTTGATTTTCTGGTTACCTGCATTATACATCTATCTGTATGCAGTCCATGGCCTTGTTTTGCATGATTGGGAGCAGGAATGGACTTTTCTCCCACTGTCCAACAAGTTACAGGCCTTCTCTGACTTGCCTGTTTGCACTTATTCTGTTGTTTCATTTACCTGCAGAGATAAATGTTGTACTTTCTCGCCTTCATATCAGGCACACTTGTCTGACACACAAATTTATGCTTCGTGGTGAACCCTCTCCTGAGTGTAATACCTGTGGCACTCCCTTGACTGCGCTGTACATTTTGTTGGCATATCGTAGGTATAGCCAGGCTTGTCGTGCTTTTCACTTCACTGACGACCTACGGCGAATGCTGTATGTTGGGGGTACGTCTGTGAGCGGCATGCTCCCATTTTCATGTTTGACCAATCTTTTTAATGTGTTGTAATTTGTTATTTTGTTCTTGTGTAGTTGCTTGCTAAGATATTTTATCCTATTTATTTTGTGGTTTTTGTGACTGTTCTTTTGCCTTTTTTGAGGGTTTTACTTTTTTGAATTGCCTTGTGTTTTTGCTGTCCATGGAGGTTTTTATCTTTTTTTTCCCAGACTTTGGCTTTTGCCTTCTGTGGAGGTTTAAAATGTGTTAATCTTTAATTTCTTGAGGACACTAATGATTTAACTGTGGAGTGCTCTGCAGTCCCACTCACTCACTCACTCACTCACTCACTCACTCACAAATCACGCACTGTATGTGCAGGATTTAAAGAACACTATACTTTAACTAATATTTATGTTGCACTGAGTGTAAATTAATTCACAGTGCATCAAATATACACAGATTATAGCCTGCACCTGCGCAGTGCCAGGCAGGCAGCACGGAGTGAGTGATATGCATTGCATAGTGTATGACTGTGTGTCGCTTCCTCAACTTGCGTCACACAGACCTGTCTTTAAGATGGCAGAGTGAGTTGAGAGAGAATACAATGCAGTAAATCAATAACATGACTTTAAATGAGGCAACCCGGCATTTAAACAAACACAGTACCCTACCCATTAAAAAAATAACCCTCACTACCCATTTAAAAAATTACCCTCACAATACAAACAAAGAAACCTAATTGCTAAAACAAGAAAAACACATTTTAAAATGTCTAAATTCAGTAATTTTAAAGTTTGTGTCAGCCATAATGCATTTTACAAAAACATAAGCACATACCTCTATCAATAAGTGTCGGCTGCTTTCTCATTCAGGCTCAATAGACTGGGTTAAAACATCTACATCTTTAATTACTAGGACCTTATTTAATTTTTCCTGACTTACACACATACACACACACACACAAGTTAAAAAATTCTGAAATGTTAAGTTTTTGTAAACATTTAAACACGTGATATGAAAAAATTTAAGAAAAGGTAAACTGTACCTATCTTGAAAAATTCTCCAATTTTTTTTTTGTTGGGCACCGGGATTGATGTTATTGTTTATAACACCCCATGCTCAAAATTTTTTATTTCCAACTTTTCCGTGATAGTTGAAACTATCCTTTTATGCTTTGTTGACATGATGGGAAAATCTACAGTGAACAACAACCGTGCCCGAGAGATCGATAAACTTGCAAGACGTGGTGTTGGGGTGGTAACTGAGGCCATGTCTGAAGTGACAGATTCATTGATATTTCATAAGATTCTCTTTGGCCATTATCAACAGTCACTTGTTTAGCTTTCGCTGCAACACATTTTTACACTAACATTGAAAAATATTTTTATCTAAATTTAATGCTTAAAACGGTCGTAATATTTCTGCAATCATCACTGGAATGCTGCAAATATGTTAATAAATAAAAAATTATGCAATAAAGACTACAAAGCACAACACTTACTAGCTATTTTTAAAACATGCCTGTGTGTATTTTATGAACATTTAGTATTTGTTTTAAAAGACATTTTATTTATGCATTTACGCATGTGTTTTGGATGTAAAAAATAATGTGGCACTGATTTTGTCATTTTGTATTTTTGCTAACATCTGCAAATTACCAAATGCATCCCCATTTTTTATATACAAAATCGAGTCACATGATCATTTTGTCAACAAAATCTGTTATTTTGGACACGACTTGAATGAGTGCAATCAGATACACCTTTCAACCAACGAGCGGAAATGGATGACGCAGGTCTCTGCGACAGGCTGACAGTTAAAAACATCCACTATGCTGAACAGTGATAGACTTACATGGTACTACTGTTAAAAGATGCACGTTACAGTATCGCCTTGCCACAGAAGATTCAGTAGACTTTGAAAAAAGCTAGAAAGTCACACATACAGATAAGCCGAAAACTGGCTAAGCGAAGCACGAATAAACGGGAGTGTACTGAATGTACTGTACCACTTTTCAATACTCACTCACATATCTTCCACATTTACAAATTACCTGTTAGCAATGCATAGTTTCATACTTGTTTTTTTCTTCTTTTTGGCCAGTTCAGTTAAATTTATGGGACATGTTATACCTAATGATCATAGTTTTATGCCAGTTATTTTACTGTTCTGTATGCCGTTCTGCAAAACCAATATTTTTTATTTCTGTAATTAAAATTAATTTAAGTAAAATACATACATTATTACTTAGATATTGACGCATGTCCTACATCGAGGGGTAGGTGCTTAAGGCGGACAGCCCTCTCCAGTTCTTCAGGTAAGCCTAGCATGGCGTGTTGGTGAATGTATTGGCTCGGTGGGTCATGGTGGTTTTAGATTCCGTGGGTGGCCGCTTAATGGGAGGGTACTGTCTGAAAAGAGGGGAGTCAAACCCCAGAGTTAGGCGGCACAAGATAGTTTCCCGCTCAGGGAGTTCTATCTTCCTCACTACTACGGTTGCCAAAAGCAAGGATGCCAGTTGTCCCAAGGTGTATGAGGTGTGATGAGGTTTTAAACGATTGTGTGGGTAGGGGTCGGGTGGATGATCTGGCTGGAGAGATTGGGGTTATTTGAATGGGTCGCGTAGGCCGACGTGCAAGAACTTAATACGTGGGGGACAATACTACGTGGGACTTGGAGATCACTTTTGGCAGGAGTTAAACCTGAACCATCTTCCCCAAAGCCAGCTTATTCAAGCACCTGTTCGGTTCGTCCTTCGGAGGGTCCACATGGGTTGGGGTAACGCTTGCTACGAGTGGTGAGGGCTCCAGTTGAGTAGGGTGAGTTCTCTCCGGCCAACAGGCTACTAAATTTTTCAAAGGTGACCAATGATCTAGGGGGACGAAAGGTGATATTGGCCAAGGTACTGACTCAGATTCTGGAAGAGGAGGTTCGGCCTCGCTAGTGGCTTCTTTAGAGGGGTTGGATTGGTGAGCTCTCTCCTATCACTGCATTCTCTATGCCATCTATGACACTAGACCCCACCCTTCTTATGATACATCTATTCTGTCTCATGACCTTTCCGTAGACATTCAGTCCTGGAAGCTTGACTTGTGCAGTCACTCTCAAGGCTCTTATGTGTAGAAGTGTGGTCTGGTATTGGGACGTCACTGAAAATATTAAAATTTACTAATCACTCAGGAATTAACGTTAAAATGACAATAAGCAAACAATTTAATTTCACGTAAGTTTAATTATGTTACTTAGGAAATGGATAAAGTCCTGACAAATAGATACAAGATTAATTAACTATGTAATAAGTAATTGAAAGTGTATTACGTACTGGAACAGGCAAAGGTGAGCCTGACGATTAATTAATAAAAATATGCAGAAATTATTATTCTATGTTTGAATTATACGCAATTTACAGCGTCTCCCAATTAACAGGGATTTTCCAGAGGGGTAAACTAAGGCGTGATGACCTGCTACCGCGGAGTTATGGAAGTTGACTGGAGTAAAGGTTGCAGGGTGAAGGAAGTTGGATTACCTCTGGAGGTGAGCCACCCTTGCGGTCGTCTAGCGCAGTTGTGGATGAGCCTTCTCCAAGCTGCAGGGAAGGTGCAGTCTTTGCAGTCTGTAGAGGTAGGTTGAAGTTTTGGGAAGGCTTCGGGAAGCTGAGCCGTATCGTAGGCTTCTGGAGGTTGAGCTGTGTCGCAGGCTGAGGAGAAGGAGAGAGAGTTCTTCCGCAGACCAGGGAGTGCTCACTGACCTACGCGGCCGGTGAGCCCGGCATCTCTTCTCGAACATGCTCTTGGACTTCCTTATATACTGAAAAATTCCCTTTATCAGCGATCTTCCGGGGGTGCGGTGTGAAGTAGCCTTCCAGCACAGAGATAGGTTTATCAAGGTTGCGGCGGCGGCGCTCATTTCAAATCCGCCCCCGTGGAGGTGACGACAAATTAAAACACCTCTTTCTAAGGTTGGCAGAATGTGACGTCACAAGGTCGGAGGGGTGCTGCCATCTCATGTGTTCGCTGGAACTTCTTCCACAACAAGATGTAGGGTAGTGGTTTGTCAAAAATATTTAATTTATTTATGGGGGTGGCGCTTGCATTCGGGATTCCGGGCGGACCGTACATTCCATAATTAAACGCATTAACCACTTTTACTTATGTGGCTGTCCAATGCATGGAGTCTCATTGCTCAATATGTTTAATTACTTTGCCACTGTTACGGACTTGCTCTGAGCTCTCACTGACTCGAGATGGGACAAAGTCACCCGTAGAGAGCGTATGTGCGCTGCGCAGTTTGTTGGCATGCATTAATGGGCCACCCCCTGAAGAAGCGTAGACCCATCTCTGACGAAACCATTATTGATTCAAGTGTGGAAGACAGTTGCTTTAATTGTGATACAGCCTGTTGCTTCTTTAGCATGCTCCTCTTCTGTGCTCGCGCAGCTAGTCTCGGAGTTCAGCGCACCCATCTGTGGGTCACGCGACATCTGTTTACTATCAGCAGGGGTAACGGCCTCTTCCCTCGTCCTCTTCGCCTCTCTCCCTTTCTCTTTATTGTGTAGCGGTCCGGGTGTCAGAATGTGGAGCCATCTGCTTCTCAGCGCCGCTTTCCCGTCATTTTCTCTTGCAGCCAAGAAGGAAAGTTTTGGAAAAGGATTTGCGGGAACAAGTCGTTTCTGTATCAAACCTAGACCTTCCTAGTTCTAGGGCAGTTCACATACGAAGTGGAAAAAGAGAATTCTTTTAAACAGCGGGTTATACAATAAGTAACTTGCACAATATTTTTTTTAGTGTCATTATATTTTTTCTCTTTCCTCAAGAATAAAAAGTGTAGCTAATGGATTCAAAAGTATTTAATCCCACTCACAATGGATTAATAGTACGGTAGGTTTACTGTGGCCCCTATGGGATGAATTTAACTGCTCTGGTACTCAGCCAGTGCTGTCGCACAGTAAACGTGTGAAAAATTGTGAGCTTTAAGAAAAAGTTCTTATTACATCCTACACTACTCCGGGGTGGTTTCCATACATGAAAAGAGATAGAACACAAGAATCAACTCTTTTAAAAGGCACACATTATAAAACAATACACTCAAGGTTACATAGTTGCGTACTATTTATATGAGAAATCTTAAAGTTAGATTGGCAGTATTTGTCTGTACATAGGCACTCTTAGGCTAGGTTACACATTTTCTCATCATACTCTTAACAACAGTTAACATATGTTAAGTATTCTTACATTCTAGGGTATATTTTCCCTTGTTGGATTGCGGGATATGACTAGTAATTAACATGAGTTTCTCATTTTCTCTACTACTTACTGGCTAGGGTATACGTACGTCTTTGCTTACGCTCTCTGATCACAGGACATCATAATCATATTGGCACTGGCCTCAATTACGTTATAAATGAGGTTTCACTAGTGTGAAAAGTTTACGTATTAAGCCAAACACAATAATGAGCGGTACATAAACACATTCCTCTCTCTAATTATAAGTTACGTACATGGGAGGAGGTTTTCTCTACCTCTGTTTAGCTAAGCCTAACTTACAACATTTCCAATTTTCCTCCTTTTGAGGTTACGTGAAGGATTACAAAAAAAAATCTTACATTCTAATACGTAAGTCTTAACAAGTACACTGAGTGAGTTTACTCATACCTTATTATTACTGGGTCTGGTTAACAATCACAACATTTTTATGCATGTAAGCAGCCTTGCTTGCTGTGGGTGAGAATAACTTTCTCGTGACTTTAGCATATAGGGTTATCTGACTCATGCAGAGTAGATAAATTTTCTTTTGCTATAATGACTGCGGTATAAGTTACATTTACGAGAAAAGACGTCTTGAGTTTAAACAATTTTCTCATCTTAACAACACAAAACTAACTTCTATAGGATTCCGCTACACTTAATGTACAACTAACATCAAATTATTACAGGGTTTTCTCTTTTAAAGAAAATTACGTTCCCATTACTACTTTCTGGATTACAAAATTAAATGCCAATGCGAATTTCAACACCTACAAAACATCTCAACAGGGATTGTGTTCACCTTACTGAAAAATACTTTTACGTTTGTTGATGTAGTAAGAAAAACACAGAAGTGGGTTTGTTGGGTACATGACCCCTACACAAAATTCACTTTACAATTCTCTAAGTTTGCAGGGTAGCGACACTTTAGTGCTAGTTGCATTTTAACACTTTGAAAATTTAAGAAGGTTGGGAATTTCCTGGGTGGCCGTTACGGCATGCTCACAGCGAGCTCTCACTCATGCTCTTACTCAATTTTACAGGGGGTTCCTTAAACAATATCACCCAGTCGCATTGCAAGAAATGGAGAAGGGTACGTCGTTCATGTTCACGGGCCTACTGATAGGCTTCGATCAAGCGATCACACTTCTTAACAGTGCTCACAGGATTCTGGGACATTACGTTAACTGTGTTCTCCTAATTTTAAAAATAGCAATAACCAAAATTTTCCATTTCTTATCCAATGCTTACGTTATGTGAGCACTTGGGGGATTTTCAGGGGTATGCAAACATCAATTTTCCAGTCTGTTTTTGGGTTTGACTCTACATTACTTTCACTTCCGTAAACAAAATTTTGTGATTAGCAAACTAGGGATCTAGTTCTTTTAATACAAAGTAAATTTTTTTATTCTTACTTTACTGGTGTCCATTGATAGGAGGTATGTTTAATTCGGACACTCTTTAATGTGTGGGACCTCGGTTCCTATCAATACGATTTTTTATTTGAATTCTCAAAATTAGAAAAACTAGTTACAAGAGTACATAAAAATTTACTCTTGGTGGGGGTGCAGGTACTTTCGTTGCACTGCCTATCCTAACTGGCTAGGATTTTGGATGAGGTGTTGCATTGACATATTGCCTTCCCTACTAGGCTATATAATGAGCTCATACACTCTTGTTTGATTTAGATTCAGGCATTCCTATCACTATCACTCCCTACTAGGTGGTTACCTAGGGGGGTTACTGGTGAGGAAGACAATATACTCCAAGTGCTGGCCTCAGCCAGGTACTCACTCAGTTGATGGGGGTGCAGATTGTTGGCACTTGGTGATGCACGGTTTCAGCGGATGTCCTCGTTTGCAGGGCACTGCAGCGGAGGCGGCAGGCCAATGATATGCAGTTGGCACCCTCCATGGCGCCTCTTCATAACGTCCAGGGATGTGGTACGTGCACCTTGCACGTAGTGGGGCCACTCGTGACGTGGACACAGTTGTGAATGACTGCATGGGATCAGCGTCCTAGGTGCTGGTGGCATCTGCTTTAGCAACAGCGGTCGTGTTGCTTGTGACATCTGCTTCAAGGTTAGCCCTCTTGGCAGTGGGCTGATGTCTTACAGCAGTTGCGCTGATGACCAGTGTATGGTGCTCACTTAGACTGTCTTCTCCAATGGTGGAGGGATATTGCGGATGGCCGTAGCACTCATGGACAGCCAGTAAATCGTGTTTACTGACTTTGCGACCTGGGTGTAGGTTTTCTCCTCCTCTCCAGCCTTTCTTTGTAAGTTATCGGTGTCGGTCACCAAGTTGACTGTTGCTGATGAGTGCTGCGGCAGGCTTTCTCCCTTGTCCACTTTCTCCATTCTTGCGGGAAAAGGGGTAGGATGGTTAGGATAGCAGCACGTGTGACCTAGTCTCCCTATCCTGGAGGGGCTCCACTGTTTCAGGGGGAAGGGTTGCCGGGACCAATTCTGGCGGGAGTGGGTATGCAGCCTCGTCCAGGTCGTCGTCTGGGCTGGGCGCTTCTTCCGCTGCAGGAGAGAAGGCTGTAGAGACTCGTGCATCTCATACGGGTAACCTCTCATGTGTTTCCTGGCAATTAACAGCTGGGGAGGGGCAAGATAGAGGTAAGAAGGAGGACGAGGGGGGCCATGCTCTCAGGGGGTGACTGGAGGTTCACATACCTCCAGTGGCGTAATCCTAGCGGTCTGACTTACTGGTGGTGAGCTATTGGATGGATCGCGCCACGATGGCTCGGGGTGGACACAAGGTGGTGTCTGGCGGGTTTTGAACTGAGATTGGGTAGTTTAACTAGGCGTATAGAAGGGTCTCGCAGGGGAGAATCTCCTTTGGAAGTCCTCCCTTGGGTACGTGTGGTAGGATGGGGAGGGGGGTGTAAGCCCTTCCAGTGTATGGGGATGACAATCTACTGTCGCGGGCAGGAGGGAGACGTTTCGTCCGCCTCTTTGGTGTTCGGGATTCGGTTCTCACAGAGGGCTCCGTCCCTGTTCAGTTACCATTCAGGCTGGGACCTAACGATCCGTGGTTCTTAAGTGTACGCGGGCTGGGGCGTATAAACATTTGTTGGAGGTTAAGTGGCCTCCAATTTGGGGTGTTTTGGTTGGTTTCCATGTTGCCATTCCCATGGAGGGGAACACATGCTTCTGGGTTGCGCGGCTGTGCATTTGCCAGGTGGGGAGGAGGACTGCATGTCTCCTGGGTATTCCGCCTTGGGCAGTCCCGATTGAAGTGCCAGCCCAGGCAGTACCAGTAGCGTAGCAAGGTCGTTCTGTCTCGCCCTGCAGGTGGTCAGGGGAAGCATACTGGGCCGGCGGCCTTGGCACGTGCCATCTGTTCCTTCCAGGAAAGGGGGCGTTAGTTCATTTCCAACTTCCTTGTTCTTCCTGCTAGCTCCTCAACCGTCTGTGGTCTCGGGTTTAACAACACATTACGCAGTGAGGGCAGGAGGGTGTGGGAGATACACCTTACGCGCTGCTCTTCGGTCTAATTGGGGTATACCATTTAGTGAAGGTGTTCCTTTCACCTTACAAACAACTCTACTGCCTTGTCATTATGTTGCATGTGGGAATCGAGATTTGTGATAAGATCTGATTGCATCTTGTTGCCGGAAAAAATGTGATATGAGCTGAGTTTTAAACTAGAGCCATCCCTCTACGAATTCTCCATATTTCTCCCACCATTTCCTGATGGACCTGCTGAGTTGGTGGCGAGCTCGTCTCACCCACTGTTTATGGGGGATGAGGTGTTCCCTCAGTTCCCATTCGCACTGAACTATAAATTTCTCTGGGTCTTCGTATGGTTTCCTGTGAAACTCGGGCATGGTTAATTCACAGGGTAGCCCAGTAATGACCGGACTGTGCCGGTCAATCTGGTTGTGTGGTTTGTACATCTGTTCCCTTCGACAGACTTCACACTGATATGCCTGGCCTGGGTTCTGGAATCATTCGTCCACCCAGACTATGCATGCGTGGTGGGAGTCACGGTTACACAGTATGCAGTGGACGATGTTGCCCCTGCTCTTCACAGTCGGGCCATTGACAGACCCGTACACATCTTCCTGCCTACAAGGCGGCCGCCGGTATTCCAGCCATCTGTGTATTAGGGCATGTCATCCCATTCGAGAAACATATAATGGTACTCACTGTGGCAGTAATTGCACAAAATTAAATTCAATCTGGTGCCTGGGCACGAGGCAATGGGCCAAGGCATGTTGCTTGCTCCAGCGGCGTTGGCGTCTGCTAGAGTACCACGTACATCTGCCAGACTTGCTTCGGAGTCTGACATGTTCGTTATTTAGGCACCACGGGGTGTTTACTTCGACTCCCCGAAGTCGTGGGCGGACTCATCTGCAAAGAGTCGTTTGAGGGGGGTGGGGTGACTGGCTACGGTGCTAGCTCCCAAGACTGAGCTATATGAAACTAATTGCCCCACGTTGGGTGCCAGTTGACGTGCAGTCAATGCAACCAACGTGGGCATCTAAACGGGGAGGGACTGGCTCTGTCCCAACTCCCAAGGCTGAGCTATATGGAGCTGTTGGCCCCACGTTGGGAGCCAATTGATACACATCCTACCTCAAGGGGTAGGTGGTTAAGGCACTGACCGTCCTCTCTGGTTTGTCAGGTAAGCCTACCGCCCAGGGAGTTCTATCTACCACACTACTACAGTTACCAAAAGGCTGGATGCCAGTTGTCCTGAGGTGTGATGAGGTTTTAAACGATTGTGTGCGTGGGGGTAGATAATCTGGCTGGAGAGATTGAGGTTATTCAAATGGGTCGCATAGGCAGACGTGCCGGAATGTAATTCGTGGGGGACGATACTACACAGGACTTGGGGATTACTTTTGGCGGGAGTTGAACCCGAACCGTCTTCCCCAAATCCAGCTTAATCAAGCACATGTTCAGTTCATCCTTCAGAAGGTCCACCTGGGTTGGGGAAATGCTTTCTACCAGTGGTGAGGGCTCCAACTGAGTAGGGTGAGTTCCCTCCGGGTCGTATTCCAACCAACAGGCTCCTAAATACTTATTCAAAGGCGACCAATGATCTAGGGGGACGAAAGGTGATATCGGCCTAGGTACTGACTTTGGTACCGGAAGAGGAGGTTCAACCTCACTAGTGGCTTTGTTAGAGGGGTTGGATTGGCGAGTTCTCTCCTAGCACGCCGTTCTCTACGCCGTCTACGACACTGGACCTCACCCTTCTTATGGTGCATCTGTTCGGTCCCCTGACCCTTCTGCAGATGTTCAGTCCTTGGAGCATGACTTGTGCAGTCTCTCCCAAGGCCCTGACATGTAGAAGTGCTGTCTGGTATTGGAACGTTACTGAAAATATTATAATTTACTAATGACTCAGGAATTAACATTAAAATGATGGTAAGCAAACAATTTAAATCCACATAAGTTTTATTACATTACTTAGGTAATGGGCAAAGTCATGACTAATTGATATAAGATTAATTAACTAGCCAAACAGTAATTAAAAATGTAATACATACTGGAACTGGCGAAGGTGAGTCTGATAATTAATTAATAAAAATATGCAGAAATTATTTTACGTTTTAATTATACGCAATTTACAGGGATTTTCCGGATGGGTAAACTAAGGTGCGATGACCTGATACCGCAGAGTCATGGAAGTTGACTGGGGTAAAGGGTGCAGGGTGCAGGAAGTTGAATTACCTCTGGAGGTAAGCTGCCCTTGCGGTCCTCTGGTGCAGTTGTGGACGAGCCTTCTCCAAGCTGCCAGGGAAGGTGCATTCTTTTCGCAGTCTGTAGAGGTGGGTTGAAGTCGTGTTGCAGGCTTCGGGAAGCTGAGCCGTGTCGCAGGCATCTGGAGGTTGAGCCGTGTCGCAGGCTGAGGAGAGGAAAGAGAGGTCTTCCGCAGACCAGGTAGTGGTTACTGACCTATGCGGCCAGTGAGCCCGGCATCTCTGCTGGAGCATGCTCTTGGATGTATGTTTTCGCAATGTTTTTCTTTTATATATGTTTTCCTGCAATAGGGATTTTCAGTGAGCCTTCTCACGAAAATTTGCTGTGATGTAGGAGAGATAGGAATGTTTGTGTATATTAAGAGGGAACATTTTCTTCCACTCACATCGGTTTTGTTTAGATGAGTGTTAACGCGAGTGATAAATGATCAAAAATTTATACGATGGATCGACAAATATGGTGTGTTTTTGGTAAGAGTTGAGTGGCTTTATCGTTGCTCCACAAACATGTTAGACACTATGTTCATGTTAAGAACGCTGATTAAATTAAAGAGGGTAAGTGTCACTGTTGGACTAGCAGAATAAAGAAATCCGCCAAAGGAGCTATGCTGGAGCGTGCTCGATCCGGCTGCTAACTACTGATGGGATAATCACTGACAAAATAATCGATTATTCAATTATTTTACCATAGTAGATTCATCTATTTTTTTAAAACAATTCGATTAATCACGATTTTCAGCTATTTATACTCAAACAAAACAAAATATTGTAGACACATACATGTTCTACATTAATTAAAAATATAAAATATAATTCTGAAATAACAAATTTTCAAAATAGCAAAGATTATTAGAAATTAACAGAAACATTTTTGGTGAGAATGGTTTTAAAAAAATTTATAGATATATACCGTTCTTGCGATGATATTTTGTTTGGATTAGAACAAGACAATCGATTTATTTTACAGGTTATTTATTCGATTAAAAAATAATCATAATCGATTCATTCGAATCACAAAATTATGCAATTATTCCATCACTACAGTGCTAACTGCCGCCGACGGATGTTAGGCTGCGGAGAGATACGAACCCAGGATCCGAGCGGCACCGAAGCTCGCTGAGTAGTGCCGAAGAGAGATAGACGGCACACCTGCATCTGGCGGTGCCCCGACCTACCCTAAGCCCTACAGACACTTCCTTATATACTGAAAAATCCATTCATCAGTGATCTTCCGGGGGTGCAGGGTAGAGTAGCCTTCCAGCCCAGGGGTAGGTTTATCAGGGTTGTGGTGTCGCCGCTCATTTCTTATCTCCCTGCATGGAGGTGACGACAAATTAAAACACCTCTTTCTGAGGCTGGCGGGATGTGACATCACTAGGTTGCAGGGTTGCTGCCATCTCGTGAGTTCACTGGAACTTTTTCCACAGCTAAATGTAGAGTAGTGATTCGTCAAAAATATTTTATTTATTTACGAAGGTTGCGCTTGCATGCGGGATTCCGGGCGGGCCATACATTCCATAATTAAATGTGTTAATCACTGTTATGTAAGCGGTTGTCCAACACATGGAGTCGCCTTGCTCTATATGTGACATTACATTGCCGCTGTTACTGACTTGCCCCGAGCTCTCATTGGCTCAAGATGGGGCGAAGTCGGCCGTAGAGAACGCATGTGTGCTGCGCAGCATGTTAGCATGTCAGTATTGAATAATTTTCAGTTACCTGTTGGTAAAACTATAATTTTGCCACACACAAGGCATATTATAAAGATGTTTATCCTATTCTTGTCATGGCCTGGTTACTATGAAATGAGTTGGTATTTCTTGGATGTCCTGCACTTATTATATCATGAGCTCAATCCCAATGCCTGGATGCGCATTTGACTGCATTAAAGAATGCCCCTGCATAAGACACATGGTGCACAGTGTTTCAGAAGTGGCTTGATCAGTAGCAGAAGATGGTGAATAATGATGTGCGTGTATTTGTGTGAATGGAACACACTTGACTCTAGGAATGGTAAATTGAAGATGGGAATTCTGAGGTGCAAGAAAGATATTTTTTCTAAGCTGGTACCAGTCATCACCAGGTGGTGATGGTGTAAGTGTTGTGAAACTGGATCTAATGGCCATGTGGCCTTCTGCCTGGATATACTGTTGCTTCCTAGTTGTAGTAGAATAAAATCTCCTGGAATAAAGGGGTATTAAAGGCTCTCCTGAAACCAGAAAGCATACCGTACCCGATTATTGCAGGTCTGTATAAGGCTGGCCAGCATGTATGATATGACTGACTTGCAAAATTAAGACCAAAATTAAAAAGTTGAAATTAAGGTCACATTTAAGGTTGGCGAGTTGATGGGGTCCCATGCCCCTACATGCCCGAACTGTACTTGAAGTAATAAATGTGATATGCTAACACACGTATATTTCTCTTGTACATTACACATTTTACTATTTTACTCACGCGAACACACGGAAACACAAAGTACCCTTGTAGCAGGTTCCAGGGGGCCCTCACACGATGAGCTAAACTTGGACGGGATATAGATTCTTGAACTGGCCCCCTGCTTATTCAACAAGCCTGGCTGACCTCTTAAAACCAGGCTATAAAAGCTCTGAATGAATACCCCCTCCCCCTAGGCTGTCGGTAAAGTGTGAAATATCAACGTCACTGTCAGAGCAACACGGAAGAACACAAGGGTCCAGGCAGCTCTAGCCCATCTACAAGATACTCTATGTCGTCATTGGTGAGCATAAATCCGGCTAGGCGGTAGGGCGGCATTCTCGATATTGATGTCCCGTCATAAGAAGTAATAATCGTGTGGTAAGGCTAGGGTCTTTGTATAATTGTATCCTCTTACATTCTTATATTTAACTTACAGTTTCATGTATAATAGTATTCCCATCTGTCCGCAAAATTAACGTACCGTTTATTGTATATCAGAGATCCTGTATGTTCTTATACTTAACTTGTCAATTCCTAATGAGTAAGCTAAAGGAAATGTGTTAGGAATCTTATTGTAGTCCATATTGAGTACTGTCCTGTTATAGATAAAGTTGTAATAAACATGTTTTGTAAGAATCCCTCTATTATTTCTCTGCCATCTGCTAACTTTATAACCCCCAAATTAAGCCCCTACCTGACTGGAGATATAGTGACTAGGAGAGAGTGGTAAGAGAGTTCAATGTAAAGATAGAAGTAGACACAGCTGTTAGGTAGGCAGGTCGTTTCATTTGTGGAAGCACAATCTTTCCTCCCTCTTGTTGCCATGCATTAAATTCAACCACAGCGTAAATTCATTAGTTAAAATAGACGTTTGCAGCGAAAAACATGTGGCAGCACCTCACGCTAACCATGACGTGCATAGGACTTGCGCAATCCCCTTTTCCAGTATTCAAATTATAATTAATTAGTCTCTCTAGCTTTTTATCAGTTTTTAACAAATCCACTTCCATCGCAACGTGCATGAGACAGAGTAAGTGCATGCGCGAGCAAGCAGCTATTAGCTTACCCACGGCCATGCCAGTGCGTGGCACACGTCAATTGTGGTAGGTCAGTACAAACCACGTGCGCGAGTCAGCGTATTTGCGTAGCAGACCTTGCTACAGCGCAACTACGTTAATTGCCCTGCCCTTATGCTTAGTCAATGCTTATGCTTTTAGTGTGATACAATAATGCATGTGTAAATTACTTATAATTGCATGATGGGACATCTGTTCTCTTTTTACAGCGGGAAACACCCCAAGTGTTTTTGTGTGAGTTCGGGGTGTTTTCATAACATTCTTTTCCCATTTAAATTAAATATAACTTATCACAAGTGTGCGACACCAACTACATCTCACCACCTATGCTAACATGTTGTAATGGGCATAACACACAAGTCCACCACACAAACGATTAGAGACTTAGTTAAAACACTCACACATACATCAGGTGCATCGACACAAACACTGGATCTACATGGAGCATTTGAGAACGCAGTTAAATAGCCCTAACACAGAACAGAGTACAATACTACAACGCACATCCCCTACACAGCAAAATACATCACTTGACTATTCATTTCACGAACCACAACACCTATCTACATTTTACCAACCAGGTACAAGTGGCCATTTACCACCAAGCCCTTGCCAGACACTTCAGACCACAAGTACACGCCAATTCTCTATTCCTAACCACTAACACAAACCAAACACCACTAACAACCAATCAAGTACACATAGTGATACCGGAGACACCACATTCCCACATTTACAGGTGCAACACATGAAAACTTCAAAGAGTTCCTCGAAACATTCAACACCCTAATTAATCTTAATAGTTGGTCAGACCTTGAAAAACGACGGCGCTTGAAGTTCCAATTACAGGGTATGGCAAAGAGGGCCTACGAAAACCTCTATTACACCGGTGGGCAGGAACTCTCGTAGCAATATATTGTAGATAAACTTTTAATCACATTCCGAAAACTAGATACACAAGATCACTACAAGCACCTATTACAAACAACAAAACAACACCCAGATAAAAGTACACTAGCACACATTGGAAACTTGACATTTTTTAAGAATAAATGTGACTCACAACTGCCATAGTCAGAGTTTGTGCAAAAATAATTTTGAGCTCATTAACACCCACAATTGCAGACAAACTTATGTTGTTACCAAACACTACACTACAACAGTTAATCAGTAACATCAAGAATATTGAGGTGGACATGTACAAACGCCAACAAATTATACAACAGGAATCACAGACTGCACATCACGCCAAACTCCAAGTAGAGATACAGTTATTAAAACAACAAACACGCCCTCAAAAACTAAAACAACTATTCTGCACAATCCCCACGTCCAGTCAGGGACACTCACACAACAACATTTCCACCTTCACTCTCCACCTATACAAACACATACAATCAGACACAGTACAACAGGCCAATAGCAACACAGTGGACACAGCATAGGGGGCCTTACAGACAATAAACACACCATCAGGCAGGCCCCTTCAGGGAAGAACATAGAAAATACGGTCAGGTATGGGAACACATGTCCTGAAATCAGTACCGGCAAACACGCCCCTACCCCACACAGGAGAGTAATGTCCGGATCGGTGATGCCTGTAGAGCTCTGTTCAACTAAGTTGTGCCACAGCGCACCTACGCCGAGATTGCGACCTTCAATTCCCATAGTAACCTGCCTCCAGTATTCAAACCACCCCCAATATAGTGGAATGAGAGTCCAGCTGCACACATTTCTACACAATGGCCCAGGTCTCAAATACAGTTTACACAGCCGGTGAAGCCAGCTCGGGCGAATCAAACACGGACAGCTTGGGCGCGCCAAAAATACAATCATACATCCAAGGACAACAGATAGCACAAGGCCACATTGCAAAACATTTCCGCATTGTCCGTGCAACCTCACACAAGCAGTAGGTCAGGCGACTCTGCGTCCAAACAAATAACACGTAACCAGCCGGCGAAGCCAGAGTTGCCGCGACGCCATACGCAATGTTTCTAAACACCACACTGCGCAAGCGCAGCCGACCTCGTGTGATAATTGCAGATGTGACACCCCCCCCCCCCCCCCCGCTGCCACACGACCTTCAAGGCACTATTGCCACATGTAACACAAAACACGCACAATATAAACAGGAAATGGTCAGGCCACGCAGCCTCAAACAAGCCACCTGTCCACTATGCATGTACGTTAGACACAAGGCCAACCAACCAACACTTTCAATTTGCAACAGATATTGGGGCTCGTCTTAAGCATTTTAAACGTAAATTTGGAGTCAAACCACACTCAGTCCAAATACACACACCAACAAAAAAACTGCATGGCACCCACTAATGACTCCTTTCAAAACACACTGCAGTCAGCTTGCGATGATGAAAATATGTTGAACAATTACACACTGAGCAAGTTAATGCCCTGCGCCACCCCCAACACTAACACGCACAGTACACACCCCTCATCTCACCAACAGGCTGCAACCACAGCTACAACACCCCGCGTTTTGGTTAAAATCAAAGGAATCAATTACTATGCACTTCTGGACATAGGCTGTTCATGCAGTAGCATAGCCAGCACACTTGTTTCAGACCAGAACCTTTTCCCCCTCTGGGAAAAAATCACATTAGTCGGAGCGACAAGTGTTTTAACTTCCTCAAAATTCGAAACACAAGTGAGATTAAACATTGCAGGTCACACGTATCACCAAAGATTTCTAGTAGTAGACAATTTGTAACAGGACTTAATACTTGGCGTAGATTTCATCAAGCATTATGATGTGATTCCCATTTTAAAATATGACGCAATGTTGATACATGGGCATAACTCCAATAAAACAGTACATGTCCCATTACACCTCACACCATTCAACACAGAATTCATAACATCAACCGAATACAGCATAACACTAGAAACATTTGACTACGACAATATCAAAACACCCCAAATAACCAAAACCTAACAAACGATCTGGCAGCAGCCAACCAAAATATTATAGAATAATACAATGACAGATTTGCCAATTTGATTTTGGAGCTCACAGAAGCCAAGAATTTTTAAATAAAATTAGATCTCACCACAGATAAACCAGTAGCGACTCACCCGTACGGAATTACTCCCAAGATAAGGGATGATCTTCTAAAACAAATAAAAGACATGGTAGATGCAGGAATAATATAAGATGCTGACTTGTGCTATTCAGCGGCCTCCCTTATAATCGCTAAGAAATGTGGAGACCTACGATTTTTAACTGATTTCAGGAAATTAAACCAAAAGTTTACTAGGGTACAATGTCCATTACCTTGAACCGAAGATATTTTAAACGCCCTCCTAAATTCTGCACACACCACTAGTTTAGATTTATTTTCTGGATTTTACAGCATCCCAGTTAGGCCTCAAGACAGATATAAATTAGCATTTACGATTGATAGCATAGGTCTTTTTCAGTATAAAATAATGCCAATCGGATTAAGCACAAGCCCACAATATTTCCAGATGTTTATTAATAAATATCTCGGACCCCAACCTTATGAACATAACCTCAAACTTGGATGTATTGGACCAGCTACCTATAGCAGCCAGGACAGACTGCTTGTTTGACCTGGGGAGTAGTGTAATGGGCTCCAGGGGGCCCTCACACGATGAGCTAAACTTGGATGGGATATAGATTCTTGAGCGGGCTCCTGTTTATTCAACAAGCCTGGCTGACCTCTTAAAACCAGGCTATAAAAGCTCTGAACGAATACCCCCTCCCCTAGGCTGTCGGTAAAGTGTGAAATATCAACGTCACTGTCAGAGCAACACGGAAGAACACAAGGGTCCGGGAGCTCCGTCCCATCTGCAAGGTACTCTATGTCTTCATTGGTGAGCATAAATCCGGCTAGGCTGTAGGGCAGCATTCCCAACATCGAGGTCCTGTCATAAGAAGTAATAATCGTGTGGTAAGGCTAGGGTCTTTGTAAAAGTGTATTCTCTTACATTCTTATATTTAACTTACAGTTTCATGTATAATAGTATTCCCATCTGTCCGCATAATTAACATACCATTTATTGTACATCAGAGATCCTGTATGTTCTCGTACTTAACTTATCAATTCCTAAATGAGTAAGCTAAAGAAAATGTGTTAGGAATCTTATTGTAGTCTGTATCGAGTACTGTCCTGTTATAGATAAAGCTGTAATGAACATGTTTTGTAAGAATCCCTCTATTATTGCTCTGCCATCTGCCAACTGTGAAACCCCCAAAGTAGCCCCTACCTTACTGGAGATATAGTGACTAGGAGAGAGTGGTAAATATAGAAGTAGACACAGGTGTTAGGTAGGCAGGTCGTTACACTCTGCTCCAGGGCTTCAGCACATCTGTTAAGTTGCGCTGCAGAAACGTGGTCACGTGGCAGTATGTGAATAGGGATTTACATGGAAATTAAGCCTCCCCGGGCAATACTATTCTTGATGGAGACGAGGCAGCTTCGTCAGTCATTAACATAAAATGGTTCCAAAACTTTAAAACTATTGTAGCTACATAATAAGTGATAAAAATGGTGCTGGTACCTGGAGCAGCTTGATGCTGTGTCTACCTCATATGAACAGAACCTCCGATTGGCGGGCTACGGCACATAGCTGGTTGAGATCATGCCAGCCGCACCCCTAAACTATTTAAACTAGCAAATGAAACAAAACAAACATTAGCAAACCACGTATTAACCCTTAAAATGTATACATCACACGTTCATTAATTAACACTCAAAAGAAATTTTAAAATTGTGATGTGATTATTGATATGCACAAACACTATTAAAACATATTAACTTGCACTGAAAAAATGTGAAATAACTAGTATTGATATCTATTTTCTTTGCTTTTGAAAGGAAATTTTTCCATTCTCGTGCCCAAGGTGGCACACACAAGTTTCATACCTGCTCCATGGGTGTGTGGAACTCACAAGAGGGGTCTGTGGTACTATGACCACTGCTTTGTTACTTGCATTGGGTTGACAATGCACTATAATTGACGCTGGCTAACAGCCAGCGGCGCTAGAGCCCATGACGGCGCTCATGTGTCATGTGTTCTGCACATGCGCAAAGAGGCCAATAATTTTGAACTTTCCTATAGATGTTAATTTCAGGGTAAAATGTGTTATATTATCTTTATAGTGTTTAATATGTCGTAAAATGTTGTAAAATGTTTGTACTAATTTTACTTGTTTGGTTATGAATATTCAAAGTGCCCGCGGCACCGAGATTAAGAACACTTAATTCCGGCATGAACACCATCACTAAGAGAGATTAAAATAATACTAAAATTCATAAGAAAATTATAGAAATGTAAAACAATATCTAATTTAATTTGTGTCATTTTATTTTTAATATGAAATATTTCATTTGGCATGCATAGCACTTCCGCTTGTGTGAACCCCGTAGGTAGCCATGGTAGGTCCATGTGACGCTTCTATCTGGACAGTCTGTCAAGGAGAGCTGGCGAGGTAAGACAATGTCAGGTACGCACTACAAATTTTATTCACTGATTTGGGTTTCCATAGTCAATGTAGTTTACCGGTTAATCTTTGCATGCATACGTTTTGCCAGACATTTTCCCCAGCATTGTGCTTCCACTTTACTAATTCTTATGCATTTGGGAAATTTTAACTTAATTGAGAAGGAGGAGAAAGATGTCGGAGAGGTCACGCGACCCGCGCATTTTGAATCAGACGCCATCTGCCCATGTTTATGGCATTTCAGTTCATGTTCTGCATAATTGCTACACGCAATTTTAAGAGCTTTATTTTTATGTATGTATTTGAGGGTAATTTTCATGTATTTGAGGGTAATTTTCATGTTTGAATATTTTACAGCAACATCATGTATAACCAGGTGGCCGACAGAAGCCAAGTCTTTGTATATGCCATCATTGCATTTTAAGATCTTATTTATATAAAATTGTATGTGCAATCATTTATTTCAGGGTTCTATGTATTTTTCATTCAGGGTTCAATGTATTTTTCACGTAAATTGATGCTTTTTGTACTTGACCACGTGGTCACAGTAATGTTTGATTTCACTGCCATCAGGCGTGTTACAAGCCTGTAACAATGCTAATTGTAAAGAGAACCACTTACTCAACATGAATAATATTTTATCTGAATTTAGTTTGCCGTTTTCACACAGAAATATTGCACTTTCACCTGCACCATATGGTCCGCTACGAACTTCATCCAGAGGCATCCGCTCCACCTTAGCTTGTTTTGACACATGTGTGTGTTTATTGTAAATATTCATCTTGTGTCCAATCTTATTCATGTATCATTCAAGGATCTATGTAATTGTGTAATTAGTGTACGGTGCAATTATTCCCGCCCTAGCCGGCTCTGTGTATAGGCTGTCATCACACTACCCATGTGCTGGAGGGCGAGCCCCGACAAGTTTATGTTAGTGATGCCGAGTAATCACGCATGTTAATGTGTATTAAGGGTTTGCATTTGTAATTCACTGTGTCCTGTCTTCAGGGAAAAACCGTCAGTCCACCCTAGCGGCTGTCTTCGCTTGTGAAGGCTGTGCTTTCACGCACCTCGGTTAGATCATCCATTTAGGCGTGCGTTAGGTTAATTACAGGCTGGGGAGCACCCAAGCGGAATTGGCTAGTCATGACCGAGATAACCATTTCTTTGGCACGTTGATGTGTATGAACGATATCAATAAAAACAAGTCTACAGTGAACTCGATTTTTTATTGAGTAGTGACAGTGTCCTAGCCACATATGTTTTATCAATTGTTTATTTCAGTGATTTTATTAAAAGTTTAGTATTGCCAACATGTTTGTAAGTATGAATGGGTGAGACGGATACACGGAACCCACAGCATCACTGAGAACCCTGAGTCTCAATAGTGCGGTGATTGGGAAGCACCGCTGGCGCCCAAATCACCAATAAGTATTTGTGTCATCGTTTGCCTCATGTTTCACCCAACGGCATCATACTTTTGTACGTGCAGTCGTACTGATATGTTCTGTTCACTTTGGTGATTACATTGATGTGACTGTATTTAACTGTAGTGTGGTGCGCCAGATGGTCTAAAGAGGTGTGTACATGACCTTCGTCAGTACCTTACAGTTCAAATAATATGTCTACTTCTACCCCTATAGCAAGTTACCCAAGTAAAAATTTTGTGGGTGAATTGTCAAGTGAAACAAATGTGTTGTTACATTTTGTCTGTCCCGATTGTAATGTCTAGTGTTTATTAGTCTCGTGGAGTAGTAGTTGATGTGTACTCAATAAGTGTGAGAATTGTGGTGTATATTGAAATATGAACAGCCATGGGTTGAGAACTTAACAATAAATTAAGGGAAGAATTTTGGGGCATGTTAAGTAATTGGGGAATTCATTCTGCTTTAATTCTAGTAAAATTACTGCACACAACGACAGTAAATGATCCACATAGTAGTGGCTGTTCCCAGTAGGGCAATATCCTTCAAAACAGAGATATCATTTGTAAATTTTATTTTACAAGTTTTTTTATGACATCAATGTTTTCTTGTACTGGCTTTCTCACAGACACTGTTATTTGCACACAAATTAATAATATTTAATATTTCAAGTGATGGCTACCTCCATCTAATCAAGTGTATTTGGTTTGTTCAGGGAAAAGGTATTGAGTATGTATTGTGTTTCCTCCAGGTTTTATATAGGTATAAACTTGACATTTTTGTTTGTTTTTATATTATACTGTGGTTTTGTACGCAGGAAAATATATTTTAACTTATAAATACAATGTTGTTAAGTACAGCTTGACTACTTTCATGCCTCATATAGTACAAAATAAGTATAATTTCACACAAACTTGATAAAAATATATTTGAATAACATAACTGAAAAAAAGTACTATTGCTCTATTTTCCTGCACTTTGCTTAATTTTTTCACACGAGGTTTGGCTGAGAGTTGCAAATCTGACGTAACCAAATAGAAACACACAGGGCGAGGAGACAGACATTCACATGTGGAAGTTGATGTTACCCGACAGGTGCCAGACAGTCAGCGCGGTGTCACTGTTGTTGGAGAGCTGGAGACTCTTGAAGTTCTCAGGAACTGCAGGCCTATCACCCAGGCGTAACTTTCAGTTGTTGAAGTTGTGACCCATCATCAAATTACAATTAATATTACCTGCGGTGTTTGTGAAACAATAGGCCTATTACAGCTTGACCTATATGCCTTAAACTGTTGCACTTAATTATTGACACTCATTACTTGCACAAGAACACTGAATAAAAATGACCGCACTTTTGGCGGGATTTTGAGGGACCTGTTCCCTTAAACCCCCAAAGGCTTGGCAAAAGAAAAACACGTGACATCTCAGCAAAGTATCTTTACTTGCCATGAATACTAATACATCACTCAACTGTGAACATTTTACATTGTGTTTGTTGGTGACAAAATCTTAATATTAAGGTATCTGTTATAGTTTGCGTGTATGTAAATACACAAGTCATCCTCCATGGTTATTTTGACTAGCGTAGTAGTTGCAGCCATAATGGCATCTTGTATGTATGTTTTTGATGTAGCAGTTTGCCAATAAACTGCTATAAAATATGAGTCTGACTATATCCTGATCCTGAGTACTAAATTTTCCAACCCAACAGTGGTCCGGGCATATTCTGCCAGTGAGACTAAAACTGTACAAAAAGGCACAAAGCCACACATTGAATTAAAGGTAATATTACTCTCCTCTAGGAAATTTAAATCCTAGAGGAGGAGGGCAGGTGTCTGGTAGCTAAAGAAACGAAAAGGTTCTGATAAAAAAATGAAAACTATTGCAAACTAAGTGATTGATACAAACAGTGCTGGCCACTGGGGTGTTCGACGTTATGTGGCTTTACCCTTGTGAGTCTTGGACGCTACTGATTCATTCCACGTTGTACGCAATCCTCCCTTAGCTGGTTTGGCACAACACATGGAACTACTTCTTGATACACTGGCTCATAAAATTTAATAATACACTGAAACCCTTGCAAAAAACACAATCAATAAACAATATATGATATTAAGACCAACAAAACACTTGCGCAATATATGAAATTAAATGGGGATGATACACGTGAAATGTAAACAACTGACCTATTGCAAATAAACATATTGCATATTGACAATAAAACAACACTTGATAATAATTTGAAGGGCATCTTTCAAGTTCCCTGAATCAGGGTTTAACCGGCGCAAGCCATAAAGCCCTTTTTGGGTGCCCTACTTATGCACTCTGCACCATGTTGCACAGGTTAGCACTATGCTGCATGAACCTACACTGCTTATACTACACTCCATGCATTGCACTGTTGCATCTCCGTCACTGCTGCTCAATATGTGGCGAGTGTGGATGTCTGCTGCATTGTGGAGTGCTGCACGGCAGGCAAACGGACTAGGGGACAAGAACACAGCACATGTCAAACCCCTCTTTGCGAGACCGTTTGCAGCCATGCGCCGCTAGGTACAACAGGACACCTTGTCCCCAGCTGCCTCCAGCGTAGGAGGTAAGGTCTCTTTGCTTGCCTCCTACGCTGTTGTGCCCTCTGCTGCTGTTGCTTCGGGCAGCCTGTTTTGGTGCAAGATGCTATGGCGCCCCCACACGTCAGGCACGCCTGTGACGGCTGTGGCCACTGTCGAGACTGGTGGAGGCAGAGCAAGCCAGCCGACATGCTGCCGCCACCACTGCTGCTGCTCCTGGTCTTGTGCTGATATCGCAGACGTTGTTACAGCCAGGAACGACCCAGACAGGTGGCAACTGGGGGGTGATGACCACAGTGAAGTGCTCCCTCGGTTGGCGGTGGTGTCCTTGCTACTCTCATTGCTTGCTGTTGTGGGTTAGAGGATGTTGCTGGAACCCCTCCGAGGGAGGTGCTCACACACCTTCCTCCCCTCTGCTTGCTGGAGGTTGACCGACAGCAGGATCGCCGATGTGGGTCGCGGGGGCATCTCGTGCGACTGCCTCGGTGACGTTACCATGGTGCAGCATGTTGTGGCCCTGATGGACCCTGATGTACTCCGGTAATGATCTGTCATTTGGTGAGGTGATGGTGAAGGGCGCACTGTTGTTTGGGTGGCGCAGCGATCCCCGCACACGGTGCTGTGACATTCGGCATGGTGCTGGTTACTTGACGATGAGGGGAGGAGGAAGTGTTGTAGAGCTGCTCTGTCCATCCGCTGTGGTGAAAGGCGTTGTTGACAAACATGGTGCCATGAGAGGAGGGAGGGGAGAAGGATGACTCGCCGCCCGCCTCCTGCCACATGGCTGATTGATAATTGGGCCAAATGTACACAAACACATGAGGCTGGCAATACGTGCACTGCCAACCCCAAAACAACAGGAATGAGTGATTTTTGAAATTAATTTACTGGCTAAGATTTAAAATGTCGTCACAATGTTTACACTTAAAAAGTTACAATATTTACATCACTTTGTTTGGCCCTTGTGGCCTGAAAATTTGCTTCAATTTCACGTGCAGACGCATACATTGTGGCCACGTGAGGTGACGTGAACAATGTTAACACTCAGTTCGCAAATTGCTGTAGCAATGCGGCAAAGTAACACACACAGTTATTTTCTTTCATGTCCATTATCTGCCATTGTGTTGTGAATGTTTACATTTGTGAAGTGTCGGCTGTGATTTCGTGCACTGCGCATACTCTGTGAAAGAGCAGCGTATCAGCCTTACCACGCTGTTGCTATTAACACTCTGCGCTGGTATGGTGTGACATGTGGTGGTGATTTCACATGCGTTGGGTGGTGGAGTGATTGATATTTGTTTACATGTGAACACTTGGTCAGTTGTGATCACAATGACTGGAATTTGTTGCGTTGGTGCTACACTTTCACTCACCTGCTCACTGCATCACTGTATCCCTGGTGGTCTGACAAGTTGTTGTTGGTCAGTTATAACACCCACTGTGCCAGTGGTACCATGTTATTGGACAGTACCTGCAGGGATGGGACGTACGTAACATTTACATTGGCATCCTACAGTCCACTGCAGTACTGTGAAATGTGACTAGTTGGACCACTGTTGCTTGGAAGCACGCCCTGCTCGGTGTGTCAGCTGCGGCCGGTATTGATCGGCCTAGCTGGCCATGTGGTGCATTGTTTACTCCCGCCGAGGTGGGTATGGCGGAAAGTTCCGGGGTGCTAAGCCAAGATAGATTGCTCCCATTTTCCAGGTGCCCTGCGGCTGCCATAATGTATGCCAGTTCTGACAGCTTATTTGTCTTGCCTTGCTGTGATAAGTGTAGCACTGGTGATTGCACTTGTTGTTGTGTGGATGGTGTAGGTTTTAATTTGACCTGCTGAAATTTTGCATAGCGAAGTGTTGTTGTTCACTTGTCAAACATGGTATCAAATTGAGAGTAGGTTGTTGCCTTTCCCTTCGTATGACACTGGAGCTGTCTCTGCACTAATTTGGTTGGTTGTAATTTGGAATAGTTAGGCTTGTTGATTGTCTGAACTTGTAACTGGTTTGTTGTTTTGATTTTTCATTTCTCTCCCAATTTCTTTTAATTTGCAGTTGTTCACGATGCGGTTGTGAGTAGGGCTGGTCTTTCCATCACAACGACAGTGTTGAGTGCCCATTTCATACTTGGCCACTATATCCTGTGGGATAGGGCGCAAGCATTGAAAACCCGGTACACCCACATACATTTCACCAGCCATGGTAAACATGAACATGTGCGTGATGCGGGGGCACGGCATGAAGATGGAGGGAGGGAATGCTTTCCCCTCACTGGCTGTCCCGTCTGCATGTGCCCATTAGGGAGTGGAACTGACTGGCGGAGAAGCAGGGGTGGGATTAACGTCAGCTCACATGACCCGCTGCCTGCTATCAATACTTCCCAGCTTGTCCGGAAAAGGGGAGGGGGGGCTGGCACGCACCTGCCCATTTGTCCAGCGCTGAGAAGGTGGTGGATGGGTTGACATCATCTTGCCGCTCCAAGATGGCTGCTCTCCTGTACATACGCACTTTGTTACCACAATGGCTGCTTTAATGAGGTTTGACATTTTTTCGCAACACCACATGGCACGTTGTTCCAGGCATCTGGAAGGCGTCGAAGCACAGTTGTTGGTCCGTTTGCCGTTGTCCTTGATGATCCCGTTGCGGGTAGACAGAAGTTATTGCAGGAAGTTTTTGATGGAAAATTTTGGCAGGTGCCTGGGTTCAATTGGCTGAGAATTTTCATGGACAGAAGACCACATGGAAGGTCTGCATGTTTGACCTTTGGTAGCTGGGTGAAGGGTGCAAGGTGATATTGAGGGGCAGCAAAGGGAATTTTGTGGACGTTAATGTTACCCGACAGGGGCCAGACACTGTCAGCACAGTGTCACTGTTGTTAGAGAGCTGTAGACTCTTGAAGTTCTCAGTAACTACGGGCCAATCACCCAGATGTAACTTTCTGTTGTTGAAGTTGTGATCCCTTATCAAGTTATAATTATTATTACCTGCTGTGTTTACTAAACGGTAGGCCTATTACAGGCTGACCTATACATCCTTTAACTGTTGCACTTAATTATTGACACTCGTTACTTGCACAAGAACCATGGATAAAAATTATTACACTTTTGGCGGGTTTTTGAGGGACCTGTTCCCTTAAATGCCCGAAGGCCCGGTAAAATAAAACCAATGTAGCTTTACTTGCTGTGATTACTAATACATCACTCAATGGTGAACACTTTACATTGCGTACCGGGCATAGTCTGCCGGTGAGACAAAATGGTACAAAAAGGTGCAAAGCCATACAATGAATTAAAGGTAATATTATGCTCTCCTAGGGGATTTAAATCCATGGGGAGGCGGGCAGGTGTCCATGGTGGCTATAGAAACTAAAAGGTTCTAATAAATTAAATGAAATCTCTGGCAAACTAAGTGATTGATACAGACAGTGCTGACCACTGGAGCGTGCAGTGTGATGCGGCCTTGCCCTTGCGAGCCACAGATGCTACTGATTCATTCCGCATGGTGTGCAATCCTCCCTTAGCTGGTTTGGCACAACACACGGAACTACTTCTCGACACACTTACTCATAAAATTTAATAATACACGGAAACCCTTGCAAATAACATAATAAATACTCTGCATGGTTTTAAGACAAACAAAAGACTTGCACAAGATATGAAATGAAATGGGGATGATGCACGTGAAATGTAAACAACTCACCTTTTGCAAATAAACATTTTGACAATAGAACAACCCATGATAATAATTTGTAGTGGTGTCTTCTAAATTTTCTGAATTCATGTTTAACCAGCACGATCCATTAAGCCCTTTTTGGGCACCCTACTTGTGCACCTCACACCACATTACACTGATTAGCACTACTCTGCACGAACCTACACTGTTTGCACTACACTCCATGCATCTCACTGCTGCACAATACATGGCTGAGTGTGGATGCCTGCTGAATTGTGGAATGGTGCGCGGCGGGCAAACAATCGAGGGGACAGGAATGTGGCACACATCAATATAAATATACATAGAATCTACTGTACCTTAGATATTAATGAAAATATTCCATTCTAAAAAATAATATAACTTACATCAATGAACTGTTACACAAAAGTGGCTAGGCATACACTGTTTAGTATTAGTTGTGTGTAAGTTGTACAGTACTTACAGAAATAAAAATAATAAAAGGAAAAAAAGGCACGTGTTTAAATTTATACTGTAATGGACATGTCATATAGATTATAGTGGCAATACCTGTAACAAAATTGATCATATTTTTATATGAAAATTTTTATTTCACCAACATAATTAGCTGTATTTTAGTGTAAATACCTATGTGTTTAAACAGGATTGCTTTATAGATTTTTCAAATTCTTTTTGCTGAATTTTCACAGCTCACCTTTGCTATTACAAAATATGTGAAGCTGAAACTGGGACAGATTTTCATTGAATGCCCACCTACAACTCTGCAAAGTCTGTAAGTAACATACATATTAATAACCTATCATTACAGTGATAATTGATGCTTACTTTTAATACATGTTACTTACAAAAAAACCAAATTCTATCTAACATGTTGTTCCTGCAACTATACTGTGTATAGTTGAAAGGAGGCTGGTGTTAAATAATGCTAGCTGGGTAGACGCGTCATTCTTGACCATCTCAAAGAATTAATGTGCAATGAGACGTGGTTATAGACGGTGTTTAGTTTGGCCTGTGGAGAGCACCGTGAGAAAATAACTACCTATATTAGTAATGTTTTGAAGCTAGGATGATTCTCATTTTCAATCCTGCTCAAAATAAATTTAAATTTAGTTGAAAAATAGTTAATATAATGGGTTAATAGATCTTAAATAAGTTTTCCTTGTATCAAAGTGACCTTTTTCGTTGGTAAAAACTGCCTGAATTTGTTCTTGCATTAATTCTTTTGGTGCCAAAAGTCTCTTGGAAAAAGAATGTAAACTTTTGCTACAGGAAATACAAATAATTTTTCTCTGAGATTAGTAAATCCAGAAGCTAACTAAAAAAAAAGACCCACAGACAGTGTTCTCAGTTGTTCATTATTTGTGTCATGTGAAAAGCTGTTCTCTTTAGCCACAAATTGTAGGTCTTGTCTCAGCATATCAGGATTCTATGACTATTACAATATTGGCTTTATTTGACTCTAGTCTTTACAATAAAAACATTTCATACTCTTGTCAGCTCGTGGCATAGACAACTGTGTAATCCCATTGTTGGCCACTTTTCACATGTAAAACCAATACTGCCAACCTCTGACATCTCCCTGCCTTTACCTTTTTTTACAAGTACATGCTATACAAACTGAATATAGACTAACATAAAACATCCTAATATACAAACTGAGCCAACCTCAGCTACTAAACAACTAACTTAAACTGTAACATAAAACATCAGACTTAATCAGATAGGTAAGCTCTGGTGCTTTTATCTCCCTTCCAGACAGTGACCGGACAGTTGGATAATTATGATGTTCTGGACGTTGTTCCGAGAGGGTAGAGTAAGAAGTATGCTTAAGTTGGTGCTCTTGTGAACTATCAGCAACAGGCCTTTCTTGGTCCATAGATAGGGCACTAACCCCACCTGGTACAGGGTCTGGAACATTGATCTCTGTATGTGATTCAGTTGTGCCATCTATGTCACCATACCCCTCAGCCCATGGTATATTTGTGGGTGCTTTATAAACATCAAGCCTATTCCTTTCAGTCCTCCTTTTGTTAGCAAGCTCTAGCTCTATCACAATAGACCTTGGGCGATTACTCTCACCTATAACACAGCCTGGAAGCATTTCACCATCAGGCTGTCATACAAAACATTAGTTCCAATGGGATAACCATCATGCATTGGTTTGCTAATTTTATCATGGTACAGTGTGTAAGCTTTTTGTTTCTTCTGTAAATGAGTTCTAACCTCAACCAAGTCTTTGTCAAGCTGTTGTTTATTGTCGAATGACTTTTTATTGGGAAGGAATGCATTAACTAAATTCCCATCATCAATTCATTTGGAGACTTTGAAATTGTAGAGTCTATGGGAGTATTTATCAACTTCATAACAGCAATATACAGATCCTTTGAACCATACAGTGCCTTAGCCAGCATCCTTTTAACTGTCTGAATATACCTTTCCAACATCCCGTTCGACCTTGGGTAATATGGGCTAGTGTAACATGCCTAAAATATTACACTTACTTGAAAATTCCTTAAATTTTTATGAGCTGAACTGTGGGCCATTATCACTATGTACTTCTCTGGAATGCCAAACCTGGCAAATACTGATTTCAGCACTTTAATAGTGGTCTCACTACTCTGATCCTGTAGAGATACTAACTCAACATATTTACTGAAGTAGTCAACAATAAGTAAGTAATCCTTACCCTGAAAATGTGTGCCATAATAGTTCAGGAATCTCGCGTAGCAATAATGGTTCACGAGTATGATTACATTTAAACTTTAAGCATATGACACAGTTAGAGATCATGTCTGCAATTTCTTTGTTCATGCAAGGCCAAAACAAAACCTTGCGTGCACAGTTTTTACATTTTTCTAAGCCCAGATGGTTATAATGAATCAAATGAAGCATTTCCTTTCTTAATGTTTTGGGGACCACAACACATGTGTTTCGGAACAATAAATCATTAGCTGTAATTAGGCCATCCCTAAATGAATAATAAACGTTTACATTGTCCGGCACCTCGTCTATGTTTGACCACCCTTGTGTTACATATTGTTTAACCAATGTCAAGTCATTATCTTTGAGTGTTTCGTCCTTAAACAACTGAAGCTTGGCTTCTGAAATTGATGAACCCTCTACAACAAGACACACATGAAGATCAACATCATTATCAATTTGGTCATTTTTCACATTTTCTGGAACAGTAGACCTAGAAAGGGCAACTGCAATACACAATTTTTTACCTGGTATGTACTTTGTGACAGTATCAAATGATTGTAAACACAATCACAGTCTCTGTAGACGCAAAGGTGTTTCATTCTAGGGTTTGTTGAATATGTATTCCAGTGGCTTATGATCGCTTTCTACTGTTGCAGTCTTCCCATAGATGTATTGAGAACATTTTTCACACACAAACACCACTGCTAACAGTTCTTTTTCTATCTGAGCCCAATTATTTTTTATTTTCGATTAATGACTTGGAAACATATGCCACTGGAAGGCCACCTTGCAGTAGTACAGCACCCATAGCTTTACTGCTACTGTCTACAAAGACTACAACTAGCTTCGTAACATCATAAAACTGTAGAATTGGTGTCCTAGACAAGTTTTGCTTTAAGTTTTTGTACTCCATTATCTGATTTTCACCCCATTCGAAAGCCACTTCATTTTTTAACAAACTTGAAAACAACTGTGTGGACTGTAAGAGAAATGGGATGAACTTGCCAATATAAATAACAACCCCATTAACGTTTGTAACTCTTTTATGTTAGTGGGAGCTTGCATATCCAGCACAGCCTTTACCTTGTCTGGATTAGGTTTAATGCCCTCACCAGACAAAATATGGCCAACATATTTGACTGCTGTAACTCCAAATTGGTATTTTTGCAAGTTAAACCTAACCTTGCATTTTTGTGCCCTTTCAAGAACAGCCTAAAGCCTAAAGTTGTTTCTCATCTTCACCCCATACAATTATATCATCAACATATATTTCGACCCCTGATAAATCATGAAAAATTTGTGAAAAACACCTCTGAAATATTCCAGGAGTTGATGCTAGGCCATAGGGTACCCTTTTGTAGCAATACCTCCCAAACTGACCAGCATTAAACATTGTAAATAATAATTTCTTTTTCTCAGAAATATTGATAGCGTAAAAACCTTTCTTGCCATCTAATACAGAAAATACCTTGGACTTAGGCATTCTTGCTACTAATTCCTCAAAAGTGGGCAACTTGAACCTTTCCCTCACAACACGGTCATTGAGAGACTTAGGATCCAAACACAACCTTAACGACTTATCTGGTTTCTGTACAATCATTAAAGAGCTCACCCATTCCATGGACTCTGTGACCTTCCTAATCACACTATCTCCATTCTGTCCAATTCTATCTTTACCCTTTCCTGCAATTTTAATGGAATTTTTCTGGGTGGTTCTGCAACTGGAAAACTATGATCTTTCAACTTAATAGTGTATACATAATCCAACTCTCCAATTCCTTGGAACAAGTGGGGATACGAACATGTCATTGAGTTTTATGGTATTACATTTACTGCATCAACCCTTGACAACAAATTCATTTTGACAATAGTTGGTAACCCTAGAATACATGTTGCTTTGCTATCAACAACTACAAATATAATAGTATACTCTGAACCTTTAACTACTGCTTTAGTGATCATTTTACCAATTGTATCAATATGGCCACCATTATAATTTAACAATTTAACTTGCGTAGGAACAATATCTACGTAGTTGTAATAAAATACAGATATCCTTAGTTATAATGTTCACTTGAGCACCTGTGTCTAGTTTAAAGGTATGTCACGAGTATTTAAAGTCACCTGCTCCCACCACTCCAACTTTTTGTAAGGGGTTAGTAATGACTCAATTTGAAATGTGTCATCCTCATCACACACTAGGCCTACTTCGCCACACTTCTGTGAATTTAAACACATATACTGAAAATGATGTTACTTACCACATTTGTAGTACTGTTTATGGTACGCTGGGCACTTGCCCAATAAGTGCATCTTACCACATGCCTTACACTGTGACTGACTACCACGATCACATGTTGTCTTGAAACTTGAGTTATTTCTTTTGAACCCCCTAACATCATTTCGCACACCCCTTCCTGTAAAACTCGAATGATGTACTTGGTGATCTTGTGAACGACTCGTTGCTTGGCGGAGTGTAGCCGAGGTCTTCTGTACTCCAAAAACTTCACTCTTGCCTTCAAGTTGCCTCGTTTGGATGTCATCCAACTCTGCAGCACAGCTAATATTAATGCATTTAAGCAAATCCAAGTCAGGTTCCCGCAGCAATCTGTCCTTCACTCATACGTTGTTTAGACCGCATATAATACGATCCCGAATCAAACTGTCCCACATGTCACCAAACTTGCAATCAGCACTTAATTTCCGTAATTCGGTTACAAACATATAAAAAATTTCCCCTTCTTGCTGTACATGACTAAAGAAAACATAACTAACAAATGTCTCATTAGCAGTTGGAATGAAGTGCTGCTCCAAAGTGTCCAATATTTTAACATAGTCACAACTATCTTCTTCACTCAGGGAAAATCTATTATAAATTTCCAGCATATTGGTGCCAATGGTGTGTAACAAAATGGCTACCTTTGTTTCAGCTTTAATTGTGGTATCAGTAGAGAGTTCCAAAGCCTGGAAATAAATTTCAAATCTCTGCTGCCACTTCCTAAAATTATTTGCGGCATTTCCTTGCAAGGACAATTCTTCTGGTGGTTTAATCACATTCATGGTTTCAAACAAAGTGCACAACAGATAAATAACCTGAATGAAAATCACGGCCAATCCGACTGCGCCACGTCAAGTTTTATAAATAATAAAAGCATTTCTATTAAAATGTTGGCTTTATTTGACTCCAGCCTTTACAATAAAAACATGTCATACTCAGGTCAGCTTGTGGTATAGACCACTGTGTAATCCCATTGCTGGCCGCTTTGGCACATGTAAAATCAGTATGCCAACCTCTGACAATCTTGATAAGCTGGTGTACAACACATTCTTATTTTACAATCTATCTAAAAATGTTCAATGTGCCAAAAAATTAAAAAATAAGGAAAATTTAGTATATAACCTGCAGTTCCAACATAAGATCGAAATTGATACAGTTACATGCTCTGCAGCCATTTTAATAACTTTTTAATAACTTTTTTTAATTTTTGCAGTGAACAAAAAAGCTGCAAAAGTAACAAATATTCCTGTATTAGTGGCCATCCAATGGTTGAATGCTAGCTTCTACCACACTGGGCTGACCTGGGCATACAGACATGTGTATTCAGCATTATTATTTTGATGTAATTAATAATTGACTGAGACATATATATTGTTGTGCGTGAAACCTCCTCCCTTCCCAGTGCTGGGAGAGTATCTCTCTTCGCCATGTCAGCGGTGTGGTTCACCGCATTTGACCCACCCTCCCTGGCCCCTTCCCCGGGACAAACCTGCTTTGTTGCCAGAGGGGTTGGCACCACCACCCCTTCCCCTCTGCTGGAGAAGTTGGTGGCTATGGCTCATATGGCTCAGTGTGTGTTTTTTGGAGGTTTGGATGTCTCCCCCCCCCCACCCTTTAATGGTGCAGGTTGATATGTGTAGATTGTTCTCGATTGAGCACCGACCCCTATAAATAGTGCCACACTTGGGGTGTGAGGTTAGCCACCTGGGGCAGTAGGTTAGCAGTTTTGTGGTTGCCACTTGGCAAAATTTGGTAAGTGGTGAACAAAGAAAGAGACTGAAGGTGGAGGTGAGAGGTATTGCAGTGGATGCATGTGTGTTTTTGGCAACGAGTGAAGCATGGGTGCTGCGTAGAATACATTACCTAATGAATAGATTACGCATGTGAATGAAAGCACTCTGGAGGCTCTAGAACTTTCTGGTCAAGAAAGACTGGTGATATCTGGATTAAAATAAGGTAGGACTAGAATATGCTAGTGATAATGACTTAAATGTAAATACTGGATCTCTCAATATATAATTTTAATAGTAATTCAGTAGGTGTTTGTAAACTTTTTGTAAAGACTGGTTTTAAGTACTTATTTTGATGTGTTCATTTCTCTGAGGTGAGAAATGTTATGCCAATATTATCTTTAAATAAGAAGCCATAGCCATTTGAAGTGTGATGCATTTCTGACAATACTTAAAACGACTTTGCCTCATCAGAGCATGCCTCCACATATTTTGATGTGTTAATTTCTCTGAGGTGAGAGATGCTATGCCAGTATTGGCTTTAAATAGGAAGTCATAGCCATTTGAAGTGAAATACTTTTCTGACAATACTTAAAACACCTTCGCCTTATCAGAGCATGCCTTTACGTCGCCTCAGGCTGGGTTTGAACCTGAACTACCAGCTGCCAGAGTGCCTACAGGATATACCACTTGTCACAGGGACTATCAACATAGAAACTTCCTGCCCCATGGGTAGGAACCCAAGCAGTTGAGGTGGAGGGCTCTACCTTGCCACTCTCTTGCACTGCCTCATAGTCCTTAGCACGTAAACTGTCCTCCCCAACGGTTGCAGCTGAAGACAATGCCTCAGCACCACGTACCGAACCTCGACGACTCATGCCCCCTCGTGCCGCCAAAGCAGAAGCAGTGCCTGGCCAGTATAAAGAGTCACCATGGAGGCCCATGTCTCGTTTCATGTGGCCGTATCCAGCCCATGCCTCACTAAGGCCAAGGGGAAGACCATCAAAGACCAAGACCGCCGAAAAGTAAGTGAAGTGCTCAGTAAGATGAGAACTGGACCAGGTAGTTGTAATCAAGCTACCACTTTAGTGACAATCAAGACTCATTATAGACATGAAGCAATAGTGAATCAAATAGCCTACAAGTCAAAGACACTGAGATTAGCTTCCACACACTCACATAAGGCTTGTTTCAACCAGTGCTAAATCTATAGACAACCAACACAGTCATTACTAAGCTGAGATAGGAAAGGAACCGATGAGGAATACGTGATGATTATTGCCATAGTGATAAAGAATAATCAAACTCATTTTAACAGCCGTTATTAAGCTGTAGTGCAAACCTAGTGAAAAAAACACACACTTCATCCTCACCAGCGTAAGGTTCCGTAATTAGTGGCCGACAGCCCACTCGAAATCATGTATCACATATAGACACTCCCCACAGTGCCAGTGAATACACAAAGACAGAGACTTTACTTTGTACATAGAAGGAATAGTGATATAAGAATGGTCTCCCTGCAAGGAGAATTTGTTGGATTAGATTTTCTATTTTCAAGAATTTGATGTGTAGGTACACAATTAAATTTGCCTTTGAGTTTTTACAGTGTCCATGTGAAGATAGCACCCACAAAGTTTCTTGTAATTTTCTTAAGTGTTTGTGTCACAGCATTTTAATTTTCATTTGTTTATGTGTTTGTACCTATTTTCAATATTTTTAAGTACTTTGCGTATCGACCAAGAGTCGAACCTGAACTCTGAGCCATAGAGCTTGTTTGAACTCACCACAATGAACCTAGGTAAAAGTATCATTAATTAAGGGTTATGTCATTGCTTGAGTGTGTTACTTGTTAGTATTTAAAAAGACCAACATGCGCATTATGCCCGTGTTTCAAATCATTCTTAAAGTTTACTTGTTTGTTCCGCTAGCTGACCAGTCTAGGTGATGGAGGGCCGGAGTTTGGTGAATTCCCATTTTTCTTTAACTAATACACCACAGCAAGCTCCGTGATAGTTCGTATTTCCACCCCGCCTTCCACGAGTAAGGCTTGTACATATTTTTATTCCCAATTGTCTTTTTATGTGTCGTTGCTTTCATGTAATTTCTCTCCACAGGTTGTTGTTGTATATATAATTGTAATTAACCACAGCATTATGCTGAGTTTTGTCAGCGGCACGGGTAGTAAAGTAGGTCGAGTGACACCCAGTACATCGCAACACTCGTAACGCTAATCCTCACCACAGGGGCGGAATACATTAGCGGACTTTCACTTCAGCTTGCCATGATAAGAGGAAGAGAGAGTGTCAACTCTGTTAGAGTAAAACAGCGCTATGGCCAGCATGCCAAGTGCCATGTGATTTCCCGATGGACTCCAGCACACAGAGCGAGCATAATTACAGTGGTCAAGCAGCCAAGAGTTACGGGTCCCACCTAGAATTTCAAAAAAAAATTTTCTTTGACTTTCTACACATTGTGATCTTCCAGATGAGTTTGAACCTCTTCTCCTTTCCCTACTCTGCCGTATTCGCCTGATGTTTCTTCATCTAAATGGTGGACGGAGAGGGGGGCGAATTGACGCGTACCGCTTTCCTGTTATACTACAACTACGACTCATCTGCCTCGGGTATTTCTACGTCACCTGAGGAAAAGTCAAACCCAGTAACATCTTCATGAGTGTACTTAGGTCGTCAGTACTTTAGAGGGGGATTCTAAACATGTGAATATAAGGTTGCGAAAGCTGTCAAGAAGCACGCCCCACCCCTCTCCTGCACTGAGAGCCTACAAGCCATCACGTGAAGCCACTTGACGTCTCTCGCGCCAGCCTTTCTGAAGTGTGATGGCTCACCAGGGCAAAACTATCATGAAGCGCCCAACACTCTGTCATGAGCCACCACATCTGTCACGATGCGCCCCGCAACTGTCACGAGGTGTCCAGAATAAAAGAAACCGAGAGCGGGGGTTTTACCCCCGCCCCTACAGACATTATTTGCCTGAGGCCGAGAGCACTGTATAAGTCCATGCACGCCCGGGCTTGAGAGTTATTCTTTTTCCAGTAGCTCGCTCTAAAACTTCGTGTGCTGGGGCCTTCTACTGCTCAACAGTCATCAGCAACCACCAGAGACTGCTACCATTGACGTTACCAGAGACTCCTGCAGCCTTTACCAGAGGCTTCTTCTGTAGCTACCTGCAGCTACTAGAAGCTCAATTGTCAACAACCACCACCAGCTACCAAAAGCTACCATTGTAGGCAACTACCAACAGCTACCAGAAGGTCTTCGTCTTCAAGCACTGCAGACTTACTACACCTTCCACTGCTGCTCCTCCTGGAACAGCAGCCGTTTCTACTTGCTAGTAGAGTCTCTTCTAGACTTCCCTTGTATAGAGTAGCTGCGACTGAGTTTTTTTCATAGCTGTCAACACCACTAGATACCTTGGGTAGTTTAGGAACAGGTCGCCACACCTGTATACTGTAAGTTACTTCCATATTCACTCTCTGCTTGGTTAGAAGGTAGCACACGTCACTGTAGTTATTACATGTAATAACTGAGGGTATCTGTTCTAGAGATATTTCCCTTGACCACTAGAAACAATATCTATTGTACGTTGTCAACTGAGACTGGGTTTGATATACCAGTACAAACCATAAAGTAGGACTGCGGAGCCTTCAGTAATCTGTATGTCTGATACATACACCATTCAACGGCCACCCATTCTAGACCCCAGGGGATAAAACGGTAGAGCCCTGACCACTAGAAACTCATCCAGCAGGGGCGAGACAGTCGCCCCAAGTTGTATCCTAACCAGAGAGGCAACGGTGCCGGCGGGGATATTTGTTTGAGACTTAAGGCCTAATCTCTGTTGCGACCCTCACCCAATAGTAGTAGAATGGTTGCCCATACAGTTCAATGCTCTAGGTCTGCGTACCTGTGGCGGGGGACTGATTAGATCACCGAGCTCGTGTCGGCAACCCACTATTGGAAATAAACTTATACAGGGACTTGTCTACTGTTCATGACGATCAAGAAATAACTTTATGTGTCAACCCAACCTCTATGCCTTTTAGTAAAAGGCACGGCTTACAGAGGAAGGAGCAAAAGACAGCGTATACTGCTGCCAAGCGAGCATGTATATTAGACCCACCTACTCCTAGTAGGCAAGCCGAGCAGGACAGTGCGCAGCTAGCCCATTATCTGGAGAGCTCTTCATCTCCAGTATTTGATTACATTTATTTCCCTGCGCACATTCATGTAACCAGAGAATATAATTCCATAGTATGTGGTCCGGTACAAGATACAGGGGTAAGGTACGAGGCAGCTAACCCTAGGTTCTGGAGCCAAGAGTCCGTGGAGTGGAATCGAAGGTACTGTGTTGGTCAGCACGGTACCAATGTCCATCAACCTTCCACCAGAGTTGCCGGTTCCAGCCAGCTAGCATCAACTCCATCTTCATTGACCGAAGTAACTCCTGGTAAGACAGGTACTCCGAAACTGACAAGTGTCCCGACTAAGCCAGTTGCCACTCCAACTGTGGAAAACTTTGTTCCCGTTCACATCCAGCGCGGGTTGCTGGTAAGAAACGTAGCTTGAACGTCTAACTAGCACTAGCCAAGCGTACGTGACCTAACGCAGCCGAAACCATGTTGACCGTGCATATAAGTCTATAGCCCATCACGCATCAAGTCGATGCATAAAAAAAGGAAAACAAAATAAATAATTTAAAATATCACAAATGGTTACCTAACACTTTTTATTCCATGTTAAGATATGAAACTATTTCCCACCAATCGTTACCAACTTTACTGGGCGCATGTCACTCAGTGTGCCTGTTTAAATATATGAAGACAAGGGCAGTGGCTATTTTGTAAGGTTAATTTCAAAAGTGCTCACTTTATCGTGAACAGCCTTTACATTGTTGTTGCCTTTCTTGCAACTCCATTTCTTTTCACGTCACAAACATCCCTTTCCCAATGTCCTCCCAAATTTTATCCCGTATGTTCCGGTCTATATAATTTTTTGAAGACATGCCCCAGACAGCAGAGTACTCTTCAATTGAATATAAATTTGTCTGTGTCAAACGTAGCGTCCAAAACGTATATGAAACTATGGACTACTAGGAAACTGGGACCTGCGCGTCAAGACAGTGTGGACACACACATTGAAACGTGTGTGTTTTTGTCCCTCGTCCTATCATCCTCCCTTCCTGTCAACCGGAGACATCGTCCCGCCACATCCCGCTGGGACCGGTTTTAAGGATTGTGTGGCCTCTCCCATTTGAAACAACGCTATATGACCTTCTTGCTGACCGCCAAACTGGACCTGGTAAAACGGAAAGTGTGGCCCCAGCATAAGACTTAATGTTCCTTGCACTCCCATTATTTTTAATTTAAAATTAAAATTAAAACCGAAGTGCCACAAGAAAATGATTTGTTTGACAGGAAATTCTCTAGCCCTCTTTCTTTCTTTTCATCCAGAAACATAAGTAAAAGTCATGCTATAGAAACTAGAGGGATAAATGAGGCAGAAAAAAAGAAGACGGACAGCGGGAGTTCTTTATCTATGGACTCGGGGGATTGCAGCTTAGTTGCTTGTCCGTTGTCCATACTGCCTGCTCACTGCCCGCCACTGACATGTCTATGGGCAAGATGGCTGCATGCCACAGAATGCTTTGCTGCCTTTTGCACGTAAGTAAAGTGGCTGGCCGTTTGAGATGTTCCTTTTGTTACACAATAATTTAATTACTGCAGCATATGTAAATCATTTGAATTTTACATACACTTTGGGGAAACTTTACTTTGAATTACATATAATGCAGAATTTTGAATTAACCTAAAAGAAAAAAAAATGAATCTCTGCACGAATCTTATATCAAATCAACCGAATCTACGAATTGCTACGTTTCGGTAGATTCTGCAAATTTTAGATTTGGTCGCCCCATCCCTACTAACAAAACATTGTCTCATGAGAAAATACCTACCTACTTCAAGAATATTTCAGCAACTTGCTTTGTGAAATTATTATTGTTAGTACAATAAACATTTGTTTATTCCAATAACATCACTTATGTGTGCATTTAAACATTTCAAACAGACAAAATTATTATAATGGCGGTTTAGTAATTTGTATTTTGAAATTTTTCAGTTTTGAAGCGGACAAAACACACGTCATAGATTTTGTAGGCAAAACGGGTCATGTGACCATTTCATTAACAAAAATTATGAATTGGGGCAGGGCCTCATTTTCCCCTCTGTCTTTAGGACTGCTGTAATCTTGACCTACTTGGCCAGCCTTGTTTCTACCTCCATAGCACTCCAGTCGTTGTGTTTAGTTTCTGCATTTCTCTTTCTCACTTCCTCCCTAATGATGGGTAGAAGGGCACCTCCTCCATCCCTTGTGACAAACACAAACACGCAGCGAAATTCACAGCCCTTGGTAGAAAAAGTTCATCCTTTGCCTGGAACATACAGTATTTGAGTAGTTCGTGCTTTGATGCTGGTCTGCCCTTCACCACTCGGAGATATGCAGTCACCCCGGAAGAGCGCGGAAAGCTATAACGAGTTGTCCCCGCAACAGCCGTGTTATATCAGGCTTATACTGTATAATCTTATTTAGAAGATGTCTGCCTATTGAATTAAAATAATATTTAATTAATACATTGTCTAATTTTCTCACAAGAAGCTACTGGAAATGCACTTTGTACATGTTAAGATAACTCTACGCCTGAAGTTAATTTTTTTTGCAACAAGGGGCATTCGTATACACCCTCTGGGGTACACATTATTCAGAAGACATCTGTGTGTTGAAATGAATTAATATTGCCTTTTAAAAACGTTAATTTTGTGGTTAGAGACAATTAAAGCTGACTTAACACGAAAAATGCTATTTTAATGCAATTTTTGGAGTTTGGGGGTCAGAATTGGTCAGAAACAATTTTGCGAGGTCAGTTATTTTACGAGGTCATTCTCAGGCATGCCTCTATGCTGTGTACATATTTCTTTGTGGAAAATGTTACTTCGTAATGTGATATTATTTATTTATTTATTATTTACAGTTCTATGACTTTTTAAAAATTCCCACTTTTATTGTATTTATTAGTTAAACTTTATTCACAGATATTCTACAGCTCTCAATACACTCAACATGAAGTTTAATAAGGTTAGAAGTTTTATTTTATTGATGTACACATCAGTTCCTTGTCTACTGAAATCCTTGATGCAAGGAAATTTTTTGGCAGTTTCTTGAATAATGGTAGCTAGAGAATCCACTGTGACATGTTTAATTGCATAGTCATCACCATTCAATAATAGTTGCACCATAATTTTGAAATACTGAAGAGAGTAAAAAAATGTTTATCTTTTAAAAGCTGCAATCCTTCACTAGATGCTCTCAGCTGCACTTGCATTTAGAAAATGTGCCTTTCTCCAGACCACCTCCTCAAAAAATTTGGCAGAAGAGTGATCTCTAACTGAGCCGATCAACAGCTGAAAGAAAGGAGAAGAAAGCACTATGGATACTGCACTTGTTACATATTTCACTCCTAGGTATTGGATGTTTGTATTAACAAACAATTTGACAATATATGCCATTTACAGGGAATGGAAGTTGAGTGCAATCTGAAAATGTAAAAAATATTTTTCCAAAAAGTTATTAGTTTAAAATGTGCAACATTTATGTCATAATATACAGTAATCCTTCTTATACAGTTTATTAAAACATCTTTTGCGTAACATAAAATATCTTATATCCCAATACAAATCATTTAGTAGATATATTGAAAACTACTTTTATTAATGAACCTAGTGGCCCAATTTAAAACTGCATCTGCTATAAACATTTGCTTGCATTGTGAAATAATGAATAAATGTTCAGAAAATAAGTAGCACAGAATTACTAAAGGAATCAGGTGAAATAAACCATAGGAAGGTGTAAGTGATTGGAATTCCCACCATGTTCCAAAATCACTTATATAATACATGGTAGTGCTAGTGAAAATGTTCACAGTACTAAACAGGCAAACTCTTCAGTCTTATGAAATAAGATATTTGCTAATGATGCCAACCAGGGGGAAAGTTTACTACTCTGAAATAACTGACTGTATGTGACAGTTCTGCTTTTCATTTACTTTTCTTCAAACTATCTAATCAGACTAAAAACTTTTTCACTGAATATTACTGATAAAAACAATGAATTTGCAGTTCTATGGACATTACACAGCTTTAATATTTTTTAAATGGTGATTTTGGAATAATTTATTTTCACCCATTGGAAGAGCTAAAAAGCATAATGTGACAAACCATTATGAAGCTGAACAATAATAAATCATATTCTGCTCACAGTTTCTGACAATTGAAACAAAACCAAGAAACTGTAGAATCCGTAACATGATCAAACTTAATGCAACAAACACTATAAGCTTGTGTGTAGCATACAATATAACTTTATAAACTTGTTTATATTACAGTTGTAGTTTTCATTGTAATGAAGCATCAGTGATTGACAATAATAAATGTAAATGACATGTTTACAGGTAAGGCAATGTGTGCTGTTACGATATGATTTATGATTCATATCATACATTAAAGGGGCTATAGGGGCTTAGTACTGTGCGTGACAGAAACGAGTGGCCCTGGAAGTTATGTGGATGAGCCGTGGTGAGGAGGTGGTATGATGTCTGGGCTGGCGGTTGAGGCACACTATCGTGCAAATAAAAAACATTTTCTCATATTTCTGCACAAATACTAAAAATATGTCGTAAGTAAGTGTGTTTTTTAATAACTATCACAAAAAGACGAACTTGGGAATAGACAACGTAATTTGCAGTTTAATACGTGCAAGTAAAAATTATTTTTATCTCTAAAAATCTGCTAAAAAATCTAATTAGCACAGACACACAAACAGACAAGCATGCATTTTAAATATATATTGAGTATGTATTCACGAAGTCCTTTAGACTGTCGGACCGTAAACAGGAACATGAACAACAGTGGTGTCAAAGGCCTATATTTTTATCTTCAGGCAATAAATTTAATCTGAGCATTAATCAAATAAACCATTCTAAACATTCACTGAACGAAATCACCCAACTATCTGTCTGCAAAACCTTCATAATGGCCGCGCAAGTTCATAGTCAGAATCACTGTTGTTAATTGATGCTGCACCATCTCATGACACTTCACTTTCCTAGTCACTTTCACTGTCGTCATCGTCAAAGTTAATTATTGTGCTGTTTATCACATCAGGAATAATTCCATCCTTTTGCCAGTATTCGTCTTCGACGTTCTGGACTTGGCTACAATATCCTGCCCAGTCTTATTTTGTAACTGATGAGATTGAAGTTCCAGTAATTTCCTGAATTTTCGTAAGTGACAAGTCACCCGTAACGTTTCTGTCCCTAACTAGCGTCTTGATTTTACCACATCCATTTCATTTAAATCACGCATATAAGGCAGAAGTCTGAGAACTGTGTGTCCAAAACGAGAGAATTTCTGATCTATTCTAAATGTTTTTTTTTTCCTTTGGCGTATTCATCTGTATGAGCTTGTACAGATCAACTTTGCGCATGCTCTCATTGCACTCTAACCCATTGTTTTTAAGCCACAATAACATGTGGTTTTTATGGAATATTTTGAAGGAAGTTTATTGAGCTCCACAGAATGGTAAGATGCATTACCCATTACAACAATGGAATAAGGTGGGAGGTTAGGTGGTAATTTCTCATCAGTCCATTTTTCAAAGTTGACATGGTTCATCTGGCCATGGTAGTCATCAGTAACAGTTCCGGCGCTAAACAGAAGTAGTGCATTGGGAAGGAATCCATCCCGACTACCTGCGTGCAACAATATTATTCTCCTGCCTCCACTTGAATTTGGTTGCACCCCAAATTCTTTGTAGTGCTACCAACACTTGGAAAAAGTCAAATTACTATCAACCCAACTTTCATCAAGATAAACTATCTCTCTGCCAACTTCATGGTAATGTCTTATCTTGCATATGTAGTCATTATGCCATGTCACAATGTCAGCTCTTTCAACGAGTATTTTCCTCTTTGACCTGAACTTTCTCCACTTAAATCCCATACTTCTTACTAAGCAGTGAAGTGTTCTTGCTCCCCATAGAAAATCTATCTCATTTTTGATGATTGGCAACATTTTTAGAATAGTTGGAAAATTCTTCTTACGCACATAAAAATCATGGATATATAATAACACATTAATCAAAATCACCCACTTTCAAAGAAATATGTCTTTTTACAGTGGAGTAAATTTTCCAGGTGTAGGTAAATCTGTTGTGGTCAGTTTCAATTCTAATTTTATTTTATTTTGTGATCTGTTTTATGGTGGTTACATCAAAACCCATGTAAAAAGCCACGCAACGAGTTGCTTGACTTACCAGTAATGATAGAACCTGTTGTTTGCTTCGTCATCACACTTCTCTATTACAGTACTTATGATTTTGCGTCCCTCACTGTGAATTGCTTTCCTCTTTTTACTTGAAGCCATGGCCGGAACGATAAACTAACCCATAAAATTTGTTAAATTTTCTATAGAAAAAGTTATACACAATTTGCTAATGTTAGAACACAGGACCGATGTTTGTGCACACAACTTTACTACTTTCTGGTGACAGGTAAGCGACTGCTACTTAGACCGGGTTTCCCAGAAATTCTCCATCCTCACCCCAGCCCCATCTCTCCCACTGCCAGGGCCACTCGTTTCGGTCATGCACAGTACATTATTTAGATTTAGGTAGAATATAACAGTAAAAGATAGGGTTTAATTAAACATTATGTTTACATTATTTAACATTACTTGGGGGAGCTTTAAATGGATTACCAGAATGTCAACTTATTAATTATAATATGTAAAATACCACGCCACTTAATGATAAGGTAATTGAAGAGTCCCTACCTTGTCCATGTTGTCGTAGGCTGATTCAGGCAGCAGTTAGTGACAGCCAGACATACCCATCTCCATATGTCCTCTTGGTCTGATATCCCGATGACAAAAGACGCCATTCATAGGGTTCCACTGTCCTATAGTGGGCGCATTGTGAAAGTTTATGGCCTCATTTACTGGCAGGGGGAAGGGGTTTCTGCTTTGCCTTTTGCAAGGTATATCAGCAATCACAGCTCGTGTCCTGGATTTATGTTTGAAGATGTGATCGGGCAGGCTGTCCAGCTAAGGCCTGATCACAGTTCATAACAGTGTGTACTTCTTGTTCCAAGCATGGGTTATTATCAAATAATGGCAGTACTTGATGTTTGGGACTGGTAGAGTGACAGGTAAAACACACAACTGAATTTTTGTAGACTTCAACAAAACACAAGAAAGAATGGATATGTAAAAAATTACACTTTAGAAAATGACCTCTGTGGAGATACTTTTAATGTTGCTGTAAAAGGAAGTTTCTCAGGAGCCTGTAAAATAAATTATGGGTACAGGTAAACAATATAAATGGGAGCAGTGCAACAAGATTCTATTATAGTAGTCTTCAACAAACTGAAGTACGAAGTCCAAGCATCTATATTGTGTATCCTTTATTTAGGTAAACAGGTAGGTAGGTAAGTAGGTAGGCAGGTAGTGCCTAATGCCTTGTTGACAGTGAGGTCATTAGAGACTGACTTTGCTTAGGTGTCCACTTTTTAATTGCCATGTTAAATCCCAAAATAGTGGTATCCAATTGTTTACGTATGACATGCCCATGAACTGGTATGCTATTTTTATTTCCACATTTCTGTTCATGGCTGTCAGTTGCATTAAGAACAACCTTACACTGGAGGGGCTCAGTCTTCAAATAAATTTCAACAGTGGTTGGAAACTGAATGACGTAATGATACCATTACTACTCCAAAATCTGAAATAGGGAACTGTCAGATAGAAATGAAGAACTGTCGAATGGAAAACAAGTCCTTCAATAGCTGGTTATAGCAAAATGAAGCAAACCATTTGGCAAATTTGTTTACTGATATGCATTGCTTTAGTTGTTTGTATTGTCACATTTATCATGAATAAAATTATCTATGTAATGCCAGATATGAAGACATGACAAATGTGATTCCTCTGGTGTTCATCCTGAGCACTGGATCGGACCCATTCAATGCATTCCAGCGCTTTGCCATTGAGATGGATTTCCAGGACCGCATCTATTCCATTTCCCTGGGACAAGGGCAGGGGCCCATTGCAGAGCAGATGATCAGGGATGGAGTGCAGCAAGGGAACTGGGTCTTTTTGCAGGTGCTGCTACAAACATTCACCTTCACTTTTTCATGTGGTGTCCAAATCACAAGTAAAGCTTGAACAGTCAACTGGTCATTTCTGTGATGCTCTCAAATTATAAGATTAGTGATTCTTGAAATATACATGTACAGTTAATCAGACTAACTTGTTAAATGTACAGACTTATCAATACATGTTGGCCAGCCTGAAGAATGAGTGATTTGAAATGAAGTTGGATGGTTAGGTAGAGGCATGTAGAGAAGATATGGGAAGGAAACTGGAATACCCTGATCTTCCAACTCACCAGGTTAGCTTAAAGCAGTGTATTCAGCCAATGAAAAGTAAACAAATGCAAACGTAATTTCATATTTTTGATAAGACATACATGTTGGTGTGGTTTTTTAAGTTTGTGGTAAAATTACTATAATAAACTATTTTTGTGCTGTTTTTATAATATTTTTAGCATTACCTTGGAACCTTTTGCTTTAAATTTTACATGCAGGTAATTTGGTTGGTGTAACTCAATCAGTTTTGTATTGGTTACCCAGAGAGGACATGAGTTTCCTAACAAACACACTTCTTACATCTATCAGATTCTGAAATTCTTTACATACAATTTGGTTTCATTAATTTAGCCAATCTTATCTCAGACCTATCAAAATGTGTCAGGTTCTTGAGGTAATGTAACAGTGTGTCTCATGGAGTGAACTTCATCCTAAAAATATAAAGTGTGATAGTAACCACATAAACATGATTTTTTTTGCTATGATTGTTGTAGAACTGCCATCTAGCTGTCTCCTGGATGTTGCCCATGGAAGATATGATACGGTCTCTGTCTGAAACTCCTGAGAAGATCCATTCTGACTACCGCCTATTTCTCAGTTCAATGCCCAGCCCACACTTTCCTGTGTCTCTGCTGCAGAACTCAGTCAAGGTGACTAATGAACCACCAATGGGTTTGCGTGCAAACATTCGCCGAGCCTTTGCTGACATTTCACAGGACTTCTTTGAGACCCATGGTACGTCATCTATGATATAATATCCAACATCTGTCTCATTTAATATGTAATTAACATTACGGTGTCAACATACTGTCACTGTGATATAATTTATGATCTGTGACGTTCAAAGGGCATTTGTACAGCATGGACTAAATTCCATCTCAGAAAGGATCTCATGTTAAGTGTGTAAAAAAATTGTTTGAAGTACAAAATATTTATGTTCAAAGGAAATTGTTACCAAACCAGTGTATTCCAGTAACCATTTCTTAGCTTAAGTTTTGACTAAGTCAGTGTTGCTGGGCATCATTACAGATTATATTAAATTTGATTTTTATGTACAATCCCAACAGTATGTACCTTAATATGGTAACTTATGATCCTGAATATGGCAACGTTGCGGTCATAAAATGACCGAAATATCAATTTAACTCACTTGGTGTAACAACTTGACAAAAGTGTGTAAATAAATATGCCATTATCTAAAAACAAATGAAACATCAGAAATACTCCTCTTAGATTTATTGACGTTTGTGCAATTCCATGCACTTTAGACAACAGAGAAACGAAATAGTTTGCAATGCAGTTAGCCAGAAAGACTATGAGAATAGTGCACAGAATCTGCTACAAATTCATGCTACCAAAAACTTGCATTGTGAGAACTTTAGGAAAACAGGAAGGCCTTTCTTTCTTGACACTTAAATGACCCCACATACCAGCAGAAGAAATTTTGTAGACAAAGGTTTGACCTAATGAGATGAAAAAAATAGAGATGGTTGTGGGTGCTTGCTGGTGTGGGTTACATTGGTTACTCACGGAGGTGGCAGTGGTTGTTCGCAGCTAATATTGTCACAGTGCCTTGCCGTGCCTAGAGTGTCATCGTTCACCCGATCTAGCCTTGCCACAGCCGCTCCTCTCCTAGGAAGAGCTGTTATGCCGCACATGCCACATAACCCCCTGAAGCCCAGGATTGTTTCAGGCCATCTGATGCATCCTCCTGCGCCGCAACCCACTTCGCACCAAGCCACCACTGTCTTACCCCTCCTGCCTTTGGCCACGTAAGGGGAAGTAGCTACCAGCTTCGGCCATCTCCGCCCACCGGCTCACTGCCGCCCTCTTTCTCTGCGACCTCTCTACCACTACCTCCGCACCCCCCACGCTGACTCTGTACACTCCGTATAAATAGTGTGTGCCTTGCCTACCTACTGTTTGATAGGGACTCGCTGTTCTCTCAACTCCCATTTGCAATCTTTCAGAAACGTAATAGGGTCTTCATGAGGGCGACCGCTAAATTCTGAGAGTTGGGCTTCAGCGTATGTGGAGAGAGGTTGCGAGGCTTAGCATCTGTCTTGGATTCAATAGTCGGTGTGTGATGGCAAGCTTCACACTGGTATACTTGACCATGATAGGTGACCCTTTCATCCGGCCAGCCAATATACCGGTGATGATACTCTGCCACGCATATTATACAATGTACAGTATTTAACCCTGGCCTTCGCACTCAGGCCAGTTACAGAGTACTATCTGCCTTTGTTGGTAGGGTTGACAACAGAATTCAAAGCCATCGGTAAAATGGGGGGTATCGTCCTAACCCAAATAGGCATAATGGAATTGCCGTTGGCATTACACACATTGGATAGATACAGTACTAACTGATACAGTACAGGACTGATACAGTTTTCTACATAACACCTCATGTCGATCTCTAGGAGTTTAGTGGAGTGTGCCTCTGCCTCTTGGGCTTCCTGAGAGCTTTGTTTTGACCCAGACATGATGGGTGAAAGGATGTTAAGGGACATGGGGTGTTTATAACGGACTCCTCAAAGTCTGGTGTATCTACACAAAAAATGGAAGGAGGGTGTGACTGGCGAGGTCTAACTGCCAAGGCCGAGCTACTTGTAGTAGCTCGGCCTTGTAGTAACGCCTCACATTGGGTGCCAATTGACGGGTGCAATTTTTGCATGTGTTTTGTTTGTCTGTTGCACTTGCGTAGGGAATAAATGGGAGAGTGAGAAAATTGGGATTTATTTCTTCCGTAACTGGAATTACTCCAGCACGTTGATTCCACTCCCGGTGCTTGAGGCTGCTTAAGTCTCACCTGAGCTGTCGAAAGGGCATGTTATAGTTTGCCTGGCTGGGTTGGGGATCTTCCTACGCTGGAAGATTTGGGATTACACCCTTCCGACCGAGAGACTTTCGTAGGAGGAGGGAAATCAAACCCCAGTGTAAGTTTGATCAAATAGGTGTCCCTCCCGGGTAGTTTGATCCTGCTTATAATGAAGGTTGTCAAAAAGCGTGACTCCAGCTGTCACAGGTTAAATCCAGCTGTCACTGGTTAAATCAAATAGCTGTGGGGAGTTAAAACTCAGAATCTACACATATTCTGAGGAATCTGAGTTCCGTCTCCTTCTATGTGGTTCTGGTCTAATCGGCTTATGAGTTGGGATGAAATTGGGGGATACTGACACTACCCTATGAGGGTTTGCTACCTTGGGTGGTTAGCAAATATTGATGACCTTTTAGCATTACAATATGTTATAATTTATATATTTGGTAATTATTTTAATATGATAATTTTTTGTGCTAAGGATAGTAATTGATTTTATGTATAATATCGTGGCAATAATAATTTGTTTGTATTTTGTACATGTTTGTTTTTTTTTTCCAAATTTATTAGTTTATTCGAGTCATTGCATCAGTAGTAATAATCATCATAGGATGACAGTGCAATTTTTCAAGGGGTTAACTAGCGAGGCATGTAGTCACCATATTGCACCATCTGATGCAATGAGTGTGTTGAGGTCACAGTTGGTCGACGTGACCCACGACAGGCATGTAATACTTTGATCTTAAGAGTCATGTGAGAGTTCATAAGCTGTTTTTAGACATTACTGCACTTTGCAAAGCCACAATTGGAACATGTTTACTTGATGCAATATTCACTGAATATCTATACGGTAAGTGCAGCGTTATTTTCAAGCAGTTTCGTAGTTCGCACAAGTTTTTCACAAGTAATTGATCACATCACAGTTTGACAGTTCATTCATCAAGACAGTTCAGTGATGTAGTATTCGTTCAGGGCAGCGAGTGACCACACTGCCATTTTATCTCTTGCTTTGTTTATTTTTTCTATGAGTGTCAATTTTTTGTGAAGAAACTATAAAATCCAATGAACATTTAATTCATCTTCAACTTATTTCTGTTGGCACTCTTGACATCAACAAACTTTCAAGTGTTTATTTCATTCTGAGTCTCAAAATTTCCACTGAGCTAGTTCGAGCTAGTGTTTGCTACAGACTTCCATGAGCACATATAGCAACCACTACAAACTTGCCAGTGGCTGTGCGAACCTGGCATATGATGAGAGGTCTCATACTGGAAGGGCAGAGCTAGGTAAAGTGGTTGGTTGGGGCGTAGGTAAATGTGGCAGCAGGTTGTCAACATAGTCGATCATGTGCCAGGGCCAGTCTAAGCCAAGTAAAGAATCTCCACCTGGTTTTATGCCCTTGAACTCGGGTGAAGTTTCATTAGTTAGTTTTATCCCTGAACTAAATAACAGTTCAGTTATAATACAAGTGGTTCGGGTGTCGTTAGGGTTCAATGGGTTTACTGAATGAATTTGAACATCTAGTGCTCTTTGTAATGCCCGCTGAGCTAATGTACGTATTTGGCTAGCTTGTTCTTTAATAGAAAAAGGCATCTCAGTAAAATCCCATTGTAAAAGGAGCATATCCCCAGTACACCATGTGGTATCCAAGCTCTCCTGGGTCCAGCCTTTACTGCAGGCTGGGATTGAAATAATCAATAATAAATAGCCTGGGGCTCTGGGTTTGAATTCCACTGGAGGTCCAAACGATCTGGACTGTACCCTGGATATTCCAGTCTTATTCATACTGTGGAATGTAACTTATCCTGCCTTTGCAAGTTGGGGATAATCCAAGGACACCTGGTCTGATTGTACATGACAGTTGGAATGCTCTGAATTTAATTTGTACTCGGAATATGGCTCGATATTGAAAGAGCACACATCCAGAACATAAGATAGTATCTGGTGTATCCTGGGTCGGACCTTTATTGCAGTCTGGAACTGAGGCGGTGGATAAAAGGAAGCTGTTTGTGATCCTGGGAGTGAATCCAGCTAGAGGTAAAAACTGCCTGGAATGTACCTCGGATATCCCAGTCTTATTAAGTCACTGGAATATCACTTATTCAGGCCTTTGCAGGTTGGGGATAAGTCAATGACACCCAGTTTGATCCTACAGGTCAGTAGGAGTTTGCTAGAATTAATACAGCCAATGAGATTTTATACCACAGTCTATCACTACGCATTATTCCGGGTTAATAAAGTTAGTCAACAAGTTCTGGTTCAAATTCATGTATTTTATTTATATATTTTCTGAAATTCATGGGATGTGTTGCTCAATTTAACTAAGAAAGCAAACATTAAAGCAGGAGAAGGCGACCTGCATAAATTAAAATTTTAAATTCAAATATTTTTAATTAGACTTTCCAATGACGTATTTCTTAATGAAGGGGGAGGAGGGAAGGTACTCCAGAAGGGATGTCGGTGCGACCTGCTACCGCTTAGGTGACAGGAAAATACTTTCCGGGGAGTAGGGTACAGATGGGGACGTCGTGATACCTCTAGATGCTGCGGCTGCATTTTCCAAGTTCTACTGACGGCGTCGTAGCAGGTGTCTTCGGAGACTGGCTTGTTCCAGAAACTTCACTTTGGTGACCTCGGTGCAAGTAGCCTAGTGGTCAATACCCTGCAACAAATGAGCTCGAGTCTTTGTAGATAGTGAGGTCAGGGTGACAGCCACTTCCCCTGTTGGTGTCCTCAGCCTTATTCAAGCTGGAGGGCCGGTGACTGTCCTGAGCTGGGATTTGGCACCTCCTTACATACCAAAAATTCTGGCTTGTGGGCTGTCAGAGTCAACTTCAACATTTTACCAGAAGTTCGCCAAGACTCCGGGAAGGTGGACTCCGAGCACGACGAAAATCTCTTTGGTGAAACCCAGTAGATAGACCCAGAACATCAACGTTCATCACCTACCACCAGCACCAGGAGAACATCAGCAAGTAGCATTGCCATACCTGAGGTTCATCCCGAGCCAGCACCACGACAAGCTACTCCGGTCACTCCGGCTCCCTGGAGTCGACTCAGCAGTGGACCTGCAACGACTTACGTCGCAGCAGTGCTCGATGCTGAGACCCAGTTTTCATCAACGGAGGCCAAAGCAAGAGCTGCCAGCACACCAGAGGCCATGTTCCGGCCTGTTAAACAGCCCGACCCAGCAGCCGCAGTCAGCACAGATCATGTGGCATCCCTGACCACACAGTCCGGACTCAATGCAGAGGCTGCTAGCTTCGCCTACAAGGCACCACTCAACAAACGGGTTGCCTCCCAGCCTAACGCCAGGATAGTGTACAGGAACTGCACAAGGCTAACCCCCCGGGTTTTTCACTAAACTTTTTTGTAGTTAGTCCTGTGTGCGATCCTATGTACTGTGCTCTGTCCTCTTTGCACAGGTCAACAGACACTGATGCAGTGTCCCCGGTCCCCGAGCCAGAACGTGAGGGTAGACCTGCTTGAACCACAGAGGCTGTTCCTGTCCTGACCGTAGCAGAGGAAGCATTGACTGCAGAGCCCGATGCGACAGATCCTCACCACGGACATGGCCGAAATTCCGAGACGTCAAGCACTAGACCAGCCGGCCATGGCACCTACCGACCCAGGCCATGAGAATGTCGCAGCCCACACTACACTGATGGCAGATGAGGTGGCTCAGCCGCAGCTCGCCTCCTAGCTGTCAGGACAGCCACTGTGGAATGCTGTCAGGCAACTTTAGACCAGATGCTAACCGTGCCCAGTCCAGGGGCAACTAGCCTGATCAGCCTGCCAAAGGTTCACTCATCCACACAGACGCAACAGGCCGACAACACAGAAACAGGTAGGGTACATCTCAGAGTCCAGTCACCCCACGCCTGTAGAGCTCAGATCCAACCTGGGCAGTACCGTGAGACTACATGGCAGCCACCTTGCAGGTACCAGTGGCCACAACAGTCAGATGCCCGTCCTAAGAAGTCCCTGCAAACAGAGCCAGCCACCACTCCAGTAAACGCCAGTGCTATGTAGCACTAAGTAGCCTGTCTATGCTGCTCATATCAATGACTGTACCTGCTGGCCCATATCTGAGAAGCAGATGGCAATGCCATATCTGAGAAGCAGACAGCAAACCATATCTGAGAAGCAGATGGAAACGCTCCTAGCAGAGAAGCAGATGATGCGTGATGTGCAAATCATTATGATGTCGATAGTGCAGTGTTGTAAATGCAAAGAAGGAAAATAAATAAGTTGGTGTGTTAACAGAATTTTTCTAACTTTAAAGCTAACACACCTAATATTGTTAAATATGCAGGTAAACCTGTTTTACTAATTACAAAGTGTAAAGTTTTATTTTATTTTCTAATAACGTTATTGAAAAACGTTAAAGAAACTATTGATTTTTGCAGTGCATAATAACATGTGCAAAATAAAGAATGAAACCAGCTTAACTAATTCTGTGTAAAAGCAGGGATGTTAAGAAAGCAGCTAAGGAACTTTAAAAGAGTAAGGCTGCAAAAAGACCCAACAGGTTTGGTTGATGTAAAAATCAGTTCATTTTTCAAGGGTTATTTTACTTTTTCTCTCTCTTTATTCTGCCTCTATTTAATGTAGTGATGATGTACTCTCCTTTGTAAATAACCCTGCGCTTCACTGTGTATCAGTCCCTTAGTTGTGAAATAAGTCTGGAAGCACTTATTTCACTGACCCAGTAGTTTGCCTTAGCAAGACAAGTAAAACGATGTTCGCTGTGCAACACCTGGCCCAGTAACACATCCATGTAGACAGCCACAACGGAGCATTAGGTAATCCAATAAAGAGTGATGTGTACAATTTGTGACAGAACTCACACCAGGATAATCTGTAGAATGGTAATTCCTACACCGTGTTTTCAGCGAGCATATCACGCATTTGAATTTTTGCTGTCACACTTGTTTATTTCTTTTTAACATAAGCTGTGAATGCTCGCCATAAGAAAAGAGGCTTCACAGCACTATACTAACACTCGCTGTAATCGGAATAGATAACAGTTGTAAATAAAAGAGTCGACAGAACGCCACCTGGCACCACACTGGGATTCTCGGCAAACCCCCTTTTATCCTTCCTTTTTCTGGATAAAGAGAGTAACATAGGATAGCCAGTGAGCTGGAGTGAGATGAAGTTTGTCTGCTACCAAGAGCACTGTGTTGTTAATAAGAGTAATAAAAGAGTGTTTAGATGCCTAGTAGGAAGGCACGACCTTCACCCCCCATCAACTGTTCTCACAGCTCGGTCAAGATTAGTCATGAGGGCAGCGACACAAGGTGTCCTGCTACAGAATAGTGCGCTTAGCAGAGGCGCAACCGGGAGGAAAGCAAATCGCTGTTGAGAGGACAGTGCTCCATTTGCTCAAAGGGATTTCTTTCCAACACAAGCCATCTGTTACGCTGATGAGCCAAGGAGGAGTAGAGTTGATATTTCTGTCCGGGAGCACTTAGTATCCTTCTTGCTATTGCAAGGTAGTCCAGTGGAGGTCACTTAATCTCTGAGAGAAAAGGGATTTTGAGAGAACTATGAGTTATAGAGCCCCAGGCAATGATTGATCCATGTGTAAGAGTAGAGAAGGGTATTGTCCCACTGTGGATAAAGTTTAGAGGCAAAAGGTAACAATCGGAGGGTCAGTGTGAGCACTGTCACTCTGGTTGGGAAACGCCACCTCTCCCTCAGTGGGCATCCCTCACCTATGCCATTATGATGTGTCAACTACCACCAGGAATGCTTGAGTCGCCTCCAGGGGAATCAATTTCTGCTGCCTCCAAGTCAAGAGAGAGAGAGACATATTGTTCCCAGGATAATATGTTCCTCAACTCTAAGGGTGAGCTTCAGTCGCATCGGAGAGGAGGCAAATTAATGCATGACACTTTTCCTTATTATTGGTTTTCATACAACTTCAGCTCCATCTTTACGTTTAGCATTTTTGAGATAGAATATGTTTTACAGTTACTCCCCATGTGAGCTGAGATTGTACTGCCTACCATCATAGCTTGTTTTATTCATGGGCCCACCGTAATTATGAGTATAGGACAACGAGTTCATTTAACCCCCACTAGATAACACTAGTTGGTTTATTGTTCGTCTTTGCTTTCTGTGCACCTGCTGGCCAGTGACGTCACAGCTGGCTGTAAGCCATGCCTTTGCTACCCCACCCGCTCTCCGCTCACCCTTCGCCCAAATGACCACGGCCAATCAGTGGCAGGCACTACAAGATTTTTAGCATAAAAGGAGGTCCCGTTCGCACCTCCGGGGCATTTTAGTACTTGGTAGTTGTCTCCAGCACTCGCTGCTCAGAACAAGTCACCCGCCAGTGTAGCACTAGCTGTTCAGACACATCCTGTTCTCCAGCTTCATGCCAGTACTCATTGCTCTGTATACATCAAGCCTAGTTACATCAGTGATTCTGACCACTCGGCGACGTTAGTCAGGTAACTCTCTCTCTCTATGAAAATCCCTGCTAACTCCCACCTCCTTCTCAACACGGACGTGTTTGAGATAGGTAACTCCTCTCCTACAGTCCTTCTTAGGACTCCTCCTGCCTATTCATGCTTAGTCTCCCAGCATCACACCCAGCTTGGCATATGGTCGCTACCCATGGGAACTAAGGCAACAATAGAACCAGGAGTCTGCTTATTCAGCCACGCTTCGCTTTGCACACACCTCTTACCCTGTTCAACACCAGTTGCCTCTACTAGCTAATAAGACGTAGAGACAGCTTTCCGGCCGTTTCACTCGTGCCAACATACAGAGTGAGTACGTCATCACAGCTATTTCCATTCAAGGGAATAAACATGAGCTTAAACTTGGTCCTTGACACTATCATTCCTGTAGACTTTGTACCTAGCTCCCAGCTTACTCTCCAGGGGGAAAGGAAGTAGGTAATCCCCAGTTACTCAAGTGCATCAACACCCTCTTTTTGTACCCACATGCACTAGCACAGCCCACCCTTCTGTCTATTTCATAGGTGGAACAGGGGTGTCACAAGGTACACTTCCATCAGCCAGCTTGTCAGTTCAGTGTCCGTCAGTCTCTCCACTGTGATCCTTGCCAAGACAGACGGGCGTTCCCTGAGCTGGGCAGACTTGGAAGAAGCCATACCCACGTATCAGTCCTCATATCTGCGCGGCACGACTTCCAATGCAAACTGCAGTACCCGCCAGCTACTGGAATAGGGTGCCCACAACTTTACGGCCTCCATATGGTGTTACACGTAATTTGAAAAACAAGGAGCCTGTCCTCCATTCCTCAACAGAGAAGGTATACTGTATTACCAAATACCCTATTCCAAAAGGTGTGGCCTTAAGGAGAAAGTGATGCTGACCTTGCTTGCTTCTGGATGCGTACATGAGTGTTTACAGGCCTTAGTAGTGATCTATCGCCAAACTTAGTCCTAGAGATCAAGCCCAGGCTGTGCGACACCTGCAAGACCCAGTGGCACTGTCAATTCCTACTTGTCTCTTAAGTGAGCCCTCCTGCACAAGACCTGCAGAGATTCTGCCATGGATCGCCGAACTGCTTTGCATACCTACACCTCAGACGCCTCCTATCATTGCCTATAGGATACCTGACGTGCTCCATCTTGCTCCCAAAGCCCACGCCATACCAGCCCTCAACTGCCCTGCATACCCATCACGCATCAATGTTCTATCATGTTCATGTAAACAAAATTAGTTTTTACACTGTTAACTTCTCACACCCTGTACCATTCATGAAATCACACCATTTTACTATAAAAAATCACCTCTGAAGCTTACAACACACATACACATTAGACTGACATTAGGTATCCTGAAGCATAATGTTATTGGTTTACAGTGATGTGTGATGCCAATAGGCTGCAAATATGTCACACTCTGACAAGGGTTTACTTGGTGTCAGTCAGTAACACTGGCTAGACAAACTCACTGCGGGGAAGTTTGAATAATTATTCACTTGGCTTTGATCTGGCCCCAGTACAAGGTTGGACGGGAATGCCGTCAGCATGGTTCGTAGTTGGGTATGATGCTGACCATTGTACATGTGGGCAGTTTATGCACTGATGCTGGTTTATTACCAGTGGTGGGTCTCACCCGGGGTATAATTGCATTCGGACATCGGTGGCTGGTGGCTGCTTCCTGCCCCAAGGTGGCTGGCATGCTGGTCATCCTGGAGCTGTATCCAAGGAATGCTGGTCTGGATGTCTCGAAGGTTGAGATGGTCGGCTGCGACTGTGGAAGGCCCTGGCTGACAACGACAAGCACAACTGATAGACCTTGACGTAGATAGACTACGATGGGGTGTGGTACTCCAGTAGTCTTATGGGGAGGATCGAAGAAGGTACTTTTGAAGGCCTCTCCAGTCGGGGGCATCCTAAACTTGTTCTTGTGGGGAGAGGCAAAAGGCTGCGCAAAGCAACTGACTAGTTTAAGGAACAGTACTGTATTTTATCGCATGTCGGTCACACCCTTATTTTCCAGGGGTGTTAATAAAAAATTATATTTATCCACTCTAGGTCATAGTCATCTTTGTGGTTGTACATCCTGTACAACAGCCTGCAGCAAGGATGGCAGATGCATGCCACCGATGGGCTTGCATTTCATTTTTGCTTTTATGCAATGACGGTCGTTAAAAGAAAAACGTCAATAACTGCAGTAGGCAGCAGTCTTTGCTTCCTTTGTGTGGTGACATGCTAATCTTTTTTTTTTACCATACTGGAATGTGACACAACCTTTCTCTCCAAAATAAACCGTGTTGCCTCTTCCCGATAAGTTTACGACTACCATCCCACCCCGCCTTTCTTAGTGCTTAGCGGGGGGGGGGGGGTTTTTTTTTTTTTTTTTTTTTTTTTTTTTGCGCTCACCCCATAATTTTTCCTTTATTTTGAGGGAAAAAAAGGGCATGCTACACACAGTAAAAGTGTTGTTTTGTTGTTCTGGGAGTGAAGAAGTGCAACGGACAGTTTTGTGATGGATAGGCAAAGTATCTATACTGCAGGTTTCAAATTGAAAGTGATTTTGTTCGCTGAAGTGAATGGAAATTGAGCCGCGGGCCATGAATTTGGAGTAAATGAAAAGGCATGGTTCAACTTTTCGTACATCTTTTCATATCAAGTTTTTAAATGTGTATAAAAAACTACACATTTCAAAAATTTAAAACTTTTGTGTGCGTTTGTAAGTCGGTAAAATTTTAATAAACTATTGTATCCTAAGGGTTATTTTTTAATTGGTGATTGTACTGTATTGTTTAAATGTCAGGTTGCCTCATTTAAAGTCCTGTTATAGTCTAGTCTTTATTGCATTACATTTTAAACTTTCAACTGACTCAGCCATCTAAAGGACGGGTATGAGTGACGCACAGTAGGAAAGCAACACACACACACAACTACGGACCACTTATCTATCGCCTTGGGTCGCCCCCCAACGCGCTCGCCCAACACCAGTGATAGGCTGTGTATACTCGATGCGCCGTGAATGAACTACACTCGGTGCAACATAAATATCAGTTAAATTATAGTGTGCTTTAAATCCTGCACATACAGTGTGTGATTTTGTGTTTGCTCTAAAATGTATAATATGTAGTAATATATTTTATCGTAGTTTTTGGAGCCAATATCATTTTTCTCACTTATAGGTTGCATCCCAAATTTTCAATAAAATGTTTAAAATAAAATGTACGACCTATATGCGATAAAATACGAGGATCAAATTCTTTCTGTAAACAATGAAGAAAATTATGTCCGCTCATGTAAGTTGGCAAATTACTGGTACATAGACATGCAACAGGACTCATAAGAGCTAACAAAGCAGTTAAATATAAGTCAGACATATATTATAACTGCCTTAATACTTGCCCACTTGACATCGCCTCTATGGATGAAGGGCATGGGGTGAGGTTCAAAGAGCCCACTTCACAAAATAGGAATAGGTGATGATTTCCCTGGCTAAAGTGTAACCAGAAAAAGTTAGATCACCCAGTGTCAGTCCTGTCACTCCAACTGGCAAAGTTCAACCTGGTGGATGAGGTGAGTTTTCTGACCTGGTTGACGTAATGTCTTTGTCACGTATATTTCTTAGTGGCTCTACCTTACAATCTCCCAAGTACCGAAGTATTTGGTTCAAAGTATTGGTGACCACCGAATGGGTGTGTTTATTGACAAATGTCCTGCCCGGTTAATGGAAGTCCTCACTCCTTCAATAATTTTGTTAAATAGATTACAAACTGTGGTGTCCTGCTTCTCTTTAGAGGGTCTACAATGTCAAGGTTTAGGAACAATTACCTTTAGAATAAGTACATTGACGTTAAGTTGAGAAGATGTGGTTATTCCCAGAGGGATATACACAGTGACTCACACTAACTCCTAGACTTCCCTATTGCTGTTGAAACCAGCAAAAGTAAGCTATGGTAAACCAGGTGAAGGTGACCTGAGGCTAAAATAACAAGAGCAGACAAGCTAAGTACCTATGACAACAACTGAACCCTAACTTGTCTATGTTGTTTGCCCTAACAGGACTTGGAGGTCACTGCCATAGTGCAGAACTGATGTTCTGGAGGTATGCACGGCCTTAAATATTTTTGGCCGGCATGGTCCTTTGGCTTCCTTCTGGCATCAGGTATCTGGGTGTTGGCCCTGCCTTCATGGGCAGCATAGTGCTGACTGCACTCTCCTAGCTTGGCTTGGAAGCGGGTTAGTTTTCCTTGTGTGCGGGTGGTATCGCTGCTCTCTTAGGGGTGAGTGTGCCTTGTTCAGCCTGCTTTGTCTCGCGCAGAGAGGGTGATTAAAACTACATGGTGTCTGGCATAGAATGAATTAATAGATTGAATGTGGTTTCCTTGGGGTATCCTAGACTAGGAACGCATCAGACGGCTCTGGAGTCTAGTAGTCTCTAGTTCAAAACTCTGTTGCACGTGATGAGTTGAAGTCCAAAAAATACTATGCAAATACGCATCACGTGCAAATTTCCCCCCCCCCCCCCCCCCCCCTCTCACTCTCCTATCTTTACAATGTAAACACATCTGGCAGAATTTTAGGTATGGAAGTGAGGCTGATTATTCTCTTAAAGTATCTAAGGTTTGTTTCTGCATCTCCCGCTCTTCAGTGCTCGCTCTCTGCTCTGCACACACTATTCACCTTTCCTAGTATCCGTCTATCTTTGGTGTGCTGTCGGCCTGGTTAATAGCTTCTGCCCCCCCCCCCCTCCCACGGGTAGAGCATTGTCATGTATAACTGTTCGCTGTCGAGTGAGTACTCACGCCCTTCTTGTTTTATTAAAATGTGTCGCTCACACTTCTCAGCTGAGGGCTGTGGTTCTTTAATACAATATTTTTGACCTGAAAGTTGTAATTTTACATGCGACACATACTTAAGTACGACAGGCTAGAAGTGTATACAAATTCCCAAACTCACAATAGGTGTGTTGTTCTGTTTCTCTACTTGCTGTGGGGCTGAAGGCGTATTTGAAAATGGGCCCCGCACTGTGGCCTTTCCTATTTGTCACACAGCAGGTTACATAAGGGTGTCAAATTGGTTAATCCTATGTAATCGCTAAGCCTTCCATCAACTAGGCAAGTTGCTATTTACATACCTTAAATTACATGAGTTACCCCAAATGCACATATCTATATTTAACCATTTACCTTCAAAAAAAATAAAACTCATAGCACTCAATATCACTATGAAAAGAACACTATTTATAACTTCCTGTCTTGTTTTCCTCTTGGCCTGCTGCGCAGCTGTGTGCCAGTCCATTTCCTGTGGGTCGAGCATTATTAATTATTCATGGTGCCCTTGCCCTCCCTTGCTCATATTACGGGACCCTCTCTAGATTAATGGGTCACTGGGGATCTTTTAATTCTTACGTTGTTCGAGGAAAAGAATGATGCATCATTTCTTGCTCACTCTGATGCATTTTCAGCACGGCACTTGTATCGTTCTTTATTTGCTGGAGGAAATCCCCTTAATTACCTGGAATAGAGGTTACAGTTATGTCTTTATTTATTACCCTTGTTGGGGTGACCTGGCTGTCTGCGCAAGGCCGCAATATGGGGGTAGTACCTAGTGAACCGTTTTGTGGGTTGTCAAGGCGATACTTTATATCAACTAAGTTACCTCTAGAAGGCGTGGGCGGGCATCTCCTGAGTTTGACCCATTGGGGTCGACTGCTGGGCTGGGTTCTCGATTGAGGATGTCTCAGTGCTGTCTGACACTGGGGCTCTGCATTCACCTGGGTAGCCATCAAAGGCAGGGACTCAGCAGCTTCCTCTGCCTCATTGGCTCTGCTGGACATCTCGGAGCCTCCTGGTACCGAGGTTCTACTGGGTTCTGTGTCTACTAGGGTAAGCATGGTCAAGTTGGCCGTCAGAGGCAGGGGATCTTCTGCTCCCCCTGCTTCATCTGCGCAGCTGGGCTCATACTTCTCTGGTTTGGGGTAAGTAGTAGCCTTCTCGGGGCCATCTGGCATGGAAGCTCTGGAAGCTACTTCATCCTTCGGGAAGGTGCTGGATGGAGCAGTCAGTCTACAGGATTCTCTGTCCAAGAGGCTCCACCAAGATAATTGTGACCTGGTCGGGGTGTCCTGCTGTGACCTGCTGTGTCATGTGGCCATTCTTTGCACGTAGTTTGTCAGTGTTGATGGGAGGGTCTGTATTGATATAGCCCCTCTCGGGTGTTGTCACACTTCTTGAGGTACTACTGTTGTGGTTTTGCTGGGGGCATACCTCTCATTGGTTTGCAGAGATGGGGCAGGATCCTCACGGACCATTTACTTGTAAGTTTTCTGCAGTGGGGCCTCCTTAGGCTCTTGTTCGAGATGGAGGTCATCTTCCGTTTCTTCCCCTCTGTTAGCTCTGTGTCCTGGGTCATCGGGTGTAGTCTCTGCAATTCTGGCCAGGCAGGGGGATGCCTTTGCCCGTGGGTGACCTTTTCGATTCGGCTGTGGAGGTTTCCAGCCCAGTATAAATTTTCATGTCTTTCTACTATAGTGTATGAGTCCTCTCATTTTCTGGCTAACCCAGCATTAAATTTATCTTTAGCTTTGCTTGAGCAGTAGTTGCATAGTAACACAGGTTCACATACCTCAATACTGCAGACTTCTGTTTCTGGTTAAGGGTGTTTACACCCAATGTGGACCTGTCTTGCGATTCCTGGGTCTCCTTTGTACAGGCTAGGGCTTCAAGTCTGATGGTCTCAGGTTGAGGGATGATTGCGTGCTCCTATTCCCACTGCTAGTTGTCGGGGCAACAAATGGCTTGTCCCAGTATCAGATGACTTGGACTTCTGTCGACCACTTTGTTGCTTAACAGTCTGTGGACGAACAGTATATTGGGCAGGCTGGCTTCCCAGTGATGGTGATCCTCTCCCACACTGAGTCAAAGGCTGTTCTTCAGCTCTTGCTTTCTCTGCTCAATGGGGTTGGCTTGTAGATGGTAGGAGGGGGTCGTTTAGGTCATGATGCCCCATTTATTGCACGCCATTTGCCATTTATATCTATTAAATTGGGTGCCATTGTTGGTCAGGATCACCTGCCAGTATCCCCAACAAGGAAAGATTTCCATCTTCATTCATGATGATCCCAAAGGATACCTGACTTGGTAGCAGAAAAGCCTCTACCCAGCAGAAGAATTTTTTAGTGATGACCAATAGATATCAGTTTCCCTTTGTGCTTCTTGGGTAGGGTGAGTGAAGAGATTTGGGTGGCTCTTAACAGGGAGGTCTTCAGAGCCAATGAGGGTGATTGACTTAAGGAGCAGTGCCGGAATGAAGGGACTGGGGAAACGGGAGATCCTCAAGGAAACCTGCAGACCAGCGGCATCATCTGGCACGATACCCACATGTGAAAATCCCGGAGTGACCCGGCCGGGAATTGAACCCCGTTCGCCTTGGTGGGAGGCAAGGAGACTAACCGCTCGCCACCAGGGTCCCCTGTGGAAGGGTCCCATCAGATCTGCGACTAGATAGGTCCAGGCCATGTGGGGTCTTCAGGGTTCTCCCGTAATCTTGGGTACTGGGTACGCCTGACAACGACAATGTGTGGCACCATTTGTGACGTATTGCCATATGTCACAGCTCATGCCATCCCACACATACCCTTCACTTACATCGTGGTGGGTTTCTTTGATGCCTAGGTGACCTGCTTGTTGATGGTCATGATGTTGGCAGGTGTCCTCTCTCAGTTCTCCGGGGACACACATTCTCTAGGATGCCCTGGCTTCGTGACCACACCACTCCATCCTTTAGTTCGAATTGCTGTGGGATGTCCCTGATGAGGCATTGAGCTTTGGAATTTTTTTGTTGATAATAGGTTAGCTGATAGCAGCTGATCTGAAGTTAGAGGAGACGTTTGTGCTCCTCCGAACTTCGCGGTAGGTGAGGAGGGGATTCATTCTCTCCCATTATTCGACTTCCTTGGTGCCCTGGTGCCCCCTTGGCTATCCAGCTGTCATTATAGGGCATCGGGCAAGTCATTGGCTTTTCCAGGACAGTGTCGCACCTTGAAGTCAAACTCAGTGAGGAACATTGCCCACCTGCCTAGCTGGTCTTTTGCATTCTTTGACTTGTTTAATTACTGGAGGGCCTTACTGTTGGTATTGAATGTAAAGTGTTGTTTTTTCCAGATGGTATTGGTATTTTCCCATTGCCCATATTACCATGTGGCAATCTTCCTCGTTTATGCGGTACTTCTGTTCAGTTTAGGTGAGTCGGGTGTTCGCATAGGATATAACCTGTGGTCGCCCATTCGGGTCGTGTTTATAAAGTACGGCACCCAAACTATTCTGGCACGCATCCATCTGTAGGAGGGGGTTTTCCCCTTGTGGTCAGAGTAGTTGGTTACTGTTTTGGAAGCTCTGTTTAATGTTATGAAAAGCTGTTCTGTGTTCGTCTCCATACTGCCAGCATGCCTCCTTTTCTAGTAGAGGATTCAAGGGTGCCATGAGCTGGGCTATGTCCAGGACGAAGTCCCTCAGCCAATTGCAAAGGCCAAGGAAGCAATGCAACTGCTGCTTTGTGCTAGGTTCTTCCACTTCTTCTATGGCTCGAATGGATCTGACTTGTGGAAGATTACCCTCAAGCATTACTATATGTCCGAGGAAGTCAATATGGGTTTTTCCAAAATGGCTCTTGGAGAACTTGCAGGTGAGTCCATGTAGTTCTAACCTTTCTAGTACCTGCTGGAGGTGGATACGGTGCTCTTCCCAGGACACAGCTTAAACAATAATGTAATCTAGGTAAGCATATCAAAATTGGCCAATGTATCTCGTAAGGACTTTGGTGGACATTAGTCTCTGAAAGGTTGCCGGGGCATTCTTCAACCCAAAGGGCATAACCTTGAATTGCAAAGTTTCCCCTTCAAGGTTGTGAATACTGTAGATTTTCTGCTCTCTGGATGCACAGAAATCTGCCAGTATCCTGACTGCATGTCTAGGATACTGAAAATTTAGGCTGCCCCTATATCTCTAAGTGTGTGCATCAATGTGATGGCCGGAGGGGTCATGGGAAGGGTGATATCGTTCAGGTCTTGGTAATTAATGCAAAAATGTAATTGTCCATCCTTCATGAATACTAATACCACCGTGGAATAGTAAGGGGAATCTGATGGTTCTACAATTCCTTGCTTTTTTATCGCCGGGACTTGTTGTCATTATTAAATGCTGCCTCTCTGCGGACGCACAGTAAGGTCATAAATATAGTGGTCTTTCAGTTGATAGCTAATCTTATGTTGTATACTACATGTCTGGCATAACGGTCCTCCTCGACCAAATACTCTGGCATGGTTAGTCAGCAGATGTTGGAGTTGGTCAAACTCGGTTTCTCCCAGGTGGTGTGATTAGCGGGGGGATCGCAGTGTCTTGATTGTGCTCCCAGTTTACCATCACCCTTCTTTTGTCATTTGTCCCTCATGTATATGTGCCTTTGCCCACAGTCCATTACACTATGTTGCTGCTGCAACCATGGCTGCCCCAAAATTATTTCTTCCGCAAGGTCTGGGGGTGCTATGAATTCTGCCTGGTGGTTTTGTGGGTATATTCTCAAGGTCAATTCAGTCTGTCCGTTGACTTGAAAGGTTTTTTCTGGCTCTGCCATGTGAATGGGGTGGCTTTGGGGGGGTAATCGGGTTTGCTGCTCTGAAGTGAGGAGGTCACTCCTTATGAAGTTCCCTGTAGCTGCAGTGTTGAGGAGGGCCATGGCCAGGTATCTATTGATCTCAACTTCAATTAGGGGGGGGGGCCTTTGGATGATCAAATTCTTCTGTTAATGTTTGGAGGGCGACGGGCCCATTTCGACCAGTGGAGGTGGCCTGCTTCACACCCTATTTCTGGCATTTCCTGCTTGGGTTGGTCGATCATGGTTTTCAGTTCCCTGTGGTGCTGGTTCGTTTGCATCATTCATTCTCTCTTCCTAGCCATCCATCAGCCAGCTGGCTTCACAGGGTAGTCCCAGTTAAAGTGTTTCTTGGGAGAGAACCAGCACTTAGGGAGCGGCAAGATGATGGTGGAGGGGCCTCCTTGGTTTCGTGCAGCTTCAACCCTTCCTTCGCTGTGCTAATCTGGGTCTGGTCTATAACTGCTTGTGCTTTGTAGTTGCTCTCTGTTTACAGTGTTCTCTCTACCAGTTCGGCAATTGATTGTAGACGGGATATTTGTAGGAGGTTATGTAAGATAAGTAGTAGCATGTGTGTTACGTTATATACCCAGTTTTCCCTGTTGCCCTTGGCGAAGATACTTTTATACATCTGGACTTTCCTACGTATAAACATTTCCACCTCCTCACATGTAACCTGAATCTGGCTGTAGAATTCAATGGTGAGGTGTGCCAGAACCAAGGTTAGTAAAGTGAGGTTGTCTCAGTTCTGCAAGGCCTATAAAATTAATATGATATTCATAATCCTACTATCGCTGTAATAAAACATTTTTCCCTGACAGCACTTTTCTATGCGCACAGCTTGCCATACTTATTAGTGCCAAGTACAGCGTTTTTGTAATTACTGGGATATCTGAGGGTAAGGCTACTTACGAGCTTTGTCTGATATGCAAATATACTAAATCATTAAAGTAATAGCTCCAAACAAAAACGGTCAAAAATGCAAGGAATTCCATTTTTTTTTTTTTTTTTATGTATTGTCATCAATGTTACCATCTGAAGTATACATAAAATCAGGAAATCCAGAACGTATTTACTTAACAAGCAACATAATCTTAAGCAAACCTGTAAGTAGTTCTAAAAGACAACATTTTCCCTCTCTCTCTTGCCTTGCATCTTTTAGAGTGTTCATTGTTATGACTTGGGCATTCTTTTAGTGGCAGATGTAATGATGGAATTTAATCATCTTTAATTTTCCAGTACTTATCTGGAGGATAATTCAACATCATATGTTGTTTGCGTTTTGTATATTCTTCTTGTGTGAAGTGGATGGAGCAAATTCTAGCTGAAAAGGTTAGTACTAGGGTATTAAAATATAGAATTATATCAGGAACAATATGTAAAAACTAAATAAAAAGTTATCATCTTATAATTATCAACGTTAATGTTATCTTTTGTTTGCAGGCTATCACCCACTTGTTACACAAATCTTGATTCTTCGGAAACCTGAAGTACTTAATGGATCTGCTGACCAAGCCAGCAGACGCGAACTTTAAATGGGGAATCAATGTTAAACGAAATTCCTTCTCATTGCACCAATTATGAAGATAACTATTTCAAGCAAAAAGAATTCTACGTGAAATTTCTTAAGGAATGATACTACATCAAAATATTTTGCCATTTTTTTAAATATGTTTTTTATAAAATGTAAATATTGAAATTTACACATAACAAAAAAAAAAAGATGGATAAATTATTATTTTTCAAAAACAGTTTTATGTTGCAATATTCTCTGAGAAAATCACGTGAACATGTTTTTGTTTGAAGTAGTTATCTTTAAAATTGATGCAATGAGAAGGAATTTTGTTTAACATTGATTCCCCATTTGAAGTTTACGACTGCCGACTTGGTAGGCAGGCCCGTTAATCACACTTCCTTTAGTTTTTCGCGTGTGATTGTGACAGCCATAAACTCCACAATTTGAGATGATAAACCCACTAATTCTCCTGTTAAGATGTACGCTTGCAACGAGACTGCCGTGCTGTGGCCAATTTTGTCCGCACAGAAAGATAATTATGTAAAAGAGTGCGCGTCTTGACTGAGAGAAAGGTCGTGGCGGTGGACTTCACGTGGCGTCACCATGCTACCTACGCAGGAAGATGCACGTCCGTCTGAGACAACCTCCCTTTACTAACCTTGTGTCAGAACCTCCTCCCTGTAAAATTGTGTGGCTATTTGGTAACCGAACTGTGTCCAGTTGGTGATAAATTTTCCCTATTTATTCCAACATTCTAACGCTTTTCCCTTTAACTGTTTGTGGGCTTTGGATACCCATTGCTTAGGCAGCACCCTGTTTTCGTTGAATTCATATTTGCAGTCCTGTGTGAAGAACACTGGGTCTTCCTGAGTTCTTCCAGCAAATTCAGGTAGTTGTGGCCCTTCGCTACCCCGGGTGGACGTAGTACTATGATGTGTACCTGATTTTCTTGGACGATATTCCTCTGCTCTGCGGCATACTTCGCATCGGTATACAAGACTAGGCTTAGTGATGCGCTCGTCGGGCCACCCAATGCAAAGGTGGTGGTAAGTTTGTGTGCACACTATACATCTTACTGTGTTCACCTCTTATCATGTACATGTGAGCCAGCTACAATACACTGCCTGGTACATCCGGCATTCTTCACAATGGAATTTATACCTGTCCATATATCTATGTTTTTCCTGCGAGCCTAAGCAGGTGTAATGGAACTTATTGTCACAGTGGACACAATGAATGAAATGTTGCCCTGTACCTTTGCATGTGGTTATGTGGTAACTCTCAGTCCCTGGTATTTCGTTATGCTCTATTTTCATACAGCTGTCACCCTCTTTGATGAGTTTCGAGTTTGATGTGGCCATAATCTAGAGTTAATACTTGAGTGCCATGGAGTGTTTACAGACTGCCTGAAGTCTGGTATGTTACTGGGTTGTCTCCCGGCTCTCCCTCACTTGTTCTCAGGGTCGCACAGACCTGGTCCTATCTTACTTTGTGAACACTAAGATGTGTGGCCTCACGTTTGGCGCCACAAAAACACTTGACGTGTGATGCCTCTAGACTACAAGTACATCATGCTCCGATAAAGGTTAACTTGGTATCAGTAACACTGGCTAGACAGTCTCACTGCAGGTGAGTGTTTGAATCATGATATGTTTGGCTTTGATCTGGCCCCAGTAAAAGGTTGGATGGGTATGCCATCGGCAAGATACGTAGCTGAGTATGATGCTGACCATCTTATGTGTGGAAAATTTATGCACTGGTGTTGATTTATTACCTGTGGTGGGTCTCACCCGGGGTAGAACTGCATCTGGACATGAGTGGCTGGTGGCCGCTCCCTGTCCCAGGGCGGCTGGCATGCTTATTGTCCTGGAGCTGTGACCCGGAACTCTGGTCTGGAAGTCTTGGAGGCTCTGGCTGGGAATGCAGCTGCCTTCTTGCTTGACCACTTGGCACCGCCTCTGTGGGTGAAGGGCATGAGGTTAGGTGCTATGAGTCCATCTCACAAAATAGGAGCAGGTGAACATTTTACTGACTAAAGTGTAACCAGAAATGGTTCGGTCACTTAGCGTCAGTCCTGTCACTCCAACTGGCAAAGTTTAATTCGGTGGATGCAGTGGGTTAGCTGCTTTGTCGCATGTATTTCTAGTGGTTGGGACTCTACCTTACAATGTCCCAAGTACCGGAGTACTTGGTTCAAGGTATGGGTGGCAGTTGACTGGGTGTGTTTATTGTCTTTCGTCCTGCTCGGTTAAGGGAAGTCCTAGGGCCTACACTAGTTTCGTTAAATGGATTACAAACCGCAATCTCCTGCTTCTCCTTTGATGGTCTACAGGGTCAGGGTTTAGGAATAATCACCATTAGAATAAGTGCATCAAGGTTATGTTGAGAAGACATGTTTATCCGCAGAATAATAGACATGGTGACCCGTACTAACTCCTTGATTATCCAATTGCTGTTGAAACCAACAGAAGTAAGCTACAGTAAACCAGATGAAGGAGGCCTGGAGCTAAAATAACAAGAGCATTGGAAATAAGTAGCTATGACAACTGAACCCTAACTTCGGGGAGTCGCTGGTCTTAAAGACTTCTGGAAAACTTGGTGGTTCCTTGTGAGGTAGGTAGTAGACAGAGAGCTTCAGCACATGAGGTGGTGAAGTGAGCTGCTGAGTATGAAGTAACGTTCTGAGAGAGCGCACAGCTTTAAATATTAATGGCCGGCGTAGCCCTATGGCTTCCTTCTGGCATCGGGATATCTTCTGGGATGGCCCCTCCTTCATGGACGGCGCAGTGCTGACCATACCCACTTGGCCTGGAATAGAAAAGGAGTAGTTTTCCTTGTGTGCAAGTTGTATCACCGCTTGCTTAGGGACAACAAGTGTGCCTGGTTTAATCTGTTTCATGTTACACAGGGAGAGTGATTAAACCTATATGGCATGTGGCATAATACGAATTGATGGGTTGACTGCTGTTTCGTTGGGATGTCCCAGGCTACAGAATACTTCATTTGGCTCTAGAGTCAAGCTGTCTCTGGTTCAAAACTCTGTTTGGGTGATGCGTATTGCCACACATGATGAGATGGAGTCGAAAAAAATTCTATATAAATATGTGTCACTTGTCAACAGTCTTGTTAATGTATTAACATTGCACAATATTATGTCTCGTTAAAATTATTATATTTATGTAACTTACTCATAGCCTCTGTATAATGTGTAAGAAAAACGTAATATATACTTGAACAATTTTCTAAGCAGATAATTCACACCTATTCAAATAGCAACTCAGAAAATTATACAATTAGGTTTGGTAACATTTGAAACTGTTTGAACCAACTGCAACACAGCATTATTAGCTGTAAGCTGTAGCGCTAAATGAGTAAAAGGTAAGTACAAATTGATAGGAAATTTTATCATTAAACGAGTGTAGAGTAAGTACGAACTGATAGAATATACTCACAGCAGCGGTTAATTAATAATCTTCACACTTTTGCAATCATTCATACTATCTCATACTGATGTTTCATCTCACTTCAGTCCACATATGAACAGTGTAATCAATTATGAATGACTCTTTATTTATCAGAATATAGCTTCAGTTCAAATAAGATTATATTTCTATACTGCTTTCTGTTAACAAAATAATCGCTGAAAACAAAAACCTAGCTGTCTTGGTTAAATGCTTTCCCACACTGTACTACTGTAGCTACCCTAACCTTCATTACTTTTTTTTCTGTTTTACCTTCTGAATAACTGTAAATACCACTACATAATAATGAACAACACTGCACAATGAGACAATATTGATTCATATACAGAATGCTCAGAAATTAAACACCCGAACTGTGGTAGGTGAGCCCTCATAAAAAATAAAGTCGAAAATATTATACAGGATACCATATACCTAAATAGAATATTAAAGGAGAAATGAGCCTTTGAAAATTGGGTTTTGAAAACATATTTCCACTGAATGCCGTGTTCTTTCTGCCAGCAGTAGGGATGGGGACAATTTACTAATGGTACGTCACATATGGTTGAATGAGACATGCCCGTTTGGCACGCAGTGGAACGTGTACTAGTCGAGGGTATGTCATTGATGTGCTGATATATCACTTCCTCAAGCCAAGCATTGAGCGCAGACTGAGGACAGCTAGCATTACGGATGTGTCTCTGCAACATGAGAAGCATAAGACACCTGAATTTGGGGGGGGGGGGGGGGGGGTTGTGTGCGTGCGTGCGTGCACGTGTGTGTGCACATGCGTGCATGTGTGTGTGTATATATATATATATATATATATATATATATATATATATATATATATATATATATATATATATATATATATATATATATATATATATTGATGCATGATGCGTTTCCAGATATGTGTATTCACATGACCTCAACTCAGTCCCGCTCTTAGCATTGTTGAGTTAGGAACTTTATTTACCATTTCTCTTTCCTGTGAGCTGAGATTGTTGTTTTATTCACCAGTCCACCGTAACTATACAGTCAGGTATTAAGTTCATTTCTCCACCATTAGGTAGCACACTAGTAGTATGATTTTCACTTGTCTACTTTTTACTCCCATCCTCCAACTGACCGGTGACGTCACAGCGGCGAGCCATGCATCTCCCCCCCCCCCCCCTCCAGCACAGCAGCCACTCCTCGCCCTCATTACACCAGCCAATCAGCGACAGGTCGCTGCCCCATTCAGTATAAAAGGAGGGTTCATGCACGCCTCCACTGCACAGCCAGTTAGTTCTCAGTTGCCTAGCATTCGCTGCTGAGGACTCTTTCAACTAAGCCCGCTCATTCCTAGCACTCTAGCAGTCATTGCTCAGGAAGTTAAGTCATCTTCGGTGACATTAGTGAGGTTGACACTCTTCTCAAGATCCCTGCTAACTCCCACCTCAACACTGACATGTTCGAGCGCAGGGAAATGTTTATCCTACAGTCATTTCAGGACTATTCCTACCGTCTCCTTGCTTAGCTACCCAGTGTTGTCACAGCAGCCTCCTGCGCTTCACTTTAGGGAACTATGACAACAATAGGGAGAAATCTACATTAGCTAGGCCACACCCTGCATTACAGAGTACCACTCCCGGTACACAACGTTCCCCCAGCTTCCCGGCCGTGTGCTCGGACCGACGGCCAGAGGTGAAAACGTCATTACGTTTTTTTACCAATTTGGTAATAAACATAAGAGCTGAATGAAAACCTTGGGTCCACCATTCCTATAACATAGTACCTTATCCCAGTTGTGATATCCCAGTAGGAAGGAACACAGGTAACCCGGGTATTGTCGGTTCACTCGCTAAAATGGACTACCTTTCATTACTTGCATGCTATGCTATACGCTAGCTATGCTAACCATTCCATCCCAGGGTGGAATGGGGTGCCACACAGGTACTCTGTCCTTGTGTCGGCTTGCCAGTCAGTGTCACTTGGACACTCCATCATGGAACCTGCTGCCAGGAAAGTCGAATGTTTCACTGGCTTGAGGAGACAACACAAGGCAACACCTGCACATCTTTCTCAGCCAGTGTGGCCCAGCTTCCAGTACTCCTAGTACTGAAATAAGGTTGACTGCTGTGCTAGAGCTGGTGTGTGGCTGACACAAAATAGGGAGGGGGTGGGGGGACAAAGACAAAGTGCCTGTTTTTCTTATCCTCAACGAATAGACTGATTCTGTTATCCAATGCCTTACTCCAAAAGGCGTGGACTAAAGGAAAAGATTAAGCTGACACTTCTCGCAGTTGGTCGTCGAGACAAGTTTACTCCGGCACTAGTCCACACCATCACCAGTGTGCAGCTATGGGACCAAGCACAAGCACCAAGCACACAGTCAGATGTATCCTCTGCGGAGATTCCTTCCACCACTTATGTATCGAATGCCCAGATGAGCCCATCAACAGACCGGAACTCGTGTAAGTGTGAGGTCTGCAAGCGCACAGCTGAATACAGACCCCCCAACCCAGGCCACGCCACACAATCCAGCCGCTTACTATGTCTTGAGGAGCTCCAGTTACTTGAATTTGTGAGCAGGCCTCACGAAGATGCCATTACGTTCACTGAAGAGTGCGAATGGGAACTCCGAGCTCATAGCATACCCGAAAAGTAATGGGTCAGTCACACCAGGGCAAAGCTCAAGGGGAAGGCCCTGGGTTGGTGGAGTATCTATGGCGAGTTCATGGCGGAATAGAAGCATTTATGCACTCGCTTGGCCCAATGCTTCACAGGGGAAGAAGTGCTGACACGTCTAACCACGGAGTTCTATGGTCAAACACAGAAACCTGGCGAGGAAGTAGAGGTTTTTGCTTGGCGCAAAACACAGCTTTATCATAGAATATTTCCACAAGGAGACGAAGATGGCTGCATCCGTCAAATCACACAACCACTTCTTCCCCGCCTGCGCAACATTCTACTAGTTCAGAAACCAACAACTTTGGACAAAGTGATTAAACAGTTCAGAGAAGCCAAAATAAATTTCCGGGCACAGGCTTTAATCGACCAGCCTAAACCCTCCAAGGTGGTTGAAGACAGACCCTCCGCAGAATGTAAACCCAAGCAGTCGCTTTCTTCGTCTCTGGAAGGATCAAAATTACTGCGCTGCTGGTTTTGCCCCGGCTACCACTACAATAATGACTTCAGCCCCATTCGTATTCATGGAAAATGAGGGTGCAACTAGTGCGCCACAACCCACCCAGGCTGGGTCCAGACCACATAAATCGCTGTAAATAGGAAATGCCAAAGCCTACAGAAGAAAGGGGGCGAATTCGCCGGCAACCAAACAAAACGATATATGTACAGTCAAACTCTTAAAGGAAGAGCAACCAATGCCCGAACCTCCCTGACAGCACCAAGATGACTGACTGGGTATTGCCGAGGGGTGTGGAGTCCTGCCAACTAATTGGTTGTGTAAGGGCGTTGTGGGGGGAAACCTCAAGAAATTTAATTTTTTAATTAATATTTAATAATTTTTTAATAATAAATATTTTGGGATGTTTTCGATTTTTGGTGTCAAATGTCAAAGGTCACCAGTCAAAGGTCATGAGTCCTGCTCTCCCGACCCCAGGGTTGCTGATCCTGGCCACCTGGGTCACTGATCCCTGGCCCTGGGTCACTGATCCACCTTACTCTTCTGGCTCAGAATCACTGATCCCTGTCTCCAGCTCTGGGAAAAATTAAAATTTTTTAGGAAAAAAGGAACTTTTTAGGGAAATTTAGTTCATCTTTAGGAGAAAAGGGAAATTTTGAGGGAAGAAAGGGGAAATCCAATATGGCGGTTGGCTAAATCCAATGCCAGATGCTGATGGCCTTGAACCTACATAATCACTTTACTCATATGCACTAAGTTTATAATATAGTAGCTTTGAGCTCATTTTATTCAGAAGGTCGTGTCAATTCTAGCAAACATGATCTAAAAACATGTGTTTTAAACAAAATAAACAATAACACTAACAAAGTTGATATCAACTACAAAATTTTATATCCCAACTCATATTAACAAGACCAAAATACCTAGGTTTATAAATTGATTTCGTTTTAGTTCATTTTACTTCATTAACTATTTTCTTTGCTGGAATTATGGATTAAAATTGAAAAGACATTCATGTATCTGTATAAAAAATCAATCTACACACACACACACATATTCATACATACATACACCGTAACCTGTGTGCCACGGTGTTCTTTAGTTTTTCGCAGTATATTTTGATTATTGGTATATTAATTTCTTTCCTTTCCAGTTTCTTGCTGTCAAATCCTATCATTAATGAAGTTGCAATGTGTAGAACAATCCATGTTAAATAATTTTGAAACAGGATAGAGTGGAACCTTTGGGACTAGCAAAATAAATAACAAATTTCATTAGACTTGACATTGTGATGGTTTTCATTGCCAAGTAATATTTGCAATGAAGAAGCAATAATTTTTTATGTAACAGTATACCCAGGTGTTTAATGGGGATCTCCTGTTTTCCCCGCCCTTACATTCTGACGCTGTTCCATACTCACCTGGCTTCACCCTCACCAGCTCTCAAGCATGTTAAGAGCTGCTCAAATCTCTTCACTCACTCACTATAACTTGCATTTGTTGTGCACTTAGCACTCCGTACATCTTGTAGCGAAGTGAACACATTCAAATTCATAGTTTGGTTGGGACATAGACTAGTGAATATGAAGAGATTTAGCCGGCTCTTAACAGCAAGGTTTTGAGAGCAGATACATAGACTAGTGTTATAATTAATCTGTTCTATTGTCGTACAGTGGTAGAAAGTTCTTAGGTTCACCCACAAAACAGATTGATATGACAATGTTTTGTAACTACATTCTAAACTTCTGGGCTTGAGCAGCGTTAAATAATTATTCCTAGACATTTCTGCAGTTTTTACAGTTGCCATATTCAGGTGAAAGTACCTGAACAGTTGTTGAGGAATAATAATTTGATGCAGCTCAAGCCCAAAAGTTTAATATGTAATTACAATGGCCACGAAAGCCTGCAATCTATATGTTGAATGAAGTTATAATGTATTTAGTTTAAGCTATGCAACAGAAGTAAGTATTGAAACCAAAACACAAGGTATACAGACATATGCAAGAGGTATACTCATAACGAATGAGGTAAAGCAGAGCGTATACAGTATATACCCATGTTTTGACTACAGCACTGGATCCAACTCCAACACGAGTGGTAGCCCAGTCAAATTAAGTGTTTACCCATAAAAAATAATGTAAAACTGAATTTCGGCACAGTGATACTATTGGCCTTGAAGAACAACATATCAAAATACTCTGACTTTCTCGTGTTTACGTCCTAAATTTTTATGCCTTTAAATTTCTTAGAGCGTAAAATTTCCACTGTTTTAATCTATTGTGTATTGTTATGCAACCGACAGTGCAATTGAGCTCAGGTTGGTCTCAAATTAAAGAGAAAAACCTTATTAAACATCCCTGTACAGTTTTTATTTAGAATAATGTTTGCAAAATATCTCTAGAAAACAAATAATTACCAAAAATTAAAATTTTTTCGAATCAATGTCAAACTTTTAGCTCTAGCTTGTAGCATTGCAACTATATATATATATATATATATATATATATATATATATATATATATATATATATATATATATATATATATATATATATATATATATATATATATATATATATATATATATATATATAATTGGTTTATTCAGGAAGTATTTCAATTGTTTATATTTCAGTCAAGGATAGTAATTCATGTAATATTTGAAAGGTCGTGGCAATGTCAACTTGTTTGTATTTCATATATTTTTGTTTTCCCAAGTGTATTATTTTTCTCTCCTCATTTCTTCACTAGTAACAGATGTTAACAACAGACGTCATAGGACGATAGCGCATCTTTTCCTTTTCACTGGGTTAGTAAACTAAATACATCGCCACCACAGTTTTATTTTACGAAGGCTGCCATTCTGTCTTCTTTTTTTGGTTCGTCACCTGCGAGTGTCAATAGTTTGTTTTGCCAAGACGACAATAAATCTCCAGTAAACATTTAACTTCTTTTATTTATTGGCAATCTGGGTATCAAAAAACTTTCATTATTATGTAGTCAAAATCTCCAACTCACGCTGAGCTATTTTGTTGGTGTTTACTGAGAACTACAATGAGAAGACAGGACAGTAACCTGGTACAAGTGGCACCCAACGTTTCGGCCTGGATTTCTACACACGCCCTGCGACGTGAAGAGTACCGACATTCATCCTCATCAATTAATTATTCAAGAACCTGCCAGCCCAGCTGTCGTCGGCGCATTGGAGTTTTTATCACTCGTGTTCCAGGGTGAGTGTAACAACGTCAACCTCAAACTTCCAACTACAATTCCAGACAGTATTCATACCGCCAAGTACAGTCAACGAACGATAATACATCAAGGTAAATATAAACTTTTTGCCGAAGAAATGGCAGATATGAATAATATTGAAAAATTCTAATGTCAATCATTTTTTTTACTAATATGTTAGGTTATATTGGAATTATTACACCAATAATTCTTAGTACTGAATTTATTGACACACTATCCTATACATTATCATGACCAGTGACCACGCTATCGGTAAGCCACGAACACTACTGCTAGAGTCATAGGAATCTCACACACACTACCAAAATGGGTACTACGTGAATCACATGTATTTTAGAAACAATTTAAATGTCAACACTTCCCCTTAAATTGTACCCAAAGAAATACACTACCCTACAAATTTTTACACAAACTCAATCAACTGTCGCAAGAATTTAACAGTATATCTTACAGACACATTGAAAGGAAACACAAACGAAAAACCAACACTATAGTATAGTATACAACAATTACTTGGGACCTAACATAGGGACAAAATATTCATGTTTCTCTCGAGTCAGAGGTTTAGTCAAAATATCAGATACCATTCTTTCAGTTGGCAGATAATCAAGCTTAATATTCTTTTCCTGCACATGTTATCAGATAAAATGATGTCTGATATCAATATGCTGATGCCGTCGGGTGAGACACGAGATGAACAATGACACAAATACTTACTGGTAATTTGGGCGCCAGCGGTGCTTCCCAATCACTGCACTATTGAGACTCAGGGTTCTCAGGGATGATGTGGGTTCTGTGTGACCGTCTCACTCGTGAGTACTTACAAACACGTTGGCAATACTAAACTTTTAATAAAATCACTTAAATAAACAATTGATAAACATATGTGACTAGGACACTGTCACTACTCAATAAAAAATTGAGTTCACTGTAGACTTGTTTTATTGATATTGTTTATACACATCAACGTGCCAATGATATGGTTATCTTGGTCATGACTAGCCAATTCCGCTTGGGTGCTCCCCAACCCGTAGTTAATCTAGCGCACTCCTAAATGGATGATCTCACTGAGGTGCGTGAAAGCACAGCCTTCACAAGGGAGGAGGGCCGACAGCCGCTAGGGTGTACTGACGGTTTTTCCCTGAAGATAGGACACGGTGAATTACAAATGAAAACCCTTAATGCACATAAACATAAGTAATTACTCTGCATCACTAACGCAAACTCGTCGGGGCTCACCCTCCAGCACGTGGTTAGTGTGGTGACGGCATATACACAGAGCCGGCTAGGACAAGAGTAATTACACCATACACTAATTACAAAATTACATAGACCAAGTCTGGGTTATTCTTCTGTTTCGGTACACGGTTGGACTTTCTTAGGTGCTCAGTTTTAGAGCTGGTTGATTCTTCTCCTCTTTCAAAACCATGGAACAGCTCTTCATCTGAATCCGAAGCAATGTTGTCATTTACTTCTCGATCTTCTGATTCTTGCGTAACACCTTCGGTTTCGTCGACCATGATCTGTCCAGGAATATCTTCACCCTCCTTCAGTTGATTTTCAATAATTTTATCTTCAAGGGAGATGACATCTATACTAATTGTGACTTTCCGGGTGACTGGGTTCATTAGTCGATAACCCGTGGTATTGTCACAATAGCCCACAAATATCATTTTTGTAGAGCAGAGGTCCCTCTTTTCTCTTTTGGGGTTTGCACCATGGCATCACAGCCAAAGATCCTAAGGTGACTAAGGTTCGGTTTCCTTGAGTGCCATGCCTCGAAGGCAGTTTTAGCTTCCAGTCTTTGAGTTGGGCATCTATTGTTGATATAAACAGCTGTCTATACCGCTTCATCCCAGTATGCTTTGGGCAGCCCTGCATCCTGGAGCAGACATCATGCTTTTTCGCCTATTTTATGGTTGGCATGCTCAGCCACTCCATTTTGTTGTGACAAAGCCCTAACTGTGCATTGGTGTCTGATTCCTTTCATTTTTAAGAAACCTGAGAACTCATGGTTTTCGAACTCAGTTCCATTGTCAGATCGCAAACATTTAATTAACGTACCCATCTGATTTTCTACACATGCACAATATTCTTTGAATACCTTACATGCTACTCTACATGCTACTCTACGTGTGTACCCCTGTATAATCATCTATTAACACAAAGAAGTATTGGCTGCCCCCTATAGATGTCATCTCCATTGGCCCACATAAATCTGTGTGTACCAACTCCAGGTATTCTGTGGCCCTGAATGCACTTCTCTTGAATAGCAGGCGACTTTGTTTGCCTTTAGCAAACACTTCACAAGGGAGTTTACTGGTTTGCATATTTTCAACACCATTAGCCATTGTTTTTAAACAGATCATACTTTCCTTGTTTCAGTGGCCTAGCCTACGATGCCATAAATCCTTACTATATGCCGTAAATTCTCTCTACATGTGACAGCATATGCTCGGCTCATATTACTGGTGTGGGGAGTCCCCAACTGATACATACCATTATTAACTGTGGCTGAGGCTATTAGTTCATTATTTGAATTCAAAATTTTCCACATGTTGCATTAAGGACAACCATATTCCCGTTACTCGTGATCTTACTAATGGAGAGGAGGTTAGCTACAACTTCCGGTGCATAATGTTCTTCGTGGACTTCAATAACAGTAGTATCATTATTGATAGACAATTCGATGTCCACATTCCCCATGGATTCTGTGATTAGTAGTTCACTGTTTGCTGTAAGTATCTTGACTTGAGAATCGGACAGGGAATTCTCTAGTTTGTTTTTTGTTAAATACACTGATGCACAAGAGTCCATAAAACAACACAGAATCACTTTTATTTGCATCTGCAAACATGCAGTACTGCTTTTGTTGTCAGACCAATTGTTGTGACTCAATTTAGTCTGTTTATCACAGTTTTTCTTAATGCGACAGTCCGCGGCAAAATGTCTATCACAATTGCAGTTATAACACTTGCGGGGTTGTTTGTTTTGTTTGCTGTTGTCGCCATGGTGTGTCTCACTGTTTGCCGATTGGCTACTGTACAGCGCCGTATCTTCATTTGTGGATTGTTTATGCGTTGCTCCTTTCTTCACATCTTGCAGTAGCTTTATTTTAATTGTGTCTGCCGTGATCAGGGTCCCCGAACTTTCCAGTCCCATTATCATGGGCTTATATTCTTCTGGGAGCCCAGCTAGTAATAACGTTCCAATCCATTCCTCCTATATATCTAAGTTAACCTCTCGCAGATGTTGTGCTATAGAGGTTATCTGGTTCACATACTCTTCAATCGAACCGCAATTATTTAGGCGTGTTAACACTATCTGGCGAAACAAGTCAACTTTTCTAGTAAGACCAGAGTCTTCGAACAACGTTTGTATTGTGCCCCATGTTTGTTTGGCAGTTTCACACTTTTCAGTATGGTGAATTAAATCCTTTTCTACTAATAAGGATATTTTACATAGTACTTTCCTATCCTTTTCTTTTGCATCCTCTGCCTTCACTGTACCATGCACAACGTCCCACTGGTCTTCCAAGTTTAATAAAGCTTTCATATGAAACTTCCATGATGCATAGTTTTCTCTGCCACGCAACTTTTCCACGAAGGATAAAGCATTCGATGCCATTTTGCGGCATAAACTTTACAATGAAAAATGTTTACAGTATTTTTAATCTCACATCGAACCACTGCATCTTTGTACTAATCATTGCCTGGGCCCATAACCTTCATTAGGTTATATTGGAATTATTACACCAATAATTCTTAGTTCTGAATTTATTGACACACTATCCTATACATCATCATGACCAGTGACCACACTATCGGTAAGCCATGAACACTACTGCTAGAGTCATAGGAATCTCACACACACTACAAAAATGAGTACTACATGAATCATATATACTTTAGAAACAATTTAAATCTCAACATAATATCACAATGATTAGGGTATGCATTGTAAATTCTTTTTTTTGTAAGCAGATTGTGCGGTAGTACAATAATCAGGTTAGGTAATTAGGAAATATGACACTAAATTCACAAATGAACGATCAGCTAAGTGTGATCTTAAAGTTAGTTTTAGAACACGGGGAGAACAAAGGGCAATGTTTCAGGAACTTCAGGCAAAACAAAGATAAATGACAAACGAGCTTCGGGAATATAATGAAGAGTTTAAAGAAGGTAGGCATATGACAGAACTTAAAAAAGAGTGTAAACAGTTAGAAGGAAAATTCACAGTGTTTGGGGAAATACTTGTAAAACACTCAACTGAACCTAAAAATGTGGAATTACCTATAAACTATGGGCAGAGTACACTAGATAATTAACGAAAGTTTTCCTGAATGTAAAAACAATAATGCAGACTTGTCAAATATTTCCAGCAGTGAATGTAAAGTCGTAAATTCTCAAGGTGAATTAGAAACTGTAGAGTACAACTGCCATAATTTATAAGTTGAAGCGAATTAAATTCATGTAGTACAACAGAAAATTTTGAGGGTTAGTTCCTGAAAAACCCTCAGTGAATTGAATTTTAAGTTAGGTTCAGCTGTTACTTTTCACCAACCGAGGGTAATTTCAAATATTTGCATTTTTTGTGCCACTGCTGATACCACAACCACAGTAGCAAAGTATCATTTTGAAAGTGGGGGGTTAAAAAGAAAAAAAATATGGTTGTTTATTAGGTAAATTTAATAGTGACAATTTTGAACAAAGTGTAAAATGTGTTAAAGAGCCAAACTTGTTTAGGATTCGTGGGTTATTCAGAAAAGAAACTGTAAGTCAAGAAAAGAGAAATAAAGACATGATTAAGGGGGGTAAAGAAGACTTACAAGAGAAAAAAGAAATGTAGTTTCAGGTGTAAAGAAATGGTGAAATATGTTGTGAGGAAATGTGTTAGGAAGAAGAGAAAATTGTGTAAAGTGAGAATGATGAAGAAGAGAAAGACGAAACACAGTATACCTAGTCTGTGATTTCCTGTAACCTAATATGATTAAGTAGTGTCAATTCATATGTCATTATTATGTATTATGTATTTTTTTATATAAATTGAATTTGAATCAATAGTAAGTTACAGTGTATGTAAATACACTATGCCAACTGGCATGTCTCGTTGCAGCTCTGGGGGTTTAGGAGCAACATGAAATTGTAGGATAGTTGGTGATCTAACCTAATGTTTGGGTTATGGTGTATAAATGAGACAAAATTGTTCTAATTATATAATAATGGTAAACATGTAGAGGTGTAAACTATGTACCTGTTACTGTAATTGATATAACCTGAGTTTAAAGTGAAACCAAATGTGATGTAATTTGTTCTTATTTTATTAGTGTTTATTCCTATAATGTTAGTTTATAATGTATTAACTTTCGTAATTGATCTTGAGAAAGTGGTATTAAAATTGGTTAACAGAAAGTAACATGATTATTTTGTTGCAGTTAAATTTTTTTAAGGCTAGTTTGGCCTATTATGATTAATCTGAAGAATTTATTTTATTTTCATTAATTAAATTTATTTTGTAATAATTATTTGCCATCATGACATGTGACTGATGGTAACATTGTTCAAGGAACATCAAAACGTAGAGTGAAGTAATGTTTTTTGTGAAGAAGAGTAAGACAATATAAATTTACAATTATGAGGTTTTCTAATATGATAGGGATTGGTAAGTTTAATGATTATTAAGTGATAATTTAAAATGAGTGATAAATAGTTCATAATTGCCTGTACCTGTGCTTCAAAAACAAAGATTTAATTTGGAGAATTACAACTTCATATGAATTGAATAATGCTTTGTGTTATTATAGTATTGCAATTGAAAGTAAGGGTGTATTGTAATTAAATCAAAGCACAGTATGTTTTGTGTCATAATGGAAAAACATGACGAATTAATTTTTGAATTCTGTAAATGCATTTTGATCATTCTCAAGAAAGATTCCTCGTATGTTGATGCGCATTACATGTTGATTTTGAAAAATGTTGAGTTATGTTGCAGATTAATTCAGAAAACCAAGAAAACTGTTTGAATTTGTACTTTAATATAATGATTAGTGTTAACTTGTGTAAAATGGGTATTATTGATATCGCTCTCTTTATGATATCCATGTTTAAGAATGTAATTTTTTTGCAATGAAAGCATAGTTTTGATATAAATGAAATTTTTTTTTTTTTTTAATAGTGTATGTTGAATGACTGGTTATAACTAACATGAAGAGTTTTTCTTTTATGCCAACGAATAAAGATTGAGGTGTTGTTGTGTGTTTAGTTGTAAGAACATAGAGATTAAGTGTGAAAAGGTTGCTCCAGTGTGTATAATGTCATTGGATGATAGCAATAAGAGTAAGTTTTTGGGTGTGACAGGTGACACCGTCAGGTGAGACACGAGACGAATGATGACATAAATACTTACTGGTAATTTGGGCACCAACTGTGATTCCCAATCACCGCACTATTGAGACTCAGGGTTCTCAGGGATGCTGTGGGTTCTGTGTCCGTCTCACCCGTGTGTACTTACATACACGTAGGCAGTACTAAACTTTTTACTAAGCATCACTGGAAATTAACACTTAATAAAACACATGTGGCTAAGACACTGTCACTACTGAATAAAAGATATAAGTACACTGAAGACTTGCTTTTATTGTTATTATGCATAAAGGCTGTAAAGTGAGCACTTTTGAAAGCCCCCTCATTTTGAATAATAGTCAATAAGTATGCTTCACTTTAGCCTTAGACTTTAACTTCCGAGTGCTGTGGAATGTACACACTGTGTTTATTACTTACATGGCAACATTTATTTAAAAAGATGTTTAAAGGATAAAAAATGGCTGAAAGGAAAAAGTAACCAGGCTGTCAAAAGTGCTCACTTTACCATTAACAGCCTACACATCAACGTGCCAATGAAATTATGATTATCTCAGTCATGACTAGCCAATTCCGCTTGGATGCTCCCCAGCCTGCAATTACTCTAGCCCATGCCTAGATGGATGATCTGACTGAGGTGCATGAAAGCACAGCCTTAATAAGGGAAGAGGGCCGACAGCCGCTAGGGTGGACTGACGGTTTTTCCCTGAAGACAGGAACGGTGAATTAGAAATGAAACCCTTAATACATTTTAACACATGTGATTACTCTGCATCACTAACGCAAACTTGTCGGGGCTCTCCCTCCAGCACATGGGTAGTGTGATGACAGCCTATACACAGAGCCAGCTAGGGCGGGAATAATTGCTTATTACAAAATTACATAAACCCTTGAATGATACATGAAACACGATGGAACACGAGATGAATATTCACAATAAACACCCACGTGTGAAAACAAGCTTAGATGGCGCGGATGCCACTGGATGAAGTTCGTAGCGGACCATGCAATGCAGGTGAAATTGAAATATTTCTGTGTGGAAACTGCAAATTAAAGTCAGACAAAATATTATTCTTGCTGAGAAAATTATTCTCTTTACGATTGTAGTGGTTACAGGCTTTCAACATGCCTGATAGCGGGAATCAAACATTAATGTGACCGTGTGGTCAAGTACAAAAGCATCCATTTACGTGAAAAGTACATTGAACTCTGAATAAAATTAACATAGAACCGTGAAATAAATTATTGCACATACGATGTTACATAAATAAGCTCTCAAACGCAACGATGGCGTATACAAAGACTTGGTGTTGGTCAGCGACGTGGTTATACGTGATGTTGCCGTAAAATATACAAACACAAAAAATGACCCACAAATACATGCATAAAAATAAAGCTCTTAAAATTGCACGTAGCAATAATGCAGAAGTTACAATAAAACGCCATAAACATAGGCAGATGGCGCCTGATTCAAATAGCGCGGGTCACGTGACCTCTCAGACATCTTTCTCCTCCTTCTCCTCGATTAAGTTAATAATTGCCACAAGGGCGCAAGAAATTAATAAAGCGGAAGCATAATGCTGGGGAAAATGTCTGGCAGAAATGTACGCAAGCAAAGGTTAACCGGTAAACTAAATTAACTATAGAAACCTAAATCAGTGAACAAAAGTTGTAGTGCGTACGTGACAGTGTCTTACCTCGCCAGCTCTCCTCAACAGACTGTCCAGAGACAAACGTCACATGGACCTATCATGGTCGCCTACGGGGTTCACATAAGCGGAAGTTCTATGCACGCCGAGTAAAATATTTAATTAGTGAAAACAGAATTGCACAAATTAAATTGAATATTGTTTTACATTTCTATCATTTTCTTATGAATTTCAATATTATTTTAATGTCTCTTTATGACTGCGTTCATGTCGGAATATTAAGTTTTCTTAATATCAGTGCCGTGGGCATTTTGAATTTTGTAACCAAATGATTTTTAAAAAATAACATACACTTTAAAACATTTTAAGACATATTAAACACTGAAAATTCAATAGGACACATTTTACACTGAAAAATAACATTTATATGAAAGTTCAAAATTTTTGGCCTTTTTGCGCACGTGCAGGACACGTGACACGTGCGTGGTGAGCATCGGAATGCGCCCTACCGCTGCTGGCTGTTAGCCGGCATCACAGGTCTGAGTCCCTTTTTGTTAACACTTACCTAGATATTAAGATGTTTAAAATAAATGTGGCAGTAGTTTTTATAGTTTTTGGGGCAGGCCTGGATCGCCTTATATTTTTTTGTGTGCTTAACTTTGGGGCAGGCCTGGATCGCCTTATATTTTTTTGTGTGCTGATTGAAACATGGAATTAAAGTAATATTGAGCAAACCTAGAAGTAGCATGGCATGTGTAGTGGGGACCACCTCGACTATAGCTGGAAAATAGTAGCTTTAAAATAATTAAAACGGTTTTGTTTGAACTAAATGTAATTAAATTTGATTTTAAAAAATGTTTGTCAAATAAAATTAAGAAATACTGCTAACAATATTTTGAAATATGATGATCATAATTTTAGGGAATTTTGTGTAAACTATGTATTGAGTATTGAACCATTCATCAACTAATGAATCTTGTACCTAAACCAAAACTGAAAGTGAATGTAACATTGTAATGAATTTGAGATAGATATATGATGTGCACCAACTCTTTGTAGCTAATTCTTATTAATTTACTTTGTGGAATAAATTAATGGAATGTATTTTACAGTGATACAAACTTTGTATGTGAAGTGTATGATCATCTAAACAAAAACTGAAAGTGAATGTACTATTGTATTTAATTGAAAAGAGACATGTACTGTAGACAAATAATTTTGTATCATGTTATGATTAAGTTACTTTATGTGATAATGTAATGAGATTTATTTTATTTTGACTTTAACTTTGTATATGGATGTATAAGCATGTAAACTGTTAAATTTTCGAGATGGAATTGCAGTCCAGCCTTGATACATGACATCCTTATAGGTTTTGATTTGGGAACAGGTTTCTTCAAAATCTTCCTCAAACCGAGGGGGTTAATGTAGCATTGCAACTAGATATATATAATTGGTATCTTCGGGAAGTATTTCAATTGTCAATATTTCAGTCAAGGATAGTAATTCATGTAATGTTTGAAAGGTGGTGGCAATGACAACTTGTTTGTATTCTATATATTTTCGTTTTTCCAGATTGATTATTTTTCTTTCCTCATTTCATCAGTACTAAAATACATCAACAACAGACATCATAGGACGATAGTGCATCTTTTCCTTTCCACTGGGTTAGTAAACTAAAAACATTGCCACTGCATTGCACAACATGGTGAAACGAGGAAAATAACAAAGGTTATCTTTAGCTGACATTACCGACTGCTCGAAAACAATATATTTTCAATGAGGAAACTTTCGACCAATATGTAGGGAAGCACAACCTTTCTTTGGTGCCACAACAGTTTGTCGCAGCACAATCATTTGTCAGCTCTCAGTTGTACAGCTTGCGACGAGTGATCACGTTACTCACACAGACCAGAGCCCACGACTTAACTTCTTTTGTATTTCGAACATTTCAGTTCAAATATCTATTCAATTTATTTTCCATCAGTGCGAGGACCCATTAGGGCACTGGGAGATAAAAGTAACGATTCTCTCTCGTCTTTGTAACTCTTGAAATGAGAAATTTTGTTTTGTTTTACGAAGGCTGCCATTCTGTTTTTTTTTTTTTGTTCGTCAGCTGCGGTGTCAATAGTTTGTTTTGCCGAGACGACAATAAATCTCCAGTAAACATTTAACTTCTTCTTTTATTTATTGATGATCCTGGTATCAACAAACTTTCATTATGATGTAGTCAAAGTCTCCAACTCACGCTGAGCTAATTCATTGATGTTTACTGAGAACTACGAGATGACAGGACAGTAACCTGTTACAAGCTACTTTAACATGAATTTTAGGCAAATATAACTCTATAAAAATGGTTATACATTTTATACCCTTCCCAATGGTATATCTACTTGCTATGTACGACTGGTGGTTCTAAAACTTTAGCCAAATTACTTGTATGTGTCACGTTATGCTCATACTGCATTCTACTAGTACTAATCCTGCAATGCATTAAATTGAATTTCTTAGCTAAAGTTAGTCTCAAATTGAAGAGTGCATACACAGTTCAAGGTGTATTAAGATAAAAATGGCATACTGGAGATGTTTATATATGGTATAGAAACTTACCAAAATGTTATTTTGAACATACAAATATAAACTAATTTTTTCGATTGTTGTGGGTGTACATATATTTAGTATATTATTATAAATACAAAATACTCTCCATTGTATACGCAATTTCAATACCATGGTCAAAATACAGCTCATCTGTGTCCAATTCCTATTTCGCTGGGTTTAAGCAGTTTGCGCCTCGGCAATGTCCATACGTGTCATAACAGCTTTTACCTGCTTTTCTGCAACTACATCGAGCATCGCAATTATGTTTATATTTTGCATGTACAATCAATAATCCGCATAGTAAAGCATGAGGCTATGTAGTTATAACTGGCATGAGATTATTTTCTGAATTAGGAAAATGCCTTCCCCAGTCCGTAGATGGCAATTATTTCCCCTGCTATTCCTGAACCTGAAAACAGAAGTTAGACAGTCATATGTAAAATTTAAACAATTATTTGAATAAACACATATACAGTAGAGTCTAACTGAAGATATGTCCTCAATCAGTGTTGGTAGAGTGCTGCTTTAGTTGGAGGAAGCACCACGAGCCCAAAAGAGGCTGAGAGAGTGTGTTTAGCAACTGTAGGATTGTACAGGTGCAGTCACAGATCATGAATATTATCAAATTTATCTCCAGTAGGATACAGAGCTCAAACAAATGAGATGCAGGACTGTTGAAGATGTTAACTACTGTACTTCTGAATGTAGACTTAAATTTACTGGAGCAACTTATATGCTTTTATTTTGACTTTTCCATAAATTACAGATGTTTTATCACCTATGATGAAATCATTCACAAACAGACTGCACTCTGCATGTCACCAATATTATTTTGGATTGCAGCAATGTTATACAGATTTGCAGAGGTTTTGTTTATATTTGGATGCAGCATTTTCACATTTCTATTGAATCTGTTCCTATAAATTAGCATAACTAGGAGAGCCATATCAGTACCAACGTATATGTCAGAATTCTCTAATAGCTATATGTCGAGTGCAGTGGTAACTGCACTTTACCTTGAACAACTCGAACACCAGCATCCAATAAACGTAATTTTAGCATAGCTATAAAATGGGCTTTGTTATTCTTTTTACTTAATAAATCTTCGTGTGAAGTAGTCACCATAGTCTGTTCACCGACGACGTCAGGACACGACCTACTCGTTGCCCGCTAAGCCTGCTCCTGAGTTTTTGTTCCTGGTTTTCCACTTTATCCATCGAATACCACCACTGCGGACGGATAATTATTGGTTATATGTTTCACATACATGCCCCAGATCTGACTGTAATTAGCCAGCCATGGTCATGTTGTTGTTGTAGCATGAAGTATGTAACCTTCATTGATGACAAAAGTAGGTGAGTCACTGCCATATTATCTTCTGGCGAAGCATGTGTGAAAAGTGCCGCACAGGCAGATTTATGTGTCTTCCTCATATATGAACTATCAAAAAGAGTAGGTAACTGTGGAGAAATTCACATCTCATGCGTCCTTTACTTTAGATAATATGATCACTTTCTACATTAATCACTTGACTGTACCTGGGACTGTATCCATGCATAAAGAAAATACCTCTGCACTGGAGTACTTATTACAGTCATACGCTTTTGTAAGTATATCCTCTCTGATGATTTCAGCTGTATTCACCACGATGTATTGTTGCTCATCGATATCAGACCTCTTGAAGTTCATAAGTGTTTTTTCCCCAAGGATATCTATGAAAATGGTATGATGTCCATAGTGTAAAAGAAGTTTTGTCTCCATGTAGCTGCAGCTAGAAGATTCACATCATGTTTCCTTACAATCAGATTCCAAGTATTCTTCTAAACTCACTCTCTTCAAAATAAAAGGACAGTTTTTGAAATGCTGTCATTTTGGTACTATTCTCTGGCATCTCATTGGGGAACAACTTTGATACACAAGTAAAATTTCAGGTGACACTCCTTGTGGTGTTTTGACTCTGCTGCAACAAGGTCCAGGGCAGTCTCCATAGGGACTGCGACTACTGCACCCCAATCATCATTCCGTGCTCTTGCCTGATCCAAAACATACTCCTTGAACATAGTTGTTGTCACTTCTTGTACTGTGCGTCCAAACTTAATATGTTTCTTTGTCACTGTTCTAGCTGAAGCCTTTTTGCCATATAAGAGGCAGTCTGCTTTTATATTGATTGGCTCAAGAGAAGAGCGCAGTGCAGGTAATACAACTTCAGTGGGAACTGAGTTGATATTTTCATGCTGAACATTTGTAATGGTGTTTGGCCTTGAGAACTGGAGTCTGTAACAAAAAAAAATAGAGCTACAATTGAATTTTAAAATGGGTAGTGAAATATATTTATATTATGTTACCCTTGATATTGGTGAAACTTGTAGTTTTGTAATTTTATAAACTAGTAATAGCAACTGTTAGGAAATCTTCATTATATTCTATAGGTATTAGTAGGAATAAAATGTTACTCAGATGAAAGGGCTTACATAAGAGGAGAGAAGGGGGTGTTCTATGGTTGAAACCCTCCCGTTTGCGATTCAATGGCATATTTTACTTTTACAAAATGAAAGATTAGGCTATGTTAATGACAAAAGAAACTAACAAAGGTAAGGATGCTGCCTGGTAGGCTATTGATTTCAGTATATGCGTAATATATTGTACATTGTTGCTGAATGTTAGAAGTCAATATTATAAAGGTTTCTATAAAATAACATTAAAAGGTTTTAATTTTTTAACATAAGTTAAAATCAATTTACTGTAAACGCTGCTTGGATGTGTATTGTTGATCCTGGAGCAAGTTTCGGGTGGAATTTTAAAGGTTTCATAAAGTGTTTTTTATTCATTAAGGAAAACTTTTTTAGAAAGTCATATTGTTAACTCAGGCACCCTAAAAACATTTGTGTGTTCATTTTATTGGAAAACATTGTCGGAAACATTTTAAAACCGACAAAACTGCTTCATAATCAACAGAGTAAATGCCTGCACTCTACTAGCAATACATGAACTATACCTTAGAATACACTTTGAAATAGCCATTGCAAAGGCCATATGTAATATTGTAGGCAGCGCCTTAAAATTCACTTTTTCTGAGACAGAAAATAGTACACTAAATAACCCTTTTAAAACAATTTTCGAAATGCTTACCTGCATTGTAAATGTACTGTGATGGTAGATGTTCCTGAAGTTTAATGGCAATGGCAATGGTGTGGTGTAATTGAATTCAAATTTTGATAGAATCTCCATTGCCTACACTGACAATGAAATAATAACAAAAAATGCACAATATATGATTAAGAAACACAAATGCAATAAATATGTGATCAAATATATAAGTACATGCATGGCACAAGAGACAACTATCCAGTTAGACAAGGAGCAACACAGAAATAGTGATGACAACACAATTATGACAATATTAAAACAGTAAAACAACAAGCAAAACAACACTGTAGTAGGTCAAAATAATTAGACATATAAAAGGATAAAAAAAAGTATAATGATCCAGTCTGACAATGAACGAAAAAAAAAAAAAAAAACAAAGACAGCATAAACATGATTAGACAACAACAGAATTTACATACAAAAAAAAAAAACAGAAAATCTCCAGTTAGATAAAAGGATAAAAAAAATAGAATGATCCAGTCACACACAATCGACAGCACAAAACACAAAGGACAGCACAAGATATGCCGACAGCCAAATATACAGTGACAAGATGAAAACAGTAAAAAGTTGAGGCTGGCTAAAAGCCAGCCGTAGTCAGCCCATGACGGCACTTGCCACTGACCCAACACGTGGTGGTAAACACGTTTTCAGTGCCGCTACACGGACTTTCCCAAAATGCGATGATTGATTTTCAGGGCTAAATGTTTGTAAAGTGTAATACGTTTTATTTCAGGGTTTGTGTAATGTTGATATTGGAAAATTTAAAGTGCGCGCGGCGCCGATGACGAAGACATTGATATTCATACGAAGACGCCTTAACAAGACAATTTAATATTTACCAGAAAATATAACTTTGAATTTTGTCTGTAAAACCATTTAAAAATACTTTTGGTATCATTTCAATTTATGATATAATATTTTTACTCAGCGTGCATAGCACTTCCACTTGTGTGAACCCTGTAGGCAGCCATGGTAGGTTCGCGCGTGACCTCTGCTTCTGGGCAGTTGTCCTAAGAGAGCTGGCGAGGTAAGACGTTGCCTAATATGCACTTCATACTTTTGCACTGATGTAGCTTTCAATAGCACTTTTAGTTTACCGGTTAACCTTTGCCTTGTATACGTTTTGCCAGACATCCCCAGCATAATGCTATCTGCTTAACTTAATTATTTGCAGCCCTTGTGGCTTTTTAGAATTTAAACTAGACTAGAGGAGGAGATGTCGGAGAGGCCATGTGACCTGCGCAACTTGTGTAACAGGCGCCATCCACCCATGTCCAGGGCTTTTCATTGTAATTTCTGCTTAATTGTGATCAGTAACATTAGGGGTAACTTGTGTGTATAATTATTTTTAGGATATTGTCATGTTAAATTTTAATGATTTTGCTGCCATATCGCCCACGACCACATGGTTAGCTACTACTAAGTCCGTATCTGCGCCATCACAGCATCATGAGGGCTAATTGTTGTCCCATCGCGTGCGCCATAATTTATCTCAAGGTTTATGTATTAATTTCATTGAGAGTTCTTGTTTTTTTCATATTTGATGCATTTTGTTCTTGACCATGCAGTCATTTCATGTGTGTGTAATTTCCCGCCATTCGGCATGCTAAGAGCTTTCGTATGCTTGTTGAGTATAGAAATCACTTTCCTAACACCGATATAAATTCAGGCCAATGAGTATTGACCAAAGTTACTGTGAAATATTGTGCTTTCACACTTGCACACATGGTCCACTACTAACTTCATCCAGCAGCATCTGTGCAATCTAAGACTACTTTCACCCAATTGTGTGTTTATTTTGCCTTTTCATATCATGTCCCATGTTCATCAAGTGTTATTTGTGTAATTTTGTATGGCGTTATTATTTTCTGCCTTACCCGCAATGTGTATTGTCTGTCACCACACACCACGTGGTTCGGGGACGAGTCCCAGAGAGTTGGCGTTAGCGGCATAGATGATCGCACTTGGTCACCGCATACTCTATATCCTGTCTCTAAGCAAAACCTGCAGTCCATCACAGTGGCTGTAGGCCCCTTGCTTTGTAGAGGCTATCTCTTCAAACACCGCGAAGCATCATTCATGCAGAGTGCACAAGTTGAGTAACTTGCTAGGGGAATCACCTACTGGAACTGGCTACTCATGTCCAAGTTGTAAATGCCCTAATTCATTTTCTGGCGTGGTGTTACTTGGTAAGAATAAATACCTCACAGTGTAAAAGTTGTAAGTCTTTGTAGCATCAGTTACCTAACTCCACCAAGTGTTTGTTTGCAGTGTTTTGGTATGAAAGTTGTTTTGTAAGTACACACAGGTAAAATGAACACACAGAACCCACAGCATCCCTGATCACAAAGTGCGGTGGGTAGAAACCACCACTGGAGCCCATCAAAACAGGTATCAATGTATCATAATCGTCTCCATGTCTCACCCAACGGTGTCTAAGTCTAGAAGTTTCTGAAGCTGCGATAAGCTCCCGTCCTCAGGCGATTAAGCAATTGTTACTATTCTACCACTTGTATGAAACCCACTTGAAAATTGATCTGTAACAAGATGTCACTGTTCCTTCCAACGTGATTTTGCAGGTAACGCTTGCCCTTGCAAGGTCATTGTGGATGGGCTGGAACTACAACACAACAGCATTGAAAGTGATGCATGCATCACGTAATTTGGGTACTGTTTCAGAACCATCAGTTGTACAGAGTAAGTAGATATATCATTGGAAAGGGCATAAAACGTACAACAATTTTTATACAGAGTTATGTTTCCCAAAAACACAGTTAAAAGCAGCTAGAGCCAATAGTTTGACATTATTTCACAGAAATCTTAATTTTGTGTAATTATTTGGTTTCTGTAGTTATGTTGTAACATTACTATTCATATAAACTGCACAACGATATGTTTGATAACATTTACTCTTTAATTTGAGACCAACCCAGGCTCAGTTGCACTATTGGTGGCATAACCATATGTAATAAAGTAAAATAGTGCAAATCTTAGGTCTCAGGAACTTCAAGGGCCTAAAAATTTTGGACGTGTACACGAAAAAGTCAGAGTATTTTGATATGTCGTTCTCCATGGCTAGCAGTATCACTGTGTCAAAATTCAGCTTTACATTATTTTTTTATGGGTCTTATGTGATCTAACTTAACTGGGCTATAACAGTGTGTTGCAGGTATAAAATGCTCCATACAATACAGTGCATTTTGTTGTGTCATACCGTGCATTTGACACTTCAATCTATAGCTTACGATGACACACTTTTCAGATTACAACAATATAAGTGATGCACAACAGTGTGTGAAAACACCTGATATATTCTTGGATTCTAGAGAATGAACATTGCAGTGTCATTGATTTTTCTGCAATAATAAACACATGTGTAAAAGAAGAAATTTTTCACTTAGTTACCAATACTTGATCATTTGTGCTCAGACTGAACGTGTTATTCCAATAATACTTCAGTAATTTCACATGTATGTTTGTCCGAGAATTCACTTTTTTCTTACAGAACTGAATGGAGACTGGAGGCGCATGATATTCGGCCTATGTTTCTTCCATTCGATAATCCAAGAGCGCAAAAAATTTGGATCCCTCGGCTGGAACATTACATATGAATTCAATGACAGTGATCGGGAGTGTGCCCTTGCAACACTTCCCATGTTTTGTGTTGGACATGACATACCCTGGGATGCCCTCATGTACATCACAGGTACAGAATGTCTTCTGACTTGCTTCAGTGAGTCAATTTGTATGTATTGTGTAGACACTGTGGTATTCATTCAACTATGATGTATTTCTTACAGTATAACTGTGAATATTATATGATTAATGCATGAGGCCTAATATTGTCATGAGTTTGGAGTACACCATCCACTGCAGATGGTAAATGCACAGAGAATCAGAATATTGCTATGTTCAGCCATGTGGTCAAACTTATTCATTTGTAACTATGTTGTAACAGGGAGGTTGTGAGTGTGTTTCAAGAAAACCTGCTAGCTACTGTACAGTGTTACTGCACAGGATTGTGAAAATGTGGAATACAAAAGCTGAAGTGATCCCCTTTTCAAGGCTGGTCACATGCCAAACCAAACATGGCCAACATTTGAGGGATGGGAAACTAAAGGCCAGTTGTAAACAAAGGTGGATCATCACAGTCCCTTGTGGACTGTGATGATCAGCTGCCTCAATGATTGCAATCAACTTACATAGCTACTTTCCAAGAATGGTTATCTCTAATTTGGAGGTTTTTGTAGTGCTTTTGAAAATTATAACACGTTATATTTACAACAAATTATTAAAATACTTTTGAAATGTATACATTTACTTTAGACACACACTTACGAAATGAAAAGTTTAGTTGCCCATCAGGCTACTAATTGTATAATTAATGAATATTTAAAATCATGCTACATTTAAGCTGGTATTCATAGTTTCTTGTGCGATGGAGATGCGAGTCACATTCGGAAAGCATCTTTGGCAGGAAATTGAGATTCTTAAATGATTAGCAAGTTGTTTACGTGTTGGTTACACTTGTGAGCACTCTGGAAGTTATGAGAGGTCTTAACCTCTGCTAAATGACTTGCATCCTCTTAACCTCTCCTTGTACTTGTAAAAATGGTGCAGGCGTTACATCATATCCATAATTGAGGTATATTTAACTGGCAACTACAATTATTTTTAAGTGGTGACGTACTATTATTGACTCACACAAGTGGAGGGGTGGAAAATAATACAGTAAATTTAAAAAGCACAAAATTTATGAATTATGTACAGTTATATTTATCTGTTACTCACTCATCTTATCGTGGTTTTATGCAGCACTTAGTATAATTTTTAATGACTGCCAATTAAAAGTATTTAAAAAATCTTGGCGGAATTAGAAATATAACTGTATTATCATACATATTTCTATGCTATAAGTACATTTTTTTCTCAGGAAGGAACTTGCCATGAATTCAATGGAACTGTGTGTAAAATTTCTAATCAATTTTCATGTTTTGTTCTGCTAATGAAGTGTTTTGGAGGAAAATAATACAAGTTTCATAGTTGCAAGGAGTATAATATAAAAAATTTAAAAAAAATTTCTGAATCTGGATTTGAACATGCCTCAAAATATCAGACACCTGCTACCACTACCCTGCTATCATAACCACACAACTACTAAGCACATCTTGTTAGAACAGAAGAATTCTCACATTATATGTGCCATGTTTCCTATTAATATTCATATTTTTAATTATTGCCATTTGTTGAAGGTTTTCATGTTGGTTTTTTTAAATTTTAAAGTGTCACTTTTATAATTAAATATCAGTAGAGAGAATAATGCCTCGCCAGAATAAAACAAATTGTGAAATTTTTCATGTGCACATTTTTGTTTCATTTTCCATTTGTACCAACTTTAGTACCATACACATTAGTTTACAAATATTTTGCTACCTGCTGATAGCTGGAAACGTGATTTGCATTTTTAGCCTTGCACACAGGGCTCAGAAAATCATTGATTTCTCAAACACCTTGCAAAAGAGGTACTCACAAACTTTGTTCATGAATTCAAATTCGGTTTATCAGATATTTAAGAGACCCTTAAGAGACAGTCCCCTCTTATATGCAAGCAGTTTTCAGTACCACAAACAAAATGTTTATTTATGCCACTCTTAAAATGTGAATTTCTGAAAAACTTTTATTCATTTATGTTAATTTTTAGCATTAAGATTTACATTTTTGATTTAGCAAGAATAATTTATAGTGCATGTGTTTGCCACTCTCTCTCCACAGAGTGAAGGAAATAGAGGAGCCACACTGGCGAGGAGCCACACCAGCAAGCATAAATTCACTCTAACCATAAGTATGGATGTAGAGAGAGCATTTTGCTGAAAAATGGTTAAGAAAGTACAAATAACCAAATACAGTACACGCCCATTTATTTGTGCTTCGCTTAACAAGTTTTCGGCTTATCCGTGTGGCTTTTTGACTTGTGATGCTGTAACATGTGTCGTTTAACAAGCAGCAGTACCATGTACATCTATCGCTGTGTCGCATAAGCTGATGTTCATCTCTTTAAACTGTCAGCCTGTCACAGAGACCTATATGAGTCATCCATTTTTGCCAGTTGACGCCCGTAACTGATCGCCTGGAGGCCGTGTTCGAAATGGCAGATTTTGTTGACAAAATGATCACTGACCCAATTTTGTATACAAAAATGGTGGCATATTCTGAAATTTAGTATTTTGTATTTTGTATCTTGCAGATATCAGCAAAAATACAAAATTATAAGCGCCATGTTGTTTTTTACCTTCAAAACACATGCGCAAAAGCATAAATAAAGTGTTATCTAAAACAAATAATTGTTCATAAAATACACTAGGCATGTTTTAAAAAACAAGTAAGTGTTATGCTTTGTTTATATATTTTGCAACAAATTTTTTTGAAGTCGTCATTCCATAATTTACTGTTTTTTTATTTATTAACGTATTCGCAGCACTCCAGTGGTGATTGTAGAAATATTACATCCATTTTAAGCATAAAATTTAGATAAAAATATTTTTCACTGTTAATGTAAAAATTTTGAGCCACGAGTGCTAAACAAGTGACTGTCGACAACATCCTAAGGGAAACTTATGAAATGACAACTTAAGTTTCCTTCCCCCCCCCCCCCCACCCATCACACGTCTTGCCAATTTATTGATCGCCGACCTGGGTCAGTATTCACTTTTTAGTGTCGTTTTGGCAACATCAACAAAGTGTAAAAGAGTAGTTTAAACTATCGGGGGAGAGTTAGAAAAAAATATTTGAGCATGGTGTATTATAAACAAAGACATCAATCCAAGTGCCAGGCAAAATAAAATTGACGACTTTTTCAAGAAAGGCACTGTTTAACTTTTCTTACATTTTTTTTTCATATCAAGTGTTTAAATGTTTGCAAAAAACTTAACATTTCCTCATTTTTAAACTTTGTGTGTGTGTGTGTGTGTGCATGCGTGCATGTGTGTGTATACACGTGCATGGGTGCGTGCATGCGTGTGTGTAAATCTGTATAATTTAAATAAGCCCCTAGTAATGGGGATTGTACTGTATTGTTTAAATGCCAGGTTGCCTCATTTAAAGTCCCATTATAGTCTTTATTGCAATGCATTCGAAACATTCAACTAACTCAAACATCTAAAGGACGGGTCTTAGTGATGCACGTTGAGAAAGTGACACACACAACTACGTACCGCTTATCTATCACTCTGTGTCGCCTGCCCAACGTGCCCGCCTGGTGCCGGCGCAGGCTGTGTATACTCGATGTGCATGATTTGTGTTTGCTTTGAAATGTATAATAGGTACTTTGTTTTATCATGATTTTTAGAGCAAATATCACTGTTCCATTAATAGTAAAAATGAGTAAATTTGATTATCCAGGTTTTTAATACATTTTCACTTATTTGTGTTTTCTCCAATCCCAATTGACATGGTTAATCGGGAGTTTACTGTAAACATTTTAATGTGTGGAGGCTTGGCTGTGAAATTACAACAGTTGATATCAGTATTGATTGGTGAGACAGTAGATGTTTGCAGTAGTGATGTAGTAGTGTTCCCAAGGTGCCATACTGTGATTTCGCACAAAGCTATGTAGTGAGCACAGACTCTATCTAGGGCCACAAGGTAGCCTCGTTGCTGGTTTCTAACATTGACACATAAATCTTCTACTCTGTTGTTGGCCATGGAGCAGGCCAAATGCGAGTACAGGGAAGGATGGTGACATACTTACGGAATGAGCATGACCACTTACACACAGATCCAAAGCCATTAGGTATTTATTGCAAAGTAAAACAACATTAAAATGTGCTACACGAACTCAAAAAGAAGAAAACCAATAGATTATTTCAACACTGCGGCACAAAACACTTGCAAGATGTGTCACCTGAACCAGCATAAAAGTAGACAAAGTTAAGTAACCAGTAAAATGCCTTTAGACAAAAATTATTAGTGAAGGGCCTTCCGAATCAATGGAAGGACCAAGGCCAGTTGCAGGGGTAAAATTAATAAGGTTTTGGATGGTTAATTACAACATAACTACAGATCGGTGAAAGCAAAGCTGAGGCCTCCGCAGGCCATGTGGCATGCATCCTTCTGGCCTGAGCTCTAATGAGAGACTGCAGAATGGCAGCAAAGATCCTCAAAGCACTTTGCTGGTGGCCTCGGCCATTGCAACTCACATGACGTGCACAAGACTGCGCGCCAACAGATATGTTGAATCTTTATACTAATTTACAGGGATGTGCACACGAGTGCACTGCAAAACACTAACATAAAAAACCTAGAAATTAACATGAACCCTTATTATCTTCGGCCACAGGCCACCTTCGGTGCACTCTAAATGTACATCACAATCAACACTTGCATCACTCGCATTGCACGGCCCTGCGCCTCAGGCATGCACGACTCATGACGTGCTTATGCTGGCCAAGGGACGAGGTTTCATGACCAATGCCCTGACCCCTCCCCCACCCCACCCCCATCTGCTGTGCCGTCATGTGTGCAATCACGCGAGATCAGAACCCGCACATCCTGACATACAGGGGTGATGTAGCACAGGACATTGCCGACTCATGGGTGACGTGCACAAGAAAGCGGGGTGTGTCACAGTAGGAGTGAGTCCACCTGCGGCAGTTATTGTGGAGGTTGTAAAGTCTAGGTATCCCCTGGGGTAGGGAGTGGGGTAACCCTCCTGTGCTGCATACAGCGTCTGCAGTCCCACCTAGTCCTGCAGGGAAGCGGGGTCTAGTCTGTACTGGCCATCCTAAGCCTGGGTTCCCCTTAATTGCTGGACACACTATCCCCTAAAAGGTCAGTAATGTGGATACCGTGAGACCTCCTGACCTTATCTGAGGGGAGGGGTTCATCATCTGCCTTGACCACTATGCAACGGAAGACAGAATCACTCAGTGACACGTCCATTGGCCAATAACAACAGGGTGTCTCGGGCGTCTCTGGTCATGACAGGGGCTGCTTAATGATAGGCTCTAAGCCTGTTGGCAGGAAACCCAGAAAATTCAGCGATGTCTAATAGGCATTAAGCCTAGGGCCCTACGGAGCAAAACCCAGGAAGTCCAGTGATGGGGTCAAGAGAAAGTCTATATTCACCACGGGGATCCTGTGTGTTGGAAATGCGACCTTGGCATTCCCAGGTGTGGGGTCCCTGGATGTGAATCCTGTAAAGTCCGTGGACGTAATGCGAGTGTCAGCTCTGATATCCTGAGGTTTGGCATGATTGGAGTTTGCAATCACTGCGGCCAAGTGCATCTTGCCTTCCGGTTCATGCGGCTGTGGAGGAGCATCTGTACCTGGCTTGACACAATAGTCGCCTGGGTCACTCACCACGCGTAAGTCATCACAGTGAATTTTCTCTGGTTTGCTGCCCCTAAGCTGTATTAAATAGGATAATGTTCTGGAATGCCCAACAGTGGTCCCCGGACCTGTCCATGAGTGGGCTAGCCCAGCACAAAACTGTCTCTACCCCACTTAATGGGGGTGTGCACATGCATACACGCATTACCCATACTGGGGCTCGGGGGGACGGGGCAGGAAATTACAGGTGTGTGACCCACAAGGTAGGCTGCCTGTTGGGTGCTCATTGCATCTCTCTCGTGCTGCATCCTCTACCTGCAATGAATAGGACTTTGCTCCAGTTCCACCTGGTCCTGCACCTCTAACTGGCCCGGCCTTGGCAGGCCCTGCCCTTGCAGCAACTGATGGGCGACACCCTGATCACGACATTGGTGCACCTGCACATGTAAAACAGTGCCCAGGTCAAGTGTACATTTGATTTTGTGTGATCTTCCTCAATGTGCACCTGCAACTGGGCCTTCACCATCTGTTCAGGTGCTCAGTTGGGTTTCCCCCTGTGGGTGGTATACGGGGGTGGTGTGCCTTACACACTTACAAGCGTAGTCCATCGGCCATCTGCAATCTGCGAACTAAGTGCCGTTTTCAGTCATGAGCACCCGAGGATAACCTTACTGGGGAAAGAACTCCTATTCCAGCATGTGGGCAATGGTGCTGGCCCAGTTGTTACTGACTAGGAATGCCTCCACCCAGCATGTGAAGAGGTCAGTCATGACAGCAACATAGTATTTGCCCCTGGTGATTCTGGGGTAGGGGCCCATGACATCAAGGGTGACTGTGTCAAACAGATGGTTTGGTTCCCAGGGCCTTGCTGCTCTACTCCGTCGCGGTGGCAGGTTTTGCATGTCTAGCATACTACACGTACATGTACGTAGTGGCGAGTCTCCTTGTCAATCCCAGGCCAGTGGAAGTGTTCCCCCACGGCACACTTTGTATCATCACCACCGGGGTGACCTGCTGAGGTGTCATTGTGGTGCAGTCGGTACATAACCACGCCAGTCGACCGTGGCACAAATACCCTTTAGACAGAGGGGGTATGGTGCATGCGGCACTGGTGTATGCTGTTTACTGACTGGTAGTGATCCAGGTGCTCAGATTCGCATGCCACCTGCTTCTCCCATGCGAACTCGTCCATCGCCTGTACCCTAAGGACCTCACGCCAGACTTCATCAAAGGTCTGACCTGCGTTTGCTTGTGTCATTTTGCCTGTCGCCTCTGGAGACTGGTCAGGTGGCCGGTTGACTGTCTCACTGTGATGTGACGGGGCAGGATGTCTGCCCAGGTGGTGTCGATGATGCCTGAGAGTTTGGGTTGGGGTGGCGGGAAAGTTCATCCACTAGCTCCTTGTGCTTACCAGGGACATGCTCAACTACAAAGTTCAGTGATTGGAGTGCCAAAGTCCACAATGTGAACTTCAACTTCCAGAATTGCACCCTCTCCGACCAGAGCAGGCGCTGGTTATTTGTCCTCCGGATAAACTCGCACCTTTCCAGGTGGTGGCGGTAGTGCTTCAGCACCCACACGACCACATGGCACTCATGCACATTGATGTCGTAGTGCCTCTTGGCCTTCCCTAAATTCACTTCCGCTTAGTCGATAACAAAGCATTCGCCCCCTTCGCTCAGCTTGTAAAGCACCGCATCCAAGACCTCCTGGTTCGTATCTGTCTGCACATAGAAGCGGCGGGAGTAGTTGGGGCGGGTGAGCAGTTGGCATTTGCGGAACCTACGCTTCAGCTCATCAAATGCCAGCTGGATGACATCCGTCCAGCGGTACTGGTACTTGGGTGCACAGGTAGGTCAGTCAGGGGTCACCAACAGTGTAGCAGTAGGGTCAGCAGCTTCCACAGGCTATTCTTTGCCCTGTTGTACAGGTAAAACCTGATCCAATCAGACGAAAGGTCATATTCGCCACCCCCAATTTCGAACCATAATCGGAAACCAATTAGGCCAGTTCTTCATACAGGCAAGGCACCGGTATGTAACTAAATAGGCCAAATCAAAGTAACCCGGTGTATCTAGCCTCACACCAAATAAAAACAGCCAGGCTGTGATGATCCACCATTAATCCAAGGACATCACGCATCAACAGATTATGCTATATTCAGCAGTGATCCTCTATCAAACACCCTACTATTTTGAAACTCCAGCTTATTCTCCAGATTTAAATCTGATTGAGAACCTATGGTATGAGCTGAATAAATACGTACAGATATGTCAACCCTCCAAAAGAAGAGAATTGATTGATTCCAAATGGATTGGGCCAAATGGATGCCTGCATTTGCCAGAAGTATGTATATAAATTTCATGCCAAAACACCTTCAAGCTGTAATTGCAGCTAAAGGTTGTCAGACCAAGAACTGAAATGGACATTTGTGTTCTTTGTGGATGTTTGTTTCTGTTTTCATCTATGTGTCCAAATACTTATTTTGTTGGACAGATTTTGCTTGTTCAGCTTATTTCTATGTTGTTCTGTATATACCACATTGTTGTTAATGTGTTGTGATGCCCTTCCTAAGGGTGTGGTAGCAGGGCTTATTACACAGCGCTTCAAGAACCAATCCACAAGAAAAAGAGAACAGAATCAAATCTATTTAAAGATTTCAGGTTAAAAAGACAGACAAACACATGATGACTTCCTTGACATAACATGTATGTTTAATTTGCATAAATGTTTCAAAGTTTACACAGGATTGTAGAAAATAATTATGATTTATATTCCTAGTTACACAAAAAAAAATGGATACGATTAAATATCAGATGGGCTCAGAATATTTATATAATGGTACCATTTTTAAAAGTAAAATACAAATACCCTTTAAAATTTTACTAGATATGCTATAATTCCACATAATTTAAAACGTGTGTCTCTCTTGTGACACTTCATACAATTCCATGTGACTGCTGTAATCCTACTCCAAGTTAAAGTATGTCATCATAAAATATTAGAGATGCCTGGGTGTTCTCGCTTTCTGAACAAGTATTAAAAAATGCCCTCGTACCATTAATTACTTATTTTAAAAGCCCACATGACTATATTTTCATGTTTAGCATTTTCTTGACAAAATACTGGCAAAATTCAAAGTCTAAAAGTGGAGTATTTCTCGACTCCTAATTTAAGCGTACTCTTTAGTACTTTCTGGCAATACTGACATTGACGACAGAGTCAATATTTTAGTAAAGTCCAAAAAAGACACAAATGACTCTAATTTTCCAATTTTTTTACACTTTAAGAATTTTCAGCTGTCGTAAAAACATGGATGATAAATTTAATCAGCTGATGGTTCATACAGAAATTTTCTGTCTTGTAATTCAGAAATACCTAATTTTTTCTACCTGCCATGACGCAAAAGACGTCATCCTGACAATGGCCAAATGGGCCAGAAATGTTACGACATATCTAATATTTTTGTAGTAACTGTGAGCTGAACATCCAGGAGTGCTGGTCTCTGCTCACCTGACCAAACTCCTGACATTATATACAAAATTCTACCCCTACCAAAGAGGGAGCAATGAGAGTCCGGCCAATCAGAGCCAAAGGAACTCTCGGAAAGCTTCTATACAATTCAAAAATATTGGCAAATAGCTACTTCCGGCACCACAGTTCCATGCCACGTGGTTAAATATCCGGCCACGCAACCGCAGCACGGTCTGGCACAGGCAGATCAAACTAACTCCTACACTTGGCTGCCAGTCTACTTCGAGCGCGCACAGCAGCTGGAAGCTATGTCCGATCGCTGGGAGACACCTCGCTGTCACACATATACCGCTGTCACACATATACGTAGGCCTGCTGGGCCAGGCTTTTCGTCGCAGACCATCACGTGCTTGTATAATTTTGGGTATAGGCAGTTCACGGTAAAGTGAGCATTTTTGCAAGCCCTCTAATTTGGAGTAATAGTCTTTAAATATATATTTTTATTAGCCGTAGACGTTAACATCCGAGTGCGGTGGAAAATACACATGGAGTTTGTTACTTATATAGCAATATTTATTTAAAAAAGATGGTTAAAGGATAAAAAATGGCTGAAAGGAAAAAGTAACTAGGGCGTCAAAAGTGCTCACTTACCATGAATAACCTATATGCAAAGTCACCAAGTAAGTTATTTTAATCATTGTGGGGTAGCAACACACATATTTTTCATGTAAAAGTTTATTTTATGCTGGCTCTATGTCACGCGCTGCACACGTTGTCTTCCTCATCGCGCAGGTGTCGAAAGCGGGCAGGCAATACGGGAGTGGAGAAACGTAGTATTATGAGGCGTGTGCCTCAGTGTGTATACAAATGAAAGACACGTTTTGTACCTATTTAATTGTATAATGCACAATATGAAATAATGTACTTTATTTGGAAATTATGGATGTTTATATTTTTTTAGAGGTGTCCTAATACTTTCTTAACTCATTATATATAATTAATTTTGTTCATACGTGATGCTGCACTTTAACTACCATGCTGAAATAATTTTTAAAAATTCCGAAAGTATGATTTTTTCCTGCAATAGCGAATCTCTGTGTTCTGGCACTGAGAATCAGAGTTGGGCACATTTGTGTGTAATACTCTCATTTGCAAAAGAGCTGATCACCCTGAAGGCACATGACCTGGTAGTATGTATACAGAAAACGTCAAAATATTGTACCACTCCAAGCATGTATTGCAGGGGACCAACACTTGCAGGATATCCTTAGTATAGTGTTGGACCACCTGTAGCATGGAGACATGGTAATACAGTCAGCATAAAGGTATATAGACATTGGATGTTCTCCTAAGAAATATTGTGCTACAGCTGGTGCAACTGACCCTCCAAATCCACCACCGTTGCCACTGGCCGAAGTTGTCATCCAATTGGGTCACAAACATTCTCGATGGGCGAGAGATGTGAGGGCCTTGCTGGCCAAGGAAGCATGACATCTTGAAGGCTGTCCAGAGAAACCAATGCCTTTTTGTTTTCTTTCCCTTGCCCTTCCCATTGCTGCTGTTTAATGTAACATTGCTACATTGTTACTGTAGTTGTGGAAATGAGTTCAGCTTGTGGATATTCTTTATGCAGGTATAATAACATATGGAGGACGTGTGACAGATTACTGGGACCAGCGTTGCCTCATAACAATCCTTCAGCGCTTCTTTGGTTCAGATTCACTCGACCCAGGTATTTTTTACATTAACACTAATGTGTCTATGAGGCTAAACCATTATAAGATTTTTTTTTAATTCTTAACACACCACGCAAGAGTAGACCACTCAAAAAAAAAATATGTACCGTATTTTGGCCGTTTATAGGCTGCACATTTTTTACAAAAAAACTACAAAAAGTGGGGTGCACTTGTATACAAGTTATTGGCATGGATTTTTTTCCTACTCCTCTTCTGCTTCTTCCCCAAAACATTTTAAGAATTTTGTCAACATACGTTACATTTTAATGTTTTAAGGAAGGAATGGAAAAGACATACATTCATAAACAAATAACCTTCATCCTGCATGTGTAAAATGCTAACATGTTAGGGAGCTCGGCCATATATGTCTTACATGAGAAAATAATTTCTCTGCTTTACAAGACAAATATAGCTTACGTAGGTTGCACGCCCACCGTAGTTCTACAAGTGCACATTGATAAAATGCCATTTTTTGTAACATGTTGCCATGGTTTTGCTTTCTCAAATCACATTACCATCTGTGGAATAGTAATTGCGTGATGTATATTTGTAAACATTGCAACATAACACAAATTTTCTGCCCCAAATGTTTAGTAGGGGAGAAATTAAGTCTGAGTTTACTATGTTTGTACAGAATCATGACTTAACGATATTTACAGTAATACAAAAATTCAGTACGGCCTATATGTGAAATATTAATCATCCCTAATTTTTCATCAAAACTTCTGGTGTGGCCTATACACACCCAAAATACGGTAACTTATAAGTAACATAATGACTGCTAGTTTGTATAGTAATTGTAATAATATTTGAACCTATAATATTTGGAAAAATTCATTTACCATAAAACTTGACTGATTTGAAAAGTTTGATACTAAAATTTGTTTACTTCAAAGTCTGTTTTATCTACTTCCCTGTTTTAAAATGTTGGTATGTATTAATAATGGTAAGTACATCATGACCTAAATTTGTTAGCTCAAGGTATATGTCATACTATCATGTTATTCTGTGGATGTAGTCATACCACACCAAGCAAGCCAGACTGATGTATTTTTAATCTTTGCAATGAAATAATGTAAGTATTTGGGGAACTTGATTTTTCACCAAATGACAATTTGTCTTAATTAATTAAGAAACATTTGAAGTAAGTCTATATCAGTAGCAAATTCTTTACAAAAATTGATTTCAAATTTATAATAAATGCTTTATGATGACACCAAACAGTTAGATCTGTAGAAATGTAGTATTTATCAGTTACTGTTGTGGGTAGTGTTAGAAACCATATATTTTTTTTACCCTGCATTTTCAAAAATGATGTCTATGGGTAATAATTAAAGATCAAACTTTCTGTTATACATCCAGTGGATTTCTTGCCCAAGTGTAACTGACACTTAACAGAAACACAATTAGTTTTGCTATAATTTCTTTGCAAAATATGTAATTTGCCATTACTTGTATTTCCTTGAATACATTTCAGCTCTCAAGACATTGATGTTAAGAGTCATCCAAATGTCTCCACTCTGCCCTTCACCACAATTTAACCCCATGAATTAAATTTTTAAATCTGAATTCAAATGGAGTGACCAGTTCAAGGAAAGGTGCAGCCATCTGCAAACAATCTGAATTATATGTTACACAAAAAAAGATTTTGCATTAAAATGATTGAATTGTGTAAATTTCTCATTAGCAAAGTTAGTTGATGTTTGTATGTCAGTATTTTTCCAGGATAAGGCCACAATCCATCAGTAAACCTTGCAGACGTTTTTCTGTTGGTGATCACAAGTTACAGTTAGCACACATGCTGCCCGTAAACCCTTCTGGCTCTAGTTACCTGCAAATTCTTAATCCCTATACCAACAGAACATTGCTTGCTGATTCACTCTTTTTCAGAAGGGCCAAGGTGGATTACATATTAAGACTTTTATTTGTAATACAGTGAAAGTCCGATGTCACGAGTATGCAATATAATGAATAGTCTGCTGTAGCAGTATCATTTTTTAGCACCATCAGTTTGTCATAACTGATATTCCCTTTAATGCGTTTCAGTGGACTAATAAAATGGTAATAACCACTCCAATTTTCATTATAGCGATGGCTTTAACAGCCGTACTTTCCTTCTAATCACTATGTTAGAAATGTTTTATTTATCTAAATTCAGCTGCCACGCATAATCCGAGAACATTGCAACATTGCCAGCTGACCACAAACCAACTTCTTGGCAATGCTGCGCCAGTTGACCCTTGCCTGCCGCCTCGCGCTGCAAGGTTGCATACACTCATACACAGAGTGTAGTCACAAGCCTGCCGTCAGGCACAAAGTAAAGAAGCCATTAGACCTGTCAGTATTGTGGACTCAACCAAAGTTCCATTAGCCAAAACTCTGTGAAATGAAACAACAATTTATTTATGTACAGAAAGATCTACTTTTTATTAGAATTTATGGCTCTACTGAATGTAACACTGCGCATAGCGATTGTTTATGGAATATTTATGTACGTAAGCTGTCATTTTGTAGCACAGAAATTGTATTTGTAGACATTATCATTTTGTGAAGCTCAGGAAATGATTTATTGTCTCTGATTCTAATTTGTGTGATGTTTAATATTAGAATTGTACAACCTGACAACTTGTAGCTCACTTTTCATGTGATTGTATGATTATCAAAAAAAATTTTTACAGTGATACAGTATGAGACGAGTGTATATTGTAATACATGGTCCAAATTACATAAACATTTTCTTATTCACCTGCAAATACTAATATGTATGTAAAACTGCCACTGCTGCAGTGTTGACCCCAAAAGGAGCATACCTCGTCCGCAGTAAGCATAGTTTATTCCACCCACAAATCTCGCACCGCAACAAGTAGCAGTGTGCTTTCTGTCTGCGACCACTTTGTGCTGTTATACAGTTATGTTTGTGTTAAATGTGTCAGTTAAATGTGCAGTAGTGTTATTGCTGTTCCAGCTCTTTTGAAGGTATGGATAAGAAATGAAAATTTCTTAATTTAGCAAAAAAAAAAAACTACAAATAAATTAAGAGTGTAAAAATATGTTCGTAAGTAAGAGTGAAATTCAAAGATACTATGATTTGACCCCTTCGACTTTGTTAACGTGTTTAAAAAATAATAATAAAATAAAATCTGCTGCTCTGAAATACTGCGTGCCCTGGAAAAAATATTAAAAAACTGCACGCTACAAAACACATTAATCTGGTAGAAGCTTTGTTTACTTGGTTTTCACAAAAATGTGCACAAGGTATCCCAATAGCCTAATGCTAAAGGCTAAAGCTGCACAGCTCGTATTGGTAATGAACATTGATGAGTATGATTTTAAATGCAGTAATGGTTGGCTTAACAGATTAAAGGTGAGGAGAGAGCTTTTGTTGCACAAAATTTCTTGCAAAGGAGGAAAATGAAGCAAAGAAAGACTCATTGTAATTTTATGTTCTGGCATGGATAGGAGTGATAAACAGAAACCTTTTATAATTGGCAAGTCTAAAAATTCTTGGGCTTTCAAAGGTTCTTGCAACATTCCATGCATGTACAAAGAAAATAAAGTGTGGATATCTTTGCAGCTATTTAAACAGTAGCTGTATAATTTTGGCTCAAAAATGAGAGTGAAAAATGGCAAAGTTGCATTTGTTGAACACTGTCCAGCACACCCAGATGTGAAGTTGAACAATGTGGAACTGGTTTTTTTTTTTTTTTACCAACGAACAGCACTAGTGTTTTGCAACATATTGATCAGAGCATCTCGAATCTGCGAAACGCAAGTTTCGCACAATGCTTGTTAAGACTGCCATGAGAAAACTGGCAGCAGAAAAAACTGTCTGCAAATTGATGGTGCTTGAAGACATTAGAGCACTCACTGGGTCCTGGGAGAAAATTGCACCTGAACTGATAGCTCTTCCCCTTCTTCAACGTCTGCCCAGTGTTCCGGGTTAATGTGTTTGGTCAACTCTCTTCCTGCAGTATGTGGTCACATTTGCCCTCGGGTAATTTTTCATACTCTACCTCGTGGGTCCTCGGCCCAGTACACATTCTCCTGCCATCCGATGATAGTGTTGTGGCCTTCCTACTTCTTTGCTAGCCCGGTGCTGAATTTGTTTTTGGCCTTACTGAGGGAGTAGCAGTGTAGTAGGACTGTCTCACAAATTTCAGGTGTGCGGACTCCAGCACAAGGCTGTGGGTATTTCCGCTCAATATATTGGTCCTTTGCTTCCTGGGCCTTCTTGGTGCAGGCCAGGGCATCTAGTTAGACAGTTTCTGGTTGAGGCATCTTGGTTGGCTCCTGTTCCCACTGCTATTCGCTGAGACGGTGTATGGTGTGTCCCAATACCACCTGGCTAGGACTCGTGTCTATGGCTTCATTGTTGCATCTAAATAGGGCAAATAGGATGTCTGGCAGTCGGGTGTCACAATGCTGGTGGTCCTCTCCCACACTGAGTAAGTGGCTGTTCTTTAGCTCTTGGTTCCTCCGCTCAGTAGGGTTGGCTTGTGGGTGCCCCACATGTTACAGGTGATCTGCCATTTATGCCCTGTAAACTGTGTATGAATATCAGTAAGAATTGCTTGGGGATATTCCCAGTGGAAGAGTATTTCTATTTCTAATTTATTGATGATTCCCAGGGTTTCTGGACTAGAAAGGGAAAAGCCTCCATGCATCATGAAAATTGGTCAGTGACTATTGATTCTCTGTCATGCTTCTGGAGTAAGGTTCCATGAGGTCGGCTGCAAGATGGGTCCAGGGAGTGCAGGCCGTCTGGGTTTCCCAGTGGGCTTGGGTACCGGGTAAGGAACATGCCTCACAGTTGGTGACATACTGTCGGATGTCATGGCTCATACCGTCCCACACATATCTTTCTCCTATGTCCCAGAACATCTTAATATCGAGGTGGCTGGCCTGGTGGTGGTCATGGTGATGTCAGCATATGTCGGCGTGTAGTTCTCCTGGGACCCAAATCTTCCACGATGCTCTTACGTCACCATTGCATGACCACATGACATTGTGTCTGATTTTTAATCTTTCAGATAGGTCTTTAAGGAAGTAAACACTTCAGGGTCCTTCTGTTGGAAATAATATAAATGGTACCAGCTGATATGGAGTTGGAGGAGGCGAATATGCTCTACCGGACTTCATAGAAGTGATTCCTCATCCTCCTTAGTTCCCCCTGGGCATCTAGTTGGCGGAAGAGGGCATTGGGCAAATCATTCAACTTTCCAGGACAATGTTATACCTTGAAGTCGAATTCCATAAAAATCATCATCCTCCTTAGTTTAGTCTTGGCATTCTTGGACTTGTTTAACCATTGTCAGGCCATGCTGTCAGTCCAGAGGATGAAATGTTGACCATTTAAGTGGTAGCGGTACTCCGTATGGCCCCTATCACAGCGCGGCCTTCCTGCTCATTGTTATGATATTTCTGTTCGGTCGAGTTTAGCCTGGTACTGGTGTATGCAATAACCAGGAGTTGTCACTCCGGATCCTCTTGGAACAGTATGGCCCCTAAGCCATCTTGACAAGCATCTGTCTGAAGCACAAGGAATTTCCTGATCTGTGGTCGGTGGAGCAGGTTAATATTCTGGAAGTTTTGCTTAAGGTGCCAAAATGTGGCTTAGTGATCGGCACCCCATCACTAATGAGCTTCTTTCCCTAATAGTGAGTTAATGGGGGCCATTAGTTAGGAAATATCAGGTACGAAGCCCCTCAGCCAGTTACAGAGGCCTAGAAAACAGTGAACCTGTTTTTTTGTACTGGGTTCGTCTGCCTCCTTGATCGCTCTTATGGATTCCATGTGTGGAAAGTTTCCTTCTGGGGATTATATGTCACAGGTAGTATATGTTCGTTTTACCAAGATGACTCTTTGAGAGCTGGCAGTTAAGTCCGTGCACTAGTCGGTCTAGAACTCTCTGCAAGTAGACACAGAGTTCCTCCCATAACGTGGAGTACACTATGATGTTGTCCAGGTATGCAAAACATAATTTACCTATATATCCCATTAGGACTTTGGCAGACATCAACCTTTGAAAGATTGCGGGTGTGCTTTTAAGGCCGAATGGCATGACCTTAAACTCCAAGGTTTCTCCTTCAGGTGTCATACATGCCATGTACTTCTTGCTTTCCGGGTGGACAGATATATGCCAGTACCCCAACTGCATACCGAAGGTACTGAAGATCTTGGTTGTTCCTGTGTCCTGCAGCATATACGTTAGGTTAATTCTTATGAGAACTATAGAATTCCTAGTACTATTTAATTCCTTGTACTTCACACAGAAGCTTAGCTGTCCATCCTTCGTGGGAATCAGCACAACCCTGGAATTGTAGGGGGATTCCAAGGGCTCTTAAATACCTTGTTGTTTCATGGCCTGTACTTGCGATATTAAATTCCTCCTTCCTGCCGATAAGTGGCAGGGGCGGCAATATACTGGTTTTTCGCTGGATAGCCACATCTCATGTTGAATTCTGCTGGTATGGCGTGATGGGCCCCCATTACCAAAGGTGCTGGCATGATTGGCCAGGATGTTCTGTAGCTGTCTAAATTCCTGGTTGCCAAACTGGTGGTTAACATCTTCTGATGCTATCGGGGCAGGAGCGGCAGTTTCTGGGTTATATTCCCATTTTATGGGTATCCATTCTCTATTGCCTACATACGTAGATATGTTGTTGTCTGCATTCCATGATGCAGTGCTGCTGTTGCAGCCATGGTTGCCCTAAAATCACCCCTTCTGCAATGTCTCGGGCCACTCTGATCTCCACTTCCATGTTCTGCTGTTATATCTGCACTGTTAGGGTAATGCTCCCTTCCATGTGTAAAATATAATTGGGCTGCACCAATTGTACTCATCGAAATTGTGGGATTAGATAGTTTTTTTGCTCTGGGGTAAGGAAATCACTCTTTAAGAAGCCCTGTGGCTGTGGAATCAAGCAGTGCCATATCTAAGCATCTGTTTACTTCCACCTCAATGTGCGGTGCTTTTGGAGGATTTTTTGGGGGATTAGGCTCTTCCAATAGTGTCTGGATATTGATGGGACCTTCACTACCAGTGGTAGTGGCCCGCTTTGCACCCTGGTTCCAGTGTTTCCCATCGGCGTCTGGTGTTCTCTATACGTTATGGTTAGCGAGAATGCTTTCTTCGCTCATCCTCACCCGTCCTTTGCGGTCAACGTGCCATCTGGCTTTACTGGGAAGTTCTGGTTGAAATGTCTTTCCGGATAGAATCAGCACTTAGAAATTGTCGGGGGGGGGGGGAGGAAGAGAAGGGAGGTCTGTTCGACATTTTGTCGGCCTGGCCTGCTCCTTGACTTTGTCCCTCTTAGACCGGTTCAAGGCAGCCTGCACCTTGTAATTTTGCTGTCTCTCGAGCCCTTTCTACTAGCTCATTAATAGACTGCGGCCAGGGAATTTGCAGGTGGTTTTGCAGATTGAGCAACAGAATGCATGTAATAGCATGCATGTAGCTTTCTTCATATTCTTCAGGGAAAATCTGTTTATACATTTGCACCTTTCTGCGGATGAAGATTTCCACTTCATCACCAGTGGTTTAGGTATAGTTATGAAACTCAGTTGTGAGGCCTGCTAATAACTCTTCCCAAAAAATATTATGTATAATCTGGTGTACAGTTGGGACCATTCGGTATTTAACTCTCCATACCTGTTTCACCACTCCCGGGCTTTCTCTGTTAACTGCATATGGGCTGTCATAACCCATTGCTTGGTGGGGACTCCATTCTCTTTTAGCTAGTACTCACTTTCGTGTGTGAAAGTTATCGGGTCCTCTTGGGGCCTTCCGGTGAATTCTGGTAGTTGAGGTCTGTCTGAACTCCATGCAGACACTATACTCTGATGCATTTCTTGGTTACCTGGGCAGTATTCTTCAGCTCTCTTGCATACCTTGCCTCTATATACTAGTCTTGGGCATGTAATGCACTCTTCAGGCCACCCTATGCAGAGGTGGCAGAAAGTTTGTGCACATGTCATGCACCTTACGGTGTTCCTACCCTGGCCTGTGCAAGATATTCAATCACAATATGCTGCATGTCACATCCAGCGTTCAGCACAGCAAAAATTGAATCCATCAGTACATCTGGATTTGTCGTGGTGGAACGACTCTGACAATGTGCATAGCGAATACAGGGAAACCCCTCTATTACGACCAACTTTCCATTATGACCCAATCCCGAGGAACTGTGAAAAGTTTGGGTCGAGAAAGTCGAAAATTTGAGGGCAGGCCAAAAAATAGATACAGTAATCCCTCGCCAACCACGGCATCTTGAACTGCCGTTTCAGTTATGCGTAGATTTGTTTTTGTAGACCTCTTCTCCAACCGCAGTACTAGTTTCTATTAGCCATAGTTTTCAGTCTATGCAAAACTAACCCTTACTGATGTTAGTGGTTGCGCATTTCTCAAGTTACCATCACAGACTTTGACATCTGTTGTCCCAAGCACCGCAAAGCAATAAATTACTTAATGCCAGAAGAGGACACTGGTGTATTGTCCATGGAAGCGCCGGGGGAGGGGTGGAGAGGAGTTGCAGGTCGGGTCAGTAAGGATTCTTTGTCGTAGTCACATGCCGCCGCCTTTGCCTTACCCTCCCTGTCTTTTTCCCTACCATTATCCCTCCTCTTTTGCTGTAAAAACAGCGGTACATTACACAGACTAGTTTCTTAATCAGTGTATGTATGATAACATCAAATTTAATTCAATGCCCTTTTTTTAATGAGTATTTGTAAGTTTATGTGCATCCACGCCTAAGTAATATGCTAATTTTTTATGGTGGGCAATTGTTTTTTAAGTCAGTTTTATGAGTAAAGGGAATAAAAATAAGTGTGTGCAAATAAAATGTGTTCGTATGTTACCGGTACCATATTATGGCGAGTGAGGCCGAGTGCGTGTATAGGCAACGTCAAAAGTTTTTGATGAAAAATTCAGAATAATTAATATTTTAAGTAGACCACACTAAATATTTATATTCCTGTAAACATTGTCGGGCCTTATCGTGCCAGTGCAGAGGCCAACACGCCGCCTACATTTAGTATAAATTCAAGATAGTGACATGAATCGTATCTATCTGCATATTTTCCCAAAGCTGGGCCACTGTTACGAAGTGAACTGGCCCTGTAACGATGGCAGTGGCAGCAGCCGGGCAGCCACCGCCCACCATCATGTAGTGACTGACCAACAGCTGCCCAGCATTAGGATCTAGGGCCAAGCTTCAGCAGCAAACCGCCATGCCTGTGCCCGGCCTTGCTGCAGAGGATCTAGACGCTCGCCCAGCTACGTACATACACAGCCAGCAATGTATTTGCTGCCACCTTGACAAGGGGTGGTCCAATATGCCTTTCTTGGGTATCAAATCAATCAGGAGATGTCCAACTATTAAAATATACATATTTATATTTAATTTAAAAAGTGGTTTTTATGTGCTAGAGATGATTGAACATGAACTTCATGCAAAAAACTGCAAGTTTGGGGGCATAGGGGTTATGGGTGGGTCAAAATCGGCCCAAAATTCTCCATTTTTTATTTCCCCCACCCCCCATTACAACCCTATTCACGGGAACTGTGAGGGGTCGTAATAGAGAGGTTCTACTATAAAATGCTGGCCTGCAGGTGGTTACAGGACATCTTTCATCTGTGGGACCATTGGTTCCCTCCATAGTTGTGGAGGTTTCACCTAGTTCTGCTACGTTATGATTTGACTCTGACATGCTCCGGGGGTAACAGAAAGTTAGTGTCACTGGGTGTTTTACGACTCCCCAATGTCCGGTACGTGAAGCGGGGTGTCTCCCGGCTCTTCTCTCTCTCTCTCTCTCCCCTTCCCCCTCCTCTCTCTCCCCCCTAACTAAAGTGTGCTTGGAGGCAATTAGGTCAAGCCTCATCAGTCTTGTCACTCAACCAGTGAATCTCATGCAGTGGATGGAGTGGATTGGCTGACTTGGGGTGGTCTTACCGCTGTATTGTGAGTCGTGCAAAGGTGACAAGGTCACTCTTTGTTAGTCTTGGTACTCCAACCAACGAGTCTCACGCGGTGGAATGGGTTTTCTGACTCAGGTGGCCCAATTGCTTCCCTGTGAAGTCTTTCTAGTAGGGGGCTCTACCATACATATGCACCATGCACCTTTGCATGCTTGATCCACAGTATAGGTGCCCGGCATATATGTGGTGTCTTTGATGTATGTTTTGCCTGGCGAACGAAGTCCCACAGCCCTACACTAACAACAGAAATACATGATCAAGCTGTGGCCACCTGCCTCTCCTTTGAGGGATGGTGCTTACCATGTTGTAGAGAGATCAGTGTCTCGCCCTAGAATAAGAATGGCATGGTTAGATTTGAACGTGTTTATTCACAGAATAATAAACCTGGTGACTCTTAACTATCTCCTGCGCTTATCCTGATTACTAGGTACTGGCAGACAGTATGTTAAAACCAGTGAAGTGGACCTGTTAGCAAAAGAAACTGTAACAAACAAGTTAGCATAGTAACAACTGAGCCCTAACTGTCAAAATGATGTTGTGAAGGGACTTGGGTGTCACTACCAAACTGACGAGTGAAGTGTAGATGAAGACTTCATCAGGGGTAGCTGGAAGAATTCTAGAGGCTGTTGGTTCTTCATAATAAAATGGTACACTTAAAGGTGTTCAAGCCAGCTGCTGAGTATTCAACTGGCATTCTTGGGGTGTGAGTGGCCTTAGAAAGTCGTGGCCGGCATGTGCTTTGGTTTTCTTCTGCTATTGGGCATTTTTGACGGGGTGGTTGGCACACACCTAACTGCACTCTCTCGAGGAAGGCTAGAAGCAGGGTAGTTTTCCTGCCCCTGATCGCTTAGGGGCAACTGACATGACTAGCTCTGCTTGGCTTCCTCAGCTGAGGGTGATTATAAGACGTGCACATCTGGCATACTGAATATTAGTGGTTTTCACTGCTGTTTCCTTGGGTGTCTCTGGTCAGAGCGTATGCCTGTCAGCTCCAAAGGCAAGTAGTTGTGGTGTTTGATACTCCGTTTGGGTGCTATGCTGCCGCACGTTTTGAGGTGGAGTAAAAACTATATATACACTCAGAAACACGTCACGTGTGAACCTTCTAACATAAATAAGAACGCAAAACAATATAGCTCATATATTGTCTAAATGTTAACTTTGATATGTATATATTTGCTTGTCAACTAAGTACTTAAGATACATTCAGGAACGGAAATAATTATGGTAGATGAGGTTAAATATTGTTGTGTCTCATACAACAAACCTTAATAAAATTATCATAAATTTTTGCACGTGTGTAAACGCTATTATTATTTTATTCATAATATTGTTTTTGGTGTGAGCAGATTACAAGTACTCGGAATCTGGAACATACTACTGTCCTGAGAGTCCAACATTCAACACCCTGGAACAGTACAGGCAGTTCATTGAACAACTACCCCTTATTGAAGACCCTGAGATATTTGGTATGCATGAGAATGCCAACATTGCCTTCCAGGTATTACATTGGTCGGAGTATTTATCGTGTTATGTTGTATATCTGATTTAAAGTTTCATTTTAGTTTTTGTTTATGTGTGGGTGTAAACATTTGCAGAAGTCCTGTTATAGCACTCCACAAAGTTTTTCCACTACAGTGTATAAGCTGTTCACTGTAAAGTGAGCACTATTGAGGCCATAGGTACTTTTCCTTTCAGCCATTTTTTATCCTTTAACCAACTTTTTAAGTGAATATTGACATGTACATAATAAACACAGTGTGTATATACCACCACACTTTGAAGTTAACGTCTAAGGCTAAAGCAAATATATTTATTGACTATTATTCCTAATTAGAGGGCTTTCAAAAGTGCTCACTTTACCATGAATAACCTATAATTAACACACTATGATCAAAATTTGTTACAAAGTTACTTGTGTCTCACTATAAAGTTGTTTTTGGTACATATTCAAACAATTCATAAATTGGGCATATTTTAGTAAAAATTTGGTTTTAAGACTAATTAGAGCAGGATATAGTAAAATTAATTCCCCCAGACAATTTTTTGCTACACCGAAAGCTGTAATTAAAACAGGAGAAAATATGAATACTTCCTTGTGTGTGTTGTCTTTTGCAACAACTTCATGCCATCAACAGTTTTCCACATAGTACATTGTGTTAAGATCCTAACTCTGCCCTAGGATAATGCCTTCACCTGGTGTCAAGTACTTAGGCACAGTGTGGTTTCTGAAATGTACTCAGGTGTAACTGCCTACAAGTCCTCTAGTTTTTGGCAGCCAGATTGAGATAGGGATGATTTTCAGCTAGGGAGTCCTTTTGCAGAGCAGTGGATGCATTTGCCTGGCCACCGTATTCTACCAGCTCTTCCACCTCTTACCAATGTGACTGTGTGTGTGTGTGTACAGGCATGCATGTGTGTGTCTGACTTGCATTAATAAGGTCATGGGTTTGATTCCATTGGGGTTTTGTTTTTACATAATGGTTTGGCCTGTTTTGTTTGTTCCTTTTTGTGTCTTCTCCACGAGACCGCCCTTGGCTCATATCCTCTATCAACTGTCTGTTGCCAACCTGCGCCTCTCAACATTACCACAACAACAGTACCGCTACAACACCAGTACCACTACAACACCTTCTCTTTCCCTCGATACTGTATTGGTTCCCTAAATCTATGTCCAACTGTATGACACATTTAGACAATTACAATAACTGCAACACCTTCCCCTTTCACGGAAACCTGATTGGTTTCTTAATTCTATGTCCCACTCTAGTTACATATTTATTCTCTTATACACTAACACTATGCTCATTAGGGATATATGATACATTGTAAGACAGTACACTTCTGTTAAATCCTTTAAAGTCTAGATGTCCATATTCCCCATTTTCACTGCTTCTTGCTCACCACCATTCTTCTGATAACTATCGGCTTCAGTGTCAGCGTTCAAGTTCCCAGCACTGTAATCAGCATAACTTGTCACCTTGAAATGATTTGCAGGAAGTAATTTATGAGCTGATGGCCTTAGATGTTTTGTATTTCTACGCAATACCTTACCTTCTTTGTCAACTATAACATATGAACTTGGAGCTATATGTTTGGCAAGAACTCTTGCAGGTTCCCATACTTGACCTTTTTGCACTACCACTGGTTGTCCCTGTAGTAACTGTTGATATGTAGTAGTCGGCTTCACTGAGGCAGCAGAGTGTGAGTAAGATGGCGATTAAAGCTGAGTTGAAACTGTGGTTGTGTGTTTTAAATCATGAACCATCCAGCATCTAGTGACATAATCTATATTAGAGATATGTTATCTCTGTGTCTAAAATCATGAGTCATCTAAAGAGATATAACAGTCCCTTCATATTCTATTGTCTTTCTCTTTGCATCTATATCATAATACTTTTTCACCTCTAACTGTTTTGAAGCTAACACCATTTTGAGACTCGGCACTACCTTCGAAACTAGGTTATTATTGGCAACAGGTATTCATGTCCTTACGAGACGACTCATAAGAATCTCTGCTGGTGTGTACTCAAGACTTGCTACAGAGGTCTTGTGATACTCCATTACAGCCAGCCAGTACTCCTTTCCTGCCTCCTTGCTCTTGCGAAGTATTTTCTGTGCAATACCAACACCTTTCTCAGCCTTACCATCGGACTGATGGTAGTGTGGGCTGGATGTGCAGAATTCAAACTCGTATTCCCAAACAAAACTTTGGCATTCAAATGAATTAAAAGGCACAATAATTCTTGGTATCCCATGAGTACAAAAAATGTCTTTGAGGGCATTGATGACATTGCTTGATTGCTTAGCAGATAACTGTACAATTTCAAGTCACTTTGAATAATAATCATATATTACAAGGTAGTTCCTACCAGCAAATTCCAAGATATCTGCACGTACCTTTTCAAATGGTAATGTTGGCACTGGGTGGGGAAGAAGTGGTTCTTTCCTGTTTGATGTCCTGTACTTCTCCCATATGTTGCACTCAGCCACACACCATTCCACATCCGTTGACATACCAGGCCAGAAGAACAACATGCGAGCCCTAGATTTGGTTCCACCCACTCCAAAGTGACCCTCATGAAGATCTTACAAATTTTTTTTTCGCAAGCTTACCGGCACTACAATAAATCCATGTGGAACAGGAGATCATCTTCAACATAAAGGTCACTTTCAACACACCAATACGGATGACAGTGCACTGGAGTATTCACTTATTTAAAAAGCGATCCTATTTTTACTAAGTTAACCACATCCTTCAACACTGAATCTTCTGCCAGTTCTCTTTGGAATTCATCTTTCCATTCTCTCATTGGTAAATGTTGATCACACTATGTACTTCTTCATTCATTTCTGCATCATCTTCAACTGCATCTGTGATGTAGGACCGTGACAGTAGATCAGCAATATGCATTACCTTGCCTGGCAAGTACTGTAAATCAAGGTGATATTTCAGTAGTTTCAGTTTCAGCCGTTGGAGTCTGGAAGACATCACAGTGGAAACAGGTTTTTTCATTACAGCGACAAGGGGTTTGTGATCAGTCAGTATTTGAACATTGCACCCATATACATAATAATGAAACTTTTGTGTCGCATAAACTATCCCAATAACTCTTTTTTGATTTGGGCCCCATTTTTTCAGTCTTCATAAAACTCCGGAAGCCATACGCAATGGGCTGTCCATTTTGTAGTAAGCAACAGCCAAGCTCCTCCTGTGACACATCACACTGTATGGTAATCGGGTGATCTGTATTAAAAGTGCCTAGAGCTGGAGCACTACTAACTGAAGGTTTGATATATGCAACACAGTCAGAATGATGCTTCAACCACTGGCAGTTAACGTCAGCCTTCAGTAGTTCCCGCAGTGGTGCAATTAGTGTTGACATGTGAGAAATAAAATGTCTTAGGTAATTGGCCATTCCCAATAGTTTTTTCAATCCTTTCTTGTTTTGTGGATCTGGTAATGACTGGACAGCCCTAATTCTATCGGGATCTGTTTTGATTCTGTCTGCAGTAAATATGTGCCCAAGGAAACGCACCTCTAATGCTTTATACTGAAGTTTTTCCGGATTGAACTTGATATTCATACTTCTAGCCCGGTTTGCAAGTTGTGTCACAATCTCGTCATGTTCCTTTTCAGAATCGGCTGCCATAAGAATGTTGTCAAAATATACAGTGATACCCTGGATGTCACCAAAGACACATTCATTTAATTCCTGAAGCTTCATGGTGTAGCAAATGAGCACAAATCAAAAGACTCCTTTTCTAATTCAATTTGCCAGAACCCTTCTTTAAAATCAAATACTGAGAACCATTTTTTCCCAGAAAGTTTGCCAATGATTTGCTCAACTGTGGGTATTTCGTAATATTCCCTTTTAATTTTGAGATTGAGATCTTGAGAATCAAGGCATATTCTCAATGCTCCTTTGGGTTTCTCCACAATGACCAGACTACTAACCCAGGAATTTGGCTCAATCACTTTCTGTACGATATCTTTTTGAGCACGTGAAGAGTTTCTTTCAGTTTCACTGTAACTGTCTGTGGAAGGCGTCATGGTGGGCAAAACTTTGGTTTCGCTGTCTCTTCTACACTTATCTTACACCTGTAGGGAAATTTTCCCAGTCCTGTGAATATGACACTATTATTTTCAATGAACACATCTTTATAGCTTACCTCAGTTTTAGGTAACTGCTGACTTTTCAGCAGTTTGCTGTTTGTCTTTGGTTCCAACATGTGAATCCTTTTCACAAAGTTGAGCAGTAAACACACAGATAATCCCAGTATAGGTGTACTGTCTGCATTAGTATTTCTGAAGTCCAAATATTCTACAGCGTTTTTAAATTCACATTGAAGGTTCACAATACGTTTAGGCTTGACTTTGAAACCCCCATAGCACTTGAGTACCTCTTTGGTGTCTCTGACATTAAACTGCTTATTTATCTTCGGAAATATTTTTTCAGGAAATATATTAACTTCAAAGCCAGAATAAAGTTTAAACCTTACTTTCATTTCTCCCACTGACACAACTTAATGCCACATCGTTTTCTCATGCTTGCTTTGGTGTATTTCACTAACAAGGTAGTATTCTTCATCACCACTTTCACATCACTATTCGTTCTGCACATGGTGGCAAAATGATTGAGTTTCCCACACTGGAAACAAGTTTTCCCAAATGCAGGGCATTTGTTCTTGCTGTGTATATAGTTGCAGTGAGGACACGGATGACTTGAGTTGAGTGGATGGTTTCCCCATGTGTATTGATTTTTCCATTCTGTATTGTTGTTGTTGTTATTATTATTATTATTATTATTATTATTATTATTATTATTATTATTACGATTCGGTGCATTGACAGTTACAGTACCACTCGCCCGTCAGGTCTAACTCACTTGGTTTATTAGTGTCAGCCTTGTGCAATAAGCATGCCACCGGATGCACAACACACGTTACATCTACTGGTTATCACAGATCCATCTTGAAGCATAGATTTTCATCCTTTTGACTGTGCCATTTTTTGTTTGTTCCTTCTTTTAATTTACTTTATTTAAGACATACTGGTATACAATTTAATTTTCCTTTTTGTGTCTTCTCCACGAGACCGCCCTTGGCTCATGTCCTCTATCAACTGTCTGTGGCCAACCTGCACCTCTCAACATTACCACAACAGTACCACTACAACAGGCCTATTCATTGTCAGTAAATAATGGCACAGTTCCTTAACGTTAACCTGCCCACTGGTTCATCCATTCCATCATCATCATCCTCATTATTGTGTCATTAGTTGCCAGCATTATGGTTAGCTTCTGTGTACGAAATGAAATAAAGATAAACTTGTGCTCTTCCACCCGGTACAAGTAAGTACAAGATATTATGGTTTTATATTTAGGCTAATTTTGTTTTCAAATTTAAAATTTCAATGTTATTGCTTTCAGTCTTGTGAACACTCTAATACATTAATAAAAATTAGTTTTAAACACATATTCACAAAAAATTTATCTCATTTAGCTTTTTAATGACTATGTAATTAAAAGTAAGCATTTTATTTTTAAAAAAACATAGAGACACAGTCACATTTCAGGTTTGAAAATATTTTGTAATACAAAAGACAATGTGTAACTACCCTGCCAAAATATCTAGTATACAATTTGTCAGAAGAAATAATTAAAGTTTTATACATTTAAAAAATATATATATTTCTGCTAATTTAGTTTTATTTCATGTCAACTAAAATTTGGGTACTATACGATGTATTAACATTGGAATTATTTTGGTTTTATTACAATTGCCCATATAATTATCTCTTTACAGGATTTTTCAGTAAAATCATATAAAAATTAAACTGGGAAGAGGGGCTGCACCACGGAACGTTTTGAGATTGTGAACGTGTGGTCCGCGAAGCCAGTGAAAAGAGATGTGGGTATATGTGTGTCTAACACAAATACATGTGTCTGGATTTGTTACGTGTATTATTGACATTGAGTATGTACACTGTTGCTGGGTAGTACTGTACAGGATCATTCCATTGACAGACCAGTTTTAACATATCAATTTGCACCTCACAAGAGTTGCTTGGACTGATGGCCATCAACCTCAACCCAAGCAGGACGACAACATATTAAATTCTGCCACACATATTCAAATATCCTATGTGTGTTGCGTATCTCATCACAGGCAACTACACCCTGGCAAACAATTACATGTCCGTGTCAGCGAGGTCTCGTACACAAGTGATTTGAGATATACCCGTATTACATAATTGAGTGACTTGTCGTGTGACCTCGCAGGTCACGGAATAGTGTGTCTCTGTCCAATCCAGTGAATAGGAAGTGTAGTATCCAGAAGGTTGTGGACAGCCACACTGAAGTGTATCATCATGCTGTAACCACAGTCTCTCACGAACAACCAAGGGTACATCCTCCAACAGCTCAGACAATGGAAGTAAGGCATCTATCATTGATACATGCACATACTGTGGCAATTTAGGGATGACACCTTCACCTTGTGGACTATTGATGAACTACACAATTAGTGTGTGCTCACATCCCTTGCCGCCTAGATAGTTTGTTCGGCCATGCACCAGCCTGGTGCAACACGTAGCTGCGCTCTACTCAGAGTGTGTTATGCACGTGCAGTGCACGACATTCGTGTGCCCACGGAGTGCAAGATAGTGTGTGTCACTAGTGCAGTGAGTAAAATGGGCGCGTAAAAAAGGGCTTTGCTGTGATTGCCATTTGATACAGGAGGCACTAAAGATGTTCCAAGAAAAAGCCCTTTATTAAATGTTGTATCTTTAGAGTATTTATTTCAAGTGTCTCGTATTTTCATATCATGTGTTTCACCTTCACATCATTCCTTTTATTGTGAAAGGGTTTATTTTGTGTTATGTGAAATCTATAATAATTTATGCACATGTTTCAATTGCAAGGTAAGAAATTTTAAGCATGTGCAATGTTGTTCTGCAGTTGCCACAGAAAGTAGTTCCAGCGTGGGATGCTTAACCTCATCAGGCAAGGTTCTGGTGCTACGGCGGAACATTCAGTAGTTCTCAAGACACGTGGGAGCAAGGCTGCATTTTGTTGTGCACTCCGGTGGCCACACTGTTTTCGTGCCAATCATTTAATGAGCAATAGTTGTGTAATTACTGGAACCTTTTTCACTTTTCTAGCCACCAGAGACGTCTGCACTCGTCTCCTATGGTTTGCATTGCCCATGGGAGCTTAGTTCTCATTTAATACATTTTTCGGCCTACGCGCCTTTTCTGCAGTATTGCCGTGTTGACAGGCTTACCCTGGAAAAATGTTTGTAAAGTGTCTCCCATCAGAGGAAAATTAATGTATTTCACTAAAAATACGTGTGAACAGTGTTCTGTGTATTATTTGTGTATAATGCCTCACAGCATATCAAGGCACGGGCCCTTATAACCCTGTTACCAGTATTATATACCTTAAGTGTTTTTGTATGTCTTATTTATCAATTCTACAGCATGTGTACTCTAATCAATTAATCCGGCAAGGCATGGGACCAGCCAGAATAGGTCTCTCATTTATTATACAAATTCAGAAAGTATGCATCACGTAAAATGTGTTCTTAATTAATATTAAATGTTAGTGGCAACACATGTCGTTGAAGGAAAATTACATCCAGGTGAATCAGCCCGCAACCCAGTGATCAACAGTCTCTCCAGCTCCAGAGAATTGGTGCCGCCTCCTGGCGCCTACTCAGTAAATGTATTCGAACATTCCTAACCTTGTGTTGACAAACAATGGCTGGCAAGATACAGATGGGTGCATCAGCACCGCTGTGCCTTCAGTGTTTATGTCCATCTTCGCAGGATGTATTATCCAAATATGAACTTGGCACTCAGTTTGGGTGTTGTACTCTTATGTAAAACTAGTCCTTCTCACAACCATGTCACTGTCAACAGCGACAAAAATAACAGTGAAAGTGAAGTGAAAAAAATTTAATCCAAACAAGCAGTGAACATTTTAGATAACCCTAAATTAGAAACATAGGTTTTTTCCAAACTACAATCTACCTAACTGGTGCAATAACTTACTGTGTACCAGTCAGGGGGCAATTACTCTCCACTGTAATCAATGCCAATTATCTTATAACTGTGAATGCTTAAGCGAGACCGAAGTCACGAGCGGAATGGGACTGACATTCACATGTCAACAGTGCCACCGTAGCTAAAGCATACAGAACACACATAACCGATTGGAGGATTTTCTGACTAGATGTAATTAGCAAGTGGACACAGGTGATAAAACGGACTGTCAACAAGGCGAGGGCAACAGCAACAGGCAATATCATAATTGCGAGGTGAGAGTGAACAAGTGGTGCACGAACATCGACAATGGAGAAGGATTTATGTGTCACAACTGCACAGTGGTGGTCAATAACAACACGCAACTGTCACACGGCCACAGCACGCACGTGGCCAGCATAAACACCCAGTCAACACCATCACATCCTACTGTGGCCACTACCCCTCTCATGTTTCTACCCCACACTCCTTATTTCCCACCATTACAGACGCTATACCCAATACTATTATTCCCACCAATGCTGCCAACAATTGCCACGTCCTACCTTTCCATTTAGCCCGTGACTCCATATCCAGCAGGCAGTTATGGAATGCCACCTGTCAGTAGTCAGCTGCAAGGAGACGGAAGGAGGAGCGAAACCTTTGTGTTCAACACCAGTACAACACTACCAAGACCAACCACAACAAAAACATGTGCAAAATTCCAAACTTTGCCAACATTTGCCGGAACACCCACAGAAGATCCAACAACCTTCCTGAGCAATTGCATATCGCAACTGACCAGGTATTGTGTGTGCGAAGAGGAGTGTGCCAGTTGTGTTGGAGAGCAACTCCAAGGAGAAGCATGTTCTTGGTGGCAATCCTTTAATCACTGTGGACTGCAGTGGAGTGAGTTTCTCCGGTTATTTCATGTTGCTTTGGAGGAGCCTTCACATCGCTCCAAGTGCAGAGTAAACTCACCCTAGAAGAACAACAGTCAAACAAATCACTGACAGCTTTTATCATGCGAAAAATCCACCTAGTCTGCCGATTCCACTCACATCTGCCAAAACAGGAAGTTCTCGATGTTTCAATGTTGTAGAAGAAACTGCACGCCCAGAATTTCGAGTCACACCAATAACGCTGTTGAATGGGACATTGGAAGAGTTTATGCACGCCGCAATATATCTCTAATGTAACCCATGCCAACCACACTGCTAACCGGGGCTGCACAATGGCGCTACAAGCAAGCAAGTGGAACCAGAAGAGGACAAAGTATGAACCAATGTGAACAAAATTCAAAATCTTTCGGCCAACACCAGAACAAAATTTCACCAAACAGGTCAGGAACCAACAGCCACACAAACTGGGATAAAATCAGCCAAAAGAAAAATGTGACTTGAACAGTGCGGGAAGTGCAAGTGCTGAGTGGGATAAAAGCAAACCACCACCGCGACCATGCCGATATTGTGAAGGGGAAGTTTTCCATTCGCACAGCCAATGTCCCAACAACCCACATCTCAAATGTTCAAAAGATAACAGCAGCACGCAGCAGGTAAACTGGAAGTGTGGGGTAAGGGGGCCGGATGCTCCTAACACCCCGGTCCCGCCGCAGCAAGCCCTCATAAACCAGGTTAGTAGCAGCACAGCAAAATTCATCCACATACTTGTTACTGTCAACAGTCAACATTGTCATACATTAATCGATACTGTGGCCTCCTTCAATTTCATTCAGCCTCATTTCGTAAGCACATCCACTAACCATGTAATCAGGCTAGCAACTAACCAGCATAGTTGCAAAGTGCTAGAGTAAGCAACAGTTACTATACGAGTGTGGGATATTGAGACCACAACCACTGCAATAATTTCAGAGGAAATTAGAGAGGACCCAATTCTTGGGGTGCCATGGTTGACGGAACAAAATACTATTGTAGAGCCCGCGGCATGCCAAATCCACTTTGGTGTGAAAGAGCAGCACACTGTATACAACTTAGACCAGTGGCCAGCTGATAGCTTAACCTCAGTCTCCCTAAGGGAACTGATAACGATATACCACTCGAACATCAGGCAGCTTTCCAGCAACTATTGGATGAGCACAGGGAGGTTTTTGCCACACATGACGCCCTGCGCCGCACAACAGTGGCGAAACACGAGATCCCGTTAGGGGAAGAAGGGCATATCTGCACACTGCCACAGGGCTATTTGCAGCACCAAATGTGAATAATTCAGCAACAGATCCAAGAAATGTTAGGTGAGGATGTCATTGAACCTACCAACAGCCAGTACAACTTGGCGATTACGCTTGCACTGAAAAAAGACGGCACCTGAAGGTTCTGCGTAGACTTCAGGCTGCTCAGTCAGGTGACATGTAGTGCACTCCCACCATACATAAGTATGAAAGACGGGCTTACTTCGCTTGGCCAAGCTGAAATTTGTAACCCCTTGGACTTTAAAAAAGTGGGTACTGGCGAATCCCGTTAAGCTGGAATACCGGGAGAAAACTGCTTTCACAGCCCCAGACGAGAGGCAATTTCAATTTCTTGCAATACCAGTTGCTCCTGCATTTTTCCAAGTGATGATGGTCTGCTTACTGGATGGCCTCATCAAGGAGTATACACTTGGGTATTTGGATGACATAGTTGTATGGTCAGCCAGTTGGGAGGGACACCTGTACCATCTGTCCATTGTGCTAGAGAGACTCGCCATAAAATGCTTAATGTGTACAATGGGAAAGTGTCACATGGGGAAAATCAGCCTGGATTTCAGTGGACACATTGTGGATGAAACAGGAAACAAACCAACCACCAAATAACTGAGGTTAATAGCAAACTATCTGCCACCACATACACGGAAACAACTTCCAAATTTTTTCAGGCTAATTAATTGGCTCTGAGAGCATGTGGAAAATTTTACAGTGATAACATCACCACTGACAGATTTTTATTGCCAGAACAGCGCTTTCAGTGTATAAATGACACAGAGAAAGTGTTCATGGAAACAAAGGAAAAGTTCAAATCCTGCCCGACACTCGCTAGATATGATCTCATCTAGCATTTATACCTACAGATAGACGCAAGTTAGGATAGCCTAGGGGCCGTACTGTATCAGTGCGATGATGATGATGGAAACCGCCACGTGATCAACTTCACTAGCACCAAACTCTGCACCACAGAGCTGCGCTACGATGTGAACGAGCGGGAATGTCTAGCTGTCATCTGGGGCATTGTAAAGTACAGAGCGTACTTAGAATACCAGCGGTTTACCTTACGTACTGATAACAGATGCTTAGTATGGCTACACAGCATAAGTGAAGCATGCAGTAAGTTAACCAGGTGGATATTACTGCTTCAAGCCTATGACTTCACTGTAGAGCACGTACTGGGGAAGGAAAATCAGCTGGCAGATGCGCTCTTGCGTTCCTCCAGCGTTGACGTCATCGTGAGGGACGACGCAAAGTTGGAAGAAATACTGCGAACAGTTACGCAAGAGCCATTCCAGGAAGTAACCTTACAGCAACTGGATGCTGTAATCAATGACGTCTTAATCAGTGAGCTATATCGCTAAGTAGAGCAGTGTAACTAGAATGTGCACTCACGAAAGACAGGAAAAACATGTGTGGACAGCGAGAGAGGTAGAAAATTGGTGTGTAATGGATGGACGCTTAAAGACTTGTTCGTCGAACGATCCCACAAAATGGCGGTTGTTTGTCCGCATGGGTGCAAGAGAGAGTATTATCCTATTTGCACAGTGGCAACATGGCGGGGCATCCTGGACCCGACCAAAGAGTGCGCGACATAAGGGAGCATTTTTTTGGCCTGGCCTAAACAAAATATGCATGCCAATATATACAGCAGTGTGTAAAGTGTAACCTGTTTAAAGCAAGATGCACCGACGGAAGGCAGCAACAACAGCCACGTCCCCCATGCAGGCCCTTTGATACAGTTTGTTTACCTCATAGGACCTTACTGCAGGGGGGAAAGTGTTTTATTGTAGTAGTAACTGACAACTTTACAAAATGGGTGGAGGCATATCCAACAAGTACTGCACACACAGTGAATATTGCTTAAGTAATGAGGGATGACTTTTTCGCGTGGTGGGGGTATCCCAAAAACCTTTTTAACTGACAACGGGTCACAGTTTACCAGGAAAAAGTGGTGGGAAAAGTGCACCAGGTGGGGGGTGAGACATCTAAAGATGGCAATTTACCACCCAAGGGTGAACTCCACGGAGCGTCGTGACCAGGAACTTAAGGTGCAGTTACAACTCCGTGTGGGCGATCAACATGCCACATGGATAGACCAACCACCTGCCAGCTGCCCTGTACACCATCTGCCAGCATGTCAAGGTCGCCACAGGCCGCCAGCCAACGTCCTACTCGAGCATAACCTTCGCCTGCCAGGTGAGGTCAAATGCCCGCAAGTAGAGGAGAGCAGTGATACTCAACAGAGACGACGCAGTCAATGTCTGTCTGCGTGAAACACAGCAACATCAGGTGCTAAAACATAGCAACATCAAACACAATATTACTGAGAAATGGCTGGAAACCACAATGTGGCCACCACCGGCATTACAAGCAGGACAGATGATTTACGTGCGAGCTCATCCGCAAGGATATTTGCGTGGAATTTGCGGCTAAGTGGAACGGGCCACGCCAGGTCATTCAGAGTCATGGACAAACCACCTAGTCAGTCCAACTTGGGAGGAGAAGGGTCAGGGTGCATCGGGATGAAATCCAGCTCGCGCCGGGTGACATTGCCAATGAAGTCATGCCCAACACCCTACAGCCCCACAACGGCGATGGCAATGCCGACCTCCTGCAAGTGGCAGGAGGAGAAGCAGGTGCACCAGCACCTCCAGCAGAAAGGTCTGCATCAGACCAGCAACAACATGAAGAAGAGGAGGTACCACCCCTGGTGAGCTTGGACAGCAACATCATTGCCCAGTAACACCACAGGGGTATCGAAGAGGAAGCGTCAGTACCTCTAGCAAGGATGCCACCAGCTGGGGCAGAAATCCCGGAGTCGTCTGGTGCACCAGCGCCCCACAGGGAATAACCGACAGGCAGCCCAGGTGATGTTGACGGCGCAGCATCCACAAGTGCCACCATTCAACCACCAGCACCTGCACAGACGTCAATACTTCAAGTGGTGGATCCACCTGCTGACGTCACGATGTCCGCCGTCATGATGCCACTACCACCAGAGGTGTCCACCTCCCTGACATTGCCCGCATCAGGTGACATCCTGGGATCCTCTGCCGTAATGTTGACTGCATCAGAGCAATCTTCAGGAATGTCCACCGCTGGCGAGGAGGTGGTCGTCCACAGCAGGCAACGAGCAAAATTGCTGTCACCCGTAATGGGGACACCAACACGTGATCACAACCCTTCTGTCTGTCAGCCCGAGTAGCTCGCTGTGACAGCGAGGTCGACGTGACATGAGCAGCGATGTAGGAGAAAGTAGTGACTGCGGGATCAAGGGCAGCGAGTCGGCCGGCTCATTTGCCTACGCCGGTCACATCGGCAGGCACAGCCGCCGCAGTTGTGCCTCACGTGGAGGAGCGTCCCCATTGCCCTGCACCACAGCAAGCCGCCATCAGCATCAGCAACAGTCTTAACGATGTACAGCCCTGCGAAAGAGCGTGTACATCCTGTGGTCATGGAGAAAGGTGAGAGAACTCACATGCTGCAGGTAACGGCACCCGGCCTGCAAACGGTCTCCAGAGGGGGAGAGCATTTGACGTGTGCCCGCGTCCCTTGCCTCCTAGACCGTTTACTTGGCCATGCACCAGCCCGGCGCAACACGCAGCTGCACTCTAATCAGCGTGTGTTGTAAGAGCTCCAGTACATCAGTGTGTCCATGCAGGGCATGAGATGTGTGATACTTGTGTGCCCGTAGAGTACAGGATAGTGCAATCCAGTGCGTCATTAGTGCAGCGAGTGAAATTAGGGTCTGTTAAAAAGGGCTTTATAGCATGTGCCGTTTAAACCCTTATGCAGGGAACACTAAAGACGTACCAAGAAAAAGCCCTTTATTAAATGTTGTGTCTTTAGAGTATTTGTTGCAAGTGTACGTTGTTTTCATATTGCATGTTTCACCTTCACCTCATTCCTTTTATTGTGCAAGGGTTTATTTTGTGTTATGATAAAACTATAATAGTTTATGCACATGTTTCAGTTGCAAGGCAAGAAGTTTTAAGCATGTACAATGTTGTTTTGCAAGTGCCACAGAAATAGTTACAACATGGCACTCTTAACCCCACGAGGCGAGGTTCTGGCACCACGGCAGAACAATGAGTAGTTCTCAAGACACTTGGGGGCAAAGCTGCATTTTGTTATGCATTCCGGTGGCCGCACCGTTTTCACGTCAATTATGTAATGAGCAATAGTTATGTAATTACTGGAACCTTTTTCACTTTTCTAGCCACCGGAGACATCTGCCCTCCTCCCCTGTGGTTTGCATTGCCCAGGGGAGCTTAGTTCTCATTTTTCGGCCTTCGCGCCTTGTCTGCAGTATTGCCGTGCCACAAGGTTATGGCGGCAAAGTGTTTGTAAAGTGTCTTCTATCAAAGGAGAATTAATTTACTTCACTAAATATATGTATGAACAAAGTTCTGGGTATTATTTTCATGGAACATCTCATGACATTTCAGGGCACTGGCCCTTATTATCAATTTTATATTCCTCAAGAACATTTGTATGTCTTATCAGTGCTGCAACTTGTGTACTGTAATCAGTTAATCTGGCAAGGCATGTTACCAGCCATAATAGGTGTCTCGTTTAATAAACAAACTTGGCAAGTATGCACCATGTAAAATGAGTTCACAAATATTAAATATTAGGGATAACACATCATTGAATGAAAATTACGTCCAGGTGAATCGGCTCGTAACCCAGGGATCTACAGAGTCTCCAGCTCCACAGAATTGGTATCACCTTCCGGGTAAATATATTCCAACTTTCAACAAAGTCCGCCCTTAAATTCACCATTTCACCTCCCATGGCCTCATCACACGGTGTCATCATATCATTAGTGACCCTCACGTTTACGCCTATATCTCCTTCAACTGTCCTCGCGGACCACATGTTCCCAATCTCAAAATGCTCCATGATGTGACCCTTATTTCCTATTTCATTTTTGTACACTTTGACGCAGTCGGGTGAGAAATGAGACAAACAATGACACAAATATTTACGTGTAATATGAGCGCCAGCGGTGCTTCCCAATCACCGCACTATTGACACTCAAAGTTCTCAAGGATGATGTGTGTTGTGTGTGTCCATCTCACCCAGACGTACTTACAAACATGGCAATGCTAAACTTTTACTAAACATCACTTTGAAAATAATCTTTTGATAAAATACATGTGGCTAGGACACTGTCACTACTGAATAAAAGAGGTAGGTTACTGATGTTTGCTTTTATTGTTACTATACGTTCACATCAACGTGCCAATGAAATTATGATTATCTCGGTCGTGACTAACAAATTCCGCTTGGGTGCTCCCCAGCACGCAATTAATCTAGCGCACACCTAGATGGATGATCACACCGAGGTGCGTGAAAGCACAGCCTTCACAAGGGAAGAGGGCCGACAGCCGCTAGGGTGGACTGGCAGTTTTTCCCTGAAGACAGGGCACTGTGAATTACAAATGAAACCCTTGCTGAAAACATTTTAACACATGTGACTACTTGGCATCACTAACACAAACTCGTCTGGACACGCCCACCAGCACGTGAGTAGTGTGGTGACGGCCTATACACAGAGCCGGTTAGGACGGAAGTAATTGCACCGTACACAAATTGCAAAATTACACAAAATACATAAAGACCCTTAAAATATGATGGGGCACGAGATGAATATACACAATTAACACACACGTGTGAAAACAAGCTTAGGTGGCGCGGATGCCGCTGGATGATGTTCATAGGGGACCACCTGCTGCAGATGAAATTGCAATATTTCTTCTTGAAAATGGCAAATTATGTTCAGACAAAATATTATTCTGAGAGAGAGAATTATCCTCTTTACGATTTAAGTGATTACAATTGTGTAGCATGCCTGATGGCGGTAAAATCTAACGTTAACATGACCTCGTGGTCAAGTACAAAAAGCATCAATTACACGAAAAAAACATTGTACCCTGAATGAAACATACATAGAACCCTGAAATAAATTGTAGCGCACATGATTTTATGCAAGTAAACTCTCAAACTGCATGGATGGCGCAGATATAGACTTGGCATAGGTTAGCCATATGGTTGTACGTGAAATTGCCGTAAAATATTCGAACATGAAAATACCCTTAAAATACATACATAAAAACAAAGCCCTTAAAATTGCGCATAGATATAATACAGAAATTACACTGGAATGCCACTAACATAAGCGGATAGTGCCTGATTCAAATTGCGCAGGTCGCGTGATCTCTCCGACATCTATCTCCTCTCTCCTCGTTTAAGTTTTTAATATACCACAAGAGCAAAATAAATTATTTAAGCGGAAGCATAATGCTGGGGAAATGTCTGGCAAAATATACGTAAGCAAAATTTGACTGGTAAACTAAATTGACTATGGGAACCTAAATCAGTGAACAGAAGTTGTAGTGCTTAGGTGACAATGTCTTACCTCGCCAGCTCTCCTCGACAGACTGTCCAGAGGCAAGAGTCGCACGGACCTACCATGGCCACCTACAGGGTTCACATAAGCAGAAGTGCTATGCATGCTGAGTAAAATATTTTATTATTGAAAGTAAAAATGGCACAAATAAATTAAAAATTGTTTTACATTTTCTGATTTTCTTTTGAATTTATCATATTAATTTAGTGTCTGTTTATGATGGTGTTCACGCCGGAATATTATTGTTCTGAATCTGGGTAATGCGAGCACTTTGAATTTCATAACCAAACATTTCCAAAATAACAACAAACAATTTAAAACATTTTAAGACGTTTCAAACCCTGAAAAAGAAAAATACAAGACACATTTTACACTGCAAATAAATATTTAAGTGAAAGTTCAAAGTATTGGCCTCTTTACGCACGTGCAGGTACACGTGATACATACGGGGTGAGCTCTGTCATGGGCTCTAGTGCCTCTGGCTGTTAGCCGAAGTCAAACAACACCCCACCCATCAAAGGCCAAGATGGTGCAAACAACACAACATTGCTCTGGCGGGCTCTGCCCGCTGGTTGCCGGTTGAGAGCAAAGAAAACATGGCCTTGGAGGTCTTCCGTTTCTCTGGCATTTGCAGGGGGTGGGGGTATAGGCAGCAACAATAATGTGGGTACTTAGTGGTGACTCAGCTCGTCTCTTGCCAGTACTGTGTTGCAATTTGTTGACACTTGATGTCACACTCACTGCCCCACTAGTTTCCCCGAACCTTTTCAAACTCTCTTGCCCTACTATACTCTCCCCTGCGGGAACTGGAAAGCCTCTAAAAGGTGTCTCGCCTTCACTTGTGGTATTAAAATTTAAGTTTACACTTTGGTTAGAACCAAATTCTGATATGTCCTGGGGAAACCCCTTAAAACTTATTTCACTGGCACTGGTTTTGTTGATATTTACGTGTGCACTTATGTTACCACTTTCTTCATGTACACTTGGAAACCCCTTAAAATCACTGTGTTTTGTTGTGTCATTACAGGCATTAACAGAAAAACCCAGAAATCATGTTTCGCTACTACTCACTCCTACTTCCTCACTACTAGGTGTTGAGTGTTCTGTCGGTGCAAAACCCCTAAATGACAATTCATTACTTTGGCTGGGTTTTCCCGTGTTAATGTGGTTGTTTTCCTCAGTGTATGTGTTGACATTACTCTGTGTACTCCCTGGTAAATTTCTCCGAGCTCAGTGAAGTACTGGTCGTAACGTCGTCTCCTTGCTCCCTTCCCTTCAGGCGGTCGGGCCATACACAGGTCATCACGGTGCCGTTTTGTGACACGTCTGTGTCCCAACTTCACTAGATACATGGAATTTCCCATCTTTTCTGCCACTCTCACTGACCCTGTCCATCTAGGTGCCAGTCCAGCACAGTAATTTTTCGCCCCGGCCGATAGCGGGTTTTCTATTACATACACATACATTCAGGGTACAAGTTTGTGTGGCGGCCTCTTGCTCTCCGGTACCCACACATTACATTAGCTGATCTGATTTGCTGTAGCTTCCTCGTGTATTTGTGCCTGGTGTTCGACAATTTGTTCAGGTGGTCTGCGTGGGTTTTCGCGGTGTGCTCCAGAGGCACGGATTTCGCGACCTTGTACCATCTCGTTGGGTGTCTTCGCAGTTGAGGCATTTACTCTATTTCTGAGGCAATACGTTACCTCTGGGATTAATTCGGCCATCCTAGTGTGATCTTCGCCTAACCAGATACATAATTGGATTTTGACGTCTTGGATATGTCTCTCGGTTGGGTCAGCCCTAGGATGGTATGTTGGAGTGGAACGGAGTTCTGTTCCCCATCTGGTACAGTATTCTATCCACTTTCATAAATTGTGTACCATTGTCCGTCAACAAATACTCGTGGTGTCCCCACCTCGGAAAAAAACTCATTTTGCATCACCTGTGCGATTGTGTGTGCACGGACGTTACTAACTGGGAATGCCTCTGGCCAGCGAGTAAACAAATCTGTGGCTACGGGCCCATGATGTTGATGTCTACTGTTTCGAATGGCTCGGTTGGCAGCCTTGGCTGTTGTGGAGCATCGCCGTCTTCTTTCCTTGACTTCCGGGTGTTACACGCGATACAACTCTGTACATGTTTCCTGACATCTCCCGGAATTCCTGGCCAGTGAAAAAATTTCTGCACGTTTCTTCATGTTTGCTCGGATCCCGGGTGTCCATGCTCGAAACTGTTGTGTGCATTTTTTAACACAAGTTCCCATTTCTCTTTTGATACATACATCTACCATTGTGCACAATTACCAGGTGGTTTGGTTTGTATTTCTCTGTCCACTACCCTCCAGTGTTCTGTGTAACGTGAGGCGCACTGTTGTCGGCATTGCACAGCATCTGGGGAATTTTCTTGCACAGTGTGTACCTCTCTTAACACGTTACATACATTCAATGAAACAAGTTCACCGAGTGGTGTGGCAACAATGTTTTGTACGAGAGTTTGTGTTTCTGCAGTTAGTATTGTTCTGCAAAGTGGTAGTGCTTTTTCCCACTCCGCATCGTCAGTTACCGTTAGATTTGGACAAGCATTCCTGGACAAGGCATCCGCAAGCTTGTTGGTTTTTCCCGCCATGTGTTCTACCTTGAAATCATACTCCTGAAGTAACAGCGTCCAGCGGACAAGTTTACTTTTCCTGTTATGCATGCCCTTTAACCACACAAGACATCAGTTGTCAGCTTTGAGCATAAGCTACCTTCCTAGCAAGTACAGCCGGTACTTCTGCAATGCATGTACAGTGGCCAAAAATACATGTTCGCTAACGTGATATTTACGTTCTGTTTCCCTAACTTCGCACTGTGGTAACTGATTGTGTGTTTTCCGCGTTGGTTCCCACCTGACACAACATGGCCCCAATGCCTTCTTGACTGGCATCTGTTTGTACAACAATGGGTAACTGTGAGTTGAACCTAGATAGCAGATTACAGTCCTGAAATGCAAGTTTGAATGGCTTGATCGGCTTGAGGTGTCCAGACAAATTTATGTTTCTCATACAACAAAGCAGTTAATGGTGCGGTAATAATAGAAAAGTTTGGGACAAATTCCCTCAACCAATTAATTAAGCCAAAAAATTTCCTGACTTGTTTATGTGATCTGGGTGTGGGTTTATTTTGAATTTCCTGTCTGTGTTGCTGTTCTGGTTAGTGTCCATCCCCTGTTACATAATGTCCCAAAAACTCCATTCTAATCATACCCAACTTACACTTTTCCACTTTGCACATAAGTTTATTACATTCAAGCCGTTCAAACACAAGGCTTCAATGGTGCAAGTGCTCTTCCCAGCTATTAGACCAAACAAGTACATCATCTAAATACGCCATCGCAAAGTCTCCAATGAATCCATTCAATACATTAACCATTAAGTTTTGAAACGTTGCAGGGGCACACTTAAAACCAAATGGTATGGCAACAAATTGAAATCTACATTAATCTGGGGTAGTAAAAGCTGTTTTCTTTCTGTCCTGTGGGCGAATAGGCACTTGCCAATATCTGGACTTTAAATCAAGTGATGTGAAAACGGTAGCTGGTCCTAATGTTGACAAAGTATCTGACCTATTAATGACTGGTGGTGGCATGTTTATTATTATTTTATTAAGGGGGTGAAAATCAACACAGAATCTCCATTGGCCATCTTTCTTAGGAGCAAGGCTAATACCAGTGAAAGAAAATACCTGGGTCTCGTGGCTTGGAGTACAACGGGTCTCCTCGTGCGTTGTGACAATCACGTGCTCCGTGATGTCAGTGCCGTGCAACTTCCCCTCAGTGTGGAACATATTGGCATACTGGTCCAGCAGATGTTGCAGTCGTTGCTGATGTGTAGCGGGCACCTCATTGCGGAAGTCAGCAAGCGGCACAGCAGTTGTTGTTGGTGGTGTTGCTCCCATGGCGTATACAGTCCATTGGCCTCTTGTCCCCACGTGCAGACGATTCAGATGCGGTTCTATCATGGCGTGATTGTTAACAAGCCATGGCAGTCCCAAAATCACTTATTTGCACAAGCCTGGCACGATGTAAACATCGCACTTGGTACACAGCTCTCGGATCCCTATCATTACATGCATAACACTTTTTGCTTCTCCCTGTTGGTGTGTGGTAGCGAATTGTAAACGTTGCGGTGGCACTCTAGTTGTTATAGCTTGTATCAGTCCTTCGCGTACAAAATTGTGACGTGGCGGTGTCAATAACAGCAGTTATATTTCTTCCCTCAAGTTTTACACAGATTCTTTGCGATTTTACGTACTGTCAGTTACTTGCAACACTCTTGCGTCCCTAACAGGCAAGTTTTCCTGCTGCTGCGGTGACTGTGTAATCTGCCTAACAGGCGGCGGCGGTCGCGTAACATCAATAACCAGCGCAGGGGGTACAGGCGGCGGGAGTTCACTTTGACGGTCCGGCATTTGTTCTCTTTATTCTGACTGCTTATCTCTTTTGTAGGCGTGTGCCTCCGGGATAAACAGTTCCACGCTCTCCTGGCTGACTCCGTGCAACAACAGCCTAATGTCAGGTGTTGACAAGGCGACAATGATCTTTAAAACACTGTGTCGGCTGACCTTGGTTCAAATGATTGAACAAGCCTAACTTACGCTGTATGAACTCCTCAATACTGTCACGTTCATGTCATGATACAACTGTGCTTGCGCTTGAATGGCATCTCCGTTAGTATCAAATATTCCCAACAACCTATCACATAACTCATCCCACGTCACACGATAGTCTCTTACAAGGTTCCACCATGTGGCTGCTTTTCCTCTCAGTCGGTTGGCTGTTACTTCAGTCCAGTCCTCCCAGTGTACACGGTGCCGGTTCAACTTCTCCTCGTACATGGCTATAACCATACCCGGGTCTTCGGAGTCTTGTCCCGCAAAAGTTGACAATAATACATTACGATCCGGCCCGGTTACCCTGTGGCATGTACGTTACAACAACTGCGCGCAACGTGGGTTTCACCTCAGGTGTTATCAGTAGCGCGATCTCAGCACAGTTTGTCTTACGGCACTTGTCACAGTTTACAACACTGTCGTGGTAGGTGGTAAACTCCGCAGGCCCTATGCATCATAAATATGAGTCTTTTCTACACTGTTGGCACTGCACCCACTTTGTTCCCGCCACGTCACATCTGGTGCGCATGCACAGGTGTTGTTCTGACGGCGTAGAAGCAATATCAGACTTACTCTTACATAAGGGTTGGTCCCATAAAATTTCTGCAAATAGATTGATCTCACTGACTCTGTCGCATTGTACGCAGTGTTCGACCGACATCTTCACATCATTCGCAAATGAGATCGCGGGTGTCATGGTCGACAATGCCGAAGTCTTGATGCCTTCTCGCCAATGTTCAGGTGTGATATCCGCCATCTTCTCGCGGTTGACACGATGCGGTTGAACACACTTGGACCCACTTGACACACGACTCGAATTATGACAGAAACACTTACTGGTAATATGAGAGCCAGTGGTACCTCCCAATCACCGCACTATTGAGACTCAGGGTTCTCAGGGGTGCTGTAGGTCCTGTGTGTCCGTCTCACCCGTGCGTACTTACAAACACATTGGCAATACTAAAGTATTACTAAAAATCACTTTGAAAATAATCACTCGGTAAAATACATGTGGGTAGGACATTGTAACTACTGAATAAAAGAGGTAGGTTACTAATGCTTGCTTTTATTGTTACTATGCGTTCACATCAACGTGCCAATGAAATTATGATTATCTCGGTCATGACTAGCCAATTTTGCTTTGGTGCTCCGCCTAGTGCACGCAATTAATCTAGTGCATGCCTAGATGGATGATCTCACCGAGGTGCGTGAAAGTACAGCCTTCACAAGGGAAGAGGGCAGAGAGTTGCTAGGGTAGACTGACGGTTTTTCCCTGAAAACAGGACACTATGAATTACAAATGAAACCCTTAATACATTTTAACACGTGTGACTACTCGGCATCAATAACACAAACTCATCTTGGCTCGCCCACCAGCACGTGAGTAGTGTGGTGACGACCTATACACAGAGCCGGCTAAGACACAAGTAATTGCACCATACACAAATCGCAAAGTTACACAAAATACATAAAGACCCTTAAAATATGATAGGGCACAAGATGAGTATTCACAATAAACACACATGTGTAAAAACAAGCTTAGGTGGCACGGATGCCGCTGGATAATGTTTGTAGCGGACCATGTGGTGCAGATGAAATTGCAATATTTCTTCTTGAAAATGGCAAATTATGTTCAGACAAAATATTATTCTGTGAGAGAAGATTATCCTCTTTACAATTTAAGTGATTACAGGTGTGTAGCTTGCCTGATGGCGGTAAAATCTAACATTAACATGACTGCGTGGTCAAGTACAAAAAGCATCACATACACGAAAAATACATTGAACCCTGAATGAAACATACATAGAACCCTGAAATAAATTGTAGCACACAGATTTTAGATGGCACCTGATTCAAGTTGCACGGGTCGTGTTACCTCTCCAACATCTTTCTCCTCTCTCCTCGATTAAGTATGAAAAATACCACAAGGGCAAAATAAATTATTTAAGCAGAAGCATAATGCTGGGGAAATGTCTGGCAAAACATATGCAAGCAAAGGTTGACTGGTAAACGAAATTGACTATGAAAAATCATCAGTGAACAAAAGTTGTAATGCGTACATGACAGTGTCTTACATCGCCAGCTCTCCTCGACAAACTGTCCAGAGGAAAGCGTCGCACGGACCTACCATGGCCGCCTACGGGGTTCACATAAGTGGAAATGCTATGCATGCCGAGTAAAATATTTTATTATTGAAAATAAAAATGGCACAAATCAATTAAATATTGTTTTACATTTTCTGCTTTTCTTATGAATTTTTCATATTAATTTAGTGTCCCTTTATGATTGCGTTCACGCTGGAATATTAGTGTTCTTAATCTTGGAATTTCATAACCAAACATTTCCAAAATAACAACAAACACTTTAAAACATTTTAAGACGTCTCAAATCCTGAAAAATAAAAATACAATACACATTTTACACTGCAAAAAAATATTTATGTGAAAGTTCAAAATATTGGTTTCTTTGCGCACATGCAGGTACACGTGACACGTGCGTGGTGAGCGCTGTCATGGGCTCTAGTGCCGTTGGCTGTTAGCCGGCATCTAGTTTTACTGAAACATTCTGTATGCATAAGCTGTGTTGTGACAAAGGTATAATAATTATAATTTTGTAATTTTTTTTTAGATTTTGTTCCAAAGGTTCTTGGAGGTCATCAATATGAGGTTCGCTTGTAGTGCTGATTGTAATTTCTCTAGCCAGTGAGACTATAAATACATCCTGAGCAGTTACACTGGGTATTATTGATTCACTTGAATAGATACTCATAGGGGTCTTAGAATGGAATAGGAAAGATAAGTGTAATGGCGTGATGACTAGTTGGTTGGTCACCAGAAACTGAATGACCATAGCATTTGATGGTACAGGATCATTCACATAATTATAGTAATAGTCTGTATATAATGTGTGGCTGTCAATAACTCAAAATACCCTGACTTTTTTAATCATATATATATATAATGATTACAAAATTCAGCTCAAAGCAAGCTGGAATCAACAGGACTCTGATAATGTGTCTGATTGATACCTGTTGCCTAAACAACCATTCAAGGGCCCAGGGTGGATTGCAGGGATTCATGTTTTATGTTTTGCAGGTAGAACGTGTTGTAGGTCCATTGACAGCCTCCAGGCCAATGGTCTAATGAAATGAGTTTCACACGTATTGGCTGCAAAGGTGTTGACCATAAGTGCTTGCTCCCTCAAGCCCAATATTATCTGTAATTTCACTGGTTGATTCCAAGATCACTCTGTGATTTCTACGACATTTGGCTATACCTTGCAGACATGGCTTTCACAGATTTCCATGGCTAATCACCAGGAAGGGAGCTAACCTGGGTGTCTTTTGGCAGGGGATTATACCTGCAACCAATCAGCCACCATAAGAATGGCAGTGGGTTAGGAAATCCACTCCTCCACCGGCGAGTACTTACGTAGAAATCATACAATCCTTCCACATTAGCGTAAGTCGTCACATTGACTTTCCTTTATCCAATCATTCATGTCTTTATCTACTCCTTCGTATGTCTTGTGTGCCAGTGGAAACCAGGGGACTTATTCTAAATATTTTGTGTAAATTAAATTTTTGTGACTTCTCAATTCACATTCAATCTCAACAGTTCTATACAAAGAAGCAGAAGTTAAGCCATAATTTCGTAATTTTATGCTTATTCATCAGATGTCACACAGTTTTTTCTGTTGTTAACAGCATAATTGAAACTCCTTGATGTCAAGATAGATGTCTCAGTGGATGTAACTATAAATATATAATAAGCCTATGAGCACAATTCACCATTAGGGTTTTTGTACAGCCAACATATTTTACTTATGTTGAATTTGTTTACAATCAAAGTAAGAGAGTAAAGTTGTAGTTTCTACTAATACAGTCGACTCTAGATCTATCATTATCCAGGGGACTGCCAAAAATGTCCATACATGCGGGATTTCAGTAGATGAGGGTTCTGACATGTACATCAATAAAATACTACGTCTGATTTTATAAAACTTTATTTTGAGTATAGCTGTTGATGCCGGCTAACAGCCAGCAGCGCTACAGCCCATGATGGCGCTCGCCACGCACATGTCACTTATACCGCACGTGCATAAAGAGGCCAATAATCATTCTGAACTCCCACATAAATAATATTTTTCAGTGTAAAATGTGTTATATTGTATTTGCAGTGTTTAATATGTCTTAAAATATGTTCAAGTGTATGTTGCTATTTTGAATTGTTTTGTTATAAAATTCAAAGTGCCCGAGATTAAGAACACTGATATTCCGGCACGAACGCCATCATAAAGAGAAACTAAATTAATGTGAAAATCCACCAGAAAATTATAGAAATGTCAAACAATATTTAATTTTATTTGTGCCATTTTATTTTCAATAATAAAATATTTTATTCAGCGTGCATAGCACTTCCACTTATGTGAACCCCGTAGGCAGCCATTGTAGGTCCGTGCGACGCTCGTCACTGGACAGTCTGTCAAGGAGAGCTGGTGAGGTAAGGCACTGTCCTGTATGCACTACAACTTTTGTTCACTGATTTAGGTTTCCATAGTCAATTTAGTTTACCAGTAAACCTTTGCTTGCGTACGTTTTGCCAGATATTTTCCCAGCATTATTCTTCCACTTTACTAAGGAGAAGGTGTTGAAAGATGTCGGAGAGGTTACGTGACCCACGCTACTTGAATCAGGCATCATCCGCCTATGTTTATGGCATTTCATTGTAACTTCTGCATTATTGCTACCCACAATTTAAAGGGCTTTATTTTCATGTATGTATTTGAAGGTAATTTTTCATGTTTGAATATTTTACGGCAACATCACGTATAATCACATGGCCAACCGATGCCAAGTCTTTGTATACGCCATTGTTACGTTTTGAGTGCTTATTTATGTGACAATGTATGTGCAAACTAAGTGTTCTTTGTCCATTTTATTCAGGGTTCTGTGAATTTTTCACTTAAATCGATGCTTTTGTACTTGACCACGCGGTTATATTGTTTGATTTTACCGCCATCAGGGATGTTACAAGTGTGTAACCACTTCATTCGTAAAGAGAATAATTTTCTCAGCAAGAATAATCTTTTGTCTGAATTTAATTTGCAGTTTCCACACAGAAAAATTAAATTTCACCTGCACCACATGGTCCGCTACGAACTTCATCCAGCGGCATCTATGCCATCTAAGCTGGTTTTCGCACATATGTGTGTTTATTGTGATTACTCATCTCACGTCCCATCTAGTTTCATATATCTCTAAGGGTTTGTGTAATTTTGTAATCAGTGTACGGTGCAATTATTCCCGTCCTAGCCGGCTCTGTGTATAAGCCGTCACCACACTACCCACGTGCTGGAGAGCGAACCCCGACGTGTTTGCGTTAGTGATGCAGAGTAATCACACTTGTTAATATGTATTAAGGGTTACATTTGTAATTCACCGTGTCCTGTCTTCATGGCAAAACCATCAGTTCACCCTAGCGACTGTCGGCCATCTTCCCTTGTGAAGGCTGTGCTTTCACGCACCTCGGTGAGATCATCCATCTAGGCGTGCGCTAGAGTAATTGCGGGCTGGGTGCACCCAAGTGGAATTGGATAGTTATGACAGAGATAATCATAATTTCATTGGCATGTTGATGTGTATGCATAATAACAATAAAAACATGGTTACAGTGAACTTAACTCTTTTATTCAGTAGTGACAGTGTCCTGACCACATAAACTTTATTAAGTGTTTATTTCCAGTGATGTTTAGTAAAACATTTAGTACTGCCTATGTGTTTGTAACTATGCACGGGTGAGACGGACTCACAGAACCCACAGCATCCCTGAGAACCCTGAGTCTCAATAGTGCGGGAATTGGGAAGCACCGCTGGCACCCAAATTACCAGTAAGTATTTGTGTCATGGTTCGTCTCGTGTTTCACCCAACGGTGTCAATTGGCGTTCCCAAGTGGGGCCAAGTGTGTTCATCCACGTCAACCATGAGAAAATGGCGAATATCATGCCTGAAGAACCGTGAGAATACCACAAGACATGCTGATTGATTGATGCATGCATTGTGTGAGATTGGGTGATATTAACTTGTTTGAGGGAAGTATGTGGGAGTAACCCTTGTGTCAATGCTCATCCGACAACGTCTCTACACCATCAGAGCAATGCCTGCGCACGCGCACCGGATGTGATGGGCGGGAACGAAGTGGGCACAGTGCCAAGCGTGTAAGAAAGACTCACATTTACAATGCATAGGGCCTGCGGAGTTTACCACCTACGGTGATGGTGTTATAAAGTTTGACAAGTGCTATGAGACGAACTGTGCTGAGAATGTGCCACCGCCAACACCAGAGGTGAAACCCATACCGCCAGTAGTTGTTACGTTGACGCAACAGGGCTTAACCGGGCCAGATCGCACTGTATTACTACCAACTTTCGCAGAACACAACTCAGAAGACCTGGGTACGTTCCTTGCAGTGTGCGAAGAAAAATTACATAGGCATCGCGTGCATATGGATGATTGTACTGAGGTAACTGCCAACAGGTTAAGGGGAACCACTGCCACATAGTGATACTTGGTCAGGGACTATCGAATCTCGTGGGCAGTGTTCTGTAAGAGAGTGCTAGGTCGATTTGACACAGACGGAGCTATCCAGGCACAAGCACGACTGTATCACGAGCAGCAGAGAGAACATGAGGGTATTGAGGAGTTTATTCAGCATAATCTAGGCTTCTTCAAGCGTTTGAACCCAGGTCAGTCGATACGCTGCTTCTTAGAGATCATTGTGGCATTGTCAAAACCAGACATTAGGCCGTTGTTATGGGGAGCCTGCCCGGAGACCGTGGAACAGTTTACCCGGGAGACACGTGCCTACGAACAAGATAAGCAGACTCAACGAAGAGAGCAAGTGCCAGACTGACACAGTGAACCCCCGCCGTGTATACCTCCCGCCCTTGCTATTGATGTCACACGATCACCGCTGCCTTTCAGGCATATTTCACAATCCCCACCATAGCAGGAAAGCCCACTCACTATGCTCCCAAGAGTGTTTCTAGTAATGGACAGTACCGTAAAAGCACTGAGTGTGTGTGTGTGTGTACAGCTTTAATGGGAAAATGTCACAGCTGTTATTGACACTGCTGCGTGAGGGTTTTATACAAGCAATAACAACTAGGGTACCACCGAGACGCTTGCGATTCGCTACCACACACCAACAGGGAGAAGCTATGGCTTGTTGACAATCACACAGTGATAGAACCGCATCTGAATCATCTGCACATGGGGACACGTGGCCAATGGACCGTTTACGCCATGGGAGCAATACCACCAACAACAACTGCTGTGCCACTTGCTGACTTCGAGCACGAGGTGCCCGCCACACATCAGCAACACCTGCAACATATGCTGGACCAGTATACCAGTGTGTTCCACACTGAAGGGAAGCTGCAGCGTGACGTCACAGAGCACACAATCGTAACAACACACAAGGACCCGGTGAACTCCAAGCCACGAGATCCAGGTATTTTCTTTCGCCATGTCATCAACCAGCAGGTATGTTTAATGCTTAATGAAAATGTTATTGAACCTACACAAAGTCTCTATAATTCAGGTATTACCAAAGAAAGATGGTGAATGGCGATTCTGTGTCGATTTCCGCCCCCTCAACAAAGTCACAGTAAACATGCAGCCACCAGTCATAAACATGAAAGACACTTTGTCAACATTAGGACCAACTTCAGTATTCACATCACTTGATTTAAAGTCTAGATATAGGCAAGTGCCTATCCGCCCACAGGACAGAAAGAAAACAGCATTTACTATCCCAGACGGACGTAGATTTCAGTTTGTAGCCATGTCATTTGGTTTAAAGTGTGCCCCTGCAAACGTTTCAGAACTTATTGGTTAATGTATTGGATGGATTTATTGGAAGACTTTACGATGGCGTATTTGGATGATGTTTGGTCTAACAACTGGGAAGAGCACTTGCACCATTTGAGCCTTGTGTTTGAACGGCTTGAATGTAATAAACTTACGTGCAAAGTGGAAAAGTGTAAGTTGGGTATGAGTAGAATAGAGTTTCTAGGACACTATGTAACAGCAAACGGACACGAACCAGAACAACATCACATACAGGACATTCAAAACAAACCCACGCCCAGATTACGCAAACAAGTCAGGAAATTCTTTGGCTTAATTAATTGGTTAAGGGAATTTCTCCCAAACTTTTCCGTAATCACTACACCGTTACCTGCTTTGTCGTGTGAGAAACGTAAATTTGTCTGGACACCTCAAGCCTATCAAGCATATAAAAACATTAAAATAACATTTCAGAACCGTAATCCGCTGTCTAGATACAACCCAGAATTACCCATTGTTGTACAAACAGATGCCAGTCAAGACGGCATTGGGGCCATGTTGTATCAGGAGGGAACACACAGGGAGAACCATATCATCAGTTACCACAGTGCAAAGTTCAGGGACGCAGAACCTAAATATCACGTTAATGAACAAGAATGTCTGACCATTGTACATGCATTGCGGAAGTACCGGCCATACTTGCTAGGAAGGCAGTTTACACTCAAAACTGACAACCGATGCCTTGTATAGTTAGAGAGCATGCATAATGGGAGCAAAGCAATCTTGCCCGCTGGGCGCTGTAATTACAGAAGTATTATTTCAAGGTAGAATATGTGGCTGGGAAAATCAACGAGCTCGTGGACACCTTGTCCAGGAATCCTTGTCCAAATATAATGGTAACTTACGATGCGGAGTAGGAAGAAGCGCTATCAACTTGCAGTGCAATACCATCTGCAGAAACACAAACGCTTATTGTACAAAACATTGTTGCTACACCACGTGGCAAACTTGTTTCCTTGAATGAACATGAGGTGTTAAGAGAGGTACACACTGCACAAGAAAATTCCCCAGATGCCGCACAATGCCGACAACACTGAGCCACACGTTAAACAGAACACTGGAGGGTAGTGGACAGAGAAATACAAATCAAACCACCTGGTAATTGTGCACAATGGTGGATGTATGTATCAAAAGAGAAACGGGAACTTGTGTCAAAGTATGCACACGACAGTTTCGAGCATGGACACCCGGGATGCAAGTAAACATGAAGGAACATGCAGAAATTTTTTCAGTGGCCAGGGATTCAGGGAGATGTCCGGAAACATGTACAGAGCTGTGTCTCGTGTAACACCCAGAAGTTGCAGAGAGCAGACTGTGATGCTCCACAACAGCCAAGGCTTCCAACTGAGCCATTCAAAACAGTAGCTATCGACATCATGGGCCTGTAACCACATACGAAAACTGGGAAGAGATTTCTTGTTGCCACGGATTTGTTTATCCGTTGGACCGAGGCATTTTCCATTAGCAATGTTTGTGTGCATACTGTCTCACAGGTAATGCAGAACAAGTTTTTCCTCTGAGGTGGGGACACCCCAAGTATTTTCTGACAGATGGTGGTACACAATTTGTACGGCGAAAGTGGAGCAAATACTCTACCAGGTGGGGAACAGAACACTGTACCACTCCAGCATACTATCCTAGGGCTGACCCAACCGAGAGACGTAACCGAGATGTCAAAGTCCAATTACATGTCCGGTTAGGCGAAGATCACACAAGGTGGGCCGAATTGATCCCGGAGGTAATGTTTTGCCTACAGAATAGAGTGAGTGCGGCAAACAGGAAAACACCTGCCAAGACAGTACAAGGTCACGAAATCCATGCCTCGAGAGCACCACGCGAAAACCAACCCAGGCTACCTGAACAAATTGTCGAACACCAGGCACGAATATATGAAGAAACCAAGGCGAACCAGATCAGTTATTGCAATGTGTGGGTACCGGATAGCAAGAGGCCGCCACCTAAATTTGTACCCGGGATGTACGTGTATGTAAGAGAAACCCGCTATCAGCCGGGGCGAAAAATTACTGTGCTGGACTGGCACCTAGATGGACAGGGCCAGTGAGAGTGGTGGAAAAGATGGGAAATTCCACATATCTAGTGAAGTTTGGACCCAGACGTGTCACGAAATGGCACCATGACAACCTGCGTATGGCCCGACCGCCTGCAGGGAAGAGAGGCAAAGAGACTATGTTACGCCAGTACCGCAGCGAGTTCGGGGAATTTCACCAGGGAGTACGCGGGGAAATGTCATCACTTACACTGAAGAGAACAACAAAACTAACACGGGAACACCCAGCCAAAGTAATGAACTGTCATTTAAGGGTTTTGCACTGACAGTGCACTCAACAACTAGTAGTGAGGAGGTGGAAACAAGCAGTACCGCAACACCATTTCTGGGTTTACTGTTAATGCCTGTAACAACACAACGTATCAGAGTGAATTTAAGGGTTTCCCAAGTGTACACGAAGAAAGTGGTAACATAATTGTACACGTAAATATCAACACAACCAATGCCAGTGAGTTGAGCTTTAAAGGGTTTCCCCAGGGCACAGCTGAATTTGGTTGTAAGCAAAGTGTAAACGTAAATTTTGAAACCAGTTCCTGCAGGGGAGAGCCTAGTAGGGCAAGAGAGTTTGAGAGGTTTTGGGGAAAATAGTAGGGCAGTGAGTGTGACGTCAAGTGTTAACAAAGCACAACATAGCACTCGCAAGAGGCGAGCCGAGACACCTCCACGTACCCACCCACTAGGTGGTTGTTCCTGCCTAGACCCCTTACCCCCTGCAAACGTCAAAGAAACCAACATCACCGAGGCCATGTTTTCTTTGCCCTCAATCGGCAACCAGCCGAGCAGAGCCCGCCATAGAAATGTTGCATTTGTTCACACCGTCTTGGCCTTCGAGGGAGGGATCGTTTGACGCCGGATAACAGCTAGCGGTGTTAGAGCCCATGATGGTGCTCACCTCGCACATGTCACATGACCAGCACATGTGCTTAGAGGTCAATAATCATTACGAACTCCCACATAAATATTATTTTTCAATATAAAATGTGTTATTGTATTTTGCAGGGTTTAATATGTCTTAAAATGTGTTCAAGTGTATGTTGCTATTTTAAATTGTTTGGTTATAAAATTCAAAGTGCCCACGGCACCGAGATTAAGAACACTGATATTCCGGCATGAACACCGTCATAAAGAGACATTAAATTAATATGAAAATCCACAATAAAATTTAAAAAATGTAAATCAATATTTTATTTTATTTTTGCCATTTTATTTTCAATAACAAAATATTTTACTCTGCATGCATAGCACTTCCGCTTATGTGAACCCCATAGGCAGCCATTGTAGGTCCGTGCGACGCTTTTCTCTGGACAGTTTGTTGAGGAGAGCTGGCGAGGTAAGACACTGTCGCGTACACACTACAACTTTTGTTCACTGATTTAGGTTTCCATAGTCAATTTAGTTTACCGGTTAACCTTTGCTTGTGTACGTTTTGCCAGACATTTCCCCAGTATTATGCTTCCACTTTACTAATTTATTTCACCCTTCTGGCATTTTTAACTAAATCGAGGATGAGTTGAAAGATGTCGTAGAGGTCACGCAACCTGCGCAACTTGAGTTAGGCACCATCCGCTTATGTTTATGATGTTTCATTGTAACTTCTGCATTATTGCTACGCGCAATTTTAAGGGCTTTATTTTCATGTATATATTTGAAGGTAATTTTTCATGTTTGAATATTTTACAACAATATCACGTATAACCACGTGGCCAACTGATGCCCAATTTTTGTATGCGCCATCATTGCATTTTGAGAGCTTATGTATGTATCATCGTATGTGTAATATTTTATTAATTGTTCTATGTCCATTTTATTCAGGATTCCGTGTATTTTTAACGTAAATTGATGCTTTTGTATTTGACTATGCGGTCACATTAATGTTTGATTTTACAGCCATCAGATATGTTACAAGTATGTAACCATTTCAGTCGTAAAGAGAATAATTTTCTCAGCAAGCATAATCTTTTGTCTGAATTTAATTTGCAGTTTCCAAGCAGAAATATTGCAATTTCTTTCACCTGCACCACGTGGTCCGCTACAAACTTCATCCAGCGGCATTCGCACCATTGAAGCTTGTTTTCACACGTGTGTTTATTGTGAATATTCATCTCGTGTTCCATCTTGTTTCATGTATCATTTGAGGGATTATGTAATTTTGTAATTAGTGTACAGAGCAATTATTCCCAACCTAGCCGGCTCTGTGTATAGGCTGTCACAACACTACCCACGTGCTGGAGGGCGAGCCCCAACGAGTTTGCGTTAGTGATGCCGAGTAATCACACTTGTTAATATGTATTAAGGGTTTCATTTGTAATTCACCGTTTCCTGTCTTCACGGAAAATCCGTCAGTTCACCCTAGCGGCTATCGGCCCTCTTCCCTTGTGAAGGCTATTCTTTAACGCACCTCAGTGAGATCATCCATCTAGGCGTGCGCTAGAGTGATTGCGGGCAGGGGAGCACTCAAGCGGAATTGGCTAGTCATGACGGAGATAATCATAATTTCATTGGTATGTGGATTTGTATGCATAATAACAATAAAAACAAGTCTACAGTGAACTTAACTCTTTCATTCAGTAGTGACAGTGTCCTAGCTACATATATTTTATTAAGTGTTTATTTCCAGTGATGTTTAGTAAAAAGTTTAGTACTGCCTACGTGTTTGTAAGTATGCACGGGTGAGACAGACACACAGAACCCACAGCATCACTGAGAACCCTGAGTCTCAATAGTGCGGTGATTGGGAAGAACCGTTGGTGCCCTAATTACCAGTAAGTATTTGTGTCATTGTTTGCCTTGTGTCTCACCCGACGGCATCACTTTGCATTATCTGTGAATACAGTTTAGCTAATTAACACAATAAAAATAGGAATTTTAGAAAAAATATTGTTGTAAATAATACATTTAAAAACATTTCACCATTTAAATTTTTAAAAATGTCTCAAAATATTGTATATAATTGATTGTAATCCGACACCAAATGCAAGCTGACCTAAAACTTTCAAACCCTCTAAAAATGAAAATAATATGACACAGAATGCAAGTCAAATTTTGAATGCCTCGCGCTCATTCGTTTAGCTAAGAGCACAAAGAGAAGTTATCGATCGGACAGTGTACTCACAGCAGCTGCTGGAGGAGGGGTGGCGGCGGGCGGTGGGAGAATCACCCCTCCATGCCCTACTTGTTGCTGAATGCCGACTCCTTCCGTGTGGGACAAATGTATCTTTTAAAGTAATTAATTATATGTTACTTCAAAGTAAACTTAGGCAATTATAATTGATTTCTTTACTGTCTAATACTCATTATTCAAAACCAGGTCTTTTGATTTTCCCTGTCGTAAGTTACACTGTACTCAGCTCGGTGCTTACGTACCCATTATTAGACAGCATATGGTGTCGAATATGCCCTTATATTTTATCAATTTAGGCAAAAGATGCATGTCTGTTGAAATAAATTATTATAAATCTTCCGAATTTCCCGCAAAAGTTACTGAAAATGAATTTACACTTATAATACTAATGTCGCTCGATGTTCAAACAATTTTTGGTGACAAGGGTAGTTCAAATATATGCTTCTGGGCATATAACTTTATTTGTGAAGTTACTGCCCCTGGAGTAAAATAAATATTATATTTTAAAATCATGTTCATATATACCAGATACAATAAAGCACCATCCTTACAGGGAAAAACCACCGTTAATCACAATAGAATACATTTTTTTGAATAATAATGCCTTGTTAAAATGTTTTGCTTAACATTTTCAGGTGAAATCATGTGCTTTCAAATACAAGTGATGTTAGCAACTATTTTGAGCACCCATAATTTTGATAAAATTACATTCGCCAGCTGCACTTTATTTGCTCTGCTGCCAGTGGGGTGGAGTGTGAAGACAAAGCAAGCAAAGCGGGCATTACCGAGAGAGAGAGAGAGAGAGAGAGGATATGCTTTATCTTTTGCTAGACAACTTCCCCTTTCAGCGGCGAGAATGGTCTGTGAGGGGAGGGAGGAAGGAAGGTGCACCACTGAGTGTCAGAAAGAGGGGTGAGAGAGAGGACACTAAGTCGCCACGTTTGTTGCTATGGGTAACCCTTTTCCCCTCTCATCAGGGGAAGTAGCCAACCAGACTCGCTCGCCGCATGGCTGCAGTGTGGACAGATGTGTTGAGGAGACAAGACATTAGACAGCATGCTGCAGAGCAGTTATAAACTATGGTACATGTGATGTATTTCACATCCAGTTGCTAGACGTTTGCATAAACAACCAGCTTAAAAACGATAGTTGCGAGAAATATTGGGTGAATGGATGCTAAATATACTTCAATTGATGCTCCATGCGATAAACGATACAAGCGGTTTATGTTAACATTATTTACATAGGGATTTCACCAGGACCACAAAAAATTGTTGGTGGATGCGGTTTATCGATACAAGCGATAATGATACATAGATAGTCGACTGTACATACACATAACCCACATTCATAGTTGAGTGTAATGTTTAAAATTAATTAATATTATAAGTGGGAAGCGAACTGTGAATTTGGATGTTAGAGCTGGTGTGGACTAGAGTATATTTGCAGATGAAAGAGAGTCAGCAGATTATCAATGCCATCCTGGAAGTGCAGCCAAGTCAATCGAATGGAGCTGAAGGCCTTGCTAGTGATGATATTGTGTTTGACTTAGCTGAGAGTATTCTCAAAAAGGTACCGAAGTTCATAGGTACTGAAGATGTGTCACCAGTCTTGATGAAGGTAACTGGTCCACTTATGTTGCTATAATAGATTTGTAATTAGTGGAAATTTGTATTAGGTGACATGTACACTAGGAATAATCTGGGTATCTCACATTTCCAAATTTCACGTAAAATAAAAAAATTTCATTATGAAATTGTTTTAATAGTATGTTTTTATTACTATTGGATTATTACTGTTTTTTCCTTATTTATTCAACAACCATACGGACATGCAAATTGAAAACAAATCCAGTTATGGTTCATGTTTCAACATTCCAACTATGTATACTGTAGTGTATGAATGCAGTAGAACCTCACTGTTGTGACCCCATTTATTACATATACTTCTTTTTTACAACATGTTCTTGAGTAACTGCAAAAAATTTGGGTTAAAAAACTCAGGTAAATCAGTTGAAATATAAGTTTGTTGCATTTTCTTCCTCATCCATCTGGCATCAGCGAGCACAGGTCAAAGATACATGTTTTGTAAAATCCCAAAGACAGAATAAAACATACATCTACTAGTTACCTATTTGTGTTCCAGTCAATTATCTTTCACTTTACGCCTTCCCTTTCCACTATACCCTCTGTGTAAGCATACATCTGAATACTTCCAGGTACACGCACAATCATTGCTTTAGAGAATCAAACCATGTCCTATATGAAGGGCGCTCGCACCTCTTATCAATGTTTGGTGACTAGTGCTGGCTGGTAATGAAGCCCTCTAGCAGCACTGGGGTAAGAGGAGAGGGAACCTTTCTCTGAGGTTCCTAAGATTTGAGGAGAAAAACCACACAGGGTCACCGTGATTCTCAGGTTACAAACTGGGGAAAACTGTTTGACCAAGGGGGAGTTGAGGTTAGCTGGTCATGCCGCTCTCTAAAAACTCTTCTCAAGGAGGATAGGCGGGTCCTCTCCACAAGCCGCTATAGGCCCAAGCACAATCAATCGTAAGGCATATCTTCCAGCTGGTGATATTGCTAGAGATGCCAATAAATTGATAGGACTCTGACAAGGGCTAACCCCAAGGTACTGGCCCCAGGAAGTCAGTTCTTTCCTGGACAGACCATGCCAGAAACTTTCCTCCCCCATGCTTCTACTTTACTGTACTTACATCTACAATTGTTCCTGTGCCTAGAGGATACCCACTGAATCCTTTAAAATAATAATTATTTACTCTCCTGTTGATTTTATCACCTAAAAGAGTGTAACATCTCTGACTGTGCATAGCTATGTACTCACAGCTATTCCTATGCCCCATCACTGGGCGGGCCAAAAAAGTGATGATAACATAATCCACAGTGCCCAAACTACATGCTCTGGTGTGCCAGAGCCAGATGCCCTCAGGGTTCACTTACATTGGCCCATACAGTTCTTAAGGACCTTATTAAGGAGACTTCATTTCTCTAGTATGTAGAGGGATACTAAGCCAGTGTACTATAAATGCGTTGTCGCTGGCGTCACATTTATATTTTCAATGCATAGAGAGTCCTGAAACATAATTGCTGGCTAAATTAATGTAACAAAATATTTTGTTTGAGTATACAAATACCTGTATGTTATTGATGGGTCGAGTCTCGAAAAATTGAGTCAAGTTTTTTACAGCAGACATTGAGCTACTGAACATGTAAGTTGAGTCACTTTGCTTTAAAGTTATAAACAACAAATATTTTCACCTAACAATTACCTTTCATGTCTTGCAAATCAATAATTTTATGTTACTAAATTGCTATAGTTGTCCCGCAATGAAAACAATAACTCGGCTACATGCCTTGACACTTGGTTGATATTTATGATGATCGGTGGTGATAAGATCCGGCAGGTGTCATTTGTGACTTGAGCCATTTTGCTTCCCAGTGAAGCGCTTTCTCTATGGTTGCCACATGACATCAGATAAGGGGACCCTTGTCAAAGGTTTTTTTTTTTCCTATCAGCATTACCATTCCTACTTCTCATTGGCGAGAGGTAAAAAGTAGCACTGTAATCACCTAGGCAAAGATTTACTCTAATTGACAACAGAAACAAGTTCCAAACTTATTTCTTGGTAAACCATGACTGGAAGAGGAGGAAGAAGTTAAAAGTAGGGCGGGTGTGATACAAATACCCGCATGTACACTGGTACGCATTTACATTTGTGGTGCAAACTATTTTTTAACTAAAAAAATTTTTAACTAAACTCTACTTGACTCGACTTGACTTGGCTCGACTCGACTTTCATACAACTTGACTCAACTCGAAGCTGTAAATATCAAACAGGCCCATCACTACTGTATATTATCAACTTTTTTTTTAACATTAATACAATAACTACAAAAAAAATTTACATACTTTTGACATCTAACTGAAGTAAAAATAAAATATTACTTTTAAAGATCATATGCAAATGTAATTTTACTATAGTGTGATTTTATATGTTGTTCATTTTCTATGTCCAAGGTACTATTTTGTTTTAATTATGATGTTGGTTTTAATGTTGCATGGCTATGCATAGCTGTATTAAGTATTAAATATAATGGAACCTTCAAAAACACCACAAACAATTATCTTTTTAGTAAAACATTTATTTTATGTTTGCTGTAAGGTTGACAGGAAAGGCCGCCTTCCATCATTGACCACAGTGATATTACAAGAAGTGGATCGCTACATAAAGCTTCTGGCAATCATTCACAGCTCTCTCTCTGACCTCCAAAAGGCTATCAAGGGACTGTTGGTTATGTCGGAGGCTTTAGAGGAGGTGTTCAGAGCTTGCCTCAACAACCAGGTGCCCAAGATGTGGTCTGATGTCTCCTACTTGTCAATGAAAAGTCTAGGCAGTTGGACACACGACTTGCTGCTCCGGTTGGATTTTGTGGCGGTAATAACTGAAAATCGTAGTATTGGTTGGGTGATCTGTTGATTAGTCATTAAAGCCAAGTATCCATTTTGTTACTTTCATTTCATTCCATTCCCATAACCCAAAGAAAATATTACCTGGTAATGTAGTTGTATTCATGTAAAACCCATGACCGTCTCCTTGACGAAACTACACCCTGATTTTTATTTAATTTATTTCATGATCATGAAATTCTGTTGTAGTTGATGCAAACACAGAGCATATACTTTTTTGATTCAGTAGAATAAAACTATAAATCTTTACTTTAGGGGATTTTTTTGTCATTTGACTATTATATGTGACACTTCACATTATTTTGTGTATGGCCTACTGAGTTTTATTTAAGTTTTAACTTTGTCTGTTTTTCTGACATTATCATGGGCTTCATTCTTCATTTGCATTGAGTCTGTTTTTTATTGCTAATATTAATTAATATTTTGTCTGCCAAAATTTTTTATTAAGGTTATATAAAATAATTTCTAAATAAAATCTGTACATAATGAAGCTAATAAAATATACATAAAACTGCATCATTTTGATTACTTTGTAGTTTTTACTGTATGTGCTCGGAGTCCACAGAAAATATTAGCCCGAACAATTTCAGATGAAAGTTTGAGTCTCTGAATACATAAAATAAGAAAATTTGTTAACAGGAGTGGCAACAGAAAATAATTAAAGGATGAAGTAAATGTTCACTGGTGTTTATTGCCATCTCTTCAGAAACAATTGACTCTCGTAACAAACCAAAAAAAAAAAAAAAAAAAAACAAGAGATAGAATGGCAGCGTGGTCACTCGCTGCCTGACACAAACGCTATATCGCTGAACTGACTTGATGAATAAACTGTGCCGACTGTAAACAAATGTGGAACTGTCTTGATAAGAATTACTTGTAACAACGAAGAAACTGTGACAACGAGAAAGTCGTGTTCACCTTATTTATATTGATTGAATGAACAAATTATCCTTGCCACAATCTTCTAAATATTAAATGGATTACTATTGTTTTCACAGAAATACAGAACATAAAAATAATTCTCAAAAATTTAAATTATGACATGTTGCAATGCTACAACTTTTTAATTTACTGCTTTGTTCTCAAGACCTCAATGTTAAGAGCCATCCAAATCTCTTCACTTACTAAATTGTCACTTGTTATAACACACATGCTATGCTGGTTTGTTGCAGCGTAGGGTGGCATACACACTAAACATGAACTTACACCTAAAAACAGTTCTTACATCAATCTACCTTAAACTCGAACTTAATAACCAAACCTTTAGGGTATGCATAGTACTGTAAGTTGCCATCTTGACAAACTATCTTATGAAGGTCAATATGACCTAAATCTGAGAATAAATGGTTACCCAACCTGATCTGAGACACCTTAAAATTGTTATACCCAAAGGCCTTTAAATATATTGAATTACCAACATTGATATTTGAGTTTCTACTATTACATGGTAACATTTTATATGCTAACTCTGTTACAGAAGTCAGAACTGAAAATAAAGAAATGTTTGAAACTGGTTTCTTATTTTGTGTTGTAGTGTATTACTGATGCTAATACATGATGCTTTGGCAGCATTTTAGCACTCTGTTGTTTACTTAACAGACTTGGGTGCATCATGGGTCTCCTGTGTCATTCTGGCTGTCTGGCTTCTTCTTTACTCAAGGCTTCCTGACAGGAACTCTGCAGACTCACGCTCGCAAGTATGACCTTCCAATTGACGAGCTGCAGTTTGACTTCATCATGAGAGACACTGTTGTGGATCAAAATGCCATATACAGAAGACATCTTGAATCAAAGAAAGAGGTATATAAATGTGACATTCTGAATATTATTTATTTATAAAGAAAGTAAATTTAGTTTGACACCATCAGGTGAGACACGAGACAAACGACACAAATACGTTCTGGTAATTTGGGCGCCAGCGGTGCTTCCCAATCACCGCACTATTGAAACTCGGGTTTTCAGGGATGCTGTGGTTTCTGTGTGTCCGTCTCACCCGTGCGTACTTACAAACATGTAGGCAATACTGAACTTTTTACTAAACCTCACTGGAAATAAACACTTAATAAAATATATGTGGCTAAGACACTGTCACTACTGAATAAAAGAATTACGATCACTGTAGACTTGCTTTTATTGTTATTATTCATACACTTCAACATGCCAATGACATGATTAACTGGGTCAGGACTAGCCAATTTCACTTGGGTGCTCCCCAGCCCGCAATTACTCTAGCACACGCCTAGATGGATGATCTCACCGAGGTGCATGAAAGCACAGCCTCACAGTCTTCACAAGGGAAGAGGGCTGACAGCCGCTAGGGTGGACTGATGGTTTTTCCCTGAGGACAGGACACAGTGAATTACAAATTAAACCCTTAATACATATTAACAAGTGTGATTACTCGGCATCACTAACGCAAACTCGTCGGGGTTCGCCCTCCAGCACGTGGTTAGTGTGTTGGCGGCCTATACACAGACCCGGCTAGGACGGGAATAATTGCACTATACACTAATTACAAAATTACATTAACCCTTGAATGATACATGAAACAAGATGGGACACAAAATGAATATTCATAATAAACACACACATGTGTGAAAACAAGCTTAGATGATGTGGATGCCACTGGATGAAGTTCGTAGCGGACCACATGGTGCAGGTGAAATTGCAATATTTCTGTGTGTAAACTGCAAATTAAATTCAGGCAAAAGATTATTATTCTTGCTGCGGAAACTATTCTCTTTACGATTGCAGTGGTTACAGGCATGTAACATGCCTGATGGCGGTAAAATCAAACATTACTGTGACTGCGTGGTCAAGTACAAAAAGCATCAATTTACATGAAAAATACATTGAACAATGAAATAAATTATTGCACATACGATGTTAGCTAAATAAGCTCTCAAATGCAATGATGGTGTATACAAAGACTTGACATCGGTCGGCCACATGGTTATATGTGATGTCGCCGTAAAATATTCAAACACGCAAAATACCCTCAAATACATACATAAAAATAAAGCCCTTAAAAATTTGTGTAGCAATAACACAGAAGTTACAATGTAATACCATAAACATAGGTGGATGGTGCCTGATTCAAATTGCGAGGGTCGCATGACCTCTCCGACATATTTCTACTCCTTCCCCTCGATTAAGTTAAAAATGCTGCAAGGGTGCAATCAATTAATAAAGCGGAAGCATAATGCTGGGGAAAATTTCTGGCAAAACGTACGCAAGCAAAGGTTACCTGGTAAACTAAATTGACTATGTAAACCTAAATCAGTGAACAAAAATTGTAGCGTGTACACGACAGTGTCTTACCTCGCCAGCTCTCCTTGACAGACTGTCCATAGACAAGCGTCGCACGGACCTACCATGGCCACCTATGGGGTTCACATAAGCGGAGTGCTATGCACGCCGAGCAAAGTATTTAATTATTGAAAATAATATGGCAAAAATTAAATTATGTTTTGTGTTACATTTCTATAATTTTCTTATGAATTTCAATATTATTTTAGTATCCCTTTATGACGGCGTTCATGCCGGAATATTAAGTGTTCATAATCTCGGTGCCGCAGGCACTTTGAATTTTATAACCAAACAATTAAAAATAGTAACAAACAATTTTAAAATAGTAACAAACACTTGAACACATTTTAAGACATATTAAACTCTGCAAATACAATAGAACACATTTGACACTGAAAATAAAATTTATACGATAGTTCAAAATTATTGGCCTCTTTGCGCACGTGAGGGACACGTAACACATGTGTGGTATGTGCCGTGATGGGCTCTAGCGCCGCTGGCTGTTGGCCAGCATCAAGTCATAGTTGTTCACTGTTAAACACCTACCAATAACAAAAATAGGTTTGACTACGGGATGACCTAGGTATGCACTGGAACACCCATTAGGAAGGTGTTGAAAACATAAATGTTCTCGACAGTGACATAAAACCCTCCAAGTAATAGATGACTATATTAAGACTCAGGATATTTTTCAATGTATTTTGTGGTTTCACTCTAGGAAGATGGTGGGCTTCAACAACCTCAAAAGAAACATTGTGGAATCATTGATGCTGTTCTTGACCACACTGCATGTTAAATCTAGGTGTTGGCTCCTGGGTCTTTGTAATAGGACTACCTCTTGCCAGAACATGCCAAATCGGACCATGCTTATGGTATTGCATCATCACAGTTCGTAGATGAGAGAATATTTCTGTTATTATTATGAGCTGTTACACTTGACACAATTTTTTTAGTACTATTCTCTAAGCACTTATTTTATGAAATATTCTGAAGAACTCTACTTTGTACATTATTTCCAATAACTGGGTAAGCCCTCTTGTTATTATAACAAAAGCCAGTGGTAATGTTACATAATATGCAGATTCTAATCTTACTGTAATCCAGGCCTGCTGTTTTAATTGGTTTTTAACTCTAGAAAAATGGTTTTTGTTTCTTTCGTTCTTTATTTTGTTCTTCCCTTCCTTCCTTCTTTCTTTCCTGAGCACAATGCGAAACTAGCAGCGCCCACAGTAATGTATGTCAGTTTTGCTGACACATTCGTTTGAAAGATTCTTACAACAGAGGCGAATAATTAAACAAAATATTTTGGACGTACGCCAATGCTTCAATAGTGTAGGTCTAAAATATTTTTCTTAATTATTCACTGGCATAGGTATACAGTTATATACATATTTCTGTTCCTATCAAATGCAAATACCAAGGCCATTATTGAAAAGAAATTTTGCAGCGAATTGCCATTTTTGCGCATGCAATCCAAATTTGGTAACTGTGTTTTGCATTTGGCATTGATATCACAATGGTGAGAAAACAAAAATTATTGCATATACGGTCATTGTATAAACAAAAGTATAAGTGTGAGTGGAGAAAAGAATTACCATGGTGTGTACATTCCAAACAAAAACAACTACATTAAATATGTAAACATCCTTCATATCCACTTTTTTTTTTTCTGTAATTTGCCATTTTTTAATTCCAAGGATTTTACAGGATTCAACCCAATAATTCCAGGATTTTTATATACAAAAACCAGAATTTCAGCTTTAGGGCTGGTGGCAGCCCTGCTGTAAACCTTAGAATAGAGCTAGGACACCAACCTATCATGTATTGAAGATATTTTTTTTTATCATCCTTGGCGAATGGTGGGAAGTTTTGTGTGTTGGACTTGTGGAATGCATACCAAAGGTTGTTAGCCGAAAAAGACTGTAGTGTTGCACAGGTGGGAAGAGCATGGGGAGATGAAAAAGAGGGAATCGCCATTTCCTTGAAAAGGAAGTAAAGTTCTTAGGGTATGTCATCAGTAGTGAGAATATCAGGCCTCCAAAAGACTTGCAAAATGAGATAAAGAAGGCCCCAGCACCAACTACTGTGTAATGTTTAAAGATGTGTTTAGGACTGTGTAACTTCGGTGCCAGATTTCTACTATGTATTTCAGCCGGATTGAAACTGAATTTTAATCTGTTAGCACAGGAAGCATCATGAGACTGGGATGCACACTGTCAGCAGATATTTGAGGTCGGAAAAAAAGTGGATTCTCCAAGCTCCATTGTTGGTACCTTTTGACCCACGTAAACCAATAATAGTTTCTTAGAGATACTTCCCACCATGGGTTGGGAGTAGTGTTGTCACACAGAATGTCACATAGCACAAGGTGACCCATATGTTTTGCATCAACAAAGCTACTGTCAACCACAGAAGAAGGCCGTATGAAATGATCTTGCATTGCAAGGAGAGACATCCAAGTCTTTACAATATCAAGCAATAACAGAGATTTAAAAAAAAAAAACTCTTGATTTCATCTCAAGATAATTTTAGGATCTCAGAGACTTTCAATATTTCACCTTCACTAGTCAGCATGATTGGTTTTTGTACCAGCATCATGATTCTTTCATCCAAAATTATGTGCAGCAGCTCTTATTTCTTAACCACAGAGTTGGGCTGACTCACATGGCTGTTGTGGTTATCTGGATCAAGAACTGTGCAGTTAGCCTAGTAAGAGTGAACGTTGAGCAGTTCTTTCACTAAGGCCTCAATGTCACCCTGCTGTGAGATAATTATCAACAGTTAAAAGGAAGGCCACATCTCTCGCAAGCAACCCACGCGTAGGAACTCCAAACATTAACACTGTGAACAACAGCATCCAAGAATGGAAGTCATCGACTGTGTTTTTTACGGAGAAGGAGCGCAACAGCAGTGCACCCCGCAACTGACACTGCAACATCCACCTTTGGCCATGTGCGCAGGGACATCAACAATAACCACACTTCCCGCCCACTTCACACCGCTGCTCCAGGCAGCTATGGTTCCAGCAAACAGCATCAGCAGGGCGCATTACTGTCAGCTCACCTTCAACTCCAGTGAGATTTCAATCCCTGCCTATGTACTCCAGCATGGCAAGCGAAGACCCAGTGGCCTTTCTTCAAAATTGCACAAACAGCCTCTACAGCATAGATGAAGATGACTGGCCAAACAGTATTAGTAAACCAGTAGGAGGTGATGCAAGAATGTGGTGGAGAGGAGTATCCCATACTATGGTATCACTTGGACTAAATTCAGCATCGCTTTCACGTGCCATTTTACCAGTACTTTCACATTTTTGCTAGTGTGAAGCCAAGTAATTTTGGAAGAAAAGGGAGAAGAATCACTCTACAACTTTGTCACATGTAACGTCAACCTTATTCGCACATATCATTCAAAACTGTAACTCAAGGACATTTTCGAAGTTGTAGCAAGTACTGCACGTGCCGAGTATCGCCCTGCTATGGCGTCTATAATTCATGCAACAGAGCAGGACTTCATATTCATACAGACTGTCATGCTACTTGACTCTTGACTCCAGCATCCCGGCCCAGCCACACCACAATCGCAAAACCGCACATCCATGCCGCAACTAGGGGTACTTCAAGAACAAAGGTGCCACTGTGAGTGAGAAAGTGTCAAAACAAATACAGCCAAAACCACATCAACAAACAGTGCTACAACCATAACAACGAATGATCATTGTGATTTACCAGTGCAACCCCCACACACCCCCTCGCCTGTACAACTACCGGCGGAAAAGCACCACCAACTCCATGTAAATGGTGTGGCAGACCACAGTGGAAGAATGAATGCCCAAACAGGGAAAAAGCCACCACACCGGAGGATAAATGCAATTTTCCGGGAAAAGGCAATGCAAGGTAGAGTGGCCTGATATCACCTGCCCCAGGTTAACAGTGACACTGATCAACCCGTCATCACAGCAGATTCTTTTGTTACAAATCATCGGTTCTACAAAAAGTTTCATCCGCATCTCAGTGTTCATTAACAATAATCCATGCAGTGCCCTGATTGATACTACCGCATCGCATAATTTCATCCATAACAATTTCATAAATGTCAGTGATATCAGGCCCACACAACTAACTGTTCAATTGGCTCCTTGCCATCACACCTGTGAAATTGCAGGTTAGGTTAACATCACAGAACATTGCGGTGCGTATGTGGGACATAGAAACTGTCACTACCGCTTGTGTATCAGATGACATCCAAGAAGATGCAATTTTAGGTGTGCCATGGCTTACAGAACAAGATACTGTAGTTGAACCAGCAGCATGCTGCGTACATTCTGTGCAGAAAGAACACCAAACTGTGTACAACTTAGATCCCTGACCAACTGGAACTGCACCGGAAGTGTCCCTAGATGACTTTGACTATTCTGTACCGCCTGAGTTCCGCGATGCCATGCAGCATCTCCTAAATGAGCGACATGGTACAGCAGGAAGCCCACTGCACTGCACAACAGTGGCTGAACACTGCATCCTACTTACCATGGAACACCATTGTATGACAGCCCGTGCCGTTATCAACCTTACTAGTGCTACATAATAAAAGAACAAATTTCAGAAATGCTGAGAGAGGGTATAATAGAGCCATCCAACAGCAAATTCAATTCTGCCATTATATTAGCGCCAAAGAAAGTTGGCTCATGGAGTTTCTGTGTGGATTTTTGCGTATTGAATTTAGTCACCAAAAGCGTGCCACCTCCATACATCCACATTAAAGATGCGCTGAACACCTGGGACACGCCAAAGTGTTCATCATCATCAATCTACACATTGGTTACTGGCAGGTTCCGGTCCGGCCGGAAGACTGCCATAAGACCGTCCTCACCAACCCGACGGGCTCTGCTTCCAGTTTTGTGTGATACCATTCTGACTCAAGTGTGCACTGTCAACATGTCTATGTCAACAGGCTATGATGGTGACAGTGTTAGATGAACAGATAGGTGAGTTCACTTTGGCCTATCTCGACGACATGGTTGTGTGGTCAGAATCATGGGAAGACCACCCATCCCCTTTCACTCATGTTTGAGCACCTTGTAATGAATGGTTTGATGTGCGCGAACAGGAAGTGTCACATCAGTAAGGCAAACATTCTGTTTTTGGGCCACATCGTGGATGAGCATGGGAGCCCCCACCAATCGCAAGCAACTCAGAAAATTCTTTGGCCTAGCCAACTGGCTGCGAGAATACATCGCCGAGTTTGCTATCATCACTGCACCGCTTACCGACCTCATGTCACCAAACATCCAGTTTAGGTGGTTGCCAGCACAACAAAAGAGCTTCAAAGAACTGAAGCACCGGTTTCGTGAGTGTCCTGCCTTGGCACATCATGACCTTACCTGCCACCCGTATGTACAAACTGACACTAGTGAGAAAGGTCTAGGTGCAGTACATTTCCAGCTGGGAGATGATGGCACTCGCTGCATCATCGACTTCAGCAGCGCAAAGTTTGGCACAGTCAAACTGTGATACAGCGGTAATGAATATGAGTGCGTGGCCGTCGTGTGGAGCTTCAAGACGTGCTGGCAACTGCTTGAATACCAACACTTCACTCTGCGAACAGACAACCGCCACCTTGTGTGGCTACATAATATGAAGGAAAGTTGCAGTAAGCTTACCCGCTGGATGCTTTTCCTACAATCATATGACTTCGAAATGCAACATGTTGCAGGCGAAGACAATCAGCTTGCCGATCATCTGTCACGTTCGCCTGGGGAGTCAGTGGCATGCGACGACAAGGAGTGGGAAAACATCCCTCTCCCCTTCCCGTCACAAAACACGTCAACAACACCGCCAATACAGTGCAACAACATTTGCCGTGTTGACACCCATGCCCACTTTTCCAGTGTTATGTGAAAACGTAATAAAAGAATAATTGATTTGCCTGGTATCCGCGAAGTGGAAAGACGTGTGTGCTAAGCAGACAGTTAACAGATAGAGAAACAACTGCATAGAAACACATGCACACACAACCAGTGACATGTGGCGTGTTTACGTTCCAACCGCAGCACTTATTCAGTATTACAGTACACTCATGCCAGTGATTTGTCAGGGCATCCTAGCACAGCACAAACACGTAGGAATCTTTTGAAATATTTCTACTGGCCGGGCGTTGCCATTTATATAAGGAATTTTTTATATGCATGTATCATGTGCAACTGTTACAAAAGCCGCCGCATGGACAGCCAACAACAGCAGCCCAGAGAACCCATGGAACAATTCGAGACTGTGGCACTTGACCTCATGGGATCATATCCATGCACGCCCAAAGGAAAACAATTTTTTGTAGTCATCACTGATTTGTTTTCACGCTGGGTGGAGGTGTACCCCGTTTCAAATGCGTAGGCTCGAACTGTTGGAAAAGTGCTTGAGAGTGAATTTTTCATCCACGAATGCTCCTAAGTGACAATGGGACACAGTTCATGGGCTGCATGTGGTGTGATTTTTGCACAAGGTGAGGCATACATCACATGACAGCTGTTTATCATCCACGTACAAATCTTACAGAAAGGCATAACCAGGATTTGAAAACTCAGCTGCGTCTGCACGTGGGTGATATCCAAACATCCTGGGCTGACCATCTGCCCTCCGCCTTCTTCACGCTGCGCACACATACAAACCAGTCCACCGGCAAGACACCTGCCCAGCTGCTTCAAGGTCACGACCTTCTCCTCCCCGGAGAGTTCAGGAGTGGGGCATGGGAGCATGCCACAAGTCCCGCAGAAGGAGAGAACAGAGACAATAGGCACAAGCACATGATTCAGGAAGCAATGGATATCCAGCATCACTATACAGTTCAGTGGGTGTCGGCTTCTACGCACCCGCCGCTGCAGCTCCAGCTCGGTCAACAAGTGTATGTCCGCACACACCCCCCAGTCTGCAGGCAAGAATGGGTTTTGTGCAGGTTTTGCTGCAAAATGGAACGACCCACGCACCATCATCTGAGTGCTAGGCGATGCCTGCCACAAAGTGTGTCTGCGTAGGAGGAAAGCAGCAATGTATCATTGTGACACATTACGGCTCGCAAACGCCAACATCACGACACCCGGCGTCAACCAACCCTCATCACGTGGTGACGTGAACGGAGCAGCAGCAGCAGCGCTCACCAATGCTGAGAATTTGGCAGCAGAACAACAAAGCAGCATTCCGCCAAGCGCATTTCCAGCAGACACACCTGATGCCACCGAGCCTACAGAGGCTCTAGTTGATGACACCGCAACAGCCAGCAGCAGTCCGTCAGCAACAATCAACATACCAGCAGCTGCAGCATTGGACAGCTGACATATGTCATTTCAACGTGTTGGAGATGACTGCCATCCTAACTCACTCCACAGACCACGCAGTCGCCGCCTGCACAGTGCCAGCAGCAGCAGTGGCGACGAGACTGGATTGGAGGATTGCTCCTCCCCCCTTCACCGCCCCTCATAACACCATTACAAGCAGCCTTGTCGCATACGGCGTGCCATGTGCATGGTATACGGATGCACACCGATGCCCAAAGTAGCACGGAGTCATTGGCTTCGATGTCACCAGCAGCCACATGAGAACAGCAAGTACAACCTACGGCCACGTGGCGACCTTCTGGCCACTGGCCGCCTGCCACAGCTAAGACGATGTGAATCAGCACCGGCGAACGAATGGTCTCCAAAAAGGGGGGGGGGGGCATTTTACGTGTCCCACGAGGTGTCTCCCCGACTGTTCATCATGTCACCAGCCACTGTGTCCAGGAGTTCACTCATTGCTTGCATGAAAGAAGTGCAATCTTAGTGTTGTGAAGTGTCCCACGTGTGTGTGCGAGCAGTGTTCATTTTTATTTTTTTTTCTATGGCAGTTTTAATACTTATTTATTTTACATGACGTGTTTTGTTATTATTATTCTGTTCAGTGTATTCATTGTTTTATGTGAAGTGTTTTGTTTATTAAAATTTAGTGCTGCACAAAATGTAAGTAGCAACCGCAGGCCACAGCCGAACATAAAAATACGGCATAGTATGTATCACATAATGGCCACATACTAAATTGCACCTTTTCTGTTGTGTGCTTAGGGTCCTTCATGTGCTTAAATTAAACTTGATCATTTTTTACTGTAATTTGACATAACACACAATGCAAACTTTGGACAGAGACCAACACACGCTCAAGGCAAAACAGCCACCACATAGAGGTTGACGCCGGCTATCAGCCAGCGGCGCTAGAGCTCATGACGGTGCACACCACGCATGTATCACATGTACATGTACGTGTACAAAGAGGCCAATATTTTTAACTTTCACATTAGTATTATTTTGCAGTGTAAAATATGTCTTGAATTTTTATTTTTCAGTGTTTGCAGTGTCTTAAAATAATTTAAAGTGTTTGTTGTTATTTTGGAAATGTTTGGCTATGAAATTCAAAGTGCCCGCGGCACCGAGATTATGAACACTAATATTCCGGCGTGAACGCTGTCATATAGAGATACTAAAATAATATTGAAATTCATAAGAAAATTATAAAATGTAAAACAATATTTAATTATGTGAACTCCGTAGGCAGTCATGGTAGGTCCGTATGGCGCTTTCCTCTGGTCAGTCAGTCGTAGCAAGCTGGGGCAAGGTAAGACACTGTCACATGCGCACTACAACTTTTGTTCACTGATGTAGGTTTTCATAGTCAATTTAGTTTCCTGGTCACCCTTTACTTGCATACATTTTGCCAGACATTTCTCCAGCATTATGCTTCCGTTTTACTAATTTATTTTGTCCTTGAAACATTTTCAACTTAATCGAGGAGAAGGAGGAGAAATTTGTCGGAGAGGTCATGCAACCCGTGCAACTTGAATCAGGCGCCATCTGCTTCTGCTAAAGGCGTTTCATCGTAATTTCTGTATTATTGCTACATGCAATTTTAAGGGCTTTGTTTTCATATATGTATTTGAGGGTATTTTTTGTGTTTGAATATTTTACGGCAACATCACATACTACCACGTGGCTAACCGAGACCAAGTCTATGTCTACGCCATCTTTGCATTTTGAGTGCTTATTTATGTAATATCATGTGTGCAATATTTTTATTCAGGGTTCTGTGTTAAATTTTGTCAGGGTTCCATGTAATTTTCATATAAATGGATACTTTTGTGTTTTACCATGCTGTCACTTTCATGTTTGATTTTTCTGCCATCAGGCATGCTATACGCCTGTAACCACTGTAATCGCCAAGAATATAATTTTCTCTATCAAAATAATATTTTGTTGGAATTGAATTTACTTTTTACACAAATAAATATCGCAATTCCACCTGCACCACGTGGTCCACTACGAACTTCATCCAGTGGCATCCGCGCCATATTAACTTGTTTTCACACATGCATTTGTTTATTGTGAATACTCATCTCATGCCCCATCATCTTTTAAGGGTATTTATGTAATTTTGTAATTTGTGTCCGGTGCAATTGCTTCCGTCCTAGCCGGCTCTGTACATGCCGTCACCACACTACCCACGTACTGGCTGCTGGCGGGCAGGCCCAGACAAGTTTGCGTTAGTGATGCCAAGTAATCACACGTGTTAATGTTTTCATCAAGGGTTTCATTTGTAATTCACAGTGTCCTTTCTTCAGGGAAAAACCGTCAGTCCACCCAAGCGGCTGTCAGCCCTCTTCCCTTGTGAAGATTGTGTTTTCATACACAGTGATGAGATCATCCATCTAGGCATGCGCTAGATTAATTGCGGACTGGGGATCAAGCGTATCATAATTTCATTGGCGCAATGATCTTTACGTGCAATAATAATAAAAACAAGTCTACAGTGAACCTACCTCTTTTATTCAGTAGTAACAGTGTCCTAGCCACATGTATTTTATAAAGTGCCTATTTTCAAAGTGATGTTTAGTAAAAGTTTAGTATTGCCTACGTGTCTGTAAGTACGCACAGGTGAGACGGACACACAGAACCCACAGTATCCCTGAGAACCCTGAGTCTCATTAGTGCGGTGATTGGAAAGCACCGCTGGCGCCCATATTACCAGTAAGTATATGTGTCCTGGTTTGTCTCGTATCTCACCCGATGGCGTCAAGGTTAAGGGTTACGTCAGCACTTTAAGTGTAAAGTGTTTATGTTTTTATATATTTTTATGGACTAGATATTTTGAATAATGTTTTATAGTGTTCATTTGTCCAATCCTCTCATCAGTGTCGCTTATGTCCATTTCATTTCATTTATCATTGTGTGTTAGATTTTAAGGTTTTTTCATTCGTTCATGCGGGAATGTTGTGCACAGCGACCAGCTCCCATGTGAACCATATTCAGTAGTGCCTTAGAATTTGGGTGGGACGGACGTCTGCGTGCTGCCTCGTCGGGCCTGCATCAGCGTTGTGCAATCAGTTAGTTTTCAATAGTTCATTTCATAGTTACCAGGACATGTAATCATTTGTCTTTAGTCTAAAGAGAGCGCTGCCCTACATCCCAGTCCGTTTGTACACAGCTGCGGCATAATTTTTCATGTAATACCATGTCAGCTTTTCGCACCTTTTTGTCTTAATCAGAGCTCTCCTAGCTTAGTGCGAAATCACATGTAAATACCTCTTCAGAGGGAAAAGTGAAAATTAATTGTTGTGTTATTGATATGCGCACTTATTATTGTTTACAGCTGCCTAACTGCTGTTTACCCATTTTCATCACAGTTTTTCATAAGGCATAAAGATGACCTGAACTGTCTCTAACGAAAGTGAGCAAAGCATTGAGAGGGGCTAAAACACCTCTCACTAAACTAGGCATTTCACGAATACAGGTCAACATCATCATCGGGGGGGCCATATTTAAGGCCGTCGACCACACACCCTACATCACTCGTGCTCTCTGCTCTGGCATCCTTGGGAAAGTATCAACGAACCATTTCCAATCCTGACACCCTACATTCCCTCTTATAACCTAACCGAGAAACCATCACCGTGTCAAGTTATATCAATAACTTACTTTTGATTATCTAAATAAAATGGAAAACACAATTGTTTCTACTGAACAGGTAGATATGCTCTATTCTGATATGTTAGCAGTGCTAAGAACTGGCAAAGTTACAATTTTTTCATGAGCTTGTTTTACTTCCCACTTCCCTGTATTCTGTGACATTAGCTTTAAATGTGACCCAGTTCACCATCCTTACATTCAAGACAGATGTTCAAATACTAATGTGTTGAGGGAGAGGAAGGGGATTTGACAAGCACTATAGATGGTTTTTTCCGTTTCATAAATAGTAAACACGCAACAGTGGAGTCATGCATATATTGTACAAACAGTAGTGTTTGAAATACAATACAGTAATAAAATGGCAAACACTTCAGTAAAGCAAAGATGGAACTGAGACACTTGTAAATACACTCTCAGAGGCTGCATTACTGATTGTTATTTTTTAAACAATACCATGGCATAGTTAGCAGCACTATTACCACATACACAATATCTGTAAATCAAAATCACAAAATTGAAATCTGAAATCATAAATAAATAATAAATCAAACGAGCGTGCTACTGTCAGTAGACTAGAGAAGGGTGCTATTGGGAATGAAAGGTGTGATGTGTAACTTTTGCTAACATTGGTGCCTTCTGTTGCTATGTATGTAAAATTGGATCATAGCAAAGCTGTCCAGGTTGCTAGAGGAGGAGAGAGACATTGGTAGATAACAAATTATCCCTTTGTGACATCAAGTATCACATAAAGCATACACTACATGATCCAGGCAGCACCCAGGACCTTGCTCTACGCCAGCTGTAATTGTCAACTAATTTTACAATTTACTGCCCCTTTATTTTGTTACAGTGGTCCAGTGAACAATAACTATTTTCCTTGTGATTTCTTACTTTTTTTTTGTACATTATTGAATTTTTGACAGTTATTGATAATTACTTTGTAAAATTGCTGTATTCATAAAATCAGAGTTCATTAAATCAGGGTTCTATAGTAATTGAATGTTCTACTTTGAACATGTGTGTATGCATATATGTTCATAATTAAACTTGTTAATGTACATTATCTTTGGAAGGATCCAGAGTTCTACGAGGGGCTGTCTGCTCCGGTCGATGGCGTTTTAGTTCATGGTTTATTTCTGGATGCTGCTTGTTGGGACTTCGACTTAATGCTGCTAGCTGACCAAAAACCAGGTAATAAGCACATCCATATGACATGCTCAAATGAAGTTTACTCATCTATGTTATTGAATGTTAATATTAGAGTAATTTTATTTTCTCTATATCCTTCACTGTAAGTGATGTGCTTTTTTATAAAACACAGGTTCCATACAAAAATGATATTCTTTCAGAAAGAATGCTCTGTGTCTTTCCCTACTTTCCTTTACAGATGTTGTGGCAGTGATGGTGTAGTGGTTTGACTACTGGTCTTCCACAAAGGTGACCGGGTTCAATTCCTGGTAGGGTCGCCCCTGGATTTTCACATTTGGGAATTGTGCCAGACGATGCCTCTAGTCAGCAGGTTTTGTCAGGGATCTCCCTTTTCTGCTGCCCTTGCATTCCAGCGCTGCTCCTTTCTCACCGTGCTTCACCCTCATCGGCTCTCATGACCATGATGTTAAGAGCTGCTCAGATCTCTCCACTCTCCAGATGCTAGACCACAGTGAATCAAGTGCAAAACTGAATCAGACTGAGGGTTAAAGTAGTAATAGAAACTGCTTAAAAATTTTCCTTTTGGAATTACAGTCAACTCCCTGCAGAATAATCATGGTAATAATTATTTTCTTGGAGTAAAATACCTTTTTTGGGAACTATGAATAATTTGTTTTTAAAAAAATTGAAAAATAAATATGAAGGAAATAGGGAAAAATGAAGTTTGTTGCATTTATTTTGGTTGCTAAATGTTGCGATTCTCTTAATCATTACTGGATGTCTCCACAGCAGGAGAAAGATCTAAAAATAGACACAACTCACTAACACATGACTGTACCTCCTTCCATCGTCACCAATGTTTATAGGCTGTTCACTGTAAAGTGAGCACTTTTTAAGGCCCTTCTAAATTTATCCTTTATTCCAATTTCCACCTTCCTGCTGCTTTTTAATATAAACATTGCAATGTGACCAATAAACACAGTGTATACATTTCACGACCTTCAAAATTTAATGTCTGAGGCTGCAATAAGATTTATTTATTAGTGGTTAATGCCTGTTGGGAGGGCTTTAAAAAGTGCTCACTTTACCGTAAATAGCCTATACCCATGTGCGCCTGCCTGCCGGCCTTTCATTACTCAAGCTACGCAGCTGAGTTGCCTAGTCCAAAGACCAACTTTTGTGAGGCTGCCTATTAATAAAAAACTGAACTGCTGAAAAGAGGAATAAAGACTATCTTTTTTCTACGTGGCTGTGAACAGTATTACAAGTTCATATCCAGATACAGTTTTTTTGCTATGTGAAGGTTATTAGGACAACAGGCGAGGTGAAAACTTAGTGCGGTATTACAACTAAAACATTATACATTAATGTGTTTCTTAAAGCTCTTTTATGACAATTTGATACTAGGAACTCAATATTCCAAGCTTGGATATCCACAGACACTGGCAAACGTCTTTTATGAATAATAAAAAGAGGAAGCTAAAAAATTTGTGTGATACATCGAAAAGGAGGAAATTAGATTTACACTATCTACCAAAAAGTAATTGGGCACCCGTGAAGATAGGTAATTCAATACGTCAGTTGACTTGTATTTCACTGCCTTTGGCATAGAACCGCTGGTCTTTGTCCATGGTAGCATGAACACAGAGATCAATTGTAACGTTTTGGATAATGAAATGCTCCCAACATTATGGCGTTTTTACAGAATCGACCCATGTTACTTCCAGGATGACAATGCCAGGTGCCATGTTTCAAGGGCTACTATGCAGTGGTATGCCGACAACAATGTTCACCAATTGGACTGGCCCGCCCAGAGCCCCGACCTCAACCCTATAGAATATCTTTGGGATGAATTGGATCGCCGGGTGAGGGCTCGTCAAGCGCGGCCAAAATCTATTGCTCAACTTATGGAATGGTTGCAAGAGGAATGGCAACGAATCCCCATGGATGTCCTGCAAACACTCATAGAGAGCATGCCAGACAGGGTGGCTGCTGTTATAGCCGCAAGAGGTGGCCCTACGAGATTCTAATGGGGTGACAACCACCGAGCAAACATTGTGGACAGGTGGCCAATTACTTTTTGGTAGATAGTGTATATTCCTGCCCCTGATAAAGGCTGAGAAAATCTATATTTACTGTCCAGGATAGCCACAAAATGGTAGATATGAACACAAATTACCAAAAAAATTAGCATAAAAACAGGTTCATGAATCTGCTTGCCTAAGAAACTGTGCAAGATGAGACATTTTGTTTACAGTTTGCTATAAAATAAGATGTTATTACCTCACAAAATAATATTTTAAAATGTTATGTGTTCCAATTACAATTATTCCTCAGAACTGCAGAAATTATTACATATTACAGTCAAATTTAAATCAAGGCTGTGAATCAGTCTTAAAATGCAGTGCCGGATATGCTTCATTCACAGTTTCCTGGAAAATGAGCTGTTATTCATTCTCAAAAATCTAATCTATAAGATAGATGTGTTCTAATTAAACTTATTCCTCAGAACTGCAGATATGATTGACGTTGGTCACACCTCCTATCCTCTCTGAGCCCCTGTTGATTCCTGCACCACCCAGCATCATGTGCACTCAATGGTGCATTACTGCATGGTGCATGCCAAAGTGTCATGTACACTCTCCACAGCACTCCTTAGACAGTGCAACTAGTGGCTTGATGTCACCTCTAGAGTCAGTGCAGTCACGCGTGTATTTACACGAGTATCTCGTTACATTCAGTGCTAATTAGTTGTTTAGTTGTTGCTTTATTTTCAGTATAATATTAAATATTCAGGAATATGTATTGAGTGTTAGGGAACATCTTCCACAAGAAATGAGAGATGTGTGAATATATGTCCACATGGTCGCTGCGGGCCGACAACCTCTGAAAAACTTGCATGTATAGTATTTACCACAATTTAAGCCGACACTGAAGGCAAGCCTACCCCTAACTTTTAGACCCTCTAGAAAAAAAATTACATGATGCCGAATGCAAACTGACTTTTGAACGTATCCTGCACACTCTATCAGCTGAGAGCACGTGGTGAGGTCATTGTGCCAAATTTTTCACGTCCGTGTATGATTCGTGGTAGGAAGGGCGATGGTAAAAGAAGGAAAGGGGCGGAAGTGCTGAAAAGCTGTGACAGCTAAGTGTCACAACACGTGAATGTAGGGAACTAGGGAGAGGACAAAAATGCCTCTGCGTATTACGGATTGATACATCAATACGTCTGATAGTTGGTGGAGGGGGAGTTAGGAGCAAGAGGATGAGAATGCTTTGGTAAGCGCTCCCCGTTTTAGGGAGAGGGGAGGGAGAAGAAGAAACAGCGTGGGAGAGATAGGAAACGGGGGGAGCTTGGAGGTGTGAGAGTGGCTGGCAGAACGATGTGGGCAGGAGTGCAGAGTGGTTTGGAAGGGGCTAGGAGGAGGAAGGATTGGCAGGCTATGGGAAGAGAGCGAGGAAGAAGTAAAAGGGAGAGACCTGCAGTAGGGAAATAATGAAGTTTGTGGATTGAGGGAAAGCACGGCGAGAAGCTGATGCGTAATGGGAGGGCATAAAGGAACGCACTTGATGTTGTTTACACCATGAAATCACGTCTCAAAGTACTTAACCATTACATCTAATTATGTCACTTAAAAATTTAATTATTTATATTGCTACCTTACACCAAATGCTGTACACTGCTGTAGTTTTTGGTTTTTTAATTTTAATATCATTTTTCAAGAATTGTAAAAAAAAAATTGTATTGAGTAATTATTAATTTTAATAATACCAATTTTCAAGAATAGCACTACATGACACAGGGGTATTTCATTACTATTTATTGCACATTGCTCGGCCTTGGCTGAACATCATTGTCCGACTCTGCATCATCACTGGACAATTCCTTATCACTTTTATCCCACAAAGCATCGTCATCTGTACCATCCAGTGTATTTGAAATAGAGTACTTTTTAAAGGCTCAAACAATTACGTCACTGCTAATACTTCACCATGTGACGTCTATCCACGCACACACCTGCGACAAGCTTGCATGTTTCACGCTTCCAGTAGGGGTCAACATCTTTTCTTCTTTGCAAAGCCAGTCTGTGTAAAGCTTTTTAAGTGTGTCCTTGAATGGTTTATTTATGCAGACATCCAGTGACATCCAGCCCTTCTCCCTATCTGCGACACCGCATTCACACAATGCTATCAAAATTAACTTAAATACCAGGCCATGAATCTGCCTACAATGTTGTGCCCGATGAGACAGTTTCTTTAGAGTTTGCTAGTTAATAAGGTGTTAATCATTAAAGAAACAATATGGTATTTTAAAAGGTAGGTAGGTTCCTGTTTATTATTCCTCAGAACTGCAGATATAAACACAGATTACTGTCAAAACATGTATATTATTACGCGACTGCAAAAAGTTGCGCCCGTAAGGGGAATGGCACCAATGTTAACAGCAGGTTGTGAGCAAGGGTGCGTGAGGAGTGATCTTGCGAGTAGGAGGAAAACCACAACCGTTGTAACTGTTGCACGTACATTAGCATGCATGAAAGTATGCAACAGTATTGCGCACACTGTGGATGTTCATTGTCGATACCAAAATCCATAAGCTAATTTGTTATGTATATACACACATACGCACACATATACACACATAAATAAGAAATACATTTTAGCATGCTCACCTTTCATGTGAGGAACTTTGCTGGCACATTTTAACAGTGATTACGGTAGCCAAATGATAATTATTGAGAACAAATAGTGCAATAATGCTAAGTTCTCTCTGGCTAGCACTTTATGTTTCATGTTGGAATTTGAAATGAATTAACTGAAATAGTTGACGTGTCCCACGTTAGCATCAACCCTAGCCTGTTCGCTGCGCCGCCAGCATCAGTATTTTAGTACAACCATCAACCATGTGACAGCAATGTTTACATTAAAGTGTAGCATGAGTGTGTCACGTGTGCAGGAGTGGTGCATTTTATTTTTAATTTTCTATTTGTGTTTTGCTATGGCCTTTTTAAATATTATTTTTACAGCGTTTATTTTTATTATTTGTGATGTGTTACTGTTATTGCAAATGTACCACATGTGTGGAAATGTTTGTTTACATTTCCAAATTTTTATGGCCTTTTTTTAAATTAATAGTTATTTTGCATGTGTATTATTTGTAAGTAAAATGTTTGTGCTGCGATTGTTTCTCATTGCTTAATGTTATTTCATGTGAGGGTATATGTGATTATTTTAGTGTATTTGTATAAAGTGCCAACCTGTTCGTGTCATGTGCATCATCCAGCACCATATTGCCATACAGTGCAATCATAGTGATACCGGTGCATTCTCTCATATATTTTTATCATTCAGTGCTGCAGTTAAATTATTTAAGTGTTCAGTGTATATGTTTTATTCATATATCATCCAGTGTTCCCAGTATTTTTTTCCAGTGTTTTTGCCATTATTCTTACGTGAATCATGGCCCAAGGCCACAGGCTAAAGTGGCATCAGCCATAACATAATGAACATGTGGCAAATGATTGATATGTAAAATACAGATGTCTTATGTATATTCACACACGTCCGCATAAACATGCGGACCTCAGGAGTAACCGTAGATAATAAGCATCAAAAACTCTGAACAGTGAGCAACACACGCTCAACCAGATACCTTCACATTGAGGTTAGGCAAGCTCTATAGGTGAAAAGTGTAAAGTGTTAATAATTTTTTTATTTTTTATTTTTTTGTTAGTTGTAATTTTAAAATAAAGTTTAGAGGGGTTTAACTGTATCATCATTCCATCATTGTATCACATGTTCACATTGTTTCATTAACCTGACGCCGTCGGGTGAGACATAAGACGAATGATAACACAAATACTTACTGGTAATTTGAGCCCTAGCGGTGTTTCCCAATCACTGCACTATTGAGACTCAGGGTTCTCAGGGATGTTGTGGGTTCTGTGTGTCCGTCTCACCCGTGCGTACTTACAAACACGTTGGCAATACTAAAATTTTAATAAAATCACTGAAATAAACAATTGATAAAACATATGTGGATAAGGACACTGTCACTACTCAATAAAAATTGAGTTCACTGTAGACTTGTTTTTATTGATATAATTCATACACATCAACGTGCCAATGAAATGGTTATCTCAGTCATGACTAGCCAATTCCGCTTGGGTGCTCCCCAGCCTGTAATTAACCTAGCGCACGCCTAAATGGATGATCTCACCGAGGTGCGTGAAAGTACAGCCTTCACAAGGGAAGAGGGCCGACAGCCGCTACGGTGGACTGATGGTTTTCCCTGAAGACAGGACACAGTGAATTACAAATGAATACCCTTAATACACATTAACACGAGTGATTACTCGACATCACTAACGCAAACTCGTCGGGGCTTGCCCTCCAGCACGTGGTTAGTGTAGTGACAGCCTATACACAGAGCCAGCTAGGACGGGAGTAATTGCACCGTACACTAATTACACAATTAAATATACCCTTGAATGATACATGAAATAAGATGGGACACGAGATGAATAATCACAATAAACACACACATGTGTGAAAACAAGCGTAGGTGGCGCTGATGCTGCTGGATAAAGTTCATAGCAGACCACGTGGTGCAGGTGAAATTGCAATATTTCTGAGTGGAAATGGCAAACTAAATTCAGAAAAAATATTATTTGTGTTTCTCGAATGGTTCTCTTTACGATTAGCATTGTTACAGGCTTGTAACAATGCCAGATGGCAGTAAAATCAAACATTAATGTGACTGCGTGGTCAAGTACAAAAAGCATCAATTTACGTGAATGAAAAATACATAGAACCCTGAAATAAATGATTGCACATACAATGTTATATAAATAAGCTCTTAAAACGCAATGATGGCGTATTCAAAGACTTGGCTTCAGTCGGCCACGTAGTTACACGTGATGTTGCCGTAAAATATTCAAACACGAAAATTACCCTTACATACATGCAGAAAAATAAAGCTCTTAAAATTGTGTGTAGCAATTATGCAGAAGTTACAATGAAATGCCATAAACATAGGCAGATGGCGTCTGATTCAAATGAGCCGGTCACGTGACCTCTCCGGCATCTTTCTCCTCCTCCTCCTCGATTAAGTTAAAAATGCCACACGGGCGTAAGAAATTAGTAAAGTGGGAGCATAATACTGGGGAAAATGTCTGGCAAAAACGTACGCAAGCAAAGATTAACTGGTAAACTACATTGACTATGGAAACCTACATCAGTGAACAAACGTTGTAGTGCGCACGTGACAGTGTCTTACCTTGCCAGCTCTCCTCGACAGACTGTCCAGATACAAGCGTCGCACGGACCTATCATGCCGCCTACGGGGTTCACGTAAGGGGAAGTGCTATGCACGCCGAGTGAAATATTTTATAGTGAAAATTAAATGGCACAAATTAAATTAGACATTGTTTTACATTTCTATAATTTTGTTACGAATTTCAATATTATTTTAATGTCTCTTTGTGATGGGGTTCATGCCAAAATATTAAGTGTTCTTAATCTCAACGCCACAGGCACTTTGAATATTCATAACCAAACTATTAAAATTACTACAAGCACTTTAAAATATTTTAAGACATATTAAACACTGTAAAGACAATATGTCACATTTTACCCTGAAATTAACGTTTATAGGAAAGTTCAAAATTGTCGGCCTCTTTGCGCACGTGCGATACATGTGACACGTGAGCACCGTCATGGGCTCTAGCGCCGCTGGCTGTTAGCCGGCGTCAAACCGTTATCATTTTAATGACACTTTTTTTTATCACGTCATGCGGGAACACTCGGCCAACCAGCCAGCTCCACGCCATTCATTGTTCAGTAGCGTCTTAATCATCACGTGGGGTGGACGTCACGCACAACCCCTCCAGGTCTTCAACTTTTTCGTTCTATCATGTAGGTCTAATAGTCATTGAATTAGTATACCAGAACTTTTGTGTACCTAGTTTCAACCCGGTAGGAGTGCCACCCTACAACCCGGTCCATTTGCTACATGGCCGGGGCGTAATTTTTTATGTGATTTTCACATAGGCGAGGTTGCGCCTTTTTGCAGCTTTAGAGCTCTCCTGCTATAATGGAGGTTTTGCAAGCATCAGTGCCTCAGAGGAAGAATAAATGTGAATAAAAAGTTGTGTGAACAGATATGCATGCTTTTATTTGCTCAGCCACCTAATGGCTGCATAACTTGTTCATGATTTTCCTTACGTGATTTTTCTAAGGGCGTGGAGATGGTCCAAACTTTCTGTACCAGGAGTGAGTTAAGCATTAGGAGAGGACTATACACATTCCACTAGCCTAGGCCTTACAGGATTTATAGATTCATCATCATCATCATCATCATCAACAACAGTAACCTGGCGGAGGATCATTGGAGAGAGCCACTGCTGGGGCATCGGCACCATGACCCCACATCACTTGTGCTCTCTGCACTTGCGCCTGCAAGCTTGGTAAACTATCAGCGCAGCAATTCCATCCAGCCAAACTCCATTCCTCTGATGACCCAAAAGCCACCCCGTCATAGTCTGCACATCTAAAATAAGGTTCAAGTGTTAAGCCATTACAACCAGTATTCCAAATCCACAACCAGCTTTTAACACACTTTTTACATTGCATATTTAACTGCAGTAGACTCTCGATTACCTGCGAGCAGATTATCTGCATTGCGGCTTAACCGCTGCATATTCAGAAAGATAAAATTAAATTTTGGAAATTAATTCAAACACTTCCAGAACAAAGTTATTTAATAAAACGCCCATCTTAACTAATGAAATTTGTAACAGATACTCTCTGAAAATAACCGTGGAATCAAATATGTTTGTTTATCAATGCAAATGCACATCAAAATGTGTTCCTGTTGGTGCGATGAGCTTAGTTACGTCGCAAGACAGCGAGCTGACAACACCGCACAACTCGCTAGCCTCGCTGCCGCCTGCCAGTTATAGCCGGTACCGGCGTGACCACCGCTTTCCTCCCGCGTACCGCATTCCCATGGTCAGTGTCAGTTTTATCTCGCCAGTCAGTAGTTTCGTTCAGTTTTGTTTTTGCTCATTTTCAGCCGAAAAATGACTGCAAAACGTAAACGTGTGGTTTTAAATTTACTGCAGAAGAAGCTGGAAATTATTAATGTACTTGAAAGAGGAAGTGTAATATAACAGCTTTCTTTTATGTATGGAGTGGGAGAAACAACAATTCAGGATATACGAAACAATAAATCCAAACATATTGGGCCTAAGATACCAGAGACCGCATCAGGAAAGCCACCAGATGGTAAATATGCCCCTTTCCTTGACCAGTGCCCAAATCAGCTACCAGTACCCAGGGATCCATACTCAACCAGCAAGAAGACCAAGAGGATGATCTCTCACTCAAACCAGCAACCATCAGAACGCCTTCACCTCCAAGGAACAGAGGAGGATACGATTTTCAAACGCCAAGTCACCAAGCAACGCCTATCAGAATGGAGTTTCCTGCAACATGAGTCGTCGCATCGAAGAGATCCCTACCCTCCAACCACAGTAGCTATTTAAGTCAAGCCACCGCCCATATGCTCAGATGTTGCCCGCCATAACGGAGATCTCCTGGCGTAACCCGATGGACTGAGTCACGTCTTAGACACTTAGCCAGCCACCGCCGATTCCAAAAAAGGAGAAGTAAGAAGAACCCAGCGTCGCCGAGTCTACGGAATATAAGGAACCGTCACCTTGAGCAACCACTTCAGCAACCATGGCCCTGGAGGGCTAAACCAACAAGGAGACTGCAGTGCCGGATGACGTCACAGCCACCGCCGAGACCGCGCCTTCCGAGAAGGAGGTCCCCGCCAGAACTTCCAGTGGTGTCGAGGGTCAATCTGGTGATCTCGATGCAGCTGGATGATCCAGTCGAATCCTCTCATGACGACGTGGCCATCCAACCAGTCTTGGCGCCACCCAGTGCTGAGGCCGCTACCGCCAGAGAAGGAGAAGAAGAAATGAGCAATGCACGGTGAGGGGGCAGAGGTTTCTAAAGAGACTCTGCCGCCATCTGTCAATCCAAGTCCATCATCGGAGAATCCCAGAACCACATATCAACAACTACCTTTCGAGAAGGAGACCACTGCAGCTCCCAGCATATACGAGGCCATCCTGGAGAGGCCTTGGTTCAGCTGGTATCAGCTGCCACATCCTAGGATGACGCGGCCACCCAGCTGATCTTGGGGCTACCCAGTGCAGAGGTCACTACCACTGGAGAAGAAGAAGATGATGAAGATGACCCCAGCAGCTGCCATGCTGAGGAGGCAGAGGTGTCCGAAGAGACTCTGCCTCCGCTGGCCACCCAGTGTCCATCATTGGAGGATGCCGGAACCAACGCCCAGACATCGCCTTCCTAGAGGGAGGCCTCCGGCCAGGCTTCCAATGGTGTCGAGGTCAACCTGGCCGCCGACACCGCTAACTGCGTCCATCCTGGATAATGCTGCTACCTAGTTATTCTTGGCATCACCCAGCGCTGAGGCCCACCTAGCACCAGAACGGGAGGAAGAGCCCATCTGTCGGCCACAGGGATGTCGGATCCTGCCCTATCTCCACCTCTGCCGGCCGCCCCTACGCTTCCCATCCTTGAGGAGGTCACCGATCGTCCCTCAGCACCCAGTGATCCAGAGCCGACAGCAACCGGGTATGACAACCTGCCGGCTGGCCAGGCAAGGAGAAAGCAGGCAGCTTGTGCCTGCCGTGGCCCTCACCAACCTGACTGGTACAGAGAAGCCCCATGAAGGCCAATGAGATGCTTTGTGTGGTTCTACACGGTCCACAAGGCTCTTAGGAAGAGGAGCCGCCCACGGCAGAAACCTCACCAAAATCAGTGAGTGATAAACTGTTGCCAGCTGTTAAGAGCTGTATAAACAGTGATAATGTGATCGTTAATTGCCGCCTAGTTCCAGTGAATAAATTCCACAGCACGTAGAACATAGTAATTGGAAGCTGTCAAAAAGCTACATTTAACCGGTTTGTGAATAGACTCGTTAGCAACTGTCAATTGTTGCCAGATAAACACCAATGAAGAGACAGATATTTTAGCAGAGTAACAACTGCCTTAATTTACTGTGTAGTCTCCCAGCAATCTTTAAGGACAGACATTAAACTACGTAATTATTACTACGCTTGCCAATTTTGCATAATATCCAGGTATCCAAGGATGCTGTCGTTGCCTAGTGAAAGTGCTGTGATGAATACATTCCAGTTCCAGTGTTACTTGTGTTAGAGACTTCCCATACTGAGAAGCTGATGGCAATGCCCAGTGTAAATAAATTAGTATAAGAGACTTCCAATACTGAGAAGCAGATGGTAACAGGCTGAGGCCTGAACTCAATAGACCAGCAAGTTATACCAAAGATAAAAGACTCTCTAAATGAGCAAATTTAAATTTTCTTTGTATTGTTGTATATAACATTTTCAAGACCAATATTGTTGTAAATATTGAGTGCTCATGTTGTTGTTTGAGGGTTCTTTGCTTTTATTTTATATTAGATGAGCCCATACGCTAGTTTTACCAGTTAACATCTTTTTCAAGGGTGCTTGTGTTACATTTTTAATTTAAGCTAACTTTCCGGCGGTCAAGATGAGGAAAAGTCCTGATCCGACAAACCCTACAAACCTCTCACACTTTAACTTTTTACTGCTGTGCAACACATAGAATGGCCTGGCAGAACAATTTTATTCTCTGTCTTCTGTGGCCACAGCTGGTAATTTTATGTAGCTGACACACCATTCACGAATAAGGCCTAGCACACACAAAAGTGTTGAACTTTTTGCATGTTGCTTGTCTTGCCTCTTTCTCAACAGGAAATCACTGTAATTGAGATTTGTAATCCCATACCCAAGACTTCAGCTAATTTTGTAAATGGGGTGCTTTAAAAACAAAGGGCTACGAGCATATCACCCGTCACCGTGACACACATTTTTATCCTGTCTTTTATCCCTCATCGTATCCTGACCCTGGGGAAGGGGAGAGAGGAGCACCACCAGCGATCAGTCACCCTGGCCGCCACCCAACTGACTAGTACAAGAGAGAGAACGCTAGCTACCCAGTCAGCCAGAGATGATTCATGGCATGTGCTGCTGCTTTGGTTAGGAACTCAGGCGTACAGAGCAAAGAGCATTACAGAGGAGCAATCACAGCCTTCGCCATCTTCGACAACAGTTCTACATCGTCTCTTAGAGGATGGCCGTCTTCAAGGGATGACACTTCTACATCATTACAGAGAGGATGGTACCCCAACGAACCGCCCAGATGAATCTCGGTCGCACCAGAGGGGGTAAGGGGGGCGAATCAACACGTGACGCTTACTGGCTATTAAGAATAAACGACTTTGCTTCATCTACATGCTTCATCTACATGCAACAATGAATGGGGTTTGAGAGCCTAAAATCCCTACCAGAGTGCCTACAGGATATTTCCCTGGACCAGAGAATTATTACAGACATGTCAGAATTATACATTTCAACAATGCTGCTGGCCAGTAAGCCATGCAAAATGCCACCTCTCCTCAATAAAATGTCAACAATTGATTATCAACAATCAACATTTGGCTTCAACCCTGAAGAAGTACAAGGGCGAACCGAGATATGTCGCATGGCAACAATGGCCGCCCTTAGCTCCGCCCAAGATGCGTATGCATAGCACCCGCCACCACCAGGCTGGCGAGCCCGCAGCTGAAGCAGAATATATGCCAATGCAGAGGCTGGAATCGTCAGTTGATCACCAGCTCTTCTGAGAGCCACATCACTAGCTGGACAGATAGCTCCACCATGCTCATTTGCCCGAGTCCTGACCAGCCACCATTATAACCACCAGATGCCCTCCCCCTGCAAAGTCTTCCAAAAGTCAACTGCCACCCTATTGTCTGCCCCTGGCAACAACTACCCCATGTGCCCTTCAGGACGTGGGCCCCCTTAAGCCCCATCAGGGCACGCGTACACAGATAGACAGGGAAAGTATCTTTAGCTACCTAGTTGATTCTGTCCCCAGTCAGTTTAGAACCAGGTCCCCTTCACGTGGTCAGTGCAGTTTACTAATTCCAATCAATTCTGGATAGACAGGAGAATAAACCCATTCTGAACCTAACTAGTTTCTCATTGTCACTTGAGTTTGTCCAGATTACCATAATAAACACCTTTGTCCCACAGAGGGAACAGGTGACCAGGTTTGCCAATACCAGTTGCCGCTTAGTGTAGGACTATGAGTTCTTAGGACAGGAGAATTTGTACATCAGAACACACCATTCGATGGCGACCCATTCGGTATACTAGCTGTGTCCAACAGTAGAGCCCCAATCACTAGTCATACCCCTGCTTGAGAGGAGCAGTCGTCAAACCAACTTGCGTCCGTCCACGCAACATTTGTGTTACCAGAGGGAGTGCTTGGTTGGCACTGGGTCGGACCGGTCCTCTCAAGAGGCTCACTCATTGAAGGTATTGGAGCGCCTCCGAGGGAACTCGCTCTTCAACCACTGCACTATTTGTGTTGCCGGTTGAGGAATAAGGTTGTATTCTGCGCCGTTCTGGTGTGCCTAGATGGCAGAACACATTTAGATAGGGAACGCATGTCGCCTGCTCCTATCTTCCAGGACAAGTTCCTTGAACCTAATGCCCTTCATCAAGAGACGTGGGAGGGACGTTAGCAAACAACAGGCAACTACTGTCTACCAATCTACCAGAGATTTCACCCAACCCAGTAAGGCACTTGGTCAATTAACCTAACAGGAACGAGTTCAAGCCCCCGCAAGTTGGTGGGACTTAACTACCAGACTCCCTCCCCTTCTCTGTTTCAGCCACCCTGGATGATTCCGGGCACCGTTCATCCCGTCGTCGCCGCCATCAACTGAGAAGAGAACGTGTCAGTAGGAGTAGCCTGCCCCTTGTTCAAAACCCAATGCTACTCCAGCCTACCGATGACCTTAAACAGTAGTAGTTAAAAGAGTTCCAGCCAGCAAGTCACCGGCACTGGTCAGCCACCCCAGTACAGGACTGAGTAAGCCACCGGCCCCTAGACCAATCAACAAGCTTATAGCCAAACCAACATCTGACTTCATGCCAAGTCGACAGCCGACGCGGCCCGCTCTGTATTCAGGTTGTGCCCCTGTCCAGCTTTAATTGAGACACTGGTCACCCTAATAAACGCCTTCCAAAGTGCACTAACAATGTCACTACTTTTTGAGACGTATCACTATTTTGAACTGAGCAAGAACCTTTCACCTTTCAGGGGTGGTTGTCTTTAGTTTTAAAGTCTTTAAAACGACGGATTCGAGATTCTTCTTATGAGGCAGGGTTTTGTTTTGATGGAGTACCTAGTAAAAATTTTTGTTAATATGAAAAGATGAAAATTATAAAAACTAAGAAAGTTTTAACTTCATCGCAAGAATAAAATGCAATAGATATGTCGCTGTACATATAGATGTGAGTAAACACTCTGTAGATAAAAATTTTTGAAAAGTTAACCTAACACTCATATTTTCTATAAAATAAAATGTTATTCTTATACTACAAAACTAAGAGTTGAAATGGTGTTTTTAGGATATATACATTACAAAAATTCTAAATCTGTAACTGTTCCAAAATACATTGTTTATAAAACACACAAACTTACTATTTTAATCACATATCTTGAACGTGATGTATTGTATGATATTCCGTGAATGATTACTTCACTAAATTCACATTTGACTGCCACTGTGACGCATCTCAAGCAACATCATTCTCTCATCTAGCCTCGCCACAACTCCCGCACCCTCTTAAGAAGAGCAATTACGCCATACATGCCACACCAAGCCTTCAGGCCAGGGTGGCTTGGCTTTCAGTCACGAGAGGAGTATTTTCCGCCAGCTTTGGCCATCTCTACTGACTCACTGCTGCCACTGTCTCTACGTCTCTTCTCCCTGCGTTTTCTCTCTCACCACACCCCGCAACCCCCATGCTGGCTCTGTGAACCACATATAAATAGGACTCGCAGTCTTCAGTTAGAAGCTCTCTCGCGCCAGTCTAGTTGCAGAACATCATGCTGCCCGAGAGCCATCAGACACTGTCTCTACCTTCACAGAACGTCACTCTGTCCGACAGTCAACCAACTTCAAGTTGTCACTGCCATTCTCAGTACTGTCAAGAGTTGTACTCTGCACATGCCGCCTTGTTGCCCTCCAGCGCACAGAAGCCTGCTGCACTTCCAGCTACCTCGTAACTTACCTGCAGTACACTTGAGTATGAGTACCGCTAACTTGGGGTCGCCCTCTAATCCCTGCACGTCTTCCGAAACTAGGTCAATTACCGGTTGGCAACCTAGGATCCACCTTCAGGCCTCAGTCAGGGTACAGGCTGGTTTATGTGTGTTTGATTGAGCAATCAATAAAATAGGCATAAATCTGACTTGGTCGAGTTGTCCTCTTCCAGCACTCTAATCGTTGTACACTTTGCTCCTGCTGTTTCCTGTTTCATCACCTCTCCTAGCAAGACTCTTACAAAGATAGCCACCAGCCAAAACCTTACCCTCAACCACGCCTTTTGGGAACTGTCTCGAGGTGCAGCTTAGGAAGCTTGTCTTTCTGGGCAACTCTAGTCACTTGGACTATCGTCCCTCTAGTAAGTGCCTGGGTTCACCAGCGACATCTCACGCGCCATGTCACCTGCTTGGAAATGATAGGCCAACCCCTAACAAGCCCCGCTCTACGTGACACCTGCGTCCGCCAGCGACATCTTGCTCACTAGGAAGCCACGGGAGTGGTCGCCTAGATTCCTGCTATTGTAACTCTCAGTTTGGTACTCTGGTCTGCCAGTGACATCCCGCTTGCCAAGCCACTGGTCTGAAGGCCAGTTGATGAGGCCACCTACCCTACTCCACACCTACACCCTGCGCGCTGCTCTCCATCAGGCTGTCTCTACCCGTTACTGGCCACCCACTATCTACCTATCTGATCTATTTCCCCCCATCCCTTATGCCACACCATAGGGCTGGGGGGGGGGGGGGGCAAAGCTGCCAAGCAGCGGCTAGCTCAGGCTGGGGTTCTGAAGAATAGTGGTTCAGGTGTCAACCAGGTATACACTTGGAAGGAGGAGGAGGCTGCACATCAAAGAGGGTCCACATCCAGCTCATCAAGCTCCACCTTGAACCTCATCTGGCACATGACACGTGCAGTTTCTCTGCTGCTGCCAAAGAAGCAGCCTACTTTCACTCGGCCCACCAAAGTCACACGAGTGGTCATACCACTTAACATCACAGCCTGCTATACACTTATCAGAGTACCCACTCACCCATCGCTCGCAAGTGGGCCTCCTAAGGCACAACGCTCTATTATAAAAGTGGCCAAATCCAGCTATGTAGGCCCCAAGAAAATTCCTGTACAAGCGGCAACCACTGCTTCACCATCGCCCAGGGGAGAAGTACCTTGGCGCCACCCCTCCAACTGCCATTCCCACTAAGGGTGAACATCGAGGCAACAACTGGTACAAAAATAATTTATTTTCAGAATCATTAATGTTTAAGTATCAATCAGGCTGAGTACATGCGCATCTGTCACCAAAGGGAGGGTAAGCTAGCAGCCTTCCTCTCACCCTTCATCTTGGCATGGTTGTTTGGTCCCATTGTACTGGTACACTGTGTGTTCAAAGCGAAAGCAGCAACACTAATAACTCAATTAAGACATCTATCTTTTATCACCCTACGTTGAGTGTATATAAAGCCTGCGAAGGACCAGTTAATTAACCTGTGATAGCTAAGATAACATTTAAATGATAAATCACCCAATTTTCCTGCAAGACACCAGTGAAAATGTAGCTTACACTTGCTGAAAGCTGCTTGGTGTGCTGTGTTTAGGCTTTTTTGGTGACAAGCGGAGTACCTATATGTTCGTCTAGGGTATAATTTTTCTCTTTTGCTCAGAATACTTCAAAATATTAAATATAATTTAACATTTCATTTAAACAACCTATTATTTTTGCTTTAGAAACTATTGAACAGACAAAAAATTTTACTTTTTGGGGATCAAAATCAATCAAATTTAATCAGATTTGATGTTTCAAGGCTTAGATTGTAGGAGTTAATTTACAGTGACCATATGAATGTATTTAACAAATATAATGTGTAATTTTATTGCCAAACCATGCCAAAATAGCCTAAGTAAAATTTTAATGCAGTTATTGCATATAGGGTGTGGGTCAGAATCAGCCCAAATTTACACAATGACTTCTTCAAAGTAACTGCCATTTTCTTGAAATCGTGAAAGATTGTAATTTTGAGTTTTGACTGTATGTACAAAATCAAAAGACTGGTATTATCTCCCATTTTTATTAAAATTCATATTACATAATCTCAACAATCCCTTCTATTACCAGTGCAATTTGAAGACCTGTATAACGTCTCCCCGTTCCAACTCTACTCTGACCACTGAACCAAGTTAACTAAAGTATTTCCACTACAAGGGAAGGGAAGAACGTACATATGAGAATGGGGCGTAGCTCATGAAATCATTATCTAACCGGGGTTCATAAAAATCACACTTTATTAACATATATATATATATATGTATAAATGCAGTTAGGATTGATACAATTACGATACACAGATTACTAATACACAATACTCAATTGCCAGTTATACACAAGCGGCCCGATGCTGTTAAGTTGCAATACAGGAATAATCTCAAGTCCCTAGCCTTGCCAATTATTAATTATTATTAAGGGGGATTTAACAGGGTCTTGGATGCCTTGTGCCCTAACTGCTAGCACAGGGTATGCTCACCAATATCACAGAAGAGGACCTGGAAGCTCCTCCAAGCCTCACTGTCTTGATGTTCACATTCTGGTGTCTGTGTGACTCTGGGGGGGGGGGGGGGAGGCAGTGTTCCTGGACTTACATATGCTGCGCCCTCAGTAGATCAGCGTGATGTTTCGCAAGCACTCGGAATCCATAGTACATTGTACCTTAACATGTACTTTCGTGTACAGCTCTCCACTGGCCACTACACTGCCCCCCAGATCAAACAAACAGCCGTCCCGGCTGTTGGCAGTTGTGGAGAATAAATATCAAAACAAGGTGGAGCCATCCAAGGGTGTAGAGGTGATGCAGGCTGTGGAGCTTAGGTCAGAAACAGGCGACGACGAATGGTGGCATTTGCGGGAATATTTTAACAGCAGTATCGTAGGGGCAAAGCGAAACTCGAGACTTCGTCAACAAACAACAATATAATGAATTAAAGAATATCAAAATTGATTAAGAGAAAATGGTTGCAAGTGGCAAGTTAGGGAGAGTTAAAATCATCATACATGGAAACGTTAATAAAGTAATTTACAAAAGTTTGACAAGATGAGTGTGGCCAAAATTACCTTTAATCTATCTGACCATGTTGAGCAACGCAACCACAGGAGAGAAGGAAGTATGTCCACCACCATATTCAAGGTCAAAAAATATAACCCCTTAAAGCTAGATAATGGACATGGGTAGAGGAAGTTTGAAAGTTTGGCAAGCATGCTGTATGGGTGCGCTGAACAACGTGGCAGAGTAATAATGCTAAAAAGTTGTAGAAGTTGGTAGGATCAAAAAAAAATGGCCTGCTGGCTGAAGTAATAATAAGTTGACAAGAGCAATGATAAAGGGAATGTTAAAATCATTAGTTAAAAGTAAAATTGTACGGTACACAAGGGAAAATGAATGCAACGGGGAAAGACTACCTATGTGAAAGGTAGGCGACACTCCAGAGGTTGGCAGTGCCGGACGGCTGCCCCGTGTTTTGTTTACCTTGCAGGAGCAAGAAGATTTACAGGGCAGTTTATTGCCTGTTTCAAATGCGGGCTTGGGGTATGCACAAAAATTACTTACATACATACACTTGTAGAACGAAGATATGTGGCGACAAAGAGATAAGTACAAAAATTTTGACATATTGACAGAACATGAGAAACCTTTGTTAAAACCTAAGGCGGTTATGACTGTGGTGGGATCATGGCGTAGCCACGTGTGGAAATTTGAACCTTAATAACACACAACAAGTAGTGATAGCAATAAAAACATAACCTTAAACAATATATAATAAGTAGTTGACAATAAATAGAAAATAAAATTGAACACTAATTATAGAGGTAAACAAGAAACACAAATGCAACGCACGTGGTGTGTTGTGAAAACATTATGATGCACGTTAGGGGGGATAATAGCGTGCATTGATGAGGCTCGTAAAATACATACGTGAATGTCAGGAAAATTATGCCTAGCTACTACAGATAGGGATAAAATAGTTTGAATGAACACATATTTAAAAATTAATTCCAGAATGACATACACAGGGAATGGCATTGATAACTTAGGTGTACTCAGTACATACACACATATATACCTGGTATAAAAACTAAACCCTATGAGGTCAAGCAGAAAACATTTGAAAAAATAAAATTGACAATTGATAGGTGCAGATGCCATGGTAAGAAAGATTGTGGAGGTGGCATCCGTGCTTTGCGCTGAAAGTCTGTATCTCTCTATTTCACTGTGTTCACACATAGGATAACACACATGCAGGAGTGTAAAGTTCGTGGTGACACACGGAATATTGTGAAAGCACTATCTGGACGAGGCACAGGTTTTTGTGTTGGAAAGTTCACTACACTGAAAGTTGTCATAAGTGTCGTCAATGCTGTGAGAAGTAGAGAGGGAATGCCACCAAAATGGGTAAAGTGAATAATTATTTGCACAGTGGCAAGAAAATTTAACAAAAGGCCCGAAGGCGATGATATCAAAACAAACAACATATCAGTTATTATGGAAAACAATTGTAAAACAACATTGCATGTTTAGAATAGTAAAGTTAACTTATACACTAGAACATAATTACAAACAACTTACGAGCTAGCAGTAGGTTGTGTTTTGTTTTGTCATAACAATTTTATTGAATATCATACATAAAAGAACATAATAAACTCTGCAGATATGGGACCGGGATAATAAAAACTAGGGCTGATCGGTTAACCGAATTGTCAGTTGGGTTTGGTCATTTCCACAAAAACCACAACCAACCTGAATTCTCAACAAAAAAAACAGACCAGTCGGGTTTTTCTTGCAGCGAGGTTAAAACAAAAAAATCACGTAAACCCTCGTTTTACTGGACCTCTATTCAGCACACTTCGATTTTAACAGACAAAATCTTGAGTGAAATTATTTTCACCACTGTGTCTACTTACTACATGCACTGCGGGACCTACACGGTTAGTGTTCTTTGGTGTGTATGTGCACGTAACAGAATGACGCATTGGGCCCGGGAACTACATGTTTATTACTTTTTGGTGCGTATGCACGCCAGTTGACAGAACGACGCGTCGGGCCCATGAACTATAGTCCATTCCCCATTGGAAGCAACTTTCTTGGAGCCCTGCTAAATATATACTTGCAGGCCCATTTTGTATCCTTCCACCAAATGTAAACAAACATTGCCATGTGACTGCCATGTAGCATCTGTCAAAATCAATGTTTACATGCCATTGTGTGTGTACATGTGTTCGTATACTTTCTGTACACCTAAAAATAAAAATTGAAATGCGACTTCTACTTTTATACCTGTTAAATGTGTTTACTCTTTACAGGTTTTCAAAGATTTCTGTCTTAGGTCTATTTCAAAAACCATTTCGTACGAATATTCACAGTTTGTGCCTATAACATTATTTAGGTCAGCTTTATGGCATTTTAAAAATTCCTGAATTAATGATAGTTCTTACGGTTACGTTAAAGTAACACATTTGTTTTCCACAACATAGCACATTACACGTACTGAACGTTAATATTTTGCTGCGACTGTGTTAAACACTGTTACAACTGCGGGGTAATGAACTGTAGTATTTAACTTTTTGTTATTGATATGTGTTAGGTTATTTCTTTAAAAGGATGGCCTCAATTTGAATAACGAAGGAATAGACAGTCCAACGAAAAAGCGATATGAAAATCAAGATCGAACTTGTGTCGCTCATTTTTTGCTATAGAAAAAATATAGCTGTGAACATGCACTAAAATAAGCCTTCCGTAATTTTATCCCACTCTCATTTTTTACCCTGGCACACTCCCGTGTACATCTCGGCATAAGAGAACATTAATATATTTACGAGCATTACAGACTCTGTAAGTTTTGTGATTGCCCCCACTACGTGGTGGGCCACTTTAACTTTGTTTTCCTAGTGTTTTTGCATGTATATGTAATTCTGATTATTATTCGTTAGCTCAGAGACGAATGGTGGTCAGTGACAGTATTTTACATTTTAATGTATGTGTGCATGCACGAACTATGTAATATTTGTGGAAGTAAACGCCAGTTGTATTGAACCTTGTGTTTTCCATTCGGGTAGTTTTCCTGCTGTTGCTAGGCAGTACTGCACACAGTGCAAGGGTAAAGGCGTACTCCACAGCCCAGACAGTGGAGGAAGCTAGTCCTGTAGATTCTTGCATATCTTATATGCAGTGACGTGACTGTAATGTAACATAGCTGAGGGGAATTTGCCATGCTGACCATCTGCCCTGAGAACTCATTTCACCGCCCTAGCCGAGATATGTTAAGTGACACCCATGACTTCAACTCAGTTACATCACGTCAAGTGCTAACCCCTTGGCACATCAGCAGTTGCTAGCCTGCATCTCTACTGGCCAGCGACACCACAGAGGTGACAACAACTTGTTCATAAAAATAAACAATACTAAATAATTACCAGGTAAAGTAGAGCACTAATAAAAAATGCTATATACAATAAAGTACAATATTATTTTTTTTAAGCCAGCAGTCATGTAACATTCAAAATTGAGGTACCTATCTAGAAAATACTTTTAGGCTATGTTTGAATTGACCATGTGTCATTTTAGTATTTAGTAGTGTTCAGTTCAGATACTGTCAATTGTTGCTTGTTCAGCAATAATTGTGATATGGGAATTTAGTATTTTAGTAAGTTTTGTTACATACTTAAAACTAAATACCAAATATGTCATTACTTTATTTAACTAATTCCGATCACGTGATCAGTACTCTGAAAGTGCCAATTCAAACACTTCCTACTTTAGAAGCAGAAGTAGTAGGTACTTAATCATCGCCAAGAAGGATGCATAAAAAAATGTTTACAATAAAAAAAGTCACTCCCAAGCTTAGATACTGGACAAACAGTTATGATGGAAGGTATAGGAGGTGCCAAGAAGTCATGAACACCAGATTTGGTGAAATACAGAATATCAAACGTGTCATACGGCATGCAGATCAAGGATTGGCCTTACAGAAGACATTGCACAATGATCAGACAAGCAGCAGTAGGTCCCTCAAGGACTCTAGGTGGAATAGCATCAGAAACAATAACAGCAACGAAGCACAAAGGATCATCACTAGCTGTGGCAGAGCAGCAACCATCACCCCTCCATACAGCTCAGAATGCTGTAACTCCAGTTTCATCTCCAGTACAACCAGTGGAAGCAGATACAGAGGCAGATTCAGTCTCCCTATGGGACAGGTGGCGAGGCTGGAACATCCAACAGGAGTCCACAGGGCGGTGCTCTCGAGTGCTTCGCAATAGACACACTACAAGAAAATCTAAGAGGTGGAAAGACTTTCAATAAAAACAAAAAAAAAGAAGGTAAGATGTTAGGAGTAGGAGTTGACAATAGTGCATAAACAAGGCAGTACTAATGTACACAAACAGTAGTTATATTAAAAAATAAGTACAGCATGTTTACTTATTTATTTATATTAACATTGAATGTTTGATGTGCCAAGCAGTCTTTTATGATCAAATATCTTGTCTATTTGCATCATGCTCAAACTGTACTCGATGATGGACAGTTTCTGCTGTTGATATTGATTGCCCCAGCAGGATCCAGCAACAGGCAGCTGCACATGTTACTAGGTGGTAAAGAGCGTCCTAAATAACAAAATTTAATGCCCACTCAGTTTTTGAGATTTTTTTTTTTTTGATGGGTTTTTTTCCTCCGAAAATTGGCCTTTATTTTGAGTAAATAAGGAATAGCTCGTGCCACATTTAAATTAGTAATAGATGTACAGTTTGTGCAACACATCTGACCACTGAAATACAAGTTTGTCGAACTGAATACATATAAATATTTTTTTCCTGGGAGGATATTCAGCATGTGGGTGTGGTTCTTACGTGGAGCAGGTGGTACACAGGTAAATATGGTATGTTAGTAAAGCCACATAGGGTCTTCAAAAGCAGAGAAGTTCAATAATACAGTTCAGGCATGGAAAATCATGGCTACAGTTTTGTAAAACTGCAGGGGTATACCTATAGTGCATCATGATCCATGAAAAAATTCTGGCCACTCTTGGGGTGAGCATGCACACGAGTGCAGAACCATGGTGAGCTACTATTTGTTTTGGGCCATGAATAAGCTATGTACTTGCAGAGAATAGCAGCCAAGTAATTCCAGCATCTGATAGTAGGTGTCACATATTTGAGTGAGATGTGCAGATTCCTGCTTGTGTTAACCTTGTGATAATAGGAGAACAGGGTCACTGTGAGTTTTTCAGTGTGACCGTGCTTTCCAACTTCAAATGCATCGTATCAGGAAAATTACAAGAACATTCTGAGAACTCCTGTTAATTATTCTGCAGTGTACAGAGCCTTGCAGAGTTTCCCTTACTGATGGAACACATTCTCATTATGATCAACCTACATACCAGAAACATGAACTAAAAACAATCTTAATACCAGCATGGACACAAGAGACAATATTACAAAAACAAACATACACAGAACTGTAAAGGGATTCAAGAAGTTTGGCATGTACAAAATGTAGTGTGTCCCTCTTTGCGGTGCATGCATGACCAACCAACAAGCTGGTCAGGTGACAACTGTAATGCATTGGGTGCATTTCCTGCCAACCCCCTCCCCCTGCATTTGCACTTATTTACCTTCAGCAGTTCCTTTGGCATATTGTTGTACACAGTTATACTTTATACATTTTAAGTTCATTGTTCACACCTTTGCAACAAGTTCAGTTGTAATTTTTTTAGGACACTACAGTAGCATGATAGTTATTGTGCTCATCAGGTATTCATGGTATCATGGATTCTATTCTCCAGGCTCTGCTGCTTTATATCAGTGAAATTAGTTTTAGTAGTTTGCTAACAGATTTTTAAAAATTACTAACATTATGTGACGTAGGATTAGACATTTTACTGTGCAATTTTTCTGTACAAATTTTCTTAATAACTATATCATATTTATAATACAATGCTGAATCTTTGTATAAAGATATATTAATGATTTTGTTGCTACTACATTTGCTGTGAACGTAAAAAACATATTAACATTTTTTACATAAGTTGGAGACTGTATATCTACATATTTGACTTCTTGTTTAGCTCATTCTACTGATAAAATCAGAGTAATGAAAAAAAAAATGGCTGAGAAAGTAAATGATGTTAAAGTAATCTAGGGAAATATATTGCCCATGTGTAAATTTTCAGTTAGCTTTAGTTTTCATCCAGTTAATGGTAATTGTTTCACAGCCTGCATGAAAAATTGGTTCAAAATACTGCAAGTAATTTTCATAAGAACCGTTAATAAAGTGTGTTTCAAAATGTAATGTAGCGTTTTTAATCAAATAAATAACAAATATTTTTCATCAGGAACCCATAGTTATAGCTCAGTTGCCAAATTTGACAAATGATCATCTGTGTGGTATGCTATCATATTGTTTCACTGTGCATCTTGAGTATCTATCATTTCTGAGGAACTAGTATATTTAATTGTATATGAACACTTTGATAGAATATGAATTTAATACTGTAGGAGGTATTGTAATGGTTTGTTTCAGGGGAGATGAATTCTCCTCTTCCAGTAATGCTGTTACTCCCCAAAGCTACTGTAAACAACAAACTGAACAGATATGTATGCCCCCTGTACAAGACAGCAGAGCGAGCAGGCGTGCTGTCCACTACTGGCCACAGTACCAACTTCGTTGTGGCAGGGCTGCTGCCTACTGGCAAGGAGCAGAGCTACTGGATCCTGAAAGGCACAGCCTTGCTTACACAGATAACAGACTAACCACGTTATCACTCATGTTAATAACAGTCGTGTTTTGTTTCCAAATATTATTTCAAAACATATTGTAGAAATGTATGTGGTACTTACATTAAAATAGCTTTATTTTTCCCCTATGTATGACACACTTTGCTTTCTAAACTTTAAAATAATGTTACCCGCTCACTGATCTGTGCCATGCAGGTGGAAGAGGACAGGGTAGCAATACGATAGCAGGCAGCAAGTCACAAAGGAATGTTTGAATGACAGGCGGACGATAATCCTACCAGGATTTTGAGTTAAAAAGGTGTACCGCTATGCATTCTTGCACATATCATGATAAGCCTTTTTACGGCTTGCATGCTCCTGTCCTTCAACAAATTAAATTTGTGCATTTATCTGAAATCATTTTCTTTGGTTTTGATCATCCTTGCCTCTCTCAGCATGGCTCGGGTGCAGGGAATGTTCTAGATCTTGGCTGCTGATACTATAAAAGCACATTAGGCCTCCAAACAGGCAGTTTTTATGAGACGAGAGTTTGGGTGATTGCACAACCTTGAGCAATAGAAGACAAGCCAGAGAGCAACAAACAGACTGAAAATGTGTTAGTGATGAATGTGAGTTAATTGACTATAAGCAAACAGAGACTTTGAGAAGGATTTTAATTAGGGTTGAGATAGAAATCAAATACTGTGCTCACTGAGAAATAAAAAGAGTAATAACGGAGATATATACACCATTAATATATCTATCTAATAGCTGTGTTAATAAATTAAAATCAAATTTACGTATTTACTTTTATTAAGACCTCCGTCCCTGATGAACTCAGATACGCCCCTCAGGCGTCTTGTAACAGTGGTGTCAGAAGTGGGATGTAGGGATTTAATTGTAAATAAAGTTAGGCTATAGACAAAACTATCACAGTGAATGCTAACGAAAAAATCTGCAAAACTGGAAACACTGTGAGCATTAATTGCTGTGAACTCCACTGCTGCTACGCTACACCAATTTAGTCTGTTATTAGTAGGCATAGGTGTTGGGCACATGTCGCATGCTTGGGGGACTACAATTTTTGCTAACCAACCATGTAGTTTGAAATAGCTTAAATTTTACCAGAACCGCTTTCTTATCCATGTCCCCAAGTTTTCCGCACCATCTCTGCTGACTCTTCGCTCCCCGGAGACTTAAGTGCAAAACTAATTCTTCTCGCCTCCATGGCTCTTGTTCTGCACAGGCTACTGGTGGGTTATAAGCACTAGACCCTCTTATCCTACTTAATGTTCACTCTGTAATGTCAAGTGGAGTGTAATTGAAGGTTTTCATATAAAAGTTGAACTGTGCAATCGTGTTTTATTTATGGAAACTTCTACTTCCCATACGTGTTTCGGGATCTGGCCCACTCCAGGTTAACATGATGTTATTTTCGAAAATGTTTCAAGTGTGTACGTATATGAGCAGTAGCCCCTGTGCAGGGCTGTCCCTCTGCGCACACGTTTAGTGTTGTCCTATTGTGAAAGGTATACAAAGGGTAGCTATCTGCTTTGCAGCACTGCTGTGTAGCGCGGGTGACTTTTCCTTGTACCAATACTGCATGATCAAGTTATATTCCAGTTAGAAGAGGACTGCTAGTTCAGCAACACCAGTTTTGAGCTCTCTTATAGGGCTCAGAATGCAGGTAAACTCCTAGCCAGGTTAACATAATTATATATCAAGTGACTTGTCTTTCGCAGCCATGTTTCCGGTAAAGGGAAGCAGACAGAAAGACCAGTTTGGGGAGGTCTTTATTTTTATGTACTTAGGTTATTTTAGGATATTTCTCCATTAGGATTGAAGATCTTTTAGTTGTTAGACCCCCCTCGAAGGATCTGCCCTCCCCAAGCTGACCAGCACCCAGCCAAAACAAGCAGCAACGACGCCCAGTAAGAAAAGGGAGGTGTAAAAACCCACCACCCCCTCCCCGCCCACCCCGTCCAAACAGATGGAGCAGGAAAGCTCCACATCTTCCCAACAGAATGTGCAGCAAGCACAGTCAGTTCGGCTGAGGAAGGCTGACCTTGGGCCTATTACTGTGTACCACACTGCGGTTTGCACATATGTGACATGGTCAAGGTTGCCCAGGGCTGGTAAGGTGCAGCCTTGCCCTACGTAAACTTTCAGACAGGGGCAAACTGGTTGAAATAGTCCGGTGCCATGCTTAATGGAGCAGTGATGAGGTTCGTGTTGCCGACGGCCCAAGGGAGCCCTGAAAACTCCGTGACTTGATGTTTGGGTTGAATGTGCACTAATCGGCGCATTTACATAGTTACCCTTTATTACCTACCAAGGGATTGTAGGCCATCCCAGACACTGTATTACGGTGCCTTGAACACTTATGAAGGTATCTCAACTCCTCTGCACACTGCAAAGAAGTATATGGGAACCCTAGATAGCTGGAAAGTAGGTGCCACGCCTTATACATTCTTACGAACAATGAATATAAACAGTCACGTGGTTTTACATAGAAATATTTATTCATCCCAAAAACTTTACACTTCAAGAAGTGTGGTGCACAAGGTGAAGTGGACTCGGCACTCGTCGGCCTGCCAATAACCATAAGTGATTAAAAAATTGGCCTAAGACATAAGTGGATTACGTACAAGTTACATTGCCATGAAGTGGAAAAAAGGCAGTAGGTCCGCCCTTCAGTATGATTGAAGCAAAATGGTCCAGTTAACTAAGTCTACTGTCGTGAAGATGAATTAAGGCCTACATGCTGTGTACTGAGGGTGGCCGTGGAGCGGACCTCCCACTCTGCTGTCCCGTTTGAGTGCCAAGTCGAAAGTGAAAATATGGTGGTGGCGTCCATGCCAAGCGCTTACGCTGGTTTTAAGTTTTGACTGGGTGAAATGAAATGTGGCAGTGGATGATGAATTGACATTTTACAAACACTGACACTAATAACACATAATGGTGATACTCCCGCAAATTACTGAATGTTTGTTTAGTTACCAAAAGTTATTTTAGTGGGGAGTGTCACCCCCCTTGAATAAATTATAACAGCAATATAGCATTTATAGGCAGTCTGCTGAAAAGTGAAAACATAAAACTCTATTAAAACTAATACATATTAAGCCCTTTATGAAATAACCAGAATAACAGGGTTTTGATGAGCACATGGCACTTCCACCTAATTATTTTCTTCGGGGTTCACACTTCATCTGAATTTGGACAAAAAGCTTGCCAGTTTATTGACATCATGAACTATTAACAGACTCTATACTTTGGCATTTATGTTACTCTAGGGAATTGAGGGCTATGCTATTCCCTATTTACTGAAAAACACTTGGGCTCGTAGCACTTCACTGAAAACCAGTATAGCAGTCAATGTCATGCAGATTGGAGGGGCATCGGATCTAACTGCATGGGCAGACCGGCATTCCCTACAATTGCTCGTGCACCTAATGGCTGTGCCTTCGCAGGGACACCTACCTGGACCGCTTGCTAATCTCCCCTAAAAGTTACCTCTTGGAAGAAAGTAGTTAAGACTGCCAGGTCAGTGAAAAAGCGAATTACTGTTCCTGTCGACCTGCACCAGCGTACTCAGGGCTGTTCTCATCACCCCGGCATGCACTAAATGTGATAGCTGACTGCGGTAGTACAACAAGGTCAGGGGAACACTCTTGTTTTCGTCATATGCCATAGTGTGTAAATTGTTCCGAGAGAACCTCTCCTAGCCCACAGTGAACATATTTGTACCACAGGGCGTATAATATTTGCCATCCACTATCGAAGACTACAAGCAGGCCATCCATATAATAGAGGCCCTCAAAGTAAGGTTAGCAGTCCTGACCCCCCGCAGCGAACTGTTGCGGAAAGTATCCCTTAAAGGATTAGACAAGTTGGTCCCCATGAATTGGATCCACGAAGAATTAATTGGTCTCAGCTTTGAGCCAATCAGCATCGCACCCAAACTATCTACGAAGGGTGGACAACCCTTCATGTTCGTTGTGGAGCTGCCATGCAATAAACAATACAAGTCAATCTACCAGCTGCGCGGTCTCTGCGGTCTTGTCATAAAGGTCAAGGAGTACCAGCACCCCGAAGGCCCTACTCAATGCAGCAACTGTCATAGGTTCAGCCACTTCTCCAAGGTCTGTCGCATCCCCCTTCGCTGTCGCCTCTGTGGAAAAGGGCATGCCACAGTCAATTGTGACTTGTTGGACAAAACGAAAAGTCACTTGGGAAATGCGCATGATGCAGAAGCAACCACACTGACCACGCTGCAAATTGCGAAGCCTATAAGGCAGAAAAATGGTGCTTGCTTCCCACAGAGTAGCACAGGAAGCGACAGCAGCAGAGTAGGTACTCTGCTAAAACAAAAAATCCAGCCCGCGTGAACTACATCGCACCGGTCGCCTCCTGGGCACAACCCCCTGCCCCCTCCTTCTGAAGGTTGGACTACTGTCCAAGGAAAGAGCAAGTGCACGCAAACTCACACTTTTGTGCCACATTTCACACAAAACAGGCCAGTCCGTGTTGCAAATGCATACTGAGCTTTGACCTATTATGCTTAGCCCTCAGAGATGGAATTTCCAGCTCTAATGACCGCCCTCAAATGCAATTACGCATTACTCCTATTTCCAAAAAGGGAAAAATGAACCAGAATTCTGGAAAGAAAACTGGTAAACCTTTCCAGCCACCCTCCGCAACATTGCAGTCGCACCAGTCCCCTCCCAATACCCTCAGTCGGTCCCATTAGGATTCTAGTACCTGCACAGTCAATCAGGAGGCAGCTCCTGTCCCGGCCCACATGACAGTAGCGCCTGGCACACACACCATGGAGACAGCTCCACCAATCCATTCTTCCATTAAGGAAACGAGACAACTATACAACCAAATCAGGAAAAGCCCTCTAGCCCAGAAATATCCCGCTCTGTTGGAGATCCTGGAAGCCACTTTTAATATGATAGTTATCTGGACAGACCCCACACAAGGGCAGGATGCTAAGGTCCAGACTCCAATGGGATTTGCCTTAATGGCACTTCCAAAGTCTGCCAATGGCTGCTAGAGGACATGACAACAGTCTGTTCTCTATTAGGTTTAATCTAGTCAATTGTATTGCTTACTGGAATGCTAATGGCATTCGCAGTAAGCAACAAGAGCTGATAGATGTTATTTCTCCCCACTAAATCGCTATAATTGCAACTAAAGAAAATCTCTTAAGCCCACAGTACAGATTTTCAGTTCCGGGTTTTGAATGTTACAGAAAAGACCGTTATCACTTAGACGACGGTGTTATAATCTTAATTCATAAGTCAATCGTGTGTAACCCCGCAAAGCAGTTACAGCTTCAAACACTTGATGCTGTGGGCATTATCACTAAATTAGGCAACCAACAAGTTGCTATTTATTCAGTTTGCTGTCCGCTTGAATGCAGATCTTAATGAATTAATTAATGCATATCCTGTTTTACTCGTCGTCTGTGATTTAAATGCCAAACATCCCACTTGGGGCTGTGTTGCGTGCACAGCCAATGGGAATACTTCATTCAGGCATCAGGAGCAACATAACTATTTTGTTTATGCGTCCAGCGAACTTACTTTTGAACCATATTTTGATCATCATAGGCCTGATATACTTGATATTGTGCTTCATAAAGGCCTTCATGTGGCCTTAGATTTTGAAGTGTTCTGAGAATTGGATTTGGACCATTATCCTGTCCGCTTGTCATTCAACGAAGTTGACACAGACGACACACCAATTCGAAAAATTAAAGATCATATTAATGTAAACTGGCCTGGCGTAATGGATTACCTGGAAGGGGAAAATAACTTACCAGCTGTTATTAGCACTCCCAACGATTTAGAATCAGCTGTCGAGTACATCACAGAGCCAATGCAGACAGGAATTAGTAGATATGTCCTGGAAAAAACACTGCGGACTAGTGCAAATACACTGTCTGATTACATGAGGGAGTTGATCTAGAAATAGGCTACGCAGACACTATTCCTGAACCAGAACTAGGCTACTTAAAGCCCAGATAAAAAGAACTTAGAGGACAAATTCATGTTGAAACCTCTGCCTGGAAGACTGATATTTGGAATAATAAATTATACCGCTTATGTACCCAGGATAATAGTCTGTGGCACATGACTAAGATGTTTATTAAAAAACACGATCAGATCTCGCCTCTTCAAGGCAAAGCGGGTATGGCCTATACACCCCAGAAAAAGGCTGAGGCTATGGCTAATCAATTAGATCTACGCTTCCAGCCCAATGCTTATCCTTCTGATCCAGCATTTCTGGGCCGAATATATTTATTTTGTGTTGGGTTGTGTTGGAGTATGAACAAGTTAATATTCTCTTGCATATTTCTGATCCTTTAATTTGGTTAGCTGCGGTTTGTCCGCCTTGTTGATGAGTTACGTAATTGCATCTTTAAGGAAGTATAGTAATTTTTCCGTTGGCCAGATTGCAGTTTTGATTATTGATTGATTTTGCAAAAGGCTGACACTAGAATGCTCATTCCCGTATTTGACACTTTTGCTAGTCCCATGGTCGCATGACATGCTGTCGCGACCTCATGAAAGAGAGTACATTGGCGGCGACAAATAACTTTTTCAACTTGGTAACTTATTGTGAATTATCATTATGCAGTCGACGTACGTAATAAAGTATTGCTTTATTTCAAACACTCACTTAGATATTAATTGACGATTGGTGGTTAAAAGGAATAGGTCAGGAATATTGACTAATGATTACCCAATTCATGAAAGGCTCATTGCATGAGAAGAGCTTTATTAATTAGGAATTTTGCGGATTTCCTATCAAGATTACAAGAAGTTTTGTATGGAATTTTAATATATTGCGCTGGCTCGCATTTCTCTATTTAGCGTAAAGTACAGTCCTCTTAGTCGTGTATACTGGATGTTGTGTTGTTAATTTTAAAACAAATAAAGTCTTTAGTCATTGGCCACACTGGGCTGGCAATATTAAAATATATTAAAGGGCATAATTTTGTTAGCCCTCTTCAGAAATATTTAAATGCAAGAGCGCATGTGATATTAATTTTAATGGATCATTTTACTATATGTGTACCAGTCAGTCAATGATCCTTAACGTGGAAAACGAGTAACATAGCATTGCTAGCAGCTTACTTTGAAAGCTGTCCTTGGTTTAAAATAGAGTTTCAGAGAATTTGTGTTTGGGCATGCAATTGTACATGCAAAGGCGGATCTTGTTATCCTAATAACCTTCTATACTGATTTTTAATTATTCAAAAGTGTTGAGTATATCTGAAAGTTGTCACTATGTTTGAAGAGGTAAAACAGCCTTGTATAATCACTCGTTGAAGGAATTTAAACGGCCTTGATTATTCTAGCTGTTGTGCTAAACGCCGTGTTTTAAAAATATTATACTCCACAGTGTTTGTCAATTTAATATTTTGTCAGCAAAATAATCAATTTCAATATCCTATGGTTTTCAAAGCTCATTCAGTCATTTAATGAACATTAACCAAGTGTATCATCATTAGTCTGGATGCTCTTTGTCAACATTTTTTCTATGTGAGCATTGTAACGAAAGAAAATATTTGTGTAAATAAAAATTGTTGACCTTGATTGAGTGATTCATGCTGTGTACAAAAGGTTCCTTGAGTCCTTGATTTTACAGCACAGCACCTCCTAAACAATTACATTCGTGAAACTAATATCTTTAATGAGCAGTTTGGCTTTCGGAAAAATCCTTCCACAGTGCATCAGCTGGTCAGATTGTCCAAACATATTACAACCACGTTTAACTGGTGCTATTATATGGTTGCTGTATTTTTAGATGTGGAAAAAGGTTTTGACAGGGTTTTACATGCAGGGCTACTTTATAAATTAGTATATCAAACAAATTTCTCAGACTGCTATATCAAGCTCCTGGCCTCCTATCTAAATAGATGCTCCTTCTATGTCACTATAGAAGAAGTAACTTCAGAAAAGAAAATTATTAGGGTCAGAGTCCCCCAGGGCAGCATACTAGAGCCAGTCTTCTACAATATATATATATATATATATATATATATATATATATATATATATATATATATATATATATATATATATATATATATATATATATATATATATATATATATATATATATATATATAGACACACACACAATATTCTGTGCCCCTCTACCTGGTATATTTTGATATTAATGCTAATGATACAGTCATCTATACTACCAGGTTCCGCAATACTGAACTTGTCATTCGGCTGACGTGTGCAGCATCTACCATCAGCCCGTCACTATGCCTTTCCACAGCACAGCCATATACCACATCACCACGTGAGCAGCAGTGTCACACCGTGTTCCTTGTGCGATCGTGCATGAATCCATGCAGTGCTTAGTGTATATTTTAGTGTTGGTTTACTTATTTTCCTGATGACCTGTTTATATTTATTTTATTTTCTAAAGTGTGTGCAGTATTTTAATAATGTGTTTTTAAGTGTTGGGTGTAATATTGTTTGTCATGTCGTGTTGTGCTACATCAGTTTGTTTATGAGTGGTGCATTACGTAAAATCATCAAATAAATTAGTGCGCTGTGTTCTCAATTAAGTAGTTTGTATGTATTTTAGTTTTAAGAGTGTTTTTCATGTTTTTGTATGCCAACCAGTGCCTGACGTGCCGCGTGAATCTCCGCACTCTGCTCTTTTTCTTTGTGAAACTGTCCACGGGAATGCGGTGCACATGCTGTGCGCAGCTTTCCTCCCTGCCCCTTTTAATTTAAAAAAACATTGAACACTGCCAAACTACATTTTTCCAAACCCTACTATTGGAAAAACTGTCATCAGTGGTGCCCACTGATTTGACACAGTCTAGCTTAGTTCCGGATACTGAGTGCATGCTGATATATCCGACTGTCAGAAATGCGATTGTTACGTTTATTTCGTAACATGGAGGAAATTGCAGTAAGACCTTAGTGGAAACGTTTCACTTTAAAGTACCATTTAAAATATAAAATATCTCTGTATTTCATATATTAATTATGTTAAAATGGTTCACGTTTTGGAAACATAGGTGAGCAACAATATGTTGAATTTCTTCAAAAAATTTATATTTGCACTGTGAGGAGCATCACCTTGAAATAAAAGAGAAAATTTCTGTTTAAATTTGTAAACTATTATGCTTATAAATATCAGAAAACAGTACAATTTATCTAAAGCAATATTTGTATATTATTCGCAGACATAATTATTTGAAAAAACAATAACAGTATTATATTTTAATTTGTAGAAAATAAACGCTCTTCATATCTGCCTTTATGAATATCCGAATTTCTAATTACTTAACACCGAAAAAGCTTTTAACAAATTTTTTTTGGAAAATAAACAGGCTGGTTCGCTGATCCAGGGCACATGATCTGATAAATAAAAGTATATATTAATGAGAAAAACTAAATACATATAAGTATATATATTTTTTTTTGTAAGATTGAAAGCTACAGGTCTGTCTCGTCACGTCACCGTCAACGATAAATGTCACCGATACTGCATCGTCACTGTCACGAGTATGGCTGTGACAGCAAAGTCACTGATTTTCTTATCACTATTTACTTGCAAATTGATGTTCGCTTAACGTGCTCCGTACAACCACCATTCTTTTGTTTTGTAACATAAGACAATAAACTGCCTTAATTTCATTCTCCTTTATGTGACTCGTAAACAAATATACTATAGGCCTATTTTGGGTTACACATTTACGAATTTATAAAGTGGTACTACATTACTGAAAACAGTGGAATGGCACAGGAAAGAGTATCTTTTCACTGTAAAGTATTTTCAGTAAATATATAATGTATGAATAAATTCAGAAATTATTTATTCATAATTTTAGAATAAACTGTGCTAAAATTCCAAACTAAAACTGTGAATGTCAGATAAAATTTATAGCTCACTCTTTTCATAAATTACTATCATACCCATCATCATCCCTACTAATAAATCCATTGTTAATTGAAATGTAAATATTAATGAGTATAAATGGTTTTTTTTAAGTAAATGTTATTTTGTTCATGAAGAATAACAATCAATTGCAAACAGTATCGATTAATATGAAGAGTGCGAGTGACGATAGTTCCATAAGGAGGGCATGGAGTTAGGAGTATAAAAGGAGGGAGAGTGAGTGCGAGTGTGGGTACTGGCTATTCGGAACACAGCCACAGCATATAGTTCTATCGTGACTATATTCCACTTGGCATTGAAAGTACTGACCATTAACGTGGAAAAAAAATGCCATCAGTAAAAATTTGCACTCCAGTATTCGCTCAGTACTACAACCAGGTGGGACACTCGTCAGAAGTTTTCAGCATGCATAATGGCGTCTGCTATATGCGATGAGGCAATGATAGTCTTAAACATATTGTAAACAGTAATGGATATTTTTCTTTTCACTTTTATCTGATTCCGACATAAATTGATGACGAGATCAAAGAATGTGAAAATATATTTTCCACTTGCATTGTCAGCATATAACAACACCGTAACTTGCCCATTATACATCGCCGCCATGTTGCGTCATCTGCTTTTACTGAGACTGCCTGACCTTGACATGGCACGCCCCAGAGATGATTATGTTAATGTGTGTCCCACCTGGGAGCAGATGGAGGACAGGAATTGATGATTTTGTCTGGCTCCATGTTCGGTACAGCAACCGATGATGATGGGGTCGTACGACCGAGGCCCTGTGGCGATCTCTGGTGAATTTGAAGGAGAGTTAATATAATTACGGATTAACTATGCCTATGGTTATATCAAACACTCTTCTAAGGGGCAAAGTTGTCGGCCACTTCGCACGCCCATACTAGCACTGAAATTACCCTGATTAAGGTTGACAGGCTCCGTAAGAACAGAACTTATTACACTGAAAATACACTTACTACTGATTCTGCTATAGGGAACAGTGCCCAATGTACTCAGGAGAGTAAAGTCAATAAAATCTGCCTCGACAATGTGTGACAGTTTTATTGATGAAAGGGTACAACCTAATGTTAATGTACAAATGAATGTTACCCTTTAAAAAGCGGACCTGACACTCCAGACCCACGGTTGTCGGTATTACAAAATAAGGCGAGGGTGTTAGGTGACGAATAAATGAAAAACTCGTCACAGAGTGCGAAGTCCTGGAATGTTACCAGGATACAGAAAGGCCTCCCCTCGGCTAAATGAGTGAAGTTAAATGTTCCTGAACAAAGTTAAACTTTTGCAGTGAAAGTATACAGCCTAAATTGAATAGCCGAGGGGGGTGAGGTGAGACCTTACAGCCTGTCCTGCTGATTGTCACGAGTGTTGAAGCCTGTCTGAAGAACATTGAGGCGGCCTCACCACCTGTCCAGCAAGCCCGGCACCAAATGCAAATATGAAAAAACATAACTGCACATCTCACATTATTAAAGGCAGTAACACTGTACATAATTATGACTAATGCATTATTAAATTTAATATCACCCTTTAAATGTAGTGACATACTCGTGAATGCCGGAGCCCCAGATATGGCTAAGAATGTGATGTCACGAGTATGTCACCACATTTGAATTGTGATATTAAATCAATTTATGCCTTATGTTGCTGATTCTCTATGAATGAAGACATATACGCTGACATGAATATTGATGTGTGTTGTTATGGCTAAAAATGAGAAAAAGTGTATGTATTTCATGTGATGAGACACTTATTTTACTGAAAAGGAGCAGTTCTATGCCTTGTCCTCTGTGAGATTTGGGCAACTCTATGATAAAATGGGTGGCTTCCCTAGTTAACTATGGTGAAATAATTGCTGAAACCCACTGTAATTATTCTAATTAAATGATGTTGCTAGGGAGCCGCTCGCAACTTTGCACTTTTGCTGGGAATATTATTCCCCATCTTTTGACATCTCTTGGAGCCACGTCGCACTTCGGATTCAGTCGCGAGGCCCGTCGAGGTCGCGCACATTGAAAAAGCTTGGGATAAAGCAGCGTTGCTTTTCCCAGAGTTCCCTCCAATGGCTATTGTGTCTAACAGTCGTGACTTCACAGGAAACACCCATTTGGGCTGCATATCAATTTATTATGAGAGTTTACATTCGTAATAAATTAAAAATATGATGGCCTGCGGCCCACAGGTTGCAGAGTAGCAATAAAGGTGTAAACACGTTGCTCTTTTCAACCTGCACTAATCGGTACCGCGACTTAATGGTGATTGATCGAGTGTTGCTGTGTGGTTGATGCATTTGCGATGGTACAAACGGGCATAAAGGATATGGACGTCTGAAACACGTCAACTTTCCACACGTCAGTAGTTTCAGAAAGAAGTATAGTCTCCAACCCACACACTACACAACCAATCCTCCATTACTGATCAGCAGAATCAGTACCTAAAGGAACGCTCGTCAGTACTGCTGAGCTATAGTGATGGGTAGTTCACGAACTACCAGTTCATTTTGAACTGATCTTGAAAAAGAACTGGGTGCGTAGTTCACCGTGACATAAAAGAACTAGTCATGATATCGGGCAGTCATTCTCTTAGTATCAGCAACTACGCCAGGCGCACCAGTGTGCCACTGTGCATGCTCCGTCGTTCATGGCTCCCTGCAGCTTTCTCCCCTCCGGCTGTCCATCCCTCTGTGACTGGCCACATCGCAACGTGCATACTTCTTATCTATCTGCCTATCTCTGTCTATCAATATCTTTGTTTTAACTTGTTCAGAACAGCCTCGAACTGTAGGGATTGCAGAGCAGACCTAACTAGTTCAATAGTGACATGAGTCGCAAATAGGTCGGGAACTACACACAATAAAGCACTAATTCTTTAGCAATTAATTAACAAATATCACTTATTTGCTTCTCTTTCCATTTCACGCTTGCTTGGAATATTTTGGGGAGGAGAAATGGAACTGTGAAAGAGGAAACATAGAAAGACCTATCCAGTTCTCGGGCTGAGGTACAGTGAAAGACCTATCTAGTTCTCGGACCGATGTTACACTTGCACTCTGCAGTTTTCAGTACGTGTGATCATTTGACTGTGCCCTATATAGTTCAAAAGAACGGTTCCCAATGAACTGTTCTCAAATGTGACTAGTTCGGAACGACCTAGTTCATTCTAGCGAACTATATTTCCCATCACTACTAAGTTATTTCAGTGCAGAGTGGAATGTGGACTGTAAAGACTTCAATAATGCTCGTCCATACATAGAATAATGATGTTTTATACGCACCAGGAAAACTGGAGCCGTTGCCGCCACTGGTATCGGACGTCTCACGAATCAGTATTAGTAGATGGAGTGCTTGCACACGCAGGCCAGCAGGCTGTAGTACACCGGGACTCCCCTCGATTAGTTGGAGGTCAGGCCAGCACACTGTATGCCAGGAGCAACACATTCTTACCTATGCTTGCACACGACATGCTGGCCGCCTTTCCCGCTTGCCTATTCAACGAGTGAGTTCTGTCAATGATGAGTGTGTTCATTAATTAAGTTGATGGAGAGTAGGCCCTATTTATGGGATAAACATACCGAATATTTTAAAGACCATTTGGAAAAGCAGAAGGCATGGGCGGAAATATTCTGTTACCTGGAAACGAACTACAATGAGCTGGAGGATAAAGAACAAAAAAAAAAACATGTTAACAATTATAATGTATTTCAATATAGAGTATGTAATATTATTTACACATAGCGTTAATATACAGTATAGGGAGCATGACATTACAAATGTGTGTTCAACATGTGCCCTGTACCATACAGTTTTTTTAATGGCATTTTTTGTGTATAGTAGTACCATGTCAGATTTGTGTATCTATTATACGATACTGCACACAAATTACTGACATATGTGATCAATTGTTCTTGTTACTGCAGTTTAGTTTGTATATAATAATTCAGATAGAGTGGTTATCATAGTTTACATTTGGTGGTTGTGTTTACCTTCTTGATATCTCTCGACACTGTTATGTTAAATTTTCTGAGTGTTAATATATTCCTGTAGTGTAATTGTGGTTTCCCTTGATTTCGATGACATATGTTTAGCCGTGTTCTTTTAAACACCCCACACAATTTTCCCTGAAGTCATGTGACAGATGTTGAACACGCATTGTTGTATACTGTTCCACAGAACACACTCCCTCTATTCCTTAGTAAGTACACAATTTGCTAACAATATCTGTATGCTTAATCACTGCATGTATTGTTCAAAAAATACAATTGAACAACGTTGAATTCCGGCTTGTCAACACAAATGCTACCATTACTATGCGAAACAACACAAATGTCACATCATATTTTATTATCCTGACATGGCAGGGCTCTTACACGACTCACAAAAATGGTGGAAGTATGTTGAACACTATGGATTAACATGGTTGGAATTTCTGCGAGCATACCAGTGGCGCTTCGGAGAGCCATTCGGCTCTATACAAAGTCAGAGTAATCTCTCAGTGCAGGAACAGCAAGAAGGTGATCCATTGTCAGCCTTCATAACCTGCACACTGCATCTCATCTGCTGGTTCCACCCACACTTGCCAGAATTTGAGTAGCTGGAAGTTGTTCCAGAAACAGCACGGATGGAGTTCGAGCTGCTAATCAACAACTGTGTCGCGAGACCAGCACCGCACGATGGTGCCACAGGAAAAGTGACAGTGGTAAAAACATCCCAGAAGTGAGTGTAGACAATCCGAAATGGGGACAGTTCTGTGCCGAGCAGAAATCCACAACGGACAATCAGGAAGGAGAGTTGCGCAACAGCATAAATCGCATGGTAAAACCATGTGTAAAATAGTTCGTCAAGTGGCATAAAAGCTAATCGCCGCGAACTGTGTCGCTATTGCGAAGGTGAACAGTACCATTGCAGAGTGAGTGCAGAAATAGCCCATTTGCGCGTAAACAGCAAGGCGGGAACCCACAAGAGAAGGGAAACTGCAAGCAGAGGTAAGGTCGCCTGATGCGCAGTGATCCTGGTCACCCAGGATACACCCGAATATAACCCCGAAACAGGCATTCGTCAACCAGGTGAGTGAGGGCAACGCCCAGTTAATCCGGATCCTTGTTAGTGTCAACAGCAAACAATGCCATGCATTGATAGATACAGCCGCGTATAACAACTTTGTCCAGCAGCAGTTTGTAAACAATCATGATGTAACCACCACGGGACTAGTGATTCGTTTAGCTACAGGGAAAGAGTGCGATGCAGTCATGGGACACGCGGACGCGATATTGAGACAAAAACACAGTCAATAATAACCACCAAAATTACCAAAGATGCTATTCTGGGAATCCCCTGGTTGAATGAACGGAACACAATAGTAGAGACGACAGCTAGGTGTATCCATTTTGGCGCAAAGGAGAGGAAGACTGCATACACCATCGACTGTAGGCCAACAGATAGCAAGCCGGATATGCAATTGAGTGATTTCCAGCATAACATTCTCCCGAAACATCAGGCAGCTTTTCAGCACTTACTGACGGAATGCAAAACAGTTTTCGGCAAGCATGATGTACTGCGCAGAACAGCTGCAGAACCCGAAATCCCTTTAACACAGGACAAGCCTATCTACTGCAGCCAACACAGTTACCTTCCTCACCAAGCCAAGATAATATGAGGAACAAGTACAGGAAATATTAAGAGACTGTGTGATTGAGCCCACCCACAGAAGGTATAATTCCGCCGTAACTCCAACGCCCTAGAAAGATGGGTCATGGTATTGTATCAATTTTCGCGCACTTAATTAAGTGATGCGTAGCACCCTACCTCCATATATAAATGTTAAGGACGCCTTGAGCACCTCAGAAAATTCAGAAATAATGTCATCCCTGGATTTACGCAGCTGCTATTGGCAGATTCCCGTTCGGCAGGAGGATCATGAGAAAATGCCATCACGACACCGAACGGCTGGCGTTTACAGTTTTGCGCAATACCCTTCAGTCTCAAGTGTGCACCTGCAACTTTCCAGTCTAATATGGTGAGAGTACTAGATGGCCTGATCGGAGACTTCACGCTCGTGTATCTCGACGACGTGGTCGAGTAGTCCGAGACATGAGAACACTTACACTATCTGTCAATCGTCTTAGAGCTCCTTGATATAAACAGATTGACATGTGCTGCCGACAAATGCCACCTCGATTAGACGAGCAAAGATGTCGACCATATTGTTGACATCTGGAAATATGCCCACGCCAGAGCAGTTAAGCATTATCCATGCACATGTGACTCCACGTACGCACAACCAGATGCGAAAATTAGTTGCGTTAGTGAACTGGTTGCGCGAACATAGGTAATATTTTGCCACCATAACTGTGCAGTTAACGGACTTGCTGTCACCGCAGAAGAGGTTCGTGTTGGGAAGGATGCAGACGAGGCGTTCCAAGCAATCAAAGTAAGCTTTAGAGCGTCTCTGCCGTTACGCGCCATTTGTACCTACAAACAGATGCAACCCAGGATGCCACCAGTGCACGGGGGCGGGAGAGAAATGAATCATAGACTTTTTCAGCACCAAAATAGGAGCAACCTAATGGCACTATGATGTAAATGAGCGTGTGTGTTTAGCCATGGTTTCGGCGTCTAAGAGATACTGGGTGTATCTAGAATACCAGCGCTTCACCCTGTGCACTGACAATAGGTGGTCGGTATGGCTTTATAACATGCCAAAAGCCCACAGCAATCTGATCCGGTCGGCACTTATGCTCCAAGTATATGATTTTGCAGTAGAGCATATAGCTGGCAAAGATAACGAAATTGCAGATACACTGTCACGAGCACCGGACATTAGGGTAGTTATGTGGGACACCGCCGAATTGGAAGAGATTCTACTGCCCGACGAACAAGAAATACTCCGAGAAGTGCAATTGAACCAAGTGACTATCGTAGCAAACAATGAACTCATTTCCAACCTATGTACAGAAGTAATCGCCACACAGGATACGTGTGCATTTTCACAACAAAAGGCAAAGTGCGCAACCAAACAGCTAGAACAGTGACATGTAGTAGATGGGAGACTAGAAATGTGCGCACTTAACAATAGACAAAAAATGGCACCTATTCATACTTGAAATATGCCGAAAATGTGTATTTGTACATACACATGACAGCAGTGTATTAGGACATTCAGTACCGGAGCAAACAGTGTGTAATATCAGAGAGCACTTTTTCTGGCTAGACTTATTGCAGTGCACAAAGAAATGGGCCGAACAGTGCAACAGTTTTAAGTACAGCGAGCAAATGGAGAACAGCACCACCAGCGCTGCGCACCCAAGCGCCCGTTCGAAACCAAAACCTCGACCTAATGGTGTAAATAAAACAACTGGCGGCAATAGATTTATCTTGATGATTACCAATAATTATTCAAGGTGGATAGAAACCTATGCTGTCAGTAGTGCACGAGCTGGCAACATCGCACGAGTGATGGAAAACGAATTTTTCGCATGGTGGGGATTCTCACAGGACTTATCATTAATGGCCCAAAATTTACTGGAAGAAAATGGCGAGACCTGTGTATCTGGATGGGAATACTGCATCTGAAAATGGTGGTGTACCACCCACGCTCTAACCCTACGAAGCATCGCAACCAAGAACTGAAGATGTAGCTACGACTCCGTGAATGTGAGCACCGCATGACATAAGCTCGCTCAACATCTGCCAGCTGCACTTTTTTCTCTCTGCCAGCCTGTCAACACCACGACCAGACAATCACCAGTGAATGTCCTGATTGGCCGTAATCCGAGTCTGCCCAGCGAGAAACTTTGTCCCATCACTGACAACAGCAGCGTAAACGAGATCAGTGATGTGTGAGAAGAGAGGTGACGAGGACGCCGACATGAACTGCAGCGCCGTCAGGAACAGTACATGGCAAAATGGATGAAAAACACAACAATCCCCTCGCTAGGAACTGTAATTGGACTAGATGTGTAAGTGCACGCACACCTGCAGTCGGCTACCCGGCACAACTTCTGCGCGAGATTGGCGCCGAATTGGTCAGGACCACACAATTTAGTGATGACCTTTGGACCCACAACCTACTTGGTCCAAATGGGGAGAAAGCAAGTACGGACCCATCGTGATGACATACGGTTATTGCCAGGAGTTGTCCTCGAAGACGACGCACAAGAGGCTCTGATCACCTCCAATGGCAATTCACATGCCAAGCTCGAAACTAACTTCACAAACAAAGAAGGTGGTCCCGCACTTTCTGCAGGAGGAGCACAATCTGGAGGATCAAGCATTTTGGCGCTGAACAACAATGTGTTCACAGGGGTCCAAGGTAAAAAGCAGTCCGACATGGTCAGCGGTCCCAGTCCGGACGGGGAGAGCAAGAGTTGGAGATTTCGAGCCAATGACCCACGACAGGTTAGCCCCTGACGAGGTATTTAGGCCAATAACCAGCAAGGAGTATGCTTCAGCACCTCGGAGGGTTCTTCAGAGGGTGGAAGAAGCCCAACATCTCCCGGCGCTATGTTGCCTGAGGATGTGCGTCCGAAGGCAACCACTGCAGCGTTCGATGGTGTGGCACCATGGAGCAGACCTGCGCCAGTTGGGAGGCTGATCAAGATGCCGCCGATGTGTGTATCATGTGGTAGCGTCCAGCCACTGTGACGCCCCATTAGATGCCGAGGACTACAGCAGTAGCTGCAGTCTATGAGGCATGTGGGGCTGCAGAAGATCCCATACATGCTGCATCCGAAACGGCAGCAGCGACCGATGTGTCATTGTTCTGCATAATGCAATGGCTGCTAACAGTATCCAAAAGGTGGTGGGGAGGGAAGCATTTTACGCCATCCGCTGCCTCTTCCCTAGACAGTTTGCCCACCGCAGCAAGGGACCTGCGCCGACAAGTTGCAAGCTCTACGAAGAGAGCCTCAGCATGCAGTGTTGGTGATGAGTGTCAAGTAGTGTAAGGCAGTGGTGGGAAGAGTAGGGTAAGCCTGGGTAGAAGGTGGCAGTTCAGTGTAACATTGTGTTTGTGTGTGTTCAACCAGCCGCCGATCCCGCATGGTGGAGTAGTATGTAAGTAGCGGAAAAATTGTGTGAAAAACACTATATTTATTTCCGTGTTCACTCAGTACGAAAGCTGATTGCGAGACTGAGAAAGCAGTGCAGATCAAAGCCAGTCTTGATGCATACCCATTTTCATTAGTGTTCTCTCTGTTTGTTGTTTGTTTACATTTCATGTGTATCACCTTCTTGTCATCCATTATCATGTTTTAAGGGTTTAGTTTGTTACTTGCAGTTTATTCGAATTTATTATGTGCCTCCTGCCCCTGTGTTTGACCCAAAATAAGTTTTATAGTGTTGTGTATCAGAAATTTGTGCCGTGTGGTGCGCCGGCATGCCAATGCCCGCTCTCACGCCTCGCACCAAGTCAGTAAACACTCGGAAACTGGAGGGGTGAGTTGCATTTTGCTCTGCATGTGCCCGGGTGGAATTCAATCTTTGATACCAATCATATTAATTGCAATAGACTGTAATAATCTGGAACATTTTACATTTTAACCACCCGGGACTTCACCCCGCCTCTCCCAGTTGATTTAGCATTGCCACCCGGAGCATTATTCTCACATAATTATTGTGTAGTCCACGTTACATTTATATGTATTACCGCTACTGACTGGTGAAGTTCGGTGTCAAATGTAAAGCTACTTTCAATGAAAAGTGAGTAGGGTCATTACGAATAAATAATGTCACACGAACTGTGCATGTTTAATTCCATCTATACCCTTCGGATGCTTAAGGGCATGGGGCCCTCATTTTCCGCCATTACTGAAGTGTTTATTTTACGTTACAATTCCAAGAATGTTCTGTATGCAATGTTTCCAAGTCAACGTATTTAATCCAGATGGTATGTGGTCCGCCCTAAGAGTCCACAAAGATTTCTGCAAGGGTTTTATTAATTAATCTACTAGGGACAGGAAAGACTGGCATTGGTCGTCGGCGACACGGCCCGAGGCTTCAAAAGAGTCAGCTCTCCAACTTCGGCACTGCCTCTGGCGATGCATGGTGCCAGGTAATACTTAACCTATTCACCATATTTTCCACTAAAAAAGCTCCTTTTCATTTCTCCACACCATGGAGGCATCCCACCTTGTGTCACATTCCTTGATACGTAGTTTAAGATCAAGTCAGTAAAGCATTAATTATTGTACATCACAGTCATTAAAAATAGCAAAATAGGTCTTATAGTTCAGGTTTATCGAACCGGTGCCAGGAAATTTGCACACTTGGAAATGTTTCCCGTCGACTGCCTCGATGCAGTTTGGAAAACATTCAGATGTACTGAAGCCTTTACTTATATAACGTCAATGCTGCTCCGCTGGTAAAGGAAGCTGTTCTCCCTTCAAACCCTCCCACAATGCAGAACAAACATCATTCACATGTTTAGCTATGGTCGTTATTCCTATTCTGAAGGAATAGTGAAGATCTGTGAAAGTTGTTCCCATGGACAGGTATTTGAAATCACGCTAAGGAAATACATATAACTGTATTAGGTGTATAGATTATTTGTTTATCAGTTACATCCCTCTTAACATATCGTATCTATTATACGTATAAATTATACTAGAAAATTTGTATATTGCACCATATTCATTTTGGTGTGTTTTTATAGTAGTAATTTTGTTTCGGATATTGTTTCCAACCGCAAGTATTAATGCTTTACTTAATATATTTAAATTTACGTCCTATAAGAAGACATGAGATGTTACATCATCACGTAATCTATTTTCATTTATGTCACAATGCTAAATAATTTTGATTAAAAGAAAACCCATGGCATACCTGTTGCACCATAGTGGTTCCATACTCTAGCTCAGATTGCATGTAAGATCGACACAGAAAACTGTTGTATCATGAGTGTTCAGAGCTGGACTGAGATCGAGATGTTCATTTCGAACCTTTGAAATTGTCAGTTCCTAAACTCGATCCAAGATCAGCAGGCATCAACAACAAATGTAGTTTGATAATAATACCCCAACAGATAAAATTATGTTCGATTGTTTTCTTGGGAAATTAAAACAACATTATATGCACTTGAATATTATTCAGTAAAATTCGTACAACAAAATTCACACTTAAAACCGAACAAACATTGCATATCTAGTTCGATATGTAGTGAAAAATATGCCTACTTCCATGATGTCATATATTACGAACCAAAAGGAAAATTTGTCTCATACTTAATATCGAGCTCTCACTTTGGAACTAAGATCGAAAGTGGGCAATTGCTCGACGAAACAGTCAGGTCCGTGGCACCAAATTCCCACCAGACATACGTAACTCTCTCCGAGCTAGAGCCAGGGCATGTTGGTAGCTCTCCCATTGGGACATCGACCAACACCATAACCAACATCTACAGCAGAAGGCCAAATGAGCAGTCGACACATGGAATGCAACCCAAAAATTTGAATGCCTCAGGGGCCTATCACTGAAAACGCGCTCAATCTGGCACCATATCAGGCTAATGGGATAACACTCCGGACCAGCTCCTTCACTCACTTACAATGGCTCACTTTTGGAACCATTCACTTTGCTAGTATATTTAACACACTTATCCCACGACCAGGAGTTCTAGGCTCAGACGTAAACACAATGAAATTCCACAAAGCACCAACGTATGAACCACCTGGGCCTTTGCTGACCACACCCAGGGAAATGCATGGGCGGTGGACTCGATTAAGATTGTAAAATATCCAGAACTGGACCAACTATCAGCAAGATTCCTCCACTCTTTATCTCGAAAAGTTGTAGATCTTACTCTGTTCATCAATTCCATTATAATCCTGTAGTACTTCTCAACAGCGTGGAAACATGCCGTAGATGTTTCGATTCCGAAGACACCGAGTGACATCATACCGAACCATCTCGCTCCCTACCTTTCTTTTCAAAGTTAGTGGAGAAAATAATTCTCACGAGATTGAACCAATGCGACGACGAACTCCAAGTGTTCCCAGATCATCAATTCGGCTTTTGGAAACAGTACTTTGCACTTTGCGCTGTTGCCAAGGTCATGGACCTAGTCACCAGGGGTTTTTGTGCGCACCTACAATCCACACTACTCCTTCTCGACCTGGCTAGTGTGTTTGACTACGTACACCATGCTGCCCTTTTAACTAAACTCTCGCAAAGTCAATTATTCTGAGCATCATATCGTCATATTGGCTAGTTATTTCGAGGACAAATCTTTCAAAGTACGAGTTGTGGGAACGTTTATCACCAACATTCACCATAATGACCAGCATTACTCAAGGCTCTCTCCTTAGCCCAGTGTTATTTACTCTCTCTACTGCCGATATCCACCCACTGCCTGGAGCTCATCTCCTACAATATGCCAAAGACACTGTCCTCCTGGTGTCTGGGAAGCATGCTGCTGAACTAACCGCTCGTAACTAACATTGTCTCCGCGCATTGCGGACCTGCAAAATCGACCCTATTATTCATCACCAAACACCATCGTTGCCTACTGGCCACACCTGTTCTTCTTTACCAAAGACTTTCGAGGGCAACAACAGGCAAATATCATGTGGTGACTCTCGAACAAATGATCACATGGGAACTTCATATCTCGTCTGCTATTGGCAGATGAGATATGGAGCTATCCAAAAAAAATCCGGCCGTTAATTCAGCACACCAGTCTGGTGACACTAGACATACATACACGACTGTGGCGAATGTTAGACCTCCCGGTCCTTCTATATGGTGCAGCAATATGGGCGTATGTACTGACTTCCTGACTGTGATAACTACAATCTACCTACAACCACGATCTTACGACCCTGTAGGGTAACCCCCTTACAACAACTGTCATAACCATATACAGCATGGCAGGATATTCAGCCCTACAAAAATCATTCATGCCATGGCGTCAAAGTTCTACTGACGAGTGTCTACCCACTCCAATAAACTGATCGCCCACATCAGGGACTACGACATTGAGGAACCACATCAGCACTGCAGGATTTTGTACTTCGCCCTCTACCTACCCAATTAACATCTCAGCTTCTACTTGAAGGACACCAGTATACAACAAAAGTGCAGTGCATCGATAGTGACACCACAACACCCCTTCAGGAAGGTGTCGTGTGCAGGTAAGGTCTGATGTTCCGTGTGCTGTTGTTTGCCTAGACCATGTGTTGGTAGGGGGGAATGAGGTGTGTTGGCTAGGAAATGTTGTTTGCCAGGGTTAAGGGTACCAGCCCATGGTGATAGAACAAAGTTACACTTGGTAGAGACTCCACCTCTTGGGTCATGATGGCCGACGACCTTTGGCCTGCCCTCATATCCACATCTTGATAGATATTACTAGTTGTAATACCTTTCTGACAACTGTAAATTACACTCCAATTGCCTCATCTAGTCAGAGATGTCGGCGCCTCTGATACACCAGCTCACTTTCGAAGGGTTATTTTGTCTACCCAACACAATTATTAAAGTCTTATGGTCAATAAAAAGTTAAAAAAAAAGGTTAACTAACCGATAGCCGGTAAATCATAATAAAAACGTCGGCTTCTCACCAGTATGTATTTATTATAACTTCTTCCCCATTGGGTTACTGACATTTACAAACTGCCGTTTTAGCCAGGCGGTCTCTTACACAGATGAAATAGCAGTAGGGCTTATGAACTTACGTGGCACATCACACCTCGGTGGTACTATCACGTGATGCTGCTACTTTATAATTTGGCATGCAAGCCACTCATTGGCCGATACTCCCACCCAAACATCACGTGACATAATTTTAATTAAAGTGAAACACAATAAATGGTACGAAATTGGTTCTACAATGCCAACATGATGTACATATTAATAAGCTGTTAACAATAAAACATAAAATCACATATTATAAATATAAAAAATAAATACACACATTCGTCCAGAATGCATTGATGTGGTAACCAAAACTCATTATCCACACATGCAAATGAACAATAATATATTTAGAGGTGCTGACCCAATTGAAGTTTATAATAACCATACGATTTTTAGTCGTTTCAAAACATGCAAGTTCATCTTACTTGGCATAAAAAGAGTTCACACAATTTTTTGAATTTTATAGTGGTCATTTACCACATGACCATGTCAACCAGACCACTTTGATGCGTGGTTTTGTATCGTGGTGGGAGAGTCCAGTATTTTAATACTGCCAGTACTGTACGAACATACTTTAAGAATATGAAATATATATAAGAATGGTTTGAAATGCATAACAGTTCCGTTAGTAATTATTAGTAATATCATTCAATAGCTTTGTCTGTGCCCATTCAAATAATTACACAAAATGGTGCCTCTAGCGAAAATTTATTTACAACTAAAACTGTATGTTCTCTCAAGATTACACTGAAACATTCTAGAACAATAATAATAAAACACAAGGTGATAGTTTGTCTTGTAAATATAAACAAAAATACATGGCATTCGGCCTAATACATGTGCACTGGTATTCGTATAATTACATTCCTGGTAGTGTGATAATCTGACTTTGCATACTTGTGCACTATAATGCAAGTTAAGGAACATTAACAATTATGGCGGAAGAACATTTGACATTTATACTAACACTTGTGGTATCGTAGGATGATGATTTAATCAATCAAAAATTAACGTACACTGCACACTCCCTTACAACTGCCATAACCCTAATTACAGCTCCTACATGCTCTTGCACTAGTCGCATAACACACAAATAGCACTGGTTCGTCGACTTAGGTGCTCGATATGCTGTTGTGTGGCATTCATGACGTCTCTGCAGGTACGCCATGGTGAATGGCCTGAAGCCTAGGACCTTTCAACATCAAACACCCTCTCCTTCGGAGGCCAGTCACTCGGCGTATCCTCTTCACTCTCCTTCGCAACATCACGCAGGCATTTTAAGCCACTCTTGTGGTCGCAATTGATACACACGTGGTTCTTGTCGATGTTTAGCTCTGGGTGCACATTGTAGATAACTGTCAATACACTCCTCCTCGTGTTGTTTTCTTCTCGCGAATGTATGTAGTTGCAGAGTGTAAACATTGACTTATCGTTCTGCCGGCTCCCGTGGTCGCAAAATATCAACTCTCTCTTTCTCTTCTGAATTTCGTTGCTGCTGCTCTGCTACGGGCGCACATGGACGCAGTATGTCAACATTGTCCTTTTTTTGCTGGGCCACATTGCCGTACTTCCTGTGCTGTCAGAGGTACTGTGAGGATTGCAGTTGTTCATGGGGCCTGGGCGCAGGCTACGCACGTGGCATACCGTTGTTTTCGTGGACGTTTTGTGCAGCGTTGTTGAGGAGGAGAGTTTCCCTGATCCCGATTCGTCGCGGCATTTGTTTGCCACCCCGGTGAAAAAAGGGTAGTCATACATTGTTTCATAAATGTTGATAATGGCCTATGAATTACCATTGCAAGACATGAAAACAAGTACTCTTGATAAGAATACCAACAACAAATAGTTTGCAGTAAAAGCCCTCCAGGATATTAAATACCACGTAGTGCATACATCATTTTTTAACATCTTGCGTTAGTAATTCATTGGCCATAATCAAAATTTACATAATTTACAAAACACTGCATGAAGACCTTTTTTCACTATTTGAAGGGGTGGTAAATCCCATTTTACTATGAAGAGTATGCGCTGGTTCTAAGTGCGTAATTGCATGTTACAGTGACTGAATTGTTTGGCATGCCTATAGAAATTAATTCCTTAGTATCAAATTGTCTCAGTGTAATTTAATAAGGTTCATAATTGCAACCCCATCTTCACAGGGTTTCCTGCCTTCAGGAGTGGTTTCCTGGCATTCGTTATCAGACATTTTTTAACTGTGATTTTGCAAGGAAAGCCCTCTCGACGTTTGTCACAGAGTTGATGACTCACTCAGTGTGTGTGTGTGTGTATATATATACACTAGCGGACCCGACAGACGTTGTCCTGTACATATTACTTAAATCTCTCCCCCTCTCTCCCCCACTCGCTCTCTCACACTATCACCCCCTTTCTCTCCCCCTCTCTCTCCAACCCTCACCTAATCTCTCGGCCCCTCACACTACCTCTCTCTCAGCCCCTCTCTCTCTCCCTCTCTCTCTCCGCCTCTCTCTCCCGCTCTCTCTTTCCGAATTGTGAATCTAAACCATTCTCGAATTCACTTAAACACACACAAAAAATTTCATCAAAATCGGTCCAGCCGTTTAGGAGGAGTTCAGTGACATACACACGCACAGAAGAATTATATATATATATATATATATATAGTGTGTGTGTGTGTGTGTGTGTGTGTGTGTGTGTGTGTGTGTGTGTGTGAGGGTGGGTGGTGTGTGTGTGTGTGTGCATGTATGTATGATTGTTGTTGCTTATAAAATAAGTAATAACCATTCCAGGCCACTGAACCCAGAGTAGCAATTAGAATTTGCAACCTACATATAGTAGGATGTTTTTGAAATAAAACATGTTCTCCCAGGTTAACTTACAATTACTATTATTATTACTTGTATGCAGCTTATAAATGTAGGCTTACAACTCAGATGATACTAATATATCTCAACTCCTGTTATCAGGAATATATTTATTGCGCCATTCTGTTTATAATCATACAATATAAAAAAACATATAGTTAACAACGTATGAAAAAAAAAAGAAACTTGCGTACAGAAAGAATAACATCATTTAGAAATTTTTTTCTTTTTGCATTATATATGGTCTTAAGACATGCAATTTTTCTCCAATTACAATTTTTACTAACAACTTGTGCAGGATTATGTATATGAAGGGAATTGTGGAATAAAACATGTAAAATTTGCAAAAAAGTGACAATACGATCACTAAAAACCATTAAATGGAAAGAAAATATAACTTTATGATGGGCACTGCTCTCTTTGAGGGTAAAATTATTAAACCTCAATACAATACAAGAAAAGTGGTTAGCCACCCTACATAAATGTGCTGCTAAAACTATAATACTCACAGTCAATACTTAAAAATTAATATAGTAGACCATCACTGTTAGGTCATTATATTTTGAATTTAAAAAAATGCCTTTTTGCATCCCCATATTTGATTTCATTCCAATTTTTGATGGAATAATCTCATAATTTCGGAACTCAGCAATAATTTCCGTATGTAATCAAAATCGACTGAAATATAAGAAATAAAATCCACTAGCGCAATTAATAACCTTTACATTTCACTGTCGTTTTAAGGAGTGTTAATTTTATACCTTTTTTTTTGTTAGAAAACTCTTCAATAGCTCTCTAGAAAGATTAAAAACAAAATAGTTTATTACCTTCAGAGCACATCATACCTATATTGAAGCCTAACCAAATTTTTATAACAGAATAGGACCAAAAAAAACCTATTTATACGGTACTTGGTTTGCTGAAATCCCTTTCATTATGACCACCTCTCTTCTAAAAACCATTTTTTAACAACAGATCTAGACATGTCTGAATTGTCCGATTTTGTTTACGAAATCATCACGTGTCCCGATTTTGTATACAAAAATAGTGATGTATTTAGTATTTTGTATCTATTGGTTTTTAGCAAAAATACAAATTGACAAAATCAGCACGATGTTCGTTTTCCTTTAAAAACACAGGCGCGAATATGTAAATAAAATGACTTTTAAACACACACAACTGTACATAAAACACACTATGTTTTAAAAAAGCAAGTAAAGTGTTGTGCTATGCACATATATATATTAAAAATTTAAAGTCGTTCTTGCATTATTAATTCCTCCCTAATTTATTAATCTATTCATAGTATTCCAGTGACGATTACAGATATATTACGTCTTTTTTAAGCATTAAATTTAAATAAAAGTATTTTGCGCTGTTAATGGCATAATGTGTTGTCACGAGTGCTAAACAAGTGACTGTTAACAATTTCCAAATTGATACCTACCAAATCACGAATTAAAAAAAAACGAAACAACGAAATATGTTAATTCGGACATGGCCTAAATTTAAAAAAATTACAGTACCTTGCACTGTGTTTTGGAAACCGGAAGAAAGACACTGGCTAAGTGCACTACCAAGCAATTTTTCCACAGCCACGAACACAACACAAAGTTCTGTTCACCATAATCTTGTAAATAATATAATTCGCGGCTATGAAATTCCTTACAAACACATTCTTCAATACACAAAGTCGTGACTTGGCTATTTTTATCGAGTGAAGTTAAATGGTGTCAGCGCTAAAAATTTTTTTTCAGGTCAGGACTTTCGAATTGCAATCATCACTGTACGGCGCGCCAATGTACATACCAGCATATATTGAGCATAAGTATACTATGGCGTATACACACACACACACACGCAATTAGGCTACTGCCCGGTGGCGAACTCCCTCAACTCTCCTCACCCAACCAACTCCTTTTCTACTCCCTTCCTGAATTTACCAACCCCTCTCCTAGATACCAATTCCTCCCTCAACACATTTCACTCCCTCACAGACCTCTCAAGCATGGACTGCCTACCCCGCTCCATTCTCCTCCACACCCTCTGAAGATTCTCACTATTGTTTCCTCTTCCCCTAAACACCCCCTTACTTAACTTGCAGTGTAGCCCACCCCATCCTCCCTCATCATTCGCCACCCTGTACATCCTGACTAACCGTTCAACTTTCCTCCTGTCCTTCAATGAGCTCCACCCCATTTCTTTCATCATCACTGATGGCCTACAGTTCCCTCCTTCCTCATCATCCTGCTCTTGCATTCTCCAACTACCCTTCACCCATCTTGCTGTCTTTCTTTGCACCTTTTCCAGTTCTTGCTCCTCCACCTCCACATATGGATCCCATACAGCTGCAACATATTCTAACATTGGTCATACCATTGTGCCATACACCTTCTCCTTCACCTCACAGCTGACTCCCTTCAGCACCCTTCCCAGCTAACCCAAAGCCCTTCTTCCCTTTGCTTCCACCCTCTCTACCTGTTTTTTCCATCTGAGGTCTCCCGGCAGTACAATCCCTAGATACTTATATTCTGCTGCTTCTTATCTCTATTGCCCCTCCCATCTGTACATGTCCCTGCTTATCATCTTCTTCCTTGTAAACCTCACTACCTTAGTTTTTCTTACATTTATCTTCATTTTATTTTTTCTGGTCCACAACCATATCTTATCAATGTTCGCCTCCATATTTCCCCCCTCTCCCACCCCAGCATACACAACACAATCGTCTGCAAAAATCTGATTTTTCCCTTAATCCCCAAACCCATGTCATTTACCATTATAGTAAATAACAAAGGACCCAGCACGCTTCCCTGTGGCAGCCCTGATGTAACATCCCCTTCCTCCCATATTGCCTCCCCCACTTTCACCCTCTGCCTACGCCCCCTGAGAAAGTCCCCTATCGATTCCACTACCATCCTGTCTAGTATCAGCGCCTCCACTTTCCTCATCAATGTTCCATGGGGCACCTTATCAAATGCCTTCTCAAAATCTATGAATCAGGCATCCACCTGCTTCCCCTCATCAACTACCTGCACCAGATCCTCTAATAACCCAGCCAGCTGAGTCTCACATGAGTACCCCTCCTGAAACCATGCTGGAACTCCTCCAACCAATTCCTATTGTTCATTACCCTCGCCACATACTGCCCCCCCCCCCCCCGGGACGCTCCATTACTTTTCCTGTACTTGATGTGAGACTCGCCGGTCTGTAGCTGCCAGGCCTTCCCCTATCCACTCCCTGCGCGTGTATAGGTACCACCATAGCATCCTTCCAATCTTGTGGTAACTTAACCTCTCCTAAGGACTTTTTAAACAGCACTTCAAATATTTCGCCAATTCCTTGCCACCAAACTTAAGTGCTGTGTTTCCTATCCCATCTGGTCCCCCTGCCTTACTGCTCTCCAAACCCCTTATTACCTTTTCTATCTCCCACTCCCTCATCTTAAATTCACTATACACCCCCCGAACCCTGTTTGTCCCCCTATTCCAACCCTCCTTTGCCTCAAACACTGACAAGTACTGTCCTTGCAGCATCTCCGATTTTTCTTGGTCATTTGTCGCATGCCTACCATCCCTTCCTGTTAGCAGGTATCCCTTCCTCTCCTCCTCTTAACATCCTAACATACCTAAACAATTTCCCCCATTCCTTGCCTTTTCCTTCTTCCACCATGTTCCCCCGAAATACATTATTTGCCTGTTTGATCTTCCTTTCACGCTCCCTATTCATTTGTTTCATCATTTCTTTAGAACTTATCATCCCTTCATTTCTCCACTTGGCATGTAATTTTCTGCACTTCTTTATTTTCAAAATCTCCTGTCCATAATATGGAGGATCTCCCCCAGTACGTAACCTTGTCATTGGCACAAATTTCTCCAACATAACCTCCATTAATCTTCTAACCTCCCTCCACAAACCCCTCTACACCCTCCTCCATAGACCATTTTTTAATCTTGTTTTTTCAGGAAGATTTCTGCTCCCTTGTTGTATCCTGTCCCATACTGCCACACCAACCTTTCTGCCATTTGCACTTCCCTCATCCTGCCAATCCCAATTTCTACAACCGGAATATGATGGTCGCTTATACTATCCAATACTATTGCACCAACAACAGCATTCCTAGTTCTGACCAACACCACATCCAGCACTGACCCAACACCCTCCTCATTCCATCTCGTAGGTGTTTCAACTATCTGGACTAATCCTCTGTTGACTAACTGTGCTGCCATTCTCTGCATTATGCTACCCATTCCTTCTGCACCCTCTACCCATTTCATCCCTGGAATAATTCAAATCGCCTGCTACAACAACCCACTGCCTGTCCTTTAGTCTCCTTGATCATCTCAATTGCTTGCCACCCTTGTCCTGGTGGTCTATATGCTGCCCCCTGCGGCCTCATCAATGCTATCCTCTCTATTTCTATCCCCTTCTGTTTCCTTGCTTCTAACTGATTGCTATTTCAACAACTTCTGCTCTGCCCTGACCCTCTCCATGCAGCCAGCTACTTCTCTACCTAGCAGGTCACCTAGAATCCTCTTTCCCTGTTCTGTCAGGTGAACCTTGTCCCTCCCTACACTTTCCCAGCCTACCCATTTTCTACTACGTAGCCACCCTCTCATATACCACACTCGCAGCCACTGCCTTCCTATAGGATACTCCTTTCTTAACCAGCATGCCACTGACTACTGCCTTAGCTCCAGGAAACTTCTCCCGCACTTTCCTCAGCAATCCCCTGACGTCCCGCTCTACCTCCTGCCCTAACTCCCTATGAGCCAGGTCATTTCCCCCTACAGGAATGAGAACGACCTTTGCCACCCTGCTACCTCTAACACTTTCCTCCAAATTTCTGGTATTTGCCCCCCCCCCCCCAAAGCTGCTTTATATGTCATTTCCTTCCTGATATTCCTCAGCTCCACCCCCTTTACAATAGAGCTGCCTAGAAAAACTACCTCTGGCTCCCTTCCTACAACCTTTTCCTGCTTTGTGGCTCTTCCAACCACCTGCCTATCCTTGTCTCCGGGCTCCTGCTGCACCCTTGTACCCCTCCCTTTGGCCAGCCCTCCTCTTTCCCCTATGGCCCTGAACTGTCTACTTTGTCCTGCTTAGTGGTCTTGGCTAATCGCACACTTGCAAGCCTCAGTATACTGCTTCCTACCTTCTACCAATGCCTGTTCCCTGCTTTCTGATTCCCGTTCCTCTATTCCTGATTGCTTCCTGCCTACTACTATCACCTTATCCCTTGCTACTATTTCTTGCTCCTCTAACCTTATTTGCTGTCTTATGTCTCCTACTGTCTTATCCCTTTCTACTGCCTCCAACGCAACTAGCCTCCTCCTTAATCTTACCACCTCTATCTCTGCCTACATCCTCCTGTGCCTTTCCTCCTGCAGTTCCTTCTGCAGCCCTACTTGCTTTCTGCCTAACTATTCCTCTCTACTCAGCTCTTCCTCTTGTGGACTGGCTTTCATTTTGAAACTGCCCACAAACAAATGTTGCTATATATCAAATGCTATGCACAACTAAAAATTAAGATTTAAAAAACGAAACAGAAAATCAATCAATATCTACATTACAGAACAACAGGAAATACGCCTACTACTAAAATCAACGTTTTGAAACAAACAATATATCAGTCAATTAAGCAATCAGTTAATCAAAACACGTTATAGAAAATACGAAACCATGAAAACTCTTGAACATTCTAGACGACAGAAACACAAAATGACGTCGCATCCCCGACGTCGAGGTCCAAAAAACCCGAACCGTCTCTGATGGCGGCTACAAAAGAACATTATATGCTACTAAAATAAAATGATATATGAATATATCCAAATAATCGTTGCAAAAACGAAAACAATATTGCATAGAAGATTGACGTGAATTGGAACATATTGCACACATAGAGATAGAAGCTGTTGTCAGTGCTACCTAGAGACTGGAAGTACCAAACTTTAATCGAGACAGAAATTCCAATTGCCGTTGACAGGGGCTTGTTGGTGCGACAGGCCATAGTCCGCATTAATTAAACAGGGTAATAAGGGCTTTCCTTAGGACAGTAGTGCATTCATGCATTTTTATGATCTATTATGTGTATACTTTAGTTGTATTTAAGTGCTCAGAAGGGAGTGAACTTAAGCTAGCTGATGGTGGTCCAGGAGTGAAAATGATAAAATTTAGAAATTTGACGAGAGAGGTTGTCTGGGTGAGGTGATTGGAATGATGCATATTACCCATGTACCAGGCACTATCCAGACCTAGTGCCTTTGAAGTGGTAGAACAGACTCTTCTTCATTCAGGGTCGTGTGGCCGACGACCAAAGGCAGCTATCCTTCAGTTGTGCTGCATCACTCCTCGTGCTGTAGATTGATGAACGGTATTGTGTGCTACATGGAGAGTTATCTAGGCTATTCAAATGTCTATGCTTCTTTATACTGTAATACTTGTAAACAAATGGTGGAAGTCAATACACATGTGTGGGTTGGGAAGAAATTAGAACGGCCCGTTCCTGAAATGCCATGCTGCTTACCTTAAATAAAATCATTCGGTTCATTTAATGCCGTTTATTTAGCAGATTGCTTACATACCTCGAGGGCAACACTTTACATCAATATATACGGAATAGTTACCGATGCGGTTGAAAATGGTGTGAAGGTCCATGCGTGACTTTAGTGGAGGTTAAACTCCTCCAGGTGGTGTCCTGGGCTGCTTGCGAAGAAGGTTCCTGTTAAACTGCAATACTATTGCAGTGAAAAATGATTGGTACAAGTTGGGAGCACCACCGTGAGCACAGAACCGACCGGCACATGGCCTTCCTCTCCGAGTACTCAAAGCCTACTGTCTTTCCTTCATGGCATGTTCGCCGGGGTTGCCGCCACAACACACCCACGTGGAACTACTTTCCATCACCTTGCACTTTGCACAACTATGCTTAACACTAAAACATCTGCAATAACACTCTTCAATATTTTCAAGCTTGACGACAAAACTTAATGCACTGAAAAATAAATGAAATGATGTGTGGATGATAACATGTGAATTATGTACACTATTAAAAACATTGCAATAAAACTTTAATAATAACTGTATGCTCTTATGCGTGTCCCTTTCCTTGCACATGGCTGTTTGTCATCACCTTACCCCTTTTTACATAATATTTAGGAAAATAAAAAATGTATGGTAATCTTTCTTGTATCCCTGCACGGCTGCACACATGGCCGCATGACCACTGTCCTACTGTGTGTTGTGTTGCACCTGGAACAAACACACACACACTGCACTGCACTTGCTTCTCCGCTGGTTACTGACCCACTAATTTGCGTGGTAGAGTGCATCTCTCTGCTGTAGATGCAAACGACGTCGGGCAAATGGTTTAAGGGCTGGGAGCTCGGCACACGTCAACATAATGCACATTTAATTTATGAAGTGTGTACACTAGCTAGAATATGCAAGGAATATTATTCTGTTGGGTAAGTTATTTCTTATGTTTTGTCAGCCCAGCAGATACAGACCAAATGGTACAACATCAGGGATGCTTTTGTAAAGTCCTTGGAGAAGAAGTCGGGCCAAAATACCACGAAAGATTATTTATTAGCTGGAAACTTCCAGTTTCTTTAGACGTTATTGGAGAAGGATTACACAGCCACGAGTATCAACAGTTCCCAGTTATTAAAAGAAACAAGTACCGCAGAAATTGAAGATGACAATGAAAGATCAAATTCAGACACACCTCCTAATGAGAGTCCAAATAAGAAACGAAAAGTACTCAAGGATGAAATTGATAGGGAAATACTGAAGTCGTTGAAAACATTCAGCCTGAAGACGAAGCTTTTTTTTTTATCTTCTTCCGTCTGTGAAGAAACTGAGTGACGATGACAATCTTGACTTCAGACTGGGTGTCCTGAGTGTCTTACGAAATATTAGGAAAAGAGCAGGAAACAATGTTGCTCCACCAGTTTTCTCCCCCCACAGTACTTTGCCATTGGGTACCTGCACAAACATGCCATACATTTCTGACCCATGCATTACTGCAGCAGTGTCGCCTGTACATCTTACGACTCTGTGTAAACCTAAACTTAAAAAAACTTCTTTACCTTGCATAATTAACGATTACTAAGTATAATTTGCATCTGTTTGTTTTTAATCCTGTTGCACTGAACTATTATGATACTGGTACCATCACTTTGACACCGTTTGGTTGGACCATTGGGGTAGAAAAGTACTGCATAGGTACTTTGAAGAATACTACGAGATTTCTGGGTAGGGTTCTAGCTTAGTGAGAGTATGATAATGAAGGGGCCGTGTCGCCGATGGCCTGAGACTTGTCCCCCAATGTCCTCCGCCTCCAGAAATACCAATGCGGGATATTTTGCTGTTATATATTCTGTATGTGCTTCTTTTAGAGGGGCTGTCGGCCTCCCCAACGCCACTCACTCCCTAAGGGATGTCGGCCTTCCCACACCATTAATAAAATATGTATATTAAATGGTCGAGTTGCAACCAGATATAAATAATAACGCAGTCTTGAACACATTGATTTATTTACCCTTCACTTCCTTTAACAGGCAATTAGGTTTACACTTCAACATTTAATCTTGGGACCACTGTTACAGACAAAAAGGCATGTGGCCTGCATGAAGTTACAAGTGCGTAGTTACGTTCTGGCCGTTTACAAACAGACCAGAGATGTGGGGTGGTGCTCTCTCCGGGCTAGAAACAAAGATTTTGGTTATTTAACGTTAATTAAACAGAATTACATGATAAATATTGAAGGAAAACCGGGCAGGCACAGAGCGGTGCAGTGATGCGACCACCCCATGTCAAGGTTCGGACTCTACTAAAATTGCAATTGGAGCGGAGCATGCTTGTTGGCTAGTAATCCTGCCTTGGATCACGTGGCCGCGATTGACATAGGATATTGTTATGAATATGAACATAAATGTCTCTTAGCCATGCACATGAAATGAACATAATGAATATCACTTTATGATAACACAAACACCCTCCCATAAAAAAAAATACATATAACATTATATTTGTGGCATGCAATGTTGCCACATAAAACTTAGCTTTCTGACTGGGGAGCATCTTTTAAGTGAGCCATGAACTAGCGGGATGTTACCCGAGGACAACTTAATATCTCAAAAAATATTTAACCCTAATATAACTTCATCACATATAATAAAACACTTGGCATATTTATAAATTAAAATACAACTATGGTTAGGACAAGAATAGCCACGTGGTGTATACTATTGCAAATTTTATTGTGTCACTATATATCAGTGGTGTTGCCAGGAAAGTTTCGGGACCCTCATATTTCGCAACTACATGCGAGTTTATATAATAGAAATGTAGCCACTCTGTTGTTTTACGCTATGGCACTTGCCTGAATCTATGTCTCCCTGCATCTCAGCAAACGTAAACATGGGTACTATGTGTGACATCGAAACACCACATGAGCACACATGGACACTTTTACTACATAAATACATAAAACATAAACACTCTTCAAACTTACATAACACTTTATAAGGCAACTGCTTTGTACTCACATGAGAGGAAAAGGAACATCGTCTACAAAATATAACCCTTCAATTACACCTCAATATTGATTTGAAAATAACAATAAAAATAATAATTACACCATTCGATTGCATTAGTGTAGACTTGCACTAAACCTAACCTTAATATTGCACATTCACACACGCACTCACAATGCATAAAAACATGTCACTCGGTGATCGAAGCGCTAGGTTCACGTGGGCGGTGGATTAGCTGAATGGAGTGTGCGGCAAATGGGCTTGAGGCTCGTGGCTGACATCAAGTTCTAACTTGTGTGTATGTAAAGTGTAGGCCTACACCATGGGCAATATAAGAATTAACTTACCCTACATTCCCAGCAAGCATCTTTTTTGGTGAAATGCACATTCTGATTACAGTTTTTTTTCTTTTGACTGCTGTCAGATAACCGCTCCACTAAGTACGTATATGTATAATGGCTCATTCTGAAATAATTAAAAAACTTATTTTATCACTTTCCAGTTTGTTGTACAAAGTATAGAAACTATCTTGCAAAGCTCATGCTGCTATCACTGGATGAACCTAATATCATCTCAAATCGTTGTCGCGGCAATTTTTATGACGAAGATGAAGCAAACATAAGATATTAAATCGTCTGTTAAGCATAGGAGATATGTTTTCCTTACGATGTCACGAGCCAAACTGCTCTCTGTCTCCGGCTGTGCCAGTGGTGTGTAAGGTCCCCTGAGGGTGACGGATCCGGCTCTGGCGAAATGCCGGCGAATGTGCAAGCAGCCTAATGAAGTATCGCTCGTCACTGGCATAGAATAATGATGAGGTATACCAATCTCGCTGGTTGCGCACAACCAATTTCGTTTCCCAATATCGAGCTGCTTTACTGCCAATACAGCTAGTTAATAGGGTGGATTGGGTTTGAATTTAGAAAATTCTTCAGTTAATAAGTGATTTGGGATATTTTATACTTACTCTAACCATTTTGTAATTATTTTTTATTAAATTCAAATTGTTAAAAGAATGTTATTAAGATAATTGTGTCTATCATTTAAAAATTAAGATATAAACAAACAAATTCTTCACTGTTGACAACGTGACTTTGGCAGCTGTGTTCTTTTGGGGTAGGTCAATGTTGAGTACATGTGCAGAAGACCAATAAGCTGTCTACTTGTCGATTATTTTAGGTAGGTTAACATGTTAGACCTTACTTCTACACCTTACCTTGTACCTATGTTATGATTGAAATGAAAATGGCTGGCAGGAATTTAATTTTAGACTAAAGATGGGGTATATTGTTTATTAGTATCCTTTGCATGTACCCAAAATTGATCTACCCCAGTCATACACAACTGTCAAAATCACATGGTTAACAGTGGTGAAATTATGTTTCTTTTTAATTTTTAAATGAGAACACTATTATACTAATAAAATACTTTTATCATTACTAATGGAATAAAAAATAATTACGCATTTATTAAAGGAAGCATATAAACATCTCAAAGGCACTTGTTTACTAAATAGTGTTCTAACGTCAATCTCAATCTAAGTTTTTTTTTTTGTTTGTAGGTATGTAAGCAGTTCTATATTTTGCCGACAACGATGAATTTGCTCAGCCAGTGGGATTAGTCTACGTCATCCGTGTTCTATGGTTACAAATATTCTCAATCTGTAAATGCTTCCGTCATTCTGTGTTTATCTTATAGCTTCTAAAAAATTCCACATTGACCAATCAAATTGTTTTTTAGTGTTTCTTTTTTTTTTATGTTTACTCATTTTGAGGTTACATAAAAAGGAAAGATGTTTTAAATGCCCGTGTGTTATTTAAGTGCGAAGGAAAATGCCAGAGTTTGCTGAAGCCTTATGGAATGAAAGGGAGCTCTGTCCACCACCAAGTTATACTCATAAAACAAACAAAGACAATAAACGTAAACAAACTTTAACAATTTTACTCTTATGTCATTATAGTATTCATAGTTGGTGTTTTTCATTTTTTTTTTGTTTCAGTATTTGTTGAGCTGAGGTCGGTGTGTTTGAGTGCCTTGTCCGTTTTAACTGATTTAGATGGACTACATGACGAAGGGGCAGTTTTATCTCGCATGATTTATCATCTTAAGTGCAAACTAAGAGGTGAAAAGAGCTTTAAAGCAGTTGAAAAGGTAGGTTAGAGAAAGTGTATAAGCAAGACCTACTTGTTTCTTGTTTACTATTATTCACCCATAGCGTTTGAATAGTAATTTTCAGCCAGTCGTTCAGCGATTTTTTTTTAAAGGTTGTAGTTGAATAAACCTTTTGGCTGTGCAGGCTGGCTTTTATCAATGATCACTGCAGAATGTTGGCAGGGTAGGGTGATTTCGATTGAAACAAAATAAAGTAATATACCTGCAATTAGTGTTCCACCTGGTGGCGAGCTCTCTCAGCTCTCTCTTACCTGACTAAACCTCTCTTCCACTCCCTTCCTGAACTTTCCAACCCCCCTGACTGATACCAATTCCTCCCACAACACATTCCACTCTCTCACAGACCTCATAAACCTGGACTGCCTACCCCGCTCCGTTCTCCACACCCTCTGAAGGTTCTCACTGGTTTCTTCTCTGTCTAAACACCCCCTTACGTAGATTGCAGTGTAGTCCTCCCCATTCTCCTTCTTCATTCACCACTCTGTACATCCCAACCAGTTTTTCAACTTTCCTCCTTTCCTTCAATGAGCTCAACCCATTTCTTTCATCATCACTGATGACCTATAGTTTCCTTCTACCTCATCATCTTGCCTTTTGCACCTACCCTTCACCCATCTTGCTGCCCTTCTCTGCATCTTTTCCAGCTGTCGCACCTCCACGTACAGGTCCCATACTGCTGCAGCATATTCTATTATTGGTAGTACTATTGTGTCATATGCCTTCTTCACCTCACAGTTAACTCCCTTCAGCACCCGTAACATACCTAGAGCCCTTCTTCCCGTTGTAACAACCCTCTCCACCTGCTTTTTCCATCTGATGTCTCCCTGCAATACAATCCCTAGGTACTTGCAATCTGCTCCTTCTATCTCGTGCCCCTCTCATATGTACATGTCCCTGCTTATCACCTCCTTCCTTGTAAACTACACTACCTTAGTTTTTCTTATGTTTATCATTTTGTTTTCCCTGGTCCACAACCTTATCCTGTCTGTGTCTACCTGCAAGTCCCCCCCCCCCCTTCTTTAATCTTCCACTTCCATCCCATTTATGCATATACAACACAGTTTTTTTCTCCTCTAGTCCCCAAACTCATGTCATTTACCAATATGGTAAACAACAAAGGACCCAGCACGCTTCCCTGTGGCACCCCTGACATAATCTCCCCTTACCCTGATATTGCCTCCCCCCACTTTCACCCTCTGCCTTCGCCTGCTGAAGAAGTCCCCAACCCATTCCACTACTCTCTTGTCCGATATCACCTCCTCCACTTTCTTCATCAATGTCCCATGGGGCACCTTATCAAATGCTTTCTCAAAATCTATGAAGCAGGCATCCATCTGCTTCCCATCATCGACTACCTGCACCAGATCGTCTAATAGCCCAGTTAACTGCATCTCACATGAGCATCCCTTCCCGAAACCATGTTGTGACTCCTCCAACCAATTCCTCTTGTTCATAACCCTCACCACATACTGGACCACTAGCCTCTCCATTACCTGTCCCGTACTTGATATGAGACCCACTGGTCTGTAGCTACCAGGCCTCCCCCTACTTATGTATTGGGACCACCATCACATCCTTCCAACCTTGTGGTAATGTACCCTCTCCTAAGGACTTGTTAAATAGCACCTCTAAATATTTCACAAACTCTCTCTCACCAAACTTTAGTGCTGTGTTTCCTATCCCATCTGGTCCCCCTGCATTACTGCTCTCCAAACCCCCAATTACCTTTTCTATCCCCCACTCCCTCATCTTAAACTCACTATACACCCCCCGAACCCTGTTTGTCCCCCTATTCCAACCCTCCTTTGCCTCAAACACTGACAAGTACTGTCCTTGCAGCATCTCCGATTTTTCTTGGTCATTTGTCGCATGCCTACCATCCCTTCCTGTTAGCAGGAATCCCTTCATCTCCTCCCCTTATCTTCCTTACATACCTAAACAATTTCCCCCCATTCCTTGCCTTTTCCTTCCACCATGTTCTCAAAAAATATATTCTTCACCTGTTTGATTATCCTTTCGAGCTCCCTTCCCATCTGTTTCATCATTTCCTTTGATCTTTTGATCCCTTCGTCACCACTTGGCATGTAATTTTCTACTCTTCCTCTTCATTTCTAGAATCTCGTGTTCGTAATATGATGGGTCCCCCCAGGCCGTTATCTTTTCTTTGGCACAAATTTCTCCAACATATCCTCCATAATTCTTCCACACTTTCCTCCATAGACCACTTTTCAAACCTATCTCTCAAGATGTTTTCTGCCCCCTTTTTGTCTCTTGTCCCATACTACCACACCAACCTTTCTGCTGTTTGCGCTTCCCTCATCCTGCCAAGCCCAATTTCCACAACAGGAATATGGTGGTCGCTTATACCATTCAATACTATTGCACCAACTACAGCATTCCCAGGTCTGACCAACACCACATCCATCACTGACCCAACACCCTCCTCATTCCATCTCGCAGGTGTTTCTACTACCTGGACTAATCCTCTTTTGAATAACTTTTATCATGTTACCCATTCCTTCTGCACCGTGTATGCATTTCACACCTGGCATATTCAAACCCCCTGCTACAACAACCCACTGCCTGCCAACCCTGTCATGGTGGTCTACACGCTACCAGCAAAGTAATTTTCCTATTACCCTACTTAATTTAATTTTCATCACTTCAAAATCCTCACTAACCCATTCTACCACCCCTTCCATTATTCCTTCGCCTCTCCAAACCCTGTCTCTTTTGAAGATGGTGAACTTATCCTGCCTGCATTCAATGCCCAGCACTTCCTCAGTCAGCCAAGTCTCTACAGCTACCTCTATATCTGCCCCATATCCTTCAAACTTTCCCCAGAAGCCCTCCTGCTTGTTGTACACACTCCTACAGTTTACCACCATTATCTTTATACTAGTACTCTGATTTACCATCCTACGTTGCTTACCCCGTATCTCCACCCCTGCGGCCTCATCAATGCTATCCGCTCCATTTCTCTCCACTTCTGTTTCCTTGCTTCTAACTGATTGTTATTTCAACAATTGCTGCTCTGCCCTGACCCTCTCCATACAGCCAGCTACTTCTCTACCTAGCAGATCACATAGAATCCTCTTTCTCTTCTCTGTCAGGAGAACCTGGTCCCTCCCTACACTTTCCCAGCCTACCCATTTCCTACTATCTGTAAATGTAGCCCCCAAATTCCTATGTACCCTCTCAGAAACCTCACTTCCAGCCACTGCCTTCCTGTAGGCTAATCCTTTCCTAACCAGCAATCCCCTGAGGTCCCACTCTACCTCCTGCCCCACCTCCTTTTGAGCCAGGTAATTTCCCCCCACATGAATTAAGACAACCTTAGCCACCCTGCTACCTCTCATACTATTAACTCTTTCTTCCAAATCCCTGTTTTTTGCACCACCAAACGCTGCATTACACGTATTTACTTTTTCGTTATTTCCCTCAACTCGACCCCCTTTACAATAGAGCTACCTAGGAAAACCACCTCTGGCTCATTCCCAACAACCCTTTCCTGTTTTGTGCCCCTTCCACCCACCTGCCTCCCCTTGTCTACTTCATCTCTTACCTGATCCCTGTCTTCAGTCTCCTGCAACACCCTTGTTTCCTTCCCTTTGAACAGCCCTACTCTTTCCCCTCTGACCGTGAACTGTCGACTTGGTCCCGCTTGCTGGTCTCTGCTAATCCCATCTCTACAAGCCTCAGTATATTGCTTCCTGCCTTCCATCTCTGCCTGTTCCCTACTTACTGTTTCCTGTTCATCTATTCATGTTTTCTTCTTGCTGTCTACTATCAGCTTACCCTTTGTTACTATTTCCTGCTCCTCTAACCTTATTTGCATCCTTTCTGCCTTATCCCTTTCTACAGCCTCCAGCTCCTCTATCCTCCTCAATCTTACTACCTCCAGCTCTGCTTCCCTTCTTCTCTGCTTTTCCTCCTGCAGTTCCTTCGGTATACCAGCTTGCATTTTGCTTAAAACAACCTTTATGCCTTCTAACTCTTCCTCTAACTTCTCCACCCTTATTGCTACTCTACACTCACCCATCCCATTCCTGACCTTTTCCTCCATCCTCTCAATCCTGTGCATCATTTCCCTCTCTTTCCTGCTCATTAATTCTACCATCTCCCCTTCCACCTCTCCGCATTAGCCACTTCCATCCTTGTCACTTGCACACCGTCTACAAATTTCCCCATCAGCATTTTCGAAAACCAGTTTCCACTTTCCCCACCTATTGGAGTTTCCTTTTGTTTCCTACCACCGCCACTAATTCCTTTCCCTCAGCACGTTCCTCACACCTCCACTCATGCTCCCGTAGTGTACCCAGCTCCCCCTACACAGTCTGCATGATACCAACTGGATGCACTGTACCCTGCTATCATACCTCCTCCACACCTTCCCACATCCCCCACACTTTCACTGCTCTACCATTTTTTTGTATCAGAATTACCCAAATGTTTTACCTAACTTAAAGCTACCCTCACATAAAATAGCACCAAATACTTATATATACACACTTGTTATAAACTAGCCTAAATTACACAATAACACCACATACCATCTATGAGAACAAAGACCTTGGCCACGTGCACACAATAAACAAAGAACACTACTCCATCATTTGACCTATAACAAATTACTACATAAGTCACTAATCTAACTCATTTTATACTACAGACTACCTACATATATTTAAACTTACTGCTAGTATCTAATTACATGCAAAACACCTTAATTATTATGGAGTGATACAACCTCTCACCCTTCTGCAGCGGTGGCCATGCTACAGTGTGACTTTTCCTGTGATAATCTAGATCCCCAGGTTTTTGAATACTGAAAGGAAATAATATTCCTTGAAGATAGGATAAATTGGCATTTCTTATGTATAAGTTTAATCTCAGAGGTACATTATTATATTTACAGTACATACTAAGAAATGTGATGGAGAGGAGAGCAATATACTGTCGCCATCACTGCAGTGTCGTTGGCAAGGCAAGGTGCTCAGCAAGCGACTGTGTCATGCTGAGGGGTAGAGGTTGTTGATGTAGGCCTAATGTGAAGGTTTGTGCTCGCTGGTGCCAGCATGTCCCTTCTGGGTTGTGGCTCTCATCTGTCATCGTACGCATCTGGAATAACGGTTTGAGGGCTCATTCTGCTGTTACTGCTCACCTTACATAATTGTCCATGGTTTACCCTGGTACTAGTGCCAGAAATGGGCAAAACACCACGTGCACTTGTAAGGTGATGTCTGCGAGAGCCTCGGTTAGAGGCATGTGGGGTTGTATATGCCGGAATAGTTGGACCTTCGTAGCTATGAACTCTACCAGCTCACCCGCCTTTTGTTTCTCCAAAAAACTGTGTAAAGCAGTCTGCCCGCACTTCTGTAGCCAGAAATTGTTTTCGAACAGCTCACCAGTTTGCCCCACCTGAAGTCCAGTTGCTGCCAGATCGACCACCACTCGTGTGCGGGGAGCATACCATATCAAGGCATTTTGTCATTTGTTGTGGCTATTGTCCTTGGGGTGGTGTGCAAGTGGGTACATATGACAGTGTGCATGGAAACTGAGGACTTAACTTCTGTGTAGGCCGGAAGAGTATACCCTCACGCCAAAACAAATGCATTGCCTAACACACGTAAAAGACTGTAGATTATACATAGTTACATTTTACTTACTGTTTATTCATTGAGTCTGTAAATGCACAACTTAAGTCACGTAGCCTTATATAATCATTTAGACTCTGAATAAACATCTGACCATTAAGTTTTAAACGTTCGTCCCATGTTACAGCACAAAATAAATCACACTTGATACAGAACTTATGTTGCATGCGTAGTATACGTGGAAATCACGAAGTTGAAGTTGCTGTCAGAAGCCAGGTAACGGAGTCGGTCGTTAAGTCCGTAAGCATTAAGTTGAAAAACTTATGCCAACTGCATAAGAGAGGAAGTGGGGGAGATGTGAGAGATAACTCTAAAATGTTCCAGAAAATTTACAGTTGCAAACAAAATGACAGATCAGTTAACACTAAGCATGTAGGGTCTTTGTGTACACCTACATCCTCCCCCACCCCCAAGTGCAGTTCAGAACAGACTAAGATGATGGCCGGCACGTCCTGTAGTAAGTATCTGGCATGTGAGCCATTAATGGTCAAACATATACCACTTAAAAATAAGACAAAAAACATTGGCGGGAAAAAAAAAATTAACATACAATTTACTTTTGACTGCTGGAGGACTATGATGAAATTTCTTCTGAATATTATTAGGATGTTGTAACTGAATGTTATTTACATTACATACAGTAAACAGTGCTGACTTAATAACCTGAAGATTTAAAAACAAAGCAAACATGTATCCTTGGGTATGAAAACATTTCAAAATAAAACTTATTAAAGACTTTGGCTTACTCAGTACTCGGAATAACAGGTGTGTTTACTGTAACAGCTGGTATTGCCCATCAGTGCAGACACAATACTTTGTAAAATCAACTCGCCTCGTGCTTCAGTCTGAAAATTATGTTTTTGATGCTGCCTATGGCAGTCCTACACATGATGTAGCCTAATATGTTATGTGAACCCGCACTGATCTTGCTGCACATCATTTATGAGTGGAACGAAACAGCTGTTGCCTGGACACACTGACGTAATACTTAGTTTAATGGCATGAAAATTTCATTAGCCTTTATTAAATTCTGAACACTTTGTTAATGTTGCACTGCATGTGGGAAAAATGGGAGTAGTGTGGTGAAGTAGAAAAGTAGAAACTATATTGATACACATTGATGCATATTGTATTGTTACAAGACACCTTTGGAGCATATCCAAGTTTGTGAAAGATGGAGATTATAATAAAAATAAAAGAACTGAATTTAATTTTAAGTTTTTTTTTCACCCAGAAATTATTTACAGCATTGATCTATCTATCTCCACTATTGCTCTTTTTTTCTTCTTTGTGAGCGCAATATTTAATGTCTACCTCAACCCTAATTAAAGTCCTCAATATATATTTTTGACTATTGTCAATTAACGCACATACATCCTTAACTTATGTTCACTTTGGCTGTTGCAATCATTTGTAATGTCTTATCCACACATCCAGCCCAATAGTCCAGCCTGCCAGTCACACCCTTCACTGCACCGATGCTCGCAGTCACAGATTTTAACTTCCATTGGTTAGTTCTCTTGCCACTTACTATTCTCGCTTGTCATCTATCACTCAAGGTCACACAATCGCCCAAACTCTAGACACGCATTAACTTGGCTAGGAGGCTCTTTTCGCACTTTTATACTATCACAGCCCAAGATCTGGAATATTGCCTCCACCCTGAGTCATGCTGAAAGAGGCAAAGATGATCAAAACCAGAACAGTCGCAATTCTTCGGCTGAAGGTGAGCAGCGTGTGAGACGCGAATAGGCTTATAATGACACAGGCGGAAGAATGCGTTTTGGCACACTTTGTAACCAGAAACCCTGTTAGGATTGTAGTATTGCAGTTTATAAACATTTTAATTGGTTTTATAATTGTTTTCCATCTGACTTTTAGTTAAAGTAAGTTTAATAGTCGAAATTTTTTCTTTCATGCCACATGTAGAAGTAACGGCTTTAGCAGTTTTAATGCGAGGCTGTAATTCAAGTTATTATCTGTATTACATGGCACTTTCAAGTTCCCAGGGTCCGAGCGAGGGTATGTAACTTTTGAGATTAGTTTTTTTCAGGCTTCTTTTGTTTTTTCCCTGCCATCAGCAATTTTTGTTTTGAAGCCTCTCAGTGGTATAAGTTTTAATCAATAGGAGGTTGCAAGCCCCGGCCAAAAGTTATTTTTTATATTTGTTTCAAGGAGAGGGGAGAGCTGCATGTGGCGGGCTGTGAGCCCTGGACTCGTTCGCAAATCGTCAACAACCTTTGAGGAGAAGACTTTGTGTCGGGATAACTTCACCCACCCCCGCAAGCGCCGACGGCCGGAAATTTTTTTTCTTAAGTAACCATCATGTAAAGTACTTTTTTGATTTAATCACTTTCTACAAAATTCTTTCTGTGGGTGTGGGAGGCCGATAGGCGTCAAGGGGAAGGCTCTTTTCCTCCCCCTTGCCTTCGTAATTGTTCTCGCTAGGTGAGCTTTTTTTTTTTTTTAGAACTTTGTTTTAAACACTTCTGTGATGCTGTGAACCTTTAAAGTGGTACAGTGAAGGAAGATCTGTTCATTTTATGTTTGTGTGCGTTGTAAGACTGTGCTAGACCTTCAACATTAAAACTTGATCATATTCCAAAATGGAATTACATTTTTATTTTGTTTAAAACAATGATGCCAGACTTTTTGTACGTAAACTGACTGTGTGAGCTAATACCGAACTGTACTGTGGAAGGCAGGAAACTGACTTTTGCGATGGTACAGGATTATCACTCTCCTGTCATTCAAACATACCATAGTGACTCGCCACTCATATCACTACTCTGTCCTTCTCTTCTGCCCACATAGTACAAAGCAGCAAACATGTAACAGTATTTTTAATTTTGTATTTTTTTTAAAGCCCTGAGTGAATGTGTATAGTTGTGTGTGTGCGAACACGTTGCCTAGCATCTCAGTAATTTTTGTGTGTACTACAATGAACAAGGCAGCATATGTGGAATATCCGGCTATAAAAGGACTTATAAATAAATGTGCCCAAACAGAGATTTTCATATTCTATAAAATTATGTTCACATACGGTATGTAAAACAGTTACCTTTGGTGTTCATATACACTATGTCAAACTGGTACCTTTAGATGCAGTGTACACCTATTTAACATCAGACATACAAAAACATAGCACAACCCTTAATTTGCATAAGTGAAATATTATATTAGGTTCACACATGTTCGCTGATATAAATACCCTTGAAAAATAAATAAAATTATCATGTGTGTATATACAAAAAGTCATCAAATACTGAAATGCAAACATTTTATTACTGAGAAAAACCATTACATGCATAAGGAAAATTTGTGTGGAAATTATTTTATTAAATTTCTAATGTGATAATTATTGTGTCTTAAATTATATACTGTTCAGAGAAAAGGGCTAATCTGAGACTATGATTTAAATTTTCCCTTAATTAACTCAAAACTAATTGCTTTCTCACCAATATACCAAAACAAAAAGGTTAATTGCCAAATCATTACGTAGAATTTCAGGTTCTCTTCTAGAAAAATAAAGAAATTGTTCTGAAGTTACATTTTACTTCTTCAGCTTGCTGTACGAAAGAATTAAGATTTCATATTTCTCTCAGACCCCTGAGTGTAAATGAAAGATGATACCATACTTTGTAGAATTTCGAACTTCAAAACTATTTTTCTGTCCAAATTTAGTTCAAAGTTCAATTATTTGTAATTTTATATGTCTGGATGGAAGACAGAGTTGGCAGTGTCATCGCCAAGATGCATTGTCAAATTAAAAAACTACTATTGCTGGTGCTTGTGGGGGTTTCTTCTTTACATACCTGTGCACATTTAATCCGAACTGAGATTCCTCTCCACATCTCGCTTATCCTTAGATTGTGCAATCGTAAAAATTAACTAAAAAAATTGTGGAGAAAATCTGCAATGGACAGCCACCCACAAAAACCATTTTTGAGAGTGTCCGAGGGCTTACACAAGAATCTTCAAACCCAGATAATTAAGATCAATAAACTTCCTGAGCTATAACACTCAAGTCAAAATACAGATAAGTGAAACTTCTTAGTCCTAGCTAAGTTATCACCATGCTTATAATCAGGATTGCTTGGAGGAAATAAAATATTTAATACACCCCAGAGATAAAGTACTTGGATAAATCAATGCACACAATAATTGTAAACAATTTTAAACATAACAATTAAAAAAAAAACCTAAATGAATTTAACTGAAAAGTGATCCTAAAAATACATGCTAGTTAAATTTAAACTGGGGCTTGTAAAATAATGAATAAAACCATAGTATTTACAAAAATTAAAGTATAAACAAGCATTTGTAAACAAAACTGTTGCAGTGGTCACAACAAATGGTTGTTTGGTACCTGCGGTGCCTGCCATTTTTTGGGTTCTGTAACTGTCACCGCCTCGCTGCACAGCCAGCTAGTCACACACGTGGATGATGTGGTGTGTTCTATACTGCACCACTAATGTAGTTTGTGTGTCAGATTTGGTCAACGATGACTAGGAGGTACAATAAAAATAGTAACTGCAAAAAAATTCTAAAAACTTTGGTTGAGCATAGTTTAGTACATTGGCAATATTGCATTGTAGATTAATGACTAAGCAAAATTTCAAATCTTCTATCCGCTTTTAATATTCAGTTTAACTTCTGACAGTTATTTATATACATGATGGCTGCAAGGTCAATGCAGATGACATTGTTTTTTTGGCCGGACATATAAATTAAGAAATGCATATAAATTTAATGGAGTATTCACTTAAATTCCTAAATTTATGATAATATAAGAGTTTAAATTTCTTAAAATGTTTTATTTACGCACACAGTATTTCAACCAAGCTATCTTCTAAACTTCGTTATGGGGTAGAGACTCAGGTAACAGTGCACACTATCTGTACTCCAGTCTAAGTACCAACTGTACTGCAATCTGCACTGAATTTAGCCTAGTACTTTTTCTCACCACAATCACTGGCTCGGAGTTTGAAGCATTATGCCTGTCTAGCTGTCTGCGGTATGAAAAACATTTTAAGTTCTGACGCATGCCAACATGCTGCGCAGCACACATGTGCTCTCTACGGGCGACTTCACTCCATCTTGAGCCAATGAGAGCTCGGTACAAGTCAGAAACAGTGGCAAAGTAATTTCACGTACCGGGCAAGGAGACTCCATGCGTTGGACAGCCGAGTACGTAAAAGTGATTAACATGATTAATTATGGAATGTATGGCTCGCCCAGAATCCAGCATGCAAGCATCAGTCCCGTGAATAAATAATATACTTTTGACGAATCACTGCCTTACATTTAGCTGTGGATGAAGTTCCAGTGAACACACGAGTTAGCAACACCCCAGCCTCAGGACAAGGTGTTTAAATATGTCGTCGCCTCCACAAAGGGAGATAAGAAATGAGCAGCGCCACTGCAACCCCCATTAACATACCCCTGCGCTGGAAGGCTACTCTACCCCGCACCACAAAGAGGTTGCTGATCAAGGGATTTTTCAGTATATAAGGAAGTCCACTAGCACGCCCCAGCAGAGACTCCGGGCTCACTGGCTGCATAGGTCAGTGAGCACTCCCTGGTCTGCGGAGACCTCCCTCCTCTCCTCAGCCTGCGAACAGTTTCAACCTCCTACCCAGCACCAATTTTGGAAGGCAGCCTTCCAGCCACTTGTGAAGGCAGCGCAACCCCTGCATATATATATATATATTTACCCTTTACCTCAGACGACTTCCTTCACTCCCGCAGTAGCAGGCCGTCACAACACTAGCACCCTTCTGGACAACTCCGTTGCTGAGGACAGGCTGTAAATTGCGTAGAGTAGAATTTTGCATTTTTTTAAAATTATTATTTACCAGGCTCACCTTCGCCTGTTTCCAATACGTAATATATTTTTAATTATTTTAGCTAGTTAATTAAGTTTGTTTAAGTCAGCCGGGACTTTTCCCCCTTTCCATTAATGTAATAAATATTATGTGAAACTTTAACTTGTCGCCTAACATGATTTTAACTTTAGATCCCAATTCAATTGTCGTATTAATCATTGTGTGTGAGAATATTAACGGTGCAATTGAAAGATCCTTCTGAGGACTAGACATGAGGTGTGCCGAACTCCACAGGAGACGGAGCGTGCATAATGCTTAGAGTCCGGAAAGACATGCCGCTGCTCCTGGGTTTTCAGTGCTTCCACATCTACCCTCGGTGACGTCCCGATACCGGACTGCCTATCTAAACGTCATGATCTTGGGTGTGACTGCATAAGACACACCTCCAGGACTGCATGTCAGTGGAAAGGTCAGACTGCTATACCAGATGCACTCTAAGAAAGGTGGTGTTAAGAGCAGTGCCCGATGCCGAGTGTGACATGCCTTTCAGAGGCAAGTAGATTCAGAGAGGGACACAGAAGTCACGAGCGAGGTCACCCCCAACTTTTGCAAATTGAGTACATACCTTGACCTATCTCGCCATTTATTCCCCTTGATCAGACATCACCATTAGATCACTTATTAGGTGCTTGTTGGTCAGACATGGAACAGGAACCAGACAGTCTCCCTTGGCCGGTAACCCCACTGCCCTTTACCACAGTGCGGGATGCCTAAGATAGTTCCGAAGGCAGATCCACCCAATTCGTGCTTGATAAAGTGGGCTTCAGGAAAACAATCCGTGTTCGACTTCCACCGAAGGTCGTCCCCAAATCCCATGCAGTCTCAACCCCGTCAAACTACATTCCTGCACGCCAACCTACGAAACCAAGGTGGATAACCCTGGTCTCATTTGCTAGATCGCTCACCTCCACCACCAACACAGTTTAAACATCCTCACATCACACTCATACCCCCAGGACAGCTGGAATCCCAAATCTTGGCAGCCCTCGTAGTGAGGAAGGCCAAACTCCCAGGAAGGGAAACAATCTCTTTTTGCCTCACGCTGGGTTTGACGGGTCTGGGTCTGATGGCGTCCTCTCACTTAGCGGCCTCCTACAGTACCTACCACAACCTACTGGGCCAGTACAAATTCTAATATGCCGATGTAGGACAGCTTGAGGAACTCGAGAGGGTAGTCAGCGCCCTAACCACCTATCATTGAGATGGGTAGCGCACGTCGGTTCGTAATGGAAAAGAGGTAATGATGCTTTTTTCAAGCGTGGAAATGACGTCCTTAAATTAATACTTTATGATTTTGTTTCTCGGTGCGTATAGTGTACCTCAATTAAGGCATATTGTTACATGAAAAAAGAATGCCGCTGGGGCCTATCTGAGTTCGTAAGGGATGGAGATCTTAATAATAAAAGGAACTAAATTTATTTCTAATTTATTCACTCTGCTAATATGTACAACATCAATTAGCTGTATTCACTTTTACTCTTTCTATTTAACAGTGATCGCAATATTTAATGGTTATTTCAAATTTAATTAATGTCCTTAGTGTCCCTCTTGATTACAGTCAATTAACTCATACCCACTACTAGAATGTGTTCAGTTTATCTGTTTCCATCAGTTAGAATGTCTTTCACTCATGCACTTAGTACAATAGTTCAGCCTACCAGCTGCCTACTCTATTGTTTGCTACTTACAGTCGCAGTCTCTTCTTCCGCTGATCTTCCCCACTGCTCATCTTCTATCGCTCGGAAACCCACCAGTCTTCCATTCAGCCACTCCAAAGGCAAGCTGTGAAATATATAATCTAGCCCTCACCATCTCGAAGGTTCAATACACCCGGAGTTGTGCTGAGAGACGAGGTCAGTAATCCAGAGCATTCTTCGATAAACGAGGAAATCACTACAACCAGGGTCATGCAGCATCGTGCCACAAAAACTTATCTTGTCGGCCTTGCTTTGAAACTGATATATGGTCGCCGCTCGGTCGCATGTCTCTTAGCTCGTCCACCCATGCGGTGCCGACCGGCGACTGGTAACAGAATGTTTCATTTCATACTTATAACTGTGTTAAATACAATAAAGGGCTACATCACATTTTAGTACAAGTGGTGTAGTAAGTAAAAATATCTGCGTGGGTGCCAACCAATGAATTTACATATTTTTAATTTTGTTTGTAAAATTAATCAAGCTTATTAAGACGACATGACTAGTGATAGCTGAATCTAAAAATTGCACACATTTATGAAAGACGATGCTAATTGTAATGTACATTGCAGTGTACAGCATTGAAAGTGCTAGTAGACCCTACATTTTAGGACAAAATCTTAACATGTTACTGTACAGAAAATATAATCGAGTACTTTTAGTACTAGTTGTGTACTGTATGTCACCATCTGTTATAGATAAGTCTTTTCACAGAATGTGAATTTTTGTTTAGATAGCCATAGCCAATAATAAGCACATAAAACGTAGATGTTGCTGTAATATTTATTTGAAATTATTTTTTCGTAATATTTAGAGCAAGCAACCAAAAATTTACACATTCAAAATTCAACGACATGTTTGTATTTTCAAGTTCTGTTGATACAATATGAAAATATATAAACATATAATGTGTGTGCTTACTATATTTATTTTCACATTCCTGAAAGAACGATGTAATAGTCTGGTATCTTCTTGCAGCACTTTTAAATTGATCTGTACGGCACATTTTGAGATGAGTATTCAGACACACTATTCAGTTTGTACGGCGACTTCACTCCAGTACGGGTCTTGGAATACTAACTCTCAAAGTTTCTTGCTGGCCGAGCATGAAGCAAGCAAAGTATTGAGTAATAAGGCCTCCTCCGTCCGGGTAGGGGCGGGAGACGGACTAATGGATAGTCAGCGAGATCCAAGAAAGAATATGACGGAGAGTAGCAGAGGACCTTCAGACAAATATCTTTCAGGAATCAGGTTAAGGTGATGTACTATTGCCTTTGTTATTGTCACTCATTTGAAATTTTGAAACGTGATGTCAGTTGAATAGAATTTGAAGAATGAGAGAAGAATCCTTACAGATGAATGAAAAGATGAATCAAAATGCAGCTGTAAGTTTATAAAAATTCTCTTAGTCAAGGGATGTGATTTATCACCTCCACCCCTGGTGTCAACACCCATGACTACTGATGTGAAGTGGCTAGGAGCGTGTCAAAATTCTGCAGACCCGCAGTCCCTCAGTGAAAGACCGTCCTAAGAATAAATTTTTGTGTCTTCAACTGTTTGGGAAATTTGAGTGTACTAATTTAACAGAAAAAAATTACCAACAAGGTACCTAAATTCAAATTTAAAACTTTAGATGAAGTAGTTTATCAAAAGCATCCATTACGAGCCACCATTGACATGGTCTTCAGTATGAATCTAAATACTTTGTATTATCTGAGAGCATATCCTACCTATGATGTTACATTTCATAAAAAATTTTTATCAATGCACACATTTAATAAGGAAGTATTAAAACAATGACACATTGTTTAAGTTTGTATAATGGGGAAAATGACATCTATGCTGTACTCTTCTGTTAGGATTTCAGTTGACAGCATAAGAAAGAAAATACGTATTTTGATGTGTATAGGCTGCACATTTTTACAAGAAAAAAATGACTGCAAAAAGTGGGGTGCAGCTTATATACGAGATATTGGCAAAAAAAAATTCCCCGAAACATGATTAGAAATTTATGAACATACTCCATTTAATGTTTTAACTTAGTTTCGAAGGAAGTTGGAAGGAAGGGTAATGTAAGTGGGGGGAAAAAAAAAATTGTGTAATTATTTGTTTGCTCATGTTAATAAACAAAATAACCTTCACCCTGCATGTGTAAAATGTAAACATGTTGGAGCGCAGTCATAGATGCCATACATGAGAGAATAATTTCTCTGCTGTACAAAGAAAGATATCTTATGTAGTTTGCATGCCCGCCACCACGCTACAAGTGCACATTAATAAGACGCCATTTTTGTAACATGTTGCCGTAGTTTTGCTTTCTCAAGTCACATTACCATCTTGGAATAGTAATTGTGGAATATATATTTTTAAACATTGCAACATAATACAAATTTTCTGTCACAAGTGTTTTGTAGGGGAAAATTAAGTCAGAATTTATTATGTTTGTATAGAATAGTGACCTAACAATATTTACAGGATTCTAAAAATTCAGTGCATCCTATACATGAAATATGAATTATTCCTAATTATTTAATCAAAAACTTCTGGTTGCGGCCTCCCACACGCACACCACCTATACATGCCAAAATATGGTAATTTTGTTGTGACCTTGGAAAGTTAGAATTCAAAGTAACAACAGTAACCTCCAAGTATAAAATATCATAAACTTTAAACAGCATTGAAAAACCAATAGAGTATTTTTTTCATTGTAATTAAACTGTACGTATTATTACTTGGGGATAGTGTGGTATTCCTTCGCCTGTCTTAAAAGTTGTAAGCTTCTGTCCCCTTGGATCTGCCAGGCACGTAGGAAGGTTGTGGTTTTTATCAGTCCCATCACAGAGTGTATCTGCTGGGATGTAAGTTTTGATCAGTATGTTCCACCTTTCTGGATGTACATTGGTGTTGAAGCTGTGCCACTGGGTAATCTGATGCAAGCTATTATGTCCCAAAGCAGAGTCCTCACTGACACAAGAGGAGAGCGAGGACATGGCTTGTGTCTGGGACGGGTGCACTGTAACTGCCACCCAGCCTGTGTGTGTTGCCACTGTTCTTGCAGGTACTCACACCTCCACTGGTGGTTATAGACTGGGCTTGTGCTGATCCATTTGTCTCTGCTAAGACGTGGTGTTTAAGAACTCACGCAGCTAGGTGCAAGCATGCATGTTGTGCACACAGAAGTCTAAGACTGTGTTTGCAGAATGTACTGGTTTTTAACATCTGCATGCACAAAGGTGCATCACATTGAATGCATGTGATGCACTTCTAGCTGCGTATGCATAACCTAGACCTAGACTTCTGTATTGACTTGCAGTTGGTGTTGGTCTGTTGTGGTGAGAATCAGAGAATAATTATCTTTTGGAAGCTGATTTTTCTTTCTGTTTACAAATTGTAAGAAATGTTGAACATATCACGTTCGGTTCTTTGATTTTTGTATTTTTAAAGACTCTCTCAAAATATCAGTATTGTTTTCATCATGTTTTACATCTCATTTATGTAGTGCTTTGTTGAATGTGCTTGTATATTTTGCAAAAACTAATTTTCACTGACAGTCCAGTAGGAGTGGAAAAGGAGTTGGTTGTGTGAAAGAGAGGTGAGAGAGCTCGCTACCGTGTGGTAGCCTAATTGCGAGTTTATGTATGTAAGTAATGTAAGTAATTTGTGTATTTGTAATGCCAAGTAGCAATACACTGTGTGACTAAGGATATACCATCCTAGTATTTGTTTCAAATATACATAAGTATATACATGCATTTATTAAAATACCCTGCCTTCAAAAAATTGTGCTATATTTTTGTTCATAATTTTATTATTGTCTTTACATTACTTTAAATTCTTCACTTATTTGTTTTGATAAATTACTTGTGTTTATATTATTATTATTTTCACCACCTTCTTTTACAGTTGTTATTATGTAACATGCATAAAGAGATTTTAATACACACCATAGAGTCAAACAAAGCTTCTTCCTTGGATATGTGAGATCTGCATATGTTACATTTTAATGGAGTTATAGGATATCTTCATTGGTTATGTTAACGATATCATATCTGTTGATTTCTTCCAAAAGTTTAAAATGAACCTCTTTGTATGCATCTAGATATTGTTCAAGGTAGAAGGAGAGTGGCTTCCATTGGAGCACCGCACCTGACTGTACAACATGCAGAACTTGTTGAAAAAAAGTAACAGACACAGTGCAGTACCAGAATTGCTAGAAAAGTATAGGTGCTGCATATTAAAGAAGAATGCATATATTTTTTAACACTGTAATATATTTTTGCTGAATTGAACTATCTAAACGTAAAAAATCAGTATCAGTTTAGTTTATAATTACAATTTAAAGTATATTTCTGTCTTAGGTATTTCGGAGAACACATTTTGCAAGTAAACCTTCATCAAATAGGATATTATCATAATAATTATTATAGTTTTATGTAAAATAATTAGTAACCCTAATCAAGTTTGCAATTATTTTAAATCATTGATTTTATGTACATCCATTTCAACCACTAATAAAAAGGTATCATTTCTATAACTGAAATAAATGTATACAGCATCAATTATTACAAATATTTGTTAAAATTAATTACATACAGCCAGAGTATTATAGGCTGTTCACAGTAATTTAAGCACTTTTGAAATCAACCTGTGGAAAATGCCACTGCTCCTGTCTGCATTAGTTATAAAATGTACGTACACTGAGCAGCATGAGCCCAGTAAAGTTGGTAATGACGGAGGAAAAGTAGTCCTGCGCCTTGTCATTGAATTGAAAGTATTAGGTAAATATTTGTGAATACTAAAATTATTGTTTCTTTTGCTTTCAGTTTTTTAAATAATGGAAGTGTAAGAATCAGGAAATTTTTTAAATTATTTTTTATTTTTTAATATTCTTACAGTTTCACATGACCAAGTGCATGAATATAGTGGTTAGGCCTATGGCAATGTTGATTTTGCATATGGAAGAAGAATGTACAGTGTGCGTACAAGTAGACCTTAAGGTACGTGTTTGGTACGTGTTTAATTGTAAAAGCCGCCCCCAGAATTCGGTGATCGCTCAAGGTGATGTCATGACTGCATGGCGTAAGGGGAAGCCGTGAGGGAAGGGGTGGAGGTGCTCAGCTGTTCTGCGCTGGTGGACATAAGCGATCTTGACCCCTTCCTTGGGTGTGTGTGTGCGTGCATGCATGCGCGTGGCTACTGCTAACTTTTCGCAAGTATGACGGGAACAATTTTTACGAGAATGCGTCCCAGGCGCGCACCCAGCTAATAGTTTATTGTGTCAATATTCGAAAACCGTTTCTTAAAGTGACTTGAATATGACCGGGTTAAGGAAAGTAACTTTTTACGCTGATTGCCATGTAGTAGAAAAATCGCCGGTGTTAAAATGGAACGGTCCTTGTGAAAGTATGCAAACTTTGTGATCGCAAAGTTGACGGGTAGTGTTGGCAAATTTAGTGAGAGTTTGTTTGCCGAGTGGAACTATGTTCACTTTATAAAATTGCGCCGATGCCCATGGGCTGTTTGACTGGGGTACCGGCATGGTAAACTTTGTAAACTGTCATTATTGGACGTATGCAGTTAATTAAAAATATTCTGCATGTCCGAAGAACTGACGTTTTCTATGAGTCGCAAAGTGTTACCGCTGTCGTCAGGGGGCCGATATATTGCTACATTTGAAGAGGTACGTATGGACACGAAGTGTCAAAAGTGCTCAGTTTTTTGCAAAATTTGCTTTCTGAAGCGTTCATAATGGAAATATGTTTAATTTTAATTAAAAATATACTCTGAGTAATTTGACATATTTTGTCATTTAAATAAGTTAAATTCTAACAAAATATTTTACAGTGTTACAAAATATGTGTACATTCTTCTTTCACATGCTAAAAAACTCATACTCTTTGTCAATTTTTGTAGTGCATATTTTAGAATTCTGCATGTGGAAGTTACTCTACATCTACCTTAAATTTTTTCTTCTCTAATGAACTCACTGTCGACAAGACGTTAAGCCCTACCTACCTACTTTAAATTTATTCTCTTCATTTACTAAATATTTTTCAAACAAATTTATAAAACATCCTTTATTATTCCATTTTTTTTTTCTGCTTACTCACTCCATACTAACATAATTATATCATCTTTTCTTCTAACAAGAGCAACAGCAGGCTAGTCCATGTCTATTCAAATACTGACTACACCTACGTGAAATGCTTTTTAAAAACCGTAGGTATCTGCTTGCGTTACTGTGAGCCACTGCTGCATGCTGGACATGCTCCCACCTAACTATATGGGTTTTTAAACACCATGCCGTTAACAAGAGCACTGGTATCTGTAGTTGCAATGACTAACTGCTGTGCCTCATGTGCCAGGGGTTTGATACCAGTGATTAGTTATGTTAAACATATCTGGTACTGTAAACAATAGATGGAATAAGAACTCAGTAGTTCGGTGAAGCTAGATGTTTATTCAGGATGTCTTATCCACATCACCCACGATAATTTTCCTTATCTCCGTAGCTATTGATTACCACTGTCACGTTAAGCCTGTATGTCCATGTTCCAATGGTCTGCGGATGCACTTTGTTTGCCTACATATGTCCCAATGTATGAATGTATGTGTCTACAATTACAATGTTCAAAGCCAAGCTTTCTGACACTGGCACCAGAGCGAACTAAATTTGGTGCCATCCGAAACTAAGTTTTCAGACACTGGAACTAAGAGTGCAAAAAATTTGGCGTGCCACTAAATCATATGTGATTACTCATAAATGTTCATATTTGTAGCTTAGTTTATTTCGTTTCTAATATGAGTTATGTGTGCGAGTACTTTTTGATTTTGCTTTAATTTAACTTTATTTGGTTTTTGATTTCTTTTGAATCAGTACATTTTTGGGTTTTTATTTACTACAGTTTTGTGTTCATAGCTGCGAGATTGATAATTTTACCTTTGTACATGTAGGAATGTTATTCTTTTTCAATATCACATATGTGTATGCTTTAATATCAATACCGTATTATTTGCTTTTACCATGTGCGCATGATAAAATGTAAACAAAATAAACAATTTGGGCATGTTCACATATATTTGTGAATGAAAGTTGGAGTTGTCAATGAACTTGCAACATAGGACCTGTGATATCAGAGGGTCACACACACCAATCAACAGTTAGGTGTCTGCGGACAAGCTACTGTGGACAGGGCTTGACACTCTACCATTAGAGCACCAAGCAGCCATAGACTCATAGTGCCCCACAAAACAGCAGACTGAACATTGGGCAACTGAATAGCACGGAAAAACTGCCCGACTCTGTCTAGTATGGGGGACTGCATGACAAGACACTACTGGCGTACTACACAACTGACTTAAGTGCCAAAACATTACTGATTGAAGAACTGAACTACAGAAGTACTGAAGAACAACTGACACTTGCCTCTTGCACCCGCCATGCTTACGTTGCCTGTCTGTAGAGTAGGAATGTTTACAGGGTGGCAGCAGAAATGAACTTCAGCCATTAATGGTTGAAATCCAAGCTTCTTCTCTGCAAACAATTTATTATTTAAATTTTAATTTCGTATTTACTGCTGCTACTTTATTTAAACATACACAACTCATTATTCTTATTTCCCATTGCTGGTGACGAGCCATCAAAACCAATGTCTGTTGGTCATTCAGTGCACTTAATGCCAGTGGCCAGCACCAGAAGCTCTAATTAACTGAAGTGTTTGTGCTGCTTATGAAAATCACTTGCCAATTATTATTCATCGCTGGTAATGGGTGTCAAAACTGTTGCTTTGACAATGCTCACAGCTCAACTCTGTGATGATTACAGCTTGTCACTCCAAACCATATCAAGTTTCTTATCATGAAAAATGCACACTGCACATTTATTACTGTGGTTGTTACAGTGTTTGACAGGGTAGTTAGTAGAGTTTGCTGCAGAAGGATTTTACAAGCCAATAGTTGAGAGTTTTGAAAGTTTGGAAGATTGTGCAAACTTAAGTGACAGGTATGCAAAGGCAACACAGTGACGAACCAGCAGTGTTGAGTAGCGGCAAGTGTGACCAGTGGAGTGAAGTCTGCAGACTGCGAGCCTTGGTACATTAGAGAGGGAGACAGACGGGTGGGTTTATTGATCTGGATGCATGGGTGTAAGACATTTGGAGTGATGGCAGTAGACTGATTGAAAATATGTAAATAATGGGTGTGAAATAGGTGACTGTAACCAATGCACAGACATTGAAAATAATAGTTGTGTGAATAAATCAGAAATTAAATTTTACTCTTTTACTTTTATTAAGACCTCCAACCCACACAAACTAAGATATGGCCCTCTGGCATCATAGCTTGTAAGCAGAAAATGTTTGGAATTCAGAGTTGTTTTATTGGCACATGGGTGTTTATAAAAATGAAAATGGATCTGGTGTTGGTGGTTATAGGTTGTTGCAACTTGTGAAGGATCACAGGTATATAGGGAATATTAGTTTAGTAGAATTTTTTCTCTTGAATTATTATGCATATTTCAAATTGAATGCCTGCCAACACTAAATGTATATACCTATGCATGTTACATGCTGATTGTGAATCTGACCTTAACATAAATGTTTTTTTGGGATTTTTGAACACGCAGGTTAACAGAAGTCTCCGGCGGTACCTGGGTCTTAATATGGCTAATCTGTACAGCATTTTCACACCCAGAGATCCGGACAGAACTGAAATGCAAGGCTATCTCCCATCACGACAGATGTTGGAATTTGTTCTGGTTCGCACTCAGAGTTTTGCCCAAATTTTCAAGCACATTACAAACACGTGTGAAGAAGCAGGAAGGGAACTTGGAATGAAACTAGCAGTGGGGCACATGTGGAATGCATCACTTGTTCTTTATGCCATCATAAGTAGGATTTGGTAAGCAAAAAATTTTTGTTATATTAAATAATATTTACAATAAATATAAGTTGTTAGCGAAAGAGGAACAAGTCATGGAGAGCCACTCAAATACATGTCTAACCTGTATGCACTGTTGCTGTAAACTATTGTTATAATGAGAAGCAAAATGTGGCTCACTAAATTGAAGCTGCATCTTGAGGGAATTCTTCTCTGCTTGGATCTATAGACAGACCTTGCCATCCAAGAATTATATAGTCTCTTAGGTGGCATGATTGTCCCAAATATTATGCTACTGGGAAGGTAGATCCACTGGTGCTTTAGTGGTTTGTTTTACAAACCTTAATTGTTGCAATATGTTTTGAATTCTTCCTCTAGGGTGGATACTGACATGTTACTGCAGTTTACTTGGCTTGTCCACTTTGTTATGATTCAAACTGGTGGCATACAGTATTGTACTATGTTAATTCCCTGTATCCTTGGGCAGCTTGGCCTAAGACACATGAGTAGTGGGTGAAATGTAACTAGACCAGGTTTAATTTTTTAACTTTGAAAATTCTGCAACATTAAAGAAAAGAAATTAACTTTTCTTAATCTTTGATTGAATGCCATACATAAGTGAACTATTACTTACACATATATCTGCTTGCCTTCTACTAAGTCAGAAAGGGTTCAATCCCCGGCCGCGTCACTGCCGGATTTTTGCATGTGGGAATTGTGCCAGATAATTCCGCTAGTCGGCGGGTTTTCTCAGGGATCTCCCATTCCCTCCACCCTTTCATTCTGGAACTGCTCCATACTCACCTCAATCACCCTCATCAGAGGACCAAATCTCTTCACTTACACATGTATCAGCTCTTATGACCTTGATGTTAAGAGCCATGCAAATCTCTCCACTCTTCACATACACATATAATTATTATACGTATTCTTATATACTTTTTTAAAAGAAAATTAAAACAAAAGTACAAATTAAATAATGTAAAATTTCTAATTTACTCAGTGTACAACCTCGGTTGATCTTCTTGGAATTTTTTTTTCTTTGGGTTGTGGATTTAAAAAATTGAAATAATGAATGTGATCTACTATTCACATTTTACCCACTACTCTGGCAGAGCTAAATAAAAATCTGAATTAGGAAAAAGTCTTACATTGAATTATTTTTGTATATAAATATACATGGAAACTCAAGCCGTGTTTGAATTGACTACTTAGTTAGTATATTAGTATTTTGGTATTTAATAGTATTCAGTTCATACTCAGTCGATAGTCACTTGTTCAAAGATGGTTGCAATTTGGATATTTAGTATTTTAGTAAGTTTCTTTATGTACTAAGAACTAAATACTAAAATATTGTTACGTGTCGCTGATCTGCGTTGGCCTTGGCTCATCCTATGCGAGCAAACAGATGAGGAGGACAGATTAGCGATATGATGTCGGGCAGTGAGTTATGAACGAATGTTTGATCGACAGGCGAGTGATTAACTTACCAGGGTTTTGAGTTATAAAGGCATTCCGCCATGATAACCCTTTGGCGGCTCGCGTGCTCCTGACCTTTGATGGATAGAATTTCTGCATTTAGCTGAAGAATTTTCAGGTTTACTGAACCCATTTCTCTCAGCATGTCTCGGGGTGCATTGAACATTCCAGATAGTCGGGCGATTGATATATAAGTGCGATGGGCCTCCAAGCCGGGAGTAGATGAGTGTCTGGACATTGGGCAATTGTGTGGCCTGAAGCAATAGACAACGAGCAACAAATGGCAAGAGAAGTGACCAGCATGAGAAAATCTACAACTGCAAGCATCAGGGCAGTGAAGGGTGCTACTGGCAGGCTGAAATATTGAACTGGATGCATGAGTGAAAGACATTTCAAATAATGCCAGAAAACAGAATGAACATATGTTAATAATGAGTGTGAGTTAATTGACTGTAACCAGAGACATAGAGGAGGACTTAGAGTTAGATAGGCATTAAATACTGCACTCATTGAAAATAAAATGAGTACCTAATAGTGGAGTTCAGTAAATAATAGCTGTGTGAATAAACTTAAATCAAAATAATTTCATTAATTTTTGCTAAGACCTCCATCCCTCACAAACTTGGATACGCCCCTTTGGCGAAATTTTGCCACCTGCTTAATTTTTATCACCGCTGAAGCCTCAATGCATTTCTCTGAAAGTGAACCAGAATCGAATCAATTCGAAGTCCTCTCATTCTTAGACTGAAGCAAACTGTCACTCTATTGAGCCACGGAGCAAGGAAAACTATTAATCCTTTCATTGGTCTGCACTAATATTTCTGTTGGTAATAATATTGCGAATTGTACCGGCATGGGCCTGCAAACCGTTAGCAATACTTTTTCTCTTATTCCTGACAGTGGCTGGTCAGGACTGCGTTGGCGTAACATTAAGTTGATCAGACCATTCTGTTCGCTCAGCTGTCCATTCCTTCCCCTTCCCATTGAAAGTCAGAGAAAATTTCCCACATTCCGAATTAAATTTCTTTACATTGGCCAAACTGGAAGAGCACTAACACATCATTGAGTATGAGCCCTGCCCGGCCATTGCCCTTTGCCCCTGCTTCTAATTACCTTAATTCATAATCCCTTGTGAATACTTGTGCTGCTCCATCACCAGTTACTGCCCATCTAATCCTTAACTTATCATGGCCAACACAGGCTTCCAGCTTCACAGGAGTGTTAATCCCCATGCTGCATGTGGCCATCTCATCATTAAGCATATTACAGCAAACACACGTGCCATGTGTCTGCTTCATCATCTTCACTGTTCCAACACTATTTCCTGCCTCCGCATGTGTACACATTTCCTCTTTCCAAATAATGCCTATGGTTCCCTTACACACTGTTCCCTCAAATAAATTACTGTCTCCAATGTTTTATCTGCCATGGAAATCTTTCACAATAATTAAAAAAATTCAAGTCCCAAAACTCTTATCTGCATTGAAAGACATTCCATATGAACAAATTATACACTTGACACTTGTGCAGACAAATTTCATCCCAAATTTCAAAATTGACTAAAGATTTACCAACCAATTCTGTCAGTGGATGTATGGAGCTCAACTCCCTTATTTAATGACTGAAAACAGTTTACACCTTCAAAACAATTTCTTTTCAAACTAGTGACTGATGGGCATGTGACTACTAATAAATTACATTTAACACCATAAATGAAAATGTCTAGCGATAAACCAGGGTGCATTCTCATTGCATTCACCCATACTTGTTTCTTTTCTACACTTGTCCTTCTACCTACTATAGTCTCTAGTGACCTGTCGGTCGACGGTCGCTCCTGTAGGGCTTCAGTATTTAAATTATTCTTTTCAAAACATTTTTCTTCTACATGTTCTAACTTCTTATAGAAATTACATATTGGGACCTTGCAAGATTCTGTATGGTGTCCATTCTACCTGCATCTCTCACAACACTTTTTGACTCAACAGAATTTTTGCTGTGACCTGCCTTCCTACACTTACTGCAGTTTTGTGACCTACAATTGTGCACAAATGCCCTGCCTTGTTAAACACATAACACCTCATACCTTCATGTTTCTCAGGACTTACCTTAGTACCTGGAAACGTGTGTTCGTTTCCCTTTGCACTGTTTTCCTCAGTGCTGTAATCATAATTTGCACTTCTGCGAAATGCATCACTCTCTGCCCTACTCTCCACAGGCTGTACAAAGTGCTCAGATCCTGCCAATAACTCATTATTTTCCTTCTTGTGCACGAACAACACAGCCTGCTCAAAATTTCCTGTAGAAAGCAACAAAATCCAACGCTCCATGCCAACCCTTATTCCTTTAAGAAAAATTGCAAGGCTGTTGTCACTTTTGCTCTGACTGCAGCTTCTTTAGGGTGCTATTCATTACTGTACCATTTCCAGCAAGATATAACCTGGTCATGTATTCCCTAACACTTTCATTGTTCCTTTACAAACAACTAAAATACTTATTAAAGCTACTAGCTATGCTCTTATGCACCTAGAGATTTTGATACAAAAAGTGTATAAATTCTTTCCAATAGTGACATTCTCTCATGTGCAGGTGTGCATGAAGCACTGTCAATACTTGACCCTTAAACTTAAGTTTAGAACAAATTGAATTTCAACATTGCCGTGACCAATTATGTCTGCAATGTTATTCATTGACTCAATAAATGATTCTATAACTTGATTTATACAATTTTCAAAGTGCTCAATTAACTGTTACCACTATACCATCTAGAGTCTCATTGGCATCAAATTCTGAATTTGCTACATGTCTTTTTGTGTTTACCAAATCTCCCAAACTAACTTTTGGCTCGTCCAGCTTTTTATTAAAATCATGTCTCCAAAACCTCTTAACTGATTGCTGTCTGTAGTAATTTTAACCTGATCTTTCAGCTGATATGTTTTTCTTGTTACATTTATGGCCTGTAATATTTATTTTATAACCTGTTCTGCTTTACATAACACTAGTCAGCTACAAGCAACCAGTTCTGCAAGGACACATGCATGCTGAAACCTCCAATTTTCATCCTATCAAACCTGGGGACATGCAACATTTTTATGATACAAAATCTTTGTTTCATGCATTATAGTGAGACGCCCTCTACCCCGCAGGGGTGTCAAGTGTTTCAAAATATACCTCACTCGCTACACAGTATCACAACACCTACACATCCCCACGGAGCAGAAAGTAATCTCGTCTTATGGAAATTCCCGCATCATGGCCCAATACACCAATCTTATTACTTAATCTCAACTCAAAAATTGTATTAGCAGAACAACATATCAAGTATTAATGGGTGTTTCACAAATAATGTTCATATAAGCCAAGGCTCTATGGTAGGGAATATTTAATCAAAAATCATGCTCACACGTAATTGCTTTACCACTTTTACATAAAATTTTTGTAAAGTATTTCGGGCACTCTAAATTATGTATTATAAAGTCGGTTACCACCATATATGGCTGTATCACAGCATTTCATACCAGTTCCTGGTCCAACACTCACATAATTGTACAATACGGTAAATATTAAAAAAGTACTGTTTACAATTACGTGACAAAAGTAGAGTTGCCACCGAAGTATGTGACGAGCAGTTGAAAGTTTCCATCAACAAAAGTTTTATTCATATGTTACATTGCATATGCCCCCGGAATCAGGACAACAATTAATAATACATTATTTCATACCTCTGCTGTGGCACATACTTAACGTGCCCAATGGAAGAACAGCTGTGCAAAACCATGCCTCAACTCATGATGCCAACCCCTCAGAAACCTGGTAGCAGCTCCTGCCCACCGCATCATCGTTGAATGGATCAGCTGATTGGCTTGGCGCTCACCTAGTTGACTCACGCATGGATTTAAAAACTGTTGTCTTCCCAGGTAGGGCACTCTTGTAGGGACACTACAGTCATTGACGCACCGTATTTATAAAAATGTGTGCTCACTTAAATTTGTATTATGCAATTACCGTCATCACAAACAATATTTTGCAAACCTTCATATCTCAAGAATGTCTGAAAACGTAGCAGTAACAGACAGCAGTTTCATTTCGCCCATTTTACAAGTTGCTACAATGATCCACATATGTTCCCGGCCTGAATACGCAATAAAACATTTTGGCATCCATTAGTGTAAATGCCTTGCCAATACGTGAAGAAATCTTAAGTGAGAAAAGTCACTGTCTTCACAAAACCCTCGTAACAGGTTGCTGCAATGATGAGCAAACATCCACATGCGCCGCCGTGCCCATTTCACGGCTGGCGGGAACCAAAGTGACACCACCTGGTGACTGACACATCACACCGCCAGCGGATGCTACATACACCTTCACCGCTTGCAGCTCACACTCAACTCAACCAAGAGCCGCTACACGACAGCAGAGCAATGCACACCTTCGCCTATGACATCATGCCGGATTGTGTTGGCGACTCTGTACACTAATATACATTGCACACAATATAAAATTATATAAATACAATAAGAAAGCTATCACAGAATGATTATTGATGATAACAAAAAGTAGATATACCCTCTATTAACGAAATATCCATCATGAATAGTATTAGACTGGTCTATAAAATGAAACACGCTAAAAACTATTAAAAGAGTATAACACATTAATACCAACTTAAGAGCAAAGTTACTAAAAAATACTAAATAACCTAGTGACAAAAAAGTTTCGTCACAATAGGGTTTGTACAAATTGATATCCCACTGCTGCTACCTGTTGTCATGATGCCTTAATAGTCAACAGGGTAACAGTGGAAACATGTTAAACTGGTGGAGGCAGCAGAGAAATATTTTTGTGTTAAGATGTTAAAAAGGGGACGATAGCTGCCACCATTGTAATTTTGACAATTGGGTTTTACCAAAACCCGTTCTGCAAAGTTGATGATTGCAGAACAATTCTTGCATAAAACAGGGTGAAGCCCTGCAAGGCCTTCTTTGGAAGAAGGATGTCATAAGAGTGCAGATGGCGTCCCTTCACCATACTGCTGATGTTGCAGCAGAAGCTTGCCATAAAAACACTCAAAAATCTGCATAGTTTTGCATTTGAGGGCCTCATTCATATGTGCCCATACTTTCACAGGCCTAATTAACATATCTTTTGGCATTTCCAAAACTCAATTCTTGGAACCCTGAAACTTAAGTCGTGCTGCAATGATAGGATATCCGAAAGGCATCATTCCACTTGTATTTGCAAATGGATACTGGCCAGGAGGTGCTAGGCGTGGTCCTATACTAGTGCAGCGAGAGCGGAGAGACGCAAGTCATTGATTTTGCGACTGCAAAATTAGGGCACACGGAGCAGAGATACAATGTCAATGAACCAGAGTGCTTGGCCATCATTGGGGTAGTTAAGAAGTACAGACCCTATTTGGAGTATCGGAGGTTTACTTTGCACACAGACAACAGGTGCTTAATGTGGTTACATAGCATGAAAGAGGCTCGCAGTAAACACACCCAGTGGGCACTGCTGCTACAGGCCTACAATTTCGTAGTAGAGCATGTCCCTGGGTGAGAAAATGAACTCGCAGACACATCATTCTGAACCCCAAATCAGGAAGTGGTAGTACTTGATGACACCAAGTGGGAGAAAGTCTTGCCACCTGACACGTAGTAACCGTTCAGGGAAGCACACGTCAATTGGATCAGTGTAGTAGAGAATGAAATGCTAATTTCAGATCTGTAGTGAAGTAGCAGCTGTGCAAGCAAATTGCACCCTGGTGTAAGCCCTAAAAGGCATATGCACACTCAAGAATGTGGGTGGATGGCATGTTGCTGATAACTGCATCAAAATATGTTAACTGCAAGATCCAAAAACATGGAAGTTGTATGTACCACCCGCATGCAGGGAAAGAATGTTTGCGCATGAGCACGTGAGTGTAACAGCAGGTCACCCAGGTGCAGAACAGAGAGTGCGCAACATAAAACAACATTTATTTTGGCTAGAAGGGTTGATGCATTGCGCAAGAAAGTGGGTACAGAAATGTGAAAAGTGTAATCAGTTCAAATCACGTCAAACAGCAGCAATAACCTAGACAGCTGAGAAAACCATTTGAAATGGTCAGTTTAGATCTGATGGAACCATACCCCAAGTCAGTTGGTAGCAAGAAATGTATATTTGTAATAACCAATAATTTCTCGTGCTGTAGAGAGGCCAACAATTTCTCGTGCTGTATAGAGGCGTATGCACGGAGTAGTGCAAGGACAGGACAAATAGCGAAAGTGCTGCAAGGAAAATTCTTTGCCCACTGGAGCAACCCCATGGAACTGCTAACTTGCAACGGAACGCAATTTACAGGCAAGAAATGGCAAGAGCTATGTGCAGTATGGAGAGTGCATCATTTAAAAACTGCGGTTTACCACCCACACGCGAACCCCACGGAGCGGCGCAACTAGGAATTGAAGGCACAACTCTGGCTCTGTGTGGGCGAGCAGCACACATCATGGGCCGAACACCTGCCAGCCACATTCTTCACACACTGCAGGTGCACAAACGCAGTGACAGGAAAGTCTCCAGCAGAGGTCCTACTGGGCAGGAAAATCTGTTTGCCGGGCAACAAAAACTGTCTGCCGGCGAAAGACAGTAGCGCGACAAAAAGCAGTGGCGCACGATAGGAGAGGCGACGGCACACACACAGAGAACGATGGCATCATCAGGCACAGTATGCAGCGCGGTGGATGTCGGAAACGACCCATCCACCACCGGCGCTAACACCAGACCAACTGATGTACTTGCGAACCCACTACGGTGAAGCACCTGCTCAGCTCCGTCTAGCAAGTAAGGAGGAGGAAGGTAGTCCAGCACCTCCCTTGGAGGGGCCCCCACCTGGAGCAGGCACACTTTTGACACTGAACACGACTGTGTTCAACAGGGGCTGTGAAGATATGAGTTCCGCAGCAGACGAAGCTGTAATGCCTGAACAGGACAGCGAGTTGGCACCAGCAAGTGAAAGGCAAGGGATGAAGGTAGCAAGTGCACGGAAGGAGAGCACAAAACGAGCACAGACATCCAGGTGACCCATGATGGCATCAGCTCTGTTGAGCAACCTGGAGGTGTCAGAGCGTAGGAAAGGAGGTTAGAGTTAACAAGCATGAAGACGAGCAGCGGATGCGACAAGCCCGACATTGCCCAACTTAATGGCATCAGCAGGGGCGAGTCTGATGGTTGGCACCGACTTACCTGATGGCGCAGTGCCGGGGAGCGCTATCATCGAGGCAAAAGCACTGGAACCAGCACTAGTACTTCCAGCAGGAGGTACAGCAGCAGAGGGCACACAACCCGTCGTCACACCATTTCCAAGCAAGCAGGTTAGCACCAGCCGAGAGGCCGCGAAGCGGACATTGCCTATTGCATTCTGAAACAAGTGAGGTAAGTTGCGCAACATTTCGGGATAATGCGGGGTGAACATGGGTTTTTGGTAGCAAGCTGGCATGGGTGGTAGGTATGGTGTATGCGGTATGGTTGGAAGAGGCATTATAGGTAGGGTTGGCACTGTTGCTGACTGGTTTTTTGGCGCTGGAGTTCTGACACGTGTCACGTGCATGCTGTTGATATGTGACACTGTTTTGTTTTCCTCCTTAATGGCGTACAGTCCCAACAGGCGAAGTGAACTCCCTGTGCTGTTAAACTTTCATTTGCTGTTTGACACAGCTGATGTAATGTTAGTCCACACACACTGCACTGTTGAATTACTTCATTGACGTGTCCTGTGCATCCCGTGCTGTCACATGCATTGACATTTTGTAATTCGTGGAAAACTCCATCACAGTTATAGGGCGTACTGTTTTGTGGTTCCAAGCATATGTTTCATTGTCTGCATTCAAAGTTAAATCCATGTACGGTTTTGGCTTCGTTTATGTTTATAAATTCACTGTGATACTGCATGTTACACTTTGCGCAGTTCAGGAGTAGTGTACCCTGACCTGTACACAATAAGTCATGGCACCAGATTGGTTGCATAGTGTTCTGTAAATTTTGCAATGGTTTGCATTTCGAAAAGTTCATGTTGTCCTCGCCATCACTTTTGTGATTGACTGCTGCGGAGTTGACCGTTGGACTGGGCTCACGTCTGCAATGGCAGTAGTTGGTGCCGAACTTGTGTTTTGCAATTAAGTCTTGCGGTAGTGGATATAAACAATGTGGGCACAACAGCACTGGCGCGCTGTCAATTGTCCGGCCAGCCATGGTTTGTTATTGTAAATAAATGTACATGCTTGTGGTGCGGCTGTCACCAGGTGCAGGAGCACGGCGCTGCAGTGGTGGAGGAGAAGTTGCCTTCCCCTCACACAGTTGTCCCCTCAGCATGCCCAGTAGGAGGTATCGACCGGTACGGTGCAGGAGCGGTGAGCGGGGTGGTAGGCTGCCACCCACTACCGCGCAGATGGTGTGGTGTATTACCAGTGGTGGGGAGTAGCGCTGGAGCACTCTCCCTCTGACCCCTTTGTCTGCAGCTCTGGGCAGGTGGCATGGGCTGCCGTCACACGCCGTAATAAGATGAGTGCTGTCCTGCACGTGTTTCTCTCATTACAACAATGGTGGCTGTCCTCCAATTTCTGCACACTTTCCTCTGCTAACCAAGTGTCACCTTTTCCGGCATCTTGCAGGTGCCTGGAAGGCATCTCGATAATTTGTTGCTCTGTTGTGATGCCCTCATTGCAGGTAGTGGTCCGAATTAGCGGGAAAAGTTTGGCAGGTGATTGAAAATTTTGAAATATTCTGAAAATTGCAGAAAACTTTTGTAAAAATTTTGGTGATCATGAGAATTTAAGAGGAGTTAGCGGAGGGATATCGTCCCACGTTGGGCGCCATTTGACGCTGTGGAGTCAGGCCCCTTTCAAGTTCCTGTAATTATCTTGTATTAACATTGATCTCTGGATAGGCATGACTTGTAATTATAAGAATTTATAACTTAATTGTCTTAGAATTATAGCAACTTATATCCCCTTAATGTAAAGCTTATTGAGTGTTATTCTCATTCTATTGCATCTCTAATTATTTTGTAATTGTCATTGCTGTATGTCAGAAAGAGTAGAAGTTACTTTAAAGTGTTTTATAGTATACACTCTTTTATTTGCTCTGCCATTTGTCCTACGTCACCCTTAAGTAGAAACCCCTACTGTGTGGTTAATGGTAACAATCTGAGGAGCATAATAGTAGAGCTATCAGGAAGCAGGAAGACGTTTTACTACAGCAGCATTCTTCTGGCGTTGTTGATCTGCTGCTCCTCAGGAATATTAAATATTAAATCACATGCTACGTGGTGGACTCTTGGGGTGGACCACACAACCATACAGAATTATTACCAATAGAATCAATTACACTTGGAGATCCACATTACCTTCGAATATACAGAAACACTTTTGGCGGGAAGGTTAGGGTCCGTGTCCGAAGGTGAGAACAATTTACATTGCTGTCTGGCTGTAACCCACCGACGAGGGTAACACTGTACAAAAATAAACACGTGGAGACACAATGGTTTAAGTTGTTGAAATTATACTTTCCCCGTGCGATTCAAACACTGGGGAAGGCGAGAGGTAGAGTACCGGGCGGCAAAACGAAATGGTTTGGGTTAAATTATGCTATTGTTACACTAATGAGTAGAAAACATGATGATGGTCACCCTGTGCACGTGAACCATGAGCGCGGACATGACATATCCAACTGCTCTAGACTCTGAGTGGGAACTAACTTTGCAACATGGCATGCTGGCCGGCGTTGGCAGGCAGGCAAGCCACGTGGGAAATATTTTCTTCAGACACATTTGCATAAAAACACTTTGCACTTGTTTACCGTGCTGGATACATATATAAATAAATGCTCTGAATCATAGTAGCTGTAATACATATACAATACCCTTGGTGGAATGACATAGGGATGAAACACGTGAGAATGGAAAACACAACAAGACATAATTACACTCTGCAATAGCCCACGGGGCATGAAGGCAGTTTATTAAGGCTCTTGATGTGCCCGTGCATCCAGGCGTGACATAGCGTTGCCTTTTAAAACACTTTTAGTAATTATGCCCTTGGGTGCGCGTGAAGCACACTTGGCCGCATGGCCACTCTGTCGTTGATCACACAACAGTTTACTCTGCTTTAGACATGCATCATTGCTGCTGCACTGGTTGCACTGCTGCATTATGTTCAATTTCCAATTGAAGTGGCGCATGGACTGCATCATTGCGCATGAGCACTCAGTGAGTCTGGATGACTGTTGCATTGAACTCATTAACGGCAGGCAAACGGGCTAGAGGATTACTGTCAGCGTCAATTCCTGTAAATTATTAGACATGTTTCAGAAATAAAATCCGGCAGATTATGACTCTCGTGATTTGTTGTCCTCTTAGCTAATCAATCATGCTCTTTGGTGGTCTGGGCTTCATTGACTAACATATTCCTGCATTGAACCACAAGATACTCCAAGCGTTCCTCAGTGAGAGAATGAGTGTGTCACCTGCAAAGAAAAATCTGGCATGGTGAGTTGTACAACAAGGATATTCTGAGACATGGTTGCTCATTACTGAACCTTAGGGAAGTTGCAGCATGTTACAGCTTACTGTCTTAGGTATGTGCACAATTGTCGACGGTCCAGAGAGCAGAGAATGGTAGGATCCTTGACAATAGAGGAGCTTAAGAGGAGGCTTCACGTCTGTCTCCAATATGCTCAGTCATAATTTGCAGCATATATAGCAGCAGTGGAAAGGGGCCAAGTGTGCTCAACATGCATTCGGTGCTTGAACCCTTTTCTGGATCCTGCAGGACTTCTTAGGGTGGGCGGAAGGCTGAGCCATGCAAACCTTCCATACCATATGCAGCATCCGATACTTCTACCTAAGCGACACTCTCTTACTGCATTGATAAGTAACCATTATCATTTCCTTCATCTTCACATCCAGGTCCTCGACCTCTGCAGGCCATATTCAGTCAACAATTGTGGATCTTTTTAGCACTGTCGGTAATTCAGCAGGTTTTGCAACATGTGTTAAGTGCTTTTGCACCAAGCTCATTCACTTTTCTCCAGAAATGGATGAACTCCCTGCTTCTAGGGTACAACAAGTTAGAGCATTTCAGCAGACTGGAGTTGATTATGGTAGTCCCTTTCACGTCGCCATGACTTGAACTTGAGGGTGCAAGTTCACCAAAGCACACATGTGTTTGTTGTATGGCCACTAAAGCCTTACATTTGGAGTTGGTGTCTGATTTGTCCACCCCTATGTTCTTGGCTGCCTTTCAGCGCTTAATTTAAAGACGAGGTAGAACCATTCATATGTACAGTAACTGTGGGAGCAACTTTTTTTGGGGAATTGGCTGAATTGTACTAGTTTGTACATACCACCACTCACAATGATAAGGTCAATTCCATTTTGTGCGAAGAGGGAATAGTGTGGCATTTAAATCCACCACCTGCACCCCATTTTTGGGACATATGGGAAGCGGGTATGAAATCTGTTAAGACCCACCTTGCCAAAGTCATTGGCCAGCAAGTTTTTTCATATGAAGAGGTGTCCACTGTACTGATTCACACAGAAGGTGTCTTGAATTCTCGTCCTCTGTATGAGATTAGTTCTGACCCCTCTGAATTGGATGTGCTCACACCAGCTCACTTTCTCATTTTACAGTTAATTACAGCTTTGCCTGTCATATTACACACCTGAACGTCACTTGCTTAAATAACTGGCAGCTAGTGCAATGAATAGTATAGGATTTTTGGAAGCAATGGCAAAAGGAATATCTCTTTACTCTTCAACAGCGCATTAAGTGGACAAAGGGAGATGTCCATCCTAAGGTTGGAGACCTAGTGATAATCAAGGAAGACAATGTGCTCCCTCTCCACTGGGATCTGTCCAAAACAGAAATACATCATCTGAAATGACTAAATAAAAATTTGTAAATTCCTGTTTCATTTCCAATTTCTTTTCTCAAATCTTGTACATTTAACACAACTGACCATTGAATACATCTGATGTTTAACCTTGGTCTTTTATGCCAATCAATTAAAAAAACTATCAATTCTTTCCAAGTCTGCTTAGTGATCTTACACAAATATTGAAAGAACTTCCCTTCATTTTACTACAGCCGACGTAAATGGCAATTTCATAACCTGTTCTAAAATTGAAACTTTTATTTGTCTTAGTCTTTAACATGCATTGCGACTCGAGCACAAATTTATTGGCGGGAGGAAGACATCTGTTTACTCAAAATAAAAATAAAGTCTCAGTAATGTTTCATTCTCATTATTGATAAGGAAGTCTTGACCTACTGACTCAACAGAAATATACTGTTTCGGTGTTGACACAAAAAGGGACTACATATAAAAAAACACATTAGGTCTTCCTCACTGAAGTTGTTGTAACACCTAAGAGACTTATGAAACTTTAACTTCTAGACCATACAGTTATTAAAACCTCAACTTTAACACGATGCCGGCTACTGGAGGCCCTACAGTAAAAACTACAACTACATAACCAAGGTTACTCATCATTTTGATGGCCTAAATGTTGTCTGGTCTATCAGGCTCCTCCAGCCTGCATGCTACGACTGGGCCGTGCATGGACTCTGCTACGTCTCTGCTTCTCTCGTGACTCCATGTGTGATGACTCTCCTCGAGTGCACGACTCTCCTTGCTATGACGCTTTATAACGTCATCCCTCTGCAGCTGGCTTCCATCAACAAAGCTGCGTCTGGCGTCATCGCTTGTTTCACCTGGCCTTCAGCCAATCATAACTCTTTGCGCACACGTGCTGTCGCCCGCAAACACATGCTTAGAACGAAGACCATTCCCCTTGTCCTCAGAGCAGCCTATACTCCGTTCGCTGCTCACAGCACGAAAATATCCCTCTTCCCCTTAGATCACCCGCAATCACATAGTTGTTGAAGCAAAATGTCATCATCAAATAATAGCTCCAGGAATGTCCGCAATCACTACAGGACAACATAAAACAATTTGGGATAGTGATGACAGCTACTTCACCGACGCAGTGGCGAAGGCAAATATGCACAGCTCCTGCTGGTATCAAGAGTGCTGAGGCTGAACTCAACTCTGAAAGAGGACAAACATGTCCAACACCAACTCTAGAACTATCCACATGCAACTTAATGAGTATTCTCGGGAAGACAATGTGAACGACCTAACAATCTTATAACCAAATCCTTTTTAAAATAATTAAAACTCATCCTACACAAGATAAAATTATAAGACCTGAACCTTTCTCAAAAAGTAAAAAGAATTTAAATAATTAAAAAGAATGTATAAAGTTATTACAAATTAAAATCCAAACAAACTACTACTACTATGTTAAGAGCAAAATTGCTGAACTGCATGAACATCAAAACAGAAGCAAAATGACTTCAAAATTATAACCAAAAACCCAAATTAAAATAAAATAATTAAAATTATTACCAAAACACCAAAAAAAAGGGGGACTCGTATCTGAACAAAAAAAAAGAAGGGCAAACCTAACCCCGAAATGACGACCAACTGAACCATGCCTTGGACCATTCAGCACAAAAAAAAAAATCCTAACCAAAACAACATAATTCAAAAATCCTAAAATCCAACAAAAATAATAAAATTACTTAATGGATGATAAGAAAAATGAGAGTGCTCCACAGAAAAATTAAATGTATCCTAACAAAAAATAAACTCGCAACAATACAGAGAATAGTTAAGTTTCACATTATTTATTACTTGAGTAATAAAACACGGCGCTGTGCTAACTCATACACTAGACTTTGATATGAAAGAAAATCCTAAGCAATCCAGGTGAAGGCGGTCCTGGAAGTTAGGTTAATTGGGGAAAGTGTTACTTGGTGTTAGAAAAATAATATTTAACGACTTTCCTGACTAATGGGTGGTTGTTCAGAGGGAACAAACTGGGGAGGGACGTCTACTAAACGAATAGCATCAACATTGCAGTCAGGCTCCTGGTCGGCAATGTCTTCTACTGGTAGAGATTCCGGCCCTTGCAAGCGGTGGAATCTGCGGATGTGGTCGTGCGCCCTGACGTGTACCTCCGGCCCTGTACGAAGGCGCTGGGGGAGCAGAGACTGAAGTTTTCTGGTCATTCCAGACGTTTTATACTTATGTCGTACAGGCGCTCAGAGGTGAGGGGTGCAGGCAATAGCCTCTGCCACAGGGGTTGAAAATTTAAAGCTGCTGATGCGACGCTATCATCCCTTATCTTCTGCTGGAGCTTGGAATAGACTGGGTGCTGCCCTGTAACTAGCTTGGCGTGGTTGGAGGGAGTGTCATCTCAGCCAACAGTACAATCTTGTGGAAGTGTTGACGTGACGGCTTCTTGGAGTTTTCTTTCGGGTAAACAGTACAAGCTAGGATCATGTGTCTGTAGTCTCTTCTGACATTGCACTATGTGGTACCCTGTAAGCACGTGTTCTGCCTCTTCAGTACTGTTTTGGTTAAATGACTTGCCAAGCATGTTGAGCATTGCACTCAAGATAGGGCGAAGTAGATTTGTAGAGTGTGCATCAAAGATGCGTCATGTGTCAATCACCCTCCTCTGTTTCGACATAGAACCATCTTGGAGCAGAATAACTTTTCCATCTTGGGTACTCTGGATCATGCTACTTAGTGTATATAGCATTTGGTATCCTGCGTGGAGCCTTCTCTATGCATGATAGAATCTCTGGAGGTACGTACGCCTCTCTTATCGGTGTTGGCTGGGCCGCAACATCTGGAAGTAGTTAGTGCATGTGGGGGTTCTCTCTGTCTCTCTCTCTCTGCTTCGTGTATGCCTTCTCTTCGCTTCCCCTTGGTTAAGCATGGAGTGGCAGATGGTGGCTTCAAACAGCTGTCTTGTGGTTCTTGCTCCCTTGGAAGGATAGGAAGGCAGGGCTGGGGGAATTAGATCACGTTGCGTGAAACTAATTGTGTTCTGACTGTTATTCATAATGCCGTAGAGCCTTTGTTCTTAAAGTGCTAGCTCACAAAACATAGCTGAGGGCTTGGTTAGTTAAATACAATGGATTTAACTGTGGTTTGTTCTGAAAAGTACAATTACAAGTAGGCACAAAAAGTTTACGACCCTTGTGTGGACAAATGTCCCACTTGTAAAGGACTTGGGGTAACTAACTAATATTTATTTGCTGTGGCTCTGAAGGAGAATGTAAAATTGTGGCTTTGCCTGTAGTTAATGTGTTGCACAGCAAACAGTAGTTTGTGTGTTGCTTTGGGAGTGTGACCAACACTAACCTTTCATAAATGATTGTGGTTCTAATCTAAGTCTCCCACCACTAAACAACTATGAATATATCAAAATTAGTAATTAACTAAGCTAAATAATGTCGCACAGTACCACATACACTTGAATTAAAGACACAAAAGCACTCAAAATCTTAAAACTATTACATGAACAGTAACACTGATTAATAATTAGAATAATACGAGATTATATGCAATTATTGCAATACTTGCTACTTTGTATGATTGCCCTTTTTCGATCTTTCAATTAGATTTATGGGCACATTTTAGGAAGTTGTAACATATTTACAGTATTGCAACTAATGTTCCTTGGTACTAAATTTTAATTTTTTATTTTAACTACTACTATTTGCAATTGGTTAATGAGAGAATATAAATTTGAAAATCTCTGTAAGTAATCATGATGAATTGATCTCTTAACTCTTTTAAATTAATGTGTAGCAATTTACGGACATGTGTAGCTCTGAAAATGTATTCTACGAGACTTCAAGTAAGAAAAATTACGTTAAAGACAAAACACTCAATAAGACAATACAATGTTGAAAGGAAGATAAACAACAACTGTAATCTCTAGAAAATTAAGTTATTTACAACATTAGAATTTTCCTTTTGTAGAATATTTATGATTGGGTTAGGCATGGGCCTATCTTCCCTTCTTTCTTCAGAAAGTTCGGCATATTTTTGTTACACTCGTCGTTTTTATGTTTCGGCACACTCTTACACAAAACGTCCAAAACAACACTTCACTGGAATACTGTTTGTAGACAGCTGGTTTCCACATGGGTTAAGTTCATGGTCTTATGGGTTGTGCAGCATTGGTTTCCTGGCATTGTTAGTCTTTTAACCGGTACTTGAGACACTCACTCACAGTTCGGTAGGGTCTGTAAGGTTCTGCGGCGAGGTTACTTGGTAAGAGTCTGTTGTCTGTGAGTTTGTCGTATCTTCTTTTGCAGACAACCCCTCTTCTTTAAGGTTACGGGCAAGGGATATGGCCACATGAACCTCCTGGTGGGTATCCACGGGGATTCTCAGTAACGGCCTGTTTGAGGGCGGAGGCGGCAGGCATGCACAAGCGTCTCCCTCCTGCTGCTTCCGCTCAGTTCCTGGTCCGAGTTCCAGGTGGGGGCCTGTGTGAAGCCGCCATACACCTGTGAACTGCTGGGTGGCCCTTCCTCTTGGGAGGGACTTTTGGGGTTCTTCTACTCTGTAAACTGATGATGATCCAGCTCTCATTCAAGAGTGGCTACATCATGGACCCCGACGCCGTCCAGTGTCTGGGTCAGGGTGTCACCCAGGTCCTCCTGGACCAATGGGACTGATGTGGTGGTGGCTGGAGGTGGAGGCTCTTGGGGTCTCCTCACCTCGACTGCTTTCTGGGTTGGTCTAGCTTTCCAGGCTGGAAGCTTGGACCAGGTTCTTGTCTAGACACCTTCAGATGTCTGAATGGATTCAGTCTTCTAGGGGCGTGGCTTGGCATCTTCTCCTCCCCCTTCGGCATGCTGAAGTAAGTTTCACCTCCTTTCGAAGGCAAGATGATCGGTCGTGGAGATACTGGCTGTGCGATCGTGGATGTGTGGGACTTCTCCTTCCAGGCCGTTTGGAGACTCCACTGGCTAGAAGCAATGGAGTCTGTAGCTGCAGAAGTGGCTTCTAGTTGTACAGTCGCCTCAACAGCCTCCGACAGCGGTTTCTCTGCTTGTGAGGGAAGTGGTGACGCACAGGGTGCTCCTCCCTCCGTTCCTTCGGTAACTTCCATGCCCTCTGGAGATGGTATGGATGGGACTGAGCAGGGTAGCAGTGAGAACTGTGACATGTCCAACTTAAGCTCCCTAGGTTGCTTGTTCTTCTGTGTAGGTGGAGAAACAATGTGGACAACATCCTTGGTTGGGATTCATCTTTCTCGAGTATGACGCTTGGCTGGGGAGGTCTCTGGTAGGAAGCTCCGTGTAGAGGGCTCTGCCAGGAAACCTCAGGTCCTTGGGTAGTCCTGTTTCTTCGGTCCATGAGAACTGTAAGAAGGAGCAGGGAAGAGGGGATGGTCCGGCCAGACAATCCACCTCTGTAAGGTGAATGTAGGTTTATGACCCTGGTAAAGGTCGAGTGCGGGGACTCTTCTTCGACAGCTGTTGGAGGTCTGATTTCCCTGGATGTCAGGGGTTTGACTTCCCAAATAGGCTATGGGGTTGCATAGTCCTCTCCCTTTTGGAGTGTACTGGGAGGATATGCATCGTCTCTGACGCAGTGGGGGCAAGGCATCACTCTGCTCCGGCATCACTTTCCAAGTGCGTCCGCATTGATCCTCTATCCAATACACATTCCCATAATTCCATACTACTGTAAATGGCCCCTTACACTTCTTGGCAAGGCTCGCCGCAAATTTTCATGTCGCCTTGTTGAGAGCTTGGCTTAGGTTGAGAACTCTCTCTCCGATGGGAAATTGTTGCACACCAGTGTGGGGTGGTGGGTACGTATTGGAGATGTATTGTCTTGGGCTGCCCTTGCCTTTTTGGTTCTGTCTGAGGCAGTCAGACGGATGCTGGTTGGCATGAGTATTGTTGTGGGAGGAGTCTCCCACTGCTAGTCTCCGGGACGTCGGCGTGTACGCCCGAAAATGAGCTGACTTGGGCTGGATTGTAAGGCTTCATTCTCTCTCTGGCGGAGGGCGAAGAGGATCAAAGGGATGTTTTATCCCAATGCCTATGGTCCTCGCCCACACTGAAGCGGATGCTCTTTTTAAGCTCCTGCTTGGATCTCTCAGTGGTGTTCGTTTGAGGATGGTATGGTAGTGTTGTCCAGGTTTCAACACCCTAGCTTTCACAAACAGCATTCCGCCACTGACTTGTGAAAGGGGTGCCATTGTTGGTCAGGATTACCTGCGGATAACCACAATAAGGAAATATTTCCGTGTTCAACTTGTGGAGAATATTCCGGGTTTCTGGACTGGTGAGCGGGAATGCTTCCACCCAGTGGGAAAATATGTCTGTAACTACCAGCAGGTAATAATTCCCTCAAGTGCTGCGGGGGTAGATACCCATGGCGTTGACGGCCAGGTGCATCCACGCCATGGTCGGCCGTGTGGGTGTTGATGAGGAAGGGGTACAGCGTATGTTTTATCCTTGGAGCAGCTTTCACAATTGGCTACCTATCGTCTGACATCTCTGCTAATGCCATTCCATATGTAACATTCTTGTATTGACCACAGTGTTTCTCAAGTAACTGGGTGTCCGGCTTGTTGGCGAGTATTACAGTGGTAGCAGATATCTTCTCTGAGGTTTGGAGGTATCAAGGTTCTCCAAGGCGACTTTTGGGTGTCTGGTGCGAGACCACACGAGTTAAGAGACTCTACTAGGGGCTTGATTTATGAGGCGTTGAAATCTGAATCCTGCTGTTGGTATAAAGTGACTTGCTGTCTTGTTATACCCAACTGTTGAAGTTTGAGAACCTCTTGAGGGTTCCATTTAGGGGCACGGGGAGGAGTGAGCTTCTACCACTCTTCCTCCCGATTTGGTTCCCCTTCTAGGGTAGGTAGATGCAAGAGTGCATCTGGTAGATCATTTAGCTTGCCCGGTCAATGTTGCACTGAGAAGTCAAACTCCGTCAGGAATGTTTCCCACCGTCCGAGTTCGCTTTGTGGTTGCGTGACTCGGGGAGCCGCTTGAGTGCCTTACTGTCAGTGCGAAGCAGGAAATGTCGGCTGTCAAGATGGTACTGGTGCTTGCGTATGGCCCAAATAACAGCGCAACACTCCTGTTCATTGCTATGGTATCGCCTCTCGGTCTTGTTGAGTCGGGTGCTGGCATAGGCAACCTCTAGGGGTCTTCTTGGTACAGAATGGCACCTAACCCATCCTGGCAGGCATCTGTCTGCAAGACAAGAGGTTTTCTCTCTTGTGGGCGGTGTAACCGCAAGATATTGGCAAAGCTATGGTTGAGTGTTAGGAAGGAGTCTTGGTGTTCTTGCTGCCATTTCCAATGCGTATCCTTTTCAAGAAGACTGGAGAGGAGCCATTTGGAGTGCTATGTTGGGTACGAAGCTCCGTAGCCATTTATATAGCCCTAAGAAGCGGCGTAGCTGCTTCTTAGTTGTCGGTCTATCAGCCTTCTGTATGGCGTGAATTGACTTGGTCTGGGGAAAGTTACTTTCAGCTGTCACTTGGTGGCCTAGGTACTCTATGGATGTTTTTCCAAAAGGGTTCTTGGAAAGTTTGCATGTGACGCCATGCATTTTGAGTTGTTCAAGGTCTCATTGAAAGTGCTAATAGTGCTCCTCCCATGCCTTGAAGTACACAATGATGTCATCGAAGTACACAAATTAGAAATGTCAGTTATAGCCTATGAGTACTTCCGCAGACATCGTTCTTTGGAAGGTGGAGGGAGCATTTTTCAATTCAAAGGGCATGACCTTGATTTGAAGCATCTCTCCTTCAGGAGTTGTGAAGGTGGTGTATATTCGGCTATCAGGGTGGACTGCAATCTGCCAGTAGCCAGACTTTAAATCTAGCATACTGAAGATGGAGGCCTCCCCGATATCACAGAAGGTGTTGTTGAGGTCAATGGAAGGCGGGGCAATTGGATATGTCACGTCATTCAGGTCTTTGTAATTCACTCAGAACCGTAAACCTCCTTCCTTTTTGGGCACAAGTACAATACGTGAGGTGTACGGGGAATTCGACAGCTCCACAATTCCTTGTGCTTTCTTTTCCTCAACGTCTGAATATTTTGTGTAGCCAACTAGCAGACACATTAAAGGGACGATTATAGACCGGTACATCAGTAGTTGGCCATATCTTGTGCTGGATATTACGTATCTGGGGTAGTTGTCCCTGGTATGAGAAAACACTGCGTGTTCATTCTAAATTTTCCATAGTTTGTAAAATTTTATGGGCTCAAGATTGTGTTGTATATCCTCGGGGTCAAGAGGGTGCACTACAATGGCCTCTGGGCTGAGTTCCCAGTGGATTGTAATGCGGTTATTTTCCCCTAAATATACTCTTTTCTTACAGTGGTCCATCATGCATTGTTGAGTATTGAGCTAAGGCTGGCCCAGAATAAACTCCGCAATTTCAAGAACACTGAATTCAGCTTCATAGGTGAGTTGATAGATGCCTACTGTAAGTGTGGTTTTCCCGTCGACTGTCAGGGTCTAACTGGGTTGAGCCATCCGTAGGAGCAGAGGTTGTAAATTAGCTCTCTGATCCGTTGTCAACAGGTCACTTCTTATGAAATTCCATGTGGCAGCGGAGTCAAGTAAAGCTAAATACTGGTTTCTATTTATCTTCACTTGGATATGTGGAGCTTCATGTGGTAGGTACTCCTCACAGGTCTGGTTCAGTATGGTGATGTTTTGGAGCCCTTCTTTGCCGGGGATGGCTGCCCTGTGCACATCCCGACTGAGGAGTTTCCCACCTGGGCAGGTTCCTTAAAGTTTGGGTGATGCGGTGATGTGTCTGGCACCCGCGTGTTTGGTTTCTCTTCCCATTTCATTCTTGCCCTTGACGGGTTGGGAAATCTCTGTTGAGATGCCTTCCCAGGCAGTGCCAGCATCGGGGAAGCGAGGTGGCAAGAGGAGCGCGTGGGCTGTGAAAGACCTTCCGCTCGAGAGGAGGAGGGGTAGGGTCTGCGACCTTTGCGGGACGTGGCTTGTCTAACAAAGCCTATGCCTTGTTATTCTTTTTGATCTTCTTTGCTCTCTCCACTAGCTCATGCACGGTGGTAGGTTTCAGAATTAATAGTAAATTCCGTAAGGTTGGAAGTAGCATACACGTAGTGTTTCGTACGCAGCTTTCTTCTCTCTCTTCCTTGTATATACGCTGATATATTTGTACCGTCTTGCATATAAACAATTCCACTTCTTCTTCTCGAGCCTAGATTCAAGTATGGAATTCGGTAATGAGAGCGGCCAGTACTTCCTCTCTGGTGAACTGGAAGGCAAGCTTGGAGCAGAGTTGCCCCAATTCAGTCACGAATTTGCCATATTTCCCCCACCACTGAGGGCTTTCTCTTGAAGTTGTTTCTGGGCTCTTGCAACCCATTGCTTCAAATGGATTGCATGGTCTTTGAATTCCCTTTCACACTATGTTGTGAAGGAAATTGGGTTTTCGGTGTGTCGACCTCTGAATTCAGGTAGCTGAAATTCGGAAGTGACAGGGCTTTGGTTAGGACCTTGATTGTATGGGCAGTAGTCTTGTGCATGCCGGCAGACTTTTCACTGGTACACCATACCTGGGTGCATGACTTGCTCATCAGACCACCCGATGCACTAGTGCTGAAACTCCAGGGCACAAACTATGCAGCGCACCATATGGATTATTTGTCCGGTACATTCAAGCCATTTGCAGCAAGCTGCTTGCCATTGGTGGCAGACTACACAGTGGTACTCCAAGCCATCTTAGTACCTGGGCTCATCTTCCCACCCCAAACATTGGTAGTGGTAGCTTCTGGTACAATGTGTGCAATGGATCACATGTGCACCGTGCCAGGGCATGTGTCCATTGAACGTTTTTTCGACCGTGTCGAAATATCAACCATTGTGGTCTCGGGTACACCAGGTTGACTCTGACTGGAGTCAGACATAACTGTTTGATGTGTTGAGCGCCACAAGGTGTTTTGATCTGCGGACTCCCTGAAGTCCAGTTAAGGGTTTGGACTCTTGACTAGTATTGCACTAGTCGACTAGTCTACTAGATTGCGTCACAGGGTGTTTTTATCTGTGGACTCCCTGAATTCCTGGTAAGGGGTTCGAATCTTGACTAGTATTGCACTAGTAGACTGGAGTCTACTAGTTGGGAAGTTACTTAGACCACGTTGAGCTTTAAATAAACTTGGTTAGATTACGTAGGCTGCGTTGAACATGTACTTTGAGAACTTTGTGTATGATACTTCAGTCCCACTCTTGTAAATGTATATTATGCAGGCGTGCCATGTGGTAAGGGAAAGACTATCCATGGAATTTACTGTACTTTGGGAAGTTTTATCAGTTGCACATCAACAAAAACTGTATCATGATGCCACAGCTGCAGCCCTAGACTATCTCCAGTTCTCGCTTATGCAGACATGCGAGCAAAGTGATAAGAACCCCCACAAGTAGGTTGTGAATGAAGGTCATTCACGCAGCTCTGAGAGTTTTTATAACTGTCTTTCATAAACAGTATGTAGTATTTTTTAAAGTAGTTTTGTAACTTTAAGGATAAAACTATTAATTTACTCTCATCTATTTCTTGAGTTAAATTTATGTGCCACATATACACGAGTTCAGACTAAAAATGTAATATTTTTCATAACATCCCACTCTTATTTCCCATAACCGTAATTTTTCCACAACCAGAATAGCCCTTCCCCCGACGATTCCAGTTGAGGGGTGCTCTACGTACTTGTTGGTAGTGCATATAATGTTCAGATATTCTTGTTATTTTATATTTTGTAAGTATTGTACTAGTGCAGCCAATGATCCAGTGTGGGGATATTTCTGAGCAGATACTTCTTCGTAGAGCACTACTCCCACACCTGTTCTGCTACATCTACTTACAGGATTAGTGACAGGTTTGGATTCAGTTAGCACAATGGCTGCACTTGTCAAAATTGCTCAGCATCTCCTAAAAGGGGCTGCCTTTTCTACCTTTTGCAGCATGTAGTCCCTTAGCCAGTTACATGTTCCAAGGAAATGGTGCAGTTGTTTGCTTATCTATAGTGAGAATAACTAGTATTTTCATGATTAATGTACATTAGGTAACTTGCTTGACTAGGAAAATTACCAGCATGATTCTCTTAAACAGGAATTACAAAATTTCGCCAAAATCTTTGTTATGCTTGTTATCTTAGTGTGCCAAATTAATTTCAATTTTGAAAACATCAATATTAGGAGTTTTTGATGATCTAATAGATTGTCTAAACAAGCCACATGCAAACTCTGGCCGGTAGTCTTTTTCAGTCGCTAGGGGGATTTGGATAGGCAAAACATCATTTGTCAACTCTTCGTAAAAAAATGCATCGTTTTCAAGAACAGTACTATTTTGGACTGAGATCAAAGCTGATAATGAACAGTACATAACACTTATGTTAATAGGAAGCTCTGGCATGTGTATGAATTTTTGAGTCATTATTAATCCCACTTTTATTAATGTGGCTGTGATTTTCTGCTGAATTTACAATAATTTTTAAGTTATTTCATAGCAGTGTTTGCAAAGTAACAGAATTTGTGTGTTTGATGTTTTTAGGGCATATGCCAGGTATCTGGTTTTTTCATCATGTGAGTGGTTCAACAAGTTAAAAATGTTTCTTGAGGCACTTTTACCTAACCCCACTTCATGGCTACCAAATGGTTATTCATTTCCTTCTGATTTGGCAAGTTGGTTGAACATTGGAACCTGGACAGAAGCTCCTAGGTATTTTTTTTTTTTCCTGTTCTGTAATATGTAAAAGTTTAGTATTAATCTTTAACAGTTGTGAAATGTATGAGGGCAAGTCGAAAATTATCCACACACATGGGTTGTATTCTAAGTTATTGTACTCTACATTTAGGAAACAAAAAACCATGATTTTTCTACACAATCTCCTTGCTTTTCAGTACACCTTGTGCATCTATACTCCCTCATTATAAAATGATATACACTTAACTGCAAGCCACAAATGCACCACTGTCTTCACGTTGCTGCCAGAGATGAATCTTTGTTCATGTAGGGTTGCTTTTAGAGGACCTAACATTTGAAAGTCTGTTGGGGGAAAATCAGGAATACGAGGAGGATGATTAAACTCTTCAAACTAAATTTTTGCAGTGTGTTTATAATGCTTGAATAGATGTGCATTGTGCAAGAGCACAACTCTTTTCAGTTGCAGTCTTCTGCAGTTCATCACAGTGTCAACTCATCAGGAAGCATCATCATACTGTAATGATCATTATCAATTGCAGAACCTTTTTAATGATAATGTTTCAGTACAGACCTTTAGGAATCCCGTAAAACTGTAAGCATAAATTTTCCAGCTAATGTTTAGCTCCTTCCCCCCCCCCCCCCCCCCCCCCCCCCCCCCCCCCCCCCCCCCCCGTCTGTTACATATGTTTCCATTTCATACTTTGCGTTAACTTTTAGATTTGTAAAGATGGATGCATGTGATGTCTCATTATGAGTGATGATTCTTGTTACAAAAGATTCATCTTCCTGAGCATATTGGTCCCAATTTTGTTTGCAGGTGTCAAGATATTTCTGTTTGTGTTCGTTCATGAGGTTTGTGGTACCCATCTTGCACAAACTTTTCGATACTCAAGTGTGTTGTGCATGATTTCTTTGACATTGCCATGGCTAATTTTGAAATTATTGCCACATAATCCACTGTCACGTGTCCATCCAACAATTTCACCTACACACTTCATGTTATCGGTTGTGGATGTGAATGTGCACCTGGCTCCTTCGTCACAGCAGACACTTGTGCAACTGTATTTGAATTTCTCCATCCATTCATTCAAACTTTGCACATAATCTTCGGTAAATACAGACACCAGGCCCACCCTTAACCACAAAAATCGTAACACTGCAAGCTGCTCTTCTTTTGTACAAATCATATGTAGGGCAGCCATTGTTTCTCGAACTGTAGGTACGAATGAACTGACGTAACATGATCAATCATATTTAGAGCAAGCATTGTTTTTTGAACACTGTAGTTACAAATGAACTGACATAACATGATCACACCAAACCGCCCTCACTCAGGACACAGTGACTTTAAATAGAGAGTGCTGCTATGATAGTGTGACCAACAGACAAAACAGCAAAACAGGTGTATAAATAAGTTTTGACTCACTTTCATATATGTGCTTGCCACCCATTATTGGTTTTGTAATATTTGAGCATATCACACAAATTAATTTAGTTTCTTTTATTTGTTTACGTATAATTATGAATTATTTATGCTAACTATTTTTCCCATGTAAGCTAAGTTAATCCTCAGGTAAATTATTATTTTTTTTAAATTTGATGTTAATCATCAATTTTCCTTACGTTTGTAGAAATATTTATAATGAAAATATGATGTTTACTTAGGTTAAATGTGTTTCAAACATGTCTTTATTGTCAAATGCATAAAAGTTTGGTAAGATTTAATGCATATCTTTGATGCCCTATTCCCGTCAGAGTGATATCCAAGAGAAAATGAAACAGATGCTAACTACCTCTGGGTGCTTGCAGGAGCTTATCCCCCCCCCCCCCCCTTCTTCCTCCCCATCACTACGATTATGCAGCTCTCTTCCAAGGATCAAGCCCAGGCATTGCACCGACTCCAGATTCCCATTGAACCAGAGATGCCTAAGGACCTTTTCAAGGACCCCATCCGTCTAAGCAAAGAAATTCACCCGTTGCTCGCAGCATTCTTTATGGGACAGGATCAGTCCTTGGGACTCGCCAACTCATACTACAGAGGAGTAGAACCGGTGGAACCTAATCAGCGAACCATCACAACCTTTGAGCCATTGACCGTAAACCACCCAAGTTCACATTGTTGTCAGCCAGAGTTGTCCCAGGACAAGCCACCACTAGAGGTTACGCATCACCCATGTATACCACTGAGAGCCAACCCATTAAAGAGAAAGATCACTCTCACAGAACCCGATTTTGTGCCCTGTGACAAAGCTACCAGGTCAGTCCTCTACACTGGATGGGCACCAGTACGACGTAAGGACTAAGAGAGAAACCCATAATCCCTGCCAGAGGGTGCGACTGACCTAGTATCTGACGAAACCAACCCTCTTTAATGTAGTGATGACCCTGACAGCCTGAGATGTCACGTATCAACATCATGCTCTGTTGGTAAACAAAAGAGACTCCTGGTAGACACATGGCTACTAGTAAGTTTGACCCTTAGTTCCTGTTGAAGTTCACTTGGCTGCTTGTAGGCAGATTTTCGGTTCTATTACTGACTTGAACAAGCACAGTGTCCATGTTCCTTAAGTAAGAATTCTGGAGCTTTCTGTTGGTGCAGCTGATAGGCAACTTCAACAGTTGGTGCGCTCCTGTCATGGCAAGCAGCCCTGTCCGAAGACTGTGGTGGGACTTGGGAGCACTGACTCAGAGGCAAAGTGGTGCATAACCATGTCTTCAGCCTGGTTACCAGTATCCACTATCTGCTGAGGATTGTCAATTTTCACATCCATTGCTTAATAAACTGGATCCAGAGGAGAAGTTTATGTCCTTTCCCATTTTATTTCACCTTGTATAATTTATTTTCCCAAGAATCATCACAGAGGCCAGGTGTGGATCAGCTGTCTACATTCCACATACTTAGTGTGAACAATTGTGCAATAAAACCCAAGTAACATAATGCTAGAAAAAGATACTGGGAATCCAGGGGACCTATGATCTTCACCCAAACTAATTACAGTGTATGACTTATTAAGTGGCTGATTATAAAATTGATTTATTTGTCTAGATATTGTGATGAAATGTCTACTTGATACTGTGATAATGTTGCAGTTGTCGGAAACAGACAACTGAAACTCAGCTCGGTTCACTCACTCTGCAGAAGCTTTGCATGAGATGTAAATAATGGTGCCATAAAAAAAGTTGAATATTTTCCTGTGATATTTATTTGCAGTTTATGTAGTTCACATACTTTTACAAAGAAGAGACAAAAAACAGTTTTCAATACAATGTGCCAGGCGGATTATGAGAACAGCATTGCAGAATTATCCATTAATGTTTTAAGTCACATTGCTGTCATGCAACTGTGGTCTCGCATGTTGGACAGGCAGGTGTATACTACAAATTGCAACTGCGAAGTGCCTAATGTGAAATGCCCATTTCAAGTGGGTGCTCAAGGCTAAATATTCTACAGCGCTCCACTCCCATCCCTCACTTCATTACACCATAAACATATCAAAATAAGGGCATTGTGCAGTGCTACTCCTTATCACTCATCCCAATCACTACCTACAAAGGTATCACACAGTAGAAAGAGTCCCTTCATACACTGGTGCGAACCCTGTTGCAATCACTTTCCCGTATATGCCAAACTGTGCTGAAATAACAAGCAACTGTATTTCCAGGACGTACTCAAAAAGGAAGATCACCAATGAACATCCTAATGGCCCTTATCACTAATCCCTGACACAACTTCAACTGTGACTTTAGAAAAAACAAACTCTTGACAAATACACATACTAACACTGCCAACATTTCTGAAATACAAAAAATTAAAGAAAATTAAGTAAATGGTACTGTAGTAAATGGTACTGTAAAGCCAGTGTTACTGCACCATTACAACAGCAACATTCCATACTTTGTTCCAGTAGTAATTTTTCTTCCCCCTCATAAGGTTAGTATCTGTACATAATTTCTGTAATTGTGTAAAGTTGTTTCAGTGTAGTACACTTTTCTGCTTGCCAGTTACTTGATTTTGAGTATTGTTGAACATCGTTAATTTATGGTGCTCTAATTCCTGTATCAGGTAATCTAAGTTAGTTTCTGAAATGTTAAAAAATTCAAATTTTAAGTAGGAATAGCTGTCACACTGCTTTTAGTTTGCAAGTGTGCATGGTCACCTGCAAGTATGTATCAAGTAAATAATGTATTTTTAGATGGTCCACCTGATCTTCCCTTGTTTATATCCCAGCAGCCATCATGTGCACATGTCGTGCCAAATTTTGTGGAAATGATTAATCCATGAAATGCAATTATTCATGATTGGCCAATTCCACAACCATCGTGACTTAACAATGCTGTGCTGTATTGCTCAGAATTAAATATATTAGCAGTGTTGAATTTATTTTTGTGCTTTTAATTAAATTTTAACTAGAGTTGTTCCAATACAGATACTAATTATCAGTATTGGCCGATACTTTGCCTTTTTCCGATGTATCTATATTGGGTATGGTATTGGGCCAATACTTTAGTATCGATTGTTTACAATGAAGTCAGCTTATTACTTTCTTTAGACACAAAAATGGCTGTGTTTTGGTGTGAACAAATACTCTTATTTACTTGTGTATTATATGCCCTTTTTTTTTTCCAAAATAAAGGAAAAAATTTCTGGGGTGCACACTATACACGGAAAAAAAAAGAGGAACTGGGAGTAATAGCCATAAATTGTCCAGGGATGTTGAGGGAAGTGCGGAACTGTCTGTTGTCTCATCTCTCGCTCTTACATTACTCCTCTCCCTTTTCTCTCTTTATCTCTCAGCGACCCTTCAGTTATGTGTGGGTCGCAACCCCCCCCCCCCCTGGTCTTTTCTGCCTAATGGCTTCCTATCATGCTGCAAAACAGAGCTGCCACTTGTTCTTACGGCCACCCCCCTCTGGGTGCTTAACACCCAGATGTTGCTGATTGATAATTCCGCCAAGCCATCTTTGTTTCCGGGGCAGAGGCTAGCGAACTATGATCAGGAGGTGGAAAAGGGACGAGGTGACACATATTTTTTTTAGCAAAGGGTAGTGTGACACTCTAACACTGTAAAAAAAAGAGAGCCTGTCACTGCTAAAAGGAGAAACGAGAAAGGAGGAAAAAGAAAAACGAAGCTGGAAGTGTTTAGTAGGAGGATGACGTTTTCGGAATTTTTTTATTTTGACTTTTTACACCCAAGTTATTAATTAAAGTATTTTCCAAACGTATCACAATCACCACACATTAATGTAAAAAAGAATAATTTATTCCATACTTACTAACAGGATGCCACAAATATTTGGTGCAATTTTATGCTTAAAAAATTTTCCCTGGAACTTGTTGCAAGAATCATGGCATGCACTATTCACGAGTAAATATGGTAAATCGCATCCACCAACAATTTTTTGTGGTCCCGGCAAAATTTCTACGTAAATAATCTTAACATAACTTTTTTCCGTTTATTGCATGTTGCTCTAATCTAAGTATATTTTGGGTCCTGTCACCTAAGATTTCCCGCAGCTATCGTTTTTAAGCTGGTTGTTTATGCAAACAGCTAGTAGTAACAGGATGTGAAATATGTCATGCGTGCCGCTGTTTATAACTGCTCTGCAGTGTGCTGTCTAATGTCTTGTCAACACTGCAGCGTGATGCGAGACTGGCTTCCTACTTCCCCTCTCCCTCACCTTTCTTTCTGTCTCTCTTAGCCGTGCACCTTCCTTCCCACCCTCACACGTCAGCACGACGCCGAGAGGAGAAGTTGTTGTAGTTGAACAAAAGATAAAGCACATATTCTCTCTCTCTCTCTTTTTTTTTTCCGGCTACGCCCACTTGGCTTGCCTTGTACACGCCCCCCGCCAGCAACAGAGCAAATAAAGTGCACTTGGTGAACGTAATTTTATCAAGATTATGCGTCGCTCAAAATAGTTGCACCTAACATCACTTGTATTTCAAAGCAAATGGTTTCACCTGAAAATGTTTTGCAAAAAATTTTAACAAGGAATTATTATTTGGAAATATGTTTTCTTTTGTGTTTAATGGTAATTTTATCCCATTAGTATGGTGTTTCATTGTATCTGGTGCAAAATTAACATGAGTTTAAAACTTAAAATTTATATATCTCCAAGGGCAGCATCTTGGTGAATAATGGGTAGGTAAGCATTGAGCTGAGTGCAGTGTAACTCATGACGGGAAAAAATCAAGAGGAAGTGATTTTGAATGATGAATTATTAGACAGTGAAGAAATCAATTATAATCACCTTGTTTATGTCTCAAAATTACAAGTTTTCTGTGCAGTAAAATATTATTAATTACAAAAGACAGACATTTGCCACACGTGCAAGGTGTCGCCAACAAGTAGTGGCATGGAGAGGTCATCCTCCCGCCGCCAACCCCCCCCCCCCCCCCCCCCCCCCCCCTCGTAAACCGTCAGATGTGACACTGCCTGATCGATAACTTCTCTGTGCATTCTTAGCTGATAGGGTGCACGGGACATTTAAAATTGACTTTCATCTGGTTTCATATTTGCATTTTCAAAGGGTTTGAAAGTTTTAGGTCAGCTTGTATTTTGTGTTGGATTACAATATACTGCATTTTAATATGTTATTTTCTGTATTTAAAAGAGTCTAGGAGAAATGTTTTTTAATGTATTATTAACAGTAATACTTTTTCAAAAATTCAGTGCGAAGGGCATTGGTATCGGGGAATCGGTATCGGTGTCGGAAAACATGGTATCGGAACAACTCTAATTTTATCTTGTTTCATTTTTATTTGCCTTGTAATAATTATACATTGAAAAATTATTTACTATTTTTAATTTTGAGGAGAGACCCGTTCAGTCATGATTGTGATATTTGGTAATGATTGGCAAGCACAAAATTGAGACACATATGTTGGCCAGACAAAATTATGTTATTTAGAAATTGTTACAAACAAATTTAAAATCACTAAAGCACTGTGTAGTCAGTGCACTACATCAGCAGGAAGATGTACATAACACTTATATAGTTTTTTTTAATGCAGTTGTTTAGCATACAATTCTAATTTTCTAGCTATCCTTAATGGTTCGTACAAGCTGTAAAGACATAATTTATACAATCACACAAACACTATCATTATTTCAACCAGATGTACAAATTCAGTAAATAATATGTATGACACGTAGAGGAAATATAAGCTCAACATAAGTTGCATGATGAATGTGGGTAATGTTGACAGTGTTTTACAGAAATCTTGTCACAATCAGAGGGTTAATGTAGATGTTGCATGCTGTTAATATCATCAGTAAAAGTTGCATATTGTCACTGTTTTTTTTCCTTAATTATTTTTGTAGGAACTGTATCGGAAAAATTAATTTATCATGATTTAAATTATTTTAATATTTTCTATGTAGTTAGTGATATTTGTCATTCCTACAAAGTGCAGCATCCTGCATGTCAGTGACACACAAATTTGGAGGCAGGCATGTCAAGAATGAAACCTACTCTTTTTTGTGTGTATTATGCTTACTGCACTCTTATTACAAGCCAGATATTACAAGCCAGAAAGAAGTTGTATTATTGCAGGTTATGTAAATTTAAATTGTTTTTATAATATTTTTTTTCTGACTTTGGTTAAATTCCCTATTTATTTTGTTAGTGGGTGTATTATTCAGAATTTTTATTTGATGCCATGTGGAAAAGTAAGTACTTATCAATTTTAATGTGGGAATGTATTACAAGATGTTATCTGTAGTGCGTTGGCATTTTCTGGTTCCCAGGAAGTCGGAGCGAGGTTGCGTCATTTTGAGATGAGTTTTTTTTTTCCGACTCCACTTGCCGTTCGCCTGCCATCAGCAGTATTTGTTTTGAAACTTTCTTGGTGACGTAGAGTTTAGCCAATAGAAGGCCACGTGTCCTGGCCAAGACCTCATTTTAGAGTTGTAGCTTGAGGAGAGGGAGTAGCCACGTGCCGAACTGCGCTCCCAGGGTCTTTGTCTGCGTAACAGTTGTTTTAAGGCCTGGAAGTAGGCAATATGGTGGGCGACGTACTCACTGTGTTTCTCGCCATGTGAGTCTTGTAATAATTGCTACTGTGATGCTGTTGATATCCAAAGTTCATCAATTGAGTGAACCTATTCCTTTTTGTGTCCGTGTTCATGTTATAAACTGTTTTTGAAACTTAATAAACTTGAAAAATATTCCAAATTGGAATTACATTCTTTTTATTTATTCAACATGGCACCAGAGTTTTATGTATCGACCGACTAAGCTAGCGTGGACTGTGACTGTAGCGGGGCTATTAACTAGTCTTTGCCACATCACAAAGTTAATATCTTAGTTACGCTATCTATACTAATAACAAAATTACAGTTTTACATCTGTATATTGCAACAAATTTTTGAAGCCATGTTTTTTCACCAAATCCATAGCTAATGGCTGACCATTTCCAGCCAGTGACTTGTCCATTTATGTATTTGTGCTGTGGACTGTAAAGTGGATGGGGGCACATGTGTATATGTTGGACACATTGAAAAAGTGAACTTTAAAGATACTAGCTACATGCACTTAATCCTCACTTATTAATTACACATATTATAAAATGTCCATTGCAAGATATTGTCATTCCACACGTCAGCCACTCGTGCATCAAGTCCCACTTTCCCACAGTCCAGCCATTCAGTTGGTCTCACTCTGTACTCTCCCGATTCTCATAGACTACACTTGCTGGTCACTGTGTTATTGCCCATCATTCCAGTAATTCCACACGCCTGGTGCTAATAGCTGTACAAGACTCGACTCTATACACAGAGGCATGCCATGGCTTGTACGCTAAGCTGGCCCAGAAGGTTCTTCGCACCTCAAACTGTGCTAAGGAGGGATAATTACTAGTAAATTTGTGCAACGTCTATCCAAGTCATTCAATCTTCAAATGGTGGAAGTAACATCAGTCCTGATACTGTTATTGTGACCCTTGTGTAGCAATATTGCAACTCATTTTGTAACTGCCTGTCCTTCTCTGGTTACCTTTGAGGTCTTGGAGGACTGCATTGTGCACGCCAAAGGAAGGGAGGGAAAGATAATAAAGAGAAAGGGGCCGTTTGTAACAATATGTAATGTCTATTAACTAATTTAACGTGATCTTCACCAGCTGTTTCAGAATTTGCTCATTTTGTTGGATGTTATTTGCTTGGCTGCAAAAACGAGTTGCAGTGATTTGAAATTGACTCACAGAAAACAACTTTGGATTGTGTTATTTTCCAGACCCACACTGGTACCCCATACTCAACATCTGTTCGATTTGATTGCATCCAAAGATGACGATATGGGTTTTGTTTTGGAAACAAAATCTGAAGATGAAAGTCAAAACTGCAAGGTGTCTATAAATGGGAAAGAAAATATTCTTGATGTAGATGTGAAAAGGTGATATTTTTGCATACATTCATGAACATAGGTGTTATTGCAAAGATAATAATTACCATTGATAGGCATGCATATTTGTGTGTTGTGCAGGTTGTGAAGATATGTTACGCATTGATACAATTTGTGCTGTAGTTTATTGCTACAATAAACCATTCTATAATTTGTAGTATTAATATATAACCATGTTTCATTGCAAAAAAAGTTTTAAGTTTACTTGTGTTATTCAGACCATTGTAAAATTTAGCTGTGCTGTGTTGATAAAAGAACATTACACATTCACAACACAAAGTGTTTCATTGGCATTAAATATCAACAAGTAACAAAAAATACAATACTGGGAGTGTATCAATTACGTTTGCTAACTCTGTAAGGTGGTTGACTGCCTGTTGCAGCATGTTTGAAATATGGGTTTATTGACTAAACTATTAAATGTGTCCTCAGTATGTTAACCTACAGAAAAAAAAACTTAAATGAGTACAGAATAGCACTTTCCAGAAATCGTGAATGCTACACACATTATTTTTGAGCACTCAAACATAGTTAAAAACAATTTTTTTCAGACTGCCCAGACATATTTCCTGGACATCAATGAAACTACTATAGGAGCCTGTAATGAACAATGCTACAGCCTTCCCTTTAGTAAAATGATTCAGTCACTGTTGTAAGTTCCATGATGAGAACACTGTATACCACTTTACAGCTTGGTGCATAGTTGAGATGGTGCACGTGGTATGCGTGGCAGTATAGCTCTGAATGTTCCCTTCCTTCTGGTTCTCATGGTGCAAGTAGCTTCAGGGAGGTGACCGCCTTGATCAACAGGCTTTATACCCAAATACTTCTACGCCTTTTCCCTTCCCCCTCCCTCTTCACACTCTCCTATTCCCTGTCCAAAGCTTCCAGCAACTTTCCCAATCCAAAAAGTAGGAAAAGTATGAGTTTTTGATTAAAAAGTAGGCAAAAGTAGCCGCGAAACTTTTTCACACAATTTGTCAAAACTACATGCTATCTTCATGTCCAGTAATGTCATAATACAAGCAGCATGATTTTACAGCAAATGAAGATCAGAATTAAATATTTTTATGGAAATATTATTATCATTTTTTTAAATATCCCCAACCAAATGGCTGGTTAAGCTGAACACAACTTCTGAACCCATTATGTGATAAAGTACTTCTTCAGAGCTGGCCACTGGCTTATGACTCTGTGCAGCAGGAACCAAAGTCAACCACTGTGATTCAACATGCTTTAAGAGAGATAATTCATCTAGCTCAAGATCAACTTGAATCTCATTCATCTCCTCTTTTCTCACAGGAGACAACTTAAAGAAGATGTATATCAATAATTAAATCAACTATCTCTTACCCAAATTCCATGGTACCTTTCCCAAAAGCAGAACGAGCCAAATGCAAAGGACATGTTCCTATATCTAAAAGAGAGGGTAGGCATAGATAATTCTTACTTTCACAAATTGCAGCAAAAACAGCTTTATTTACATTTGGGCTATCCCCAGTGCTATAAGACCTTTGAGCATCAAACTGTTTTCATTCCTCGATTTCATTATACACTATGCAATATCTTGCTTTTGCCTGTCCCATGATATGAGTACCTAAGTGGTTAACATTTACTTTGTAGTTTCCTTGGACCAGTACCGTATCTAGATATCTAGTTGCTTCTTGATCTGCATATTTGTCAATTCATCATATGATAGAGCAAATGCTGAGCATGAGTCTTTTAGATCATTCACTAGGAGAGAATGTAAATATGGACCATTGGCTTCGGAAACCATGTAAGACACTTTCAATTTACTCATTTGAAATTTTCCAGCTATTGGAACTGTCAGGAAACATTTCCCTGAATGTGCCACCAATGGAATGAGAAGCAAAATTGAAGTTTGAAGCTGCTGTTTTTAAACGCCAGATAAGTTTGGCTTTAGTGATGTTATGTGACCATAATGAAATTGATGACAGGGGACCAGATGAATCACGTAGCAGAATCACCTTCCACTAAAAATGTATCTAGTTGAAATAAATGAAGTTTTGTTTCAGAATGAGAAAGCAGCTGGCTCAACCCCCTATTATCACATCTCACCAATTTCTTGCATTACTCACAGTACAGAACATTAAATCCCTTATAAGGTACAGCAGTATTTGAGTAAAGAGTAAACTAATTTTATTAGTATTATTTCAAAATATTTTCTGCACAACCATTGCTACCAATATTTCCTAATAGTGGTGCTTCAACAGCCTGGGGCTCAGTTATTCTTCATTGGGGCAGGCATGGAAATAAGGAACTTACTTTCATACTGGCTATAATCTTGGAAAACTCTTCTATTGGATGCACTTCACCTTTCATCAAAATGTAGTTAATCTTAAAAAACTATACTTCTACTACCATTACATGGTGGTAAAACAGTAGGGAAAGTAGGATAACTTGAAGGTCTGCCTTTCCATCACCCTCTTCACACTCTCCTATTCCCTTTCCCTCTGCCTCCACACACTCTCCTATTCCCTTTCCCTCTGCCTCCACACACTCTCCTATTCCCTTTCCCTCTGCCTCCACACACTCTCCTATTCCCTTTTCCTCTGCCTCCACACACTCTCCTATTCCCTTTCCCTCTGCCTCTTCACACTCTCCTATTCACTTTCCCTCTTCCCACCTCCCTCTTCCCCTTTTACTCTCCCTCTTTGCCTATCCCTTTCCTCCTTCCTCTCCCTCTTTGCCTCTCCCTTTCCTCCTTCCTTTCTGCCCTCTCCCTTTCCTCCTCCCTCATCCTCTTTGGAGTCACATTCAGGAGGGACAAGGTTCAAATCCCGATCGGGCCATCTTGATTTTGGTTTTCCATGGTTTCCAGAAATCACTACAGGCGAATGCTCAGATGGTTCCTTACTAGAGGCCTTGGCTGATTCATTCCCTTCTCCTGCTTCTCTGAGCAACTTGCTCCGTCTCTAATGACCTCACTGTCGAGGAGATGTTAAGTCCTATTGCCTACCTATCTGCCCCTCTCTCCTATTCCTCCTGCCTCTTCCCCCCTCTTCATTTTCTACTTTCTGCCTCTTTCCATCTCTCCCTTTCCTCCTCCCTCTTCCCTGCCCCTCTTTTCTTTCCCTTCTACTCCTCTCTTTCCTCCTACCCTCTTTCTCCTCCCACTACCTCTAACCTTTTATCTTCTCTCTCCATTCTCCATTACCACCTCTATCTTCACCAAGCCATTTCCCCTCCCTCTTTCTTTCCTCCTCTCTTTTCACCACCCCCTCATCCTTTCCTTCTTCCTCCTTTTTTCTCCCTGTTCCCCTTAATCCCTGTCCTTTTCACCCTTTCTCTAGTTCCCTTTCCTCCCCAGTGTCACTCTCCAATTTTTCCTCCCTCTTCCCTTCTCTTTCTTTCCTCCTCCCTCTTCCCCTCTCTCATTTTCCTCTTCCCTCTTCCCTTCTCTTCAGCCTCACCCTCCCCTTCCCCCTCTCTACTTTCCTTGCCCCTCTTTCCCTTTCTACCATCATATGCCCCTCTATACCTTTTCTCCTTCCCATTCTCCCTTTCTCCATTCCTATTCTCATCTCCCTATCTCCTCCATATTCACCTCTCCTTTCCTGCTCCTTCTTCCCCACTACCTTTCTTCCTCCTTTTCCACTCTCCCTTTTCTTATCCATCTTTCCTTTCTCCTTTTCTCTTTCCCTCTCTATTACCTCCTGCCTTCTCTCTCCCTTTCCTCCACTCTCTCCTTCTGTCTCTTCCATTCTCCCTCTTCCACCATCACTTTCTTCCAGCCTGTTCCTCTATCCCTTTCCCCCTCTCTTCATCACTCTCCATTTATTTCTCCCTCTTCCCTCTCTCCCTCACCCCATCCTCCTCCCACTCCTTGTTTCCTCCATGTACCCCTTTATCCCTTTCCTACCCATCCTCTCTCTCCGTCTCCTCTCTCCACTTCCTCATCCCTCTTACCCTCCCTATATTGTCTTCCCTTATCCTCTTTTCCTCTTCCTTTCCTATCCCTCTTACCTTCTCTCCTTTTCCTACTCCCTCTTCCCTTTCTTCCTCCCTTTTCCCCCTTCATTTTTCCTCCCTATTTCCCCACCTCCCTTTCCACCACTGTATTCCCATTCTTCCTTTCCTTGTTCCTCTATACCTCTCTCCCTTTTCTCCTGTATATTGCCCTCTCTCCCTTTTCTCCTTCATATTATCTTCTCTCCCTTTCTTCCTTCATATTGCCCCCTCACACTTTCCTCCTCCCTCTTCATATCTTTTTCCTGCTCTTCCCCTCTCCCTTTCCCCCTACCTCTTCCCTCTCCATTTCCTCCTCCTTCCCCTCTCCATTACTTCCTTCCTCTTCCCCTCTCCATTTCCTCCTCCCTCTTCCCCTCTCCATTTTCTCCTCCCTCTTCCTGTCCTGTTCTCTTCCCATCTCCATGTTATGCGGTGGTATAGTGGTCAGACTACTCACCTCCCACCTAGGTGAATCAGGTTCAATTCCCATCGGGGTCACTTCTAGAAGTGGCAGTCATACTAGTTGGTAGCTACTGGTATGTGGGTTTTCTCTCAAATCTCCCAAATCACTCCACTCTTCCCATCTCTGTCCCCCCCCCCCTTTTTTCTCTTTCTTTCTCTACTTTTTTCCTCACTCTCTCCTCTCCTGTTCCATCTCTCCCTCTTCTCCTCTCTGTCCTCTCCACCCAATTATTCCCAGTCATTAAAATTCTATTGTAGTTATAGTGAATTCACATCCTTTCTGCTAAACTGTAGGTGATGGTAAGTTATTTTCAAAAATATTTTTTTTTAAGTCTTGGTTTTTAATTTAATTTTTTTATTCCAAGGATCAGTTATCACATACATATAATTTTCTGTAATTATCTTTTTTTTTTTTTTGTCATTCATTGGTAAAATATCACTGGTGCAATATCCTAGAAAATAAATTTTTCCTTCAAAAAACCACTTAGATGAAATTTTAATTTTATAAATCTTTAATGTAACATATATCCTGGATGATGATTTGTATTGGAAGTTGTAAATATTCTGAAATATGATATTGTACAGAAAGTATGAGGTAATATTTTTTGAATTATCTCTGAACAGCAGAAATCAAACAAAAATTGATTTGTTATTGAGAAATGCATTAGTTGCAGATTTTTATAAAATATTTTTTTAACATTTCAAACTTTATGTATTTAAAAACACATATAATATGTAATAATGACAATACAAATTTTGTTTATCAAATTATTGTAAAAACAAATAGTTGTGATGTATTTATAACAAACAAGAATAATGCCTTTTTTAAAATAATTTTTTTGCTTACAGAATTGTAGAGCACAGAGGACAAGAATTCGTTAAAAAAAAATTTAAAAAAATTAATTTGAAGGAGAGGAAGAAAATAAAGATTAAAAGTGATGTAGTTAACATATATAGAACAGTTAACACAGTCACTCAAAATGGTGACAGTCCTGAACAGAATATCCAAGATCTTGATTCAACAGTGGAAACAGTACCTTCTCACCTCAACAATCAGAACACAGTATGTGCAGAGGAAGATTTGGGAGGTATATATATTACAACTACATCTTTTTAGTTAACTGAACATTACTTATTTTCCTCAATTTTTTTCAGACACTCACATAAAGAACATTGAAAACTGACTTTTAGAAATTGGTTGTCTGTGTCACTTGCTTTAATCTATTTTTAGTGAAATGAATGTGATTTATATTCGTATATTTTTTACAGTGTATGCAAACACTCAGAATATTTACTCAGAAAAATTGATTGTGTGTGCATAATGTCACTTCCCTTTTATTTTGTAGCATAAAATTGTATATTTTAAAGAAACTCTTTTGACCTGGATATATAACTGAGGGTTGGAGTGAAATGTGCAGCCTTAATTTTTTAATTGACCGAAGAGCAACTTAAAGTGGTACTAAAAGTCTATATCATACCTGCCAACTTTTTCAAATTCCTGTCAGTAAAATATTATAAAATAATTAAATTTGGCATAAACAATACACTGCAATTTTCAAGTGACCAATACAGTATACTTTTCTCAACTTTATCCCCTAGTCTTATTTCTGACCAAATAAATTTTTTGCAAAAGAAAAAAAACAATATAAATTGCTTAGCATATTTTACAGAAATTTAAAAGTTTTGAAACAATAAATTGTGCAATAAATATATAGCCTACACTATATATAAAGCAACTAATACTTCTTGCTGCTCAAGGTCAGTCTATCAGTGGTGCTCGTCCCACTAGCTGATGCCAGTTGTCTATCACAGCTGTGTGCTGCTGTTGCCTAGTTCACAGTGTTACATTGGCCACAGTACATTGAGCAAAATGTTTCTCAGATATGCTCAAAAAGTTGTGAATTATTTCATTAAAATTCAGTCATTTTTGCAAGAGGCTAATTTTGCCGAACAAGTAGGTGAAAATCCCAAGTCTGTATCATTATCTGTTCATGTTTTACGCTGTTATGGAATGTGCGTGAACTCACAAATATTTTTCGAATAAAGAATATTATTTGTTCTTCCCTAAGAGGAAAACATATTTCTCAGGAACATCTAAATGTTTCTACCTTGCTTTATAAGCAGTTGATAACAAAGTCTTGACTCATGCTTAGTCGACACAGATAATGTGTAACGCAACAGCTGCCTCTGGTGTTTTCTCTAGCCTGTAGCCAAATGGCCAGTAGCGTGATGGGTGTGGAACGATCCTCGCTGTTTTAATTTGTTTGCATGTAGAGTGTTCGTTGAAATTATGGTACTAAGTAAACCTTGTGCCAACATACGTAATTGGAAGGGAAGTGGTTAACAAACAAAGTCGACCTATAATCTTAAGGGTGCATTTTTTTTTTTACTATCAATAACTAATCTTGTGAAGGTATACATTTTAAACAAATTAACAATTTGACAGCAAGAGCATGTGATGCTGGTGAATGCACAATGCGACTGATATGCATCTACTTCAAAAGCACTATTTGTGTCACTTTGTAAAAAATGATTTTTCAGGGAATTAGTTATAGATTTTAATGATTTTAAGAAATACTGTCTTCGGAGAGTGGCGTTAGAATTTTACGTTACTAGAATTTTACGTTACAAAAACAACATGTATTCTGAATGAAATGGCAGTTGATGCAATGTCCAAAGTTGTTTAGCATTTGCAGACTGGGCCATTCTCTTTTTCTACAGATGGAAGTAACAAATAAAATGAAAAATTGTATTCTATCATGGTCACATTTTTTGACAAGCTGGGTAAAATCGAGAGTACAGTTCTGTTCATACCCTAGAGGGTGATTGCAAAGGACAAAATTTTCAGCACCAGTAATTGAAGTGTATCCATCCATACTATTGTTTTCCAAGGTATGATCACCTGATTTTGTTTTGTAGTTGACAGTTTATGTTAGTACTATCAACGTCCTTTTTTTTTTGTTGTTGTAATTTTGAATATTTGTTGTGCATTTTATTTTTTCAATACTTTTGAATTTCTACTACGAAACATGTTAGTCAATGTGTTTTCAGTGTCTATTTTTTTTGCAAAATATTTTATTAGGTCACTAATTAGGCTACGGGATTAGTTCAGAATAGTATATTGGTTGTGTGAAAATTTCTGTGTGTGATTTACGTTAAATGTATTTATTTTATAGTATTTTACTTATAGGAATTTTGAAAAATTGGCAGGTATTGTAAAGTGAACAAAACACACCAGACACCTTAAAACTTTCTCGATGATGTTTAGCAACTGATAGGTGGTAAAATTCCACTCGTTAACTCAAAAATTCAACAACACTTCATCTGCTGACAGTCTGTCTATTTCCACCCCTCCACTGTCTGCTGTAAGCAATGAATGAGGATAGGGTTGGGATGCCTTGGAAAGAGAGATGTAGTTGAAACTGGGATTCCCAGTGTCTAGACACACTCCACACTCTGTCATGCTCAAACCCTTTAAGGTACATAAGAATGGTAGCTGCACTAGCTACCATTTTGAATTTTGCTTTCAAACTTATTATTAAGAAGTTTGCAGTCACTGGATGTAGTTCACCCCCATACTACTCAGCAAGAGCAGCAGTTTGGCCCAGCAAGGAATTAGTGCTGGTGTCATTACTAAGTATTGTCTGCTGAGAGTGGTCATAAGCCTGATAAGTACAGAGCTTTGGCTGGGGCTGGTAGAAAAGAAAGATCATTTTACAATGACTTTATGTCATATCTTCTGCAAATTCTCTTTTAACCCTGACCCTACAGTTCTCTGAATTTTATTGAGTCCCAGCCATTCAATTATGTTCATTGCTGCATGTTGTCTTGCAGGTGTCCAACGGCTGATCAAAGCAAATATAGTTGTTAATGGGGTTAAACTGGGCTGGTGTATCTCCAGCAAGACTGTCTTTCAGATGTTGCAGGTGTATGACTTCTCCAGTAGCCTATGCCCACAAGGCCATGTTGCCTGAAATTCTCATAGTCATTGCAAGGGTGAAAGGTTATTCATGCATGTATTTCAAGTAACCCACATGAATTTCAAATCACAGTCGTTTTCAGTAAGTGCTGAACTAGGCAGTGTGGATGGCATAGTTTTGGCAGCCACCTGTGATATTGTCCAGGAAAGGAGCCTCAGGAATGGGGCAGATGTATGGCCCAATGCCAACTGGTGTCTGGGCCTAACTGTTCCCATGCAGAGTCGTTTTATGTGCCTTGCTAAATATGCTACTTAAGTTTCTCCTGCAATTTTCCCTCTCTCTGATGACAATTAACCACAATTTTGGCCAGTGGTATGCCCAAACCCCTATCCAGCCCAGATTGATGTAGACTCAGTAGATACTGAAGAAAATGCAGTGTAGAAAAGGAAGGAGGGGAAACAAACAAACCATGTCAAGGATGGCTGGTTGTCTTTAAATGGGATAGGATATAGTTATCAACAATTTTTTTATCTGCCTACGTGCTTCCCATTAACACTGAACCACCAGTTGGTCTCACAAGTTTTACATTTAAATAAAAGTGACATAGTAAGTACATTTTATCCTTCAGTGATGATTAAATGTACCAGTCAGTTATACAGATTTTACCCACACAATTTATTACAAATTTGTTGTCTACTTTTTCGACGCTAGATCTTTGTTAAATGTAAACAACATAATCGAGTCACATAATTCTATATCTTGAGTGCATGCTTAGATTATGTCAAATGTTTCTCAAACTAATTATTTTTCTCATATGACACACTGCAGTTACAATACTTACAAGAAACTATATTTCCATCAGTTGTGTAGGCCATGAACTTTATATTATTCAACATTTTTCAGTGCTAATATTTTGCTCTTCCTCTTCATTACTACAGATTTGTAGTATGCCACTAAATTTGTAAAGTAAAAACAAAACACTGACAAGAAAGTAAATAACACCAGAAGGTGATCAGTGCGGTATTGAAAAAAGAAACAAGAATGCCAAGTGAATGACAGACACATATTGGAGTGCAGCATAAGACAATTTTTTTCTACTTAAACTGTAGTTATTAGTTATGGAGTAACTCACATGAATTAGTTAATTTTATATGGGGAAAATAATATGAATGATTAACAAAATGGAGGGGACTAAACTATAGCAGTTGTATAATGGAACTGCTTGTATTGTCAAATTAGGTGTTCACAAATTGACTTAAAAAAATTTTTTAAGATAAGTTACTGAAATGTTACAGTTGTGACTAAATTCAGATGAGTGTATGATTTCAGACTGAACGACTGCACCGAAAGTAATTTTTTCCAATTTTACCCACAACTTTCCATTTCAATTCTAAACAAATGCCAATGCAGTTCACAAACAAGTACATTCCAGATTCTGCATCTATTTCATTAAGATTGTATTGTGTGGAACAAAGGTGTAAATATTATTTCTTGAGTTATGTAAAATTTTATTATTTCTGCATTAAAAATATATGTCAGTTCCTCTGAGTTGAAGATTGCAGAAGTTAACACTGCCATTGTATTGACATTTATCCTGAAATAATGTGTATCTTTGGTACATTATTCTTAATAGTGTGTGTGTGATATGCAAAGTCATTGCTCGTTATAGCTGAACTAATCTTATTAGATTTAATGTACATAAAAAAGCATCCTACCTTTTGCAAACCTTGAACCTCAACCATGCAGGTAAGCCATTTTTATTTGCATTGCACCAAACAGCTGTTAGTAGAAGAAATACTTGAAGTGACAGTCAGCCAGAATCTATATTTATTTGCTGACTTTGATCATTTATTATTTTTTAAGTTATGCTGACATTACAAAATTGTCATTATGAATGGATTTGTAAATATTGAAAGAAGTCTAACCTATGTGCGTATTACCAAGCATAAGCAACATGCAGCTTCAAGATTGTCTCAAGTAATCTGCTTATGCATTTGTTATATTATATATACAAACATTGGAACTTTATAAATGTTCTAGAAATCCTAACATTTTAGTGTTTCTGCCTCGTTAAAGGTCATAAGCGTTTCATTTTAATGTAGGACATGAAAGGTAGGCAATCAAGCATAATTTTATTTTATTTTTTTCATTTCAGAATCTGTTTGCCGTGAAACAGTTGCATCGAGAAACAACACAGTTAGAAAAAATTCATCAGAAGGGGAACCTCAGAGCCTGGGTGCAAAGAAACGCAGCATAAAGGCCATCTCAAGTCACAGAGAACTGAATGCACTGATTCGCAGAGAGTCACATTTACGTGGCAGCCAGCACACGCTGTGCCTGACCCACAGTCTGGACAAACTCAGGTGGCGCTTGTTAAGGAAGGCACTGAGGAAATATGTATGTAAGCTTGAACAGGAAACCAACAAGAAACAGTACAAGAAACTGCTCGTAGAAGCAAAGCAAATTCTTCAACATAATGTTTTGTGACTACTTGCAGTACTTTCATCAAACACCAACAGATGTATTTAATATTCTGACAGCATAAGTAGGTTTATGTAATTTTATTGTAACTGAAGTATAACAAAAACCTGTGCGCTCTTAGTTTTTCATAAATACTTTATATGCTTGCCATGTATCAGTTACTAGAAGTTGTACAGTATTGTGGCTAGAGGTCCATGATATTGGTTTTATTTTCTATTACATTTTGTTGTTCAAAACTGAATTTCAGCTTTATTTCGTCATTGTGCTTTTTATTGTCTACATTTTTAATAATGTGTTGACGTGTGCCCTTCTTGGGTCTTTTGGACAAGAGGTTACTATGCTGACCACCCTCTCATTTTCGACGAAGGAGAGGGGAATCAAACTCCAGGGTGAGGCGAAGTGATATGAATTCCCTCCCAGGGAGTTTCTCCTTCCTCACTACCAAGGTTGTCAAAAGGCCAGTGGTCCCAGGTGTGTGAATGATAACTGAGTCGGTGATTACATGAGGGTGATGGTAGTGGTGGATGATCTGGTCAGGGCTATGGGGGCTATCTGCAGCTGCCTCGTCGGTCGGCGTGCAGGAATATAGTTGTCTGGGGTTTGTTTTCCACGTAGTTTAGGAACGATCTTTGGTGGGAGTCAAACCCTGATGGTTTTCCCCGATGTCAGTTTTATCACACAGCAATTTGGCAGATCCACCATAGGTGGGTGTCGAACCCTGACTAATTTGCCTGAGGCTAGCCTGATAATACTCGAGTTGGATGGAGCCACCTGAGTTGGGGGTATCTGGTGGTCAGTGGTGGTTACAGGTAATGGAGTCTCTGTTTGCACGGGATCTGGGTCTTCCGGATTGCGCTCTGGCAAACACCAGCAGCCTAACAGATAATCTAGCGAGGACTCTTGTATGGATGGTACAATAGATTCGTAACACAAGGGTATACTCTCTGGTTCTCTGTGTGGCGGCTCTACCTGACTGGGGTTCACACTGGTTAGTTCTGTAGCAGCCTGCCTAAGTAGAGTGCGTCGCTCTTGATGTCTTATGTGGCTCTGAACACCGCTATGTTTATGGTACATCTGGAAGCAGCCGTCTATCTCTCTGCAGATGTACAGTCCTGGAGGTACGACTTTGACAGTCGCACCCAAGGCCCTGTCATATAATGTGTAGTCGGGTATGTAGGACTATGTCTAATAACAGCTGAAGGGACACTGGAAACCCAGAAACAGTGGCATGCCCCTGCGGGCTTAAATGCCAACTTTCAGGTCCAGTCTCTTGTGGAGTTCAGTGCACCTCACAACTAGTTACTGATGTGATAATTAATTGCACAGGATAATTACACACACTTGATACCACAAAATAAATTAAATGGGCTCTATTACTAAAATTACGGTACGCGAAACAAGGTTTTAAAGTCACGTAATATTTATTATGGCAAACTAGAAATGTGGAAAGTCCTGGCTGACTGGTACAATCTAAATTAGGTAGAATATCAATGACAATAATGATGTGCTGATAACAGGCGAAGGCGAGCCTGGTAATTAAAATAGTAATAAAAATGCAATGATTTCTAAGGTAACACAATTCACAGCGTATGACTTTAGAATGGGATCTGTCCAGGGGAATGCTAAGATCACGACGACCTGCTGCCACGGTAGTCAAGGGAAGTTGATTGTGGTAAAGCAGTAGTGGGTACAGGAGGTCGGATTACTTCTGGAGAAGAACTGAAGCCTGGCGGTCAGCTTTGTGGACGAGCCTTTGCAAGCTGGTGGGCTGGAGAGCTGGCGGCCTTCTCAAGCTGCTGGCTGGAGAGGGTGCTGCCTTCAGAAGCAAGGGGCAGGAGTTCAAGCCGTGTTGCAGGCTGAGGAGAAGAGAGAGAATTTTTGCAGACTTGGGAGAGCTTGCGAACCTATGCGGCTGGCGAGCCCGGCATCTCTGCTGGAGCGTGGTGCTGGACCTCCTTATATGCTGAAAAATCCTCTGATCAGCAATCCTTCAGGGTGCGGGGGGTAGAGTAGCCTTCTGGCACAGGGTTTGGTTTTTCAGGGCTGCTGGAGTGCCGCTCATTTCTTATCTCCCTGCTCAGAGGCGATGACAAATTTAAATGCCTCGTCCTGAGGCTGGCGGGTTGTGACGTCACAAGTTCATAGAGGTGCTGCCATCTCTGGGGTTCATTGGAACTTCTTCCGTGGCTAACTGAAGGGTAGTGAATCATCAAAAATATTTTATTTAATCATGGGGGTGGTGCTTGCATGCGGGATTCCGGGCGGGTGATGCATTATGTAATTAAGCGTGTTAATTACTTTTACGTATGCGGCTGTCCAATGCTTGGCGTCTGCTTGCTCAATACGTGTAATCAATTCTGCCACTGTTAATGTCTTGCCCCAAGTGAGGGTCACTCATAGATGGCGCGAAGTCGCCCGTAGAGTGTGCATCTGCGCTGCGCAGCATGTTGGAATACGTCTGTGTAATGGTTGTAATCACTGTATAATAGTTACAGGTATCATGTCAACATATGGACACAGAATTTTATTGGCATGCATTTTAAATTCTCACATGATTATTTAAAATAGCAGAAGGAACTAAAAAATACACATCTTTATGCTAAAAGGCCTATTTTCGCTGTAAATTGGTAGCAACTGTTTGAAAGCATTTGCAACCGAATATTTGCTTTAAGTACTTTGTTTATAGCATATGTTGGATTGATTTCTGCACAATTTTAAAAGAATCATTCTTTCTTGATGATGAAATAGTGGTTAATTTTATCTTAAAATAAAGGAATATTTCACAAAGACCCAATTGAGCCTATGAAATAAAACATGGAAGCATTTGGTATCTGCCACATTTTCCAGTGTTTCCGTACTCATGACTGCGGTAGCTTAAAATTACAAACAACCTGGTGCACACTGCAACAAGATTACAAACAGTACCTGCAAATGCCAAATCACTGAGTTTGCTAAATGTTATTTGCAATAACAAGAGTTTGTTGTAAACTTTGGTAGTCCAAAGTCCGAACATTTGGTGACAAATTGTAGAGTTCTGCAGTATTTTGGTGTAGGTTGATGAAACTATGAAATATGTTAAAGTGTACAGAATTACTGTTCTTTGACAAAAGTACAGTAGACTCCCTATCTACCATTTTTCAGTGGACTGTCAAAAAATTTCCACACATGCGGGATTTCGGTAGTTGAGAGTTCTGACATGTAGGCTACATCAATAAAATGCTATTTCTAACCTTATTAGACTTGATTTCTAGTGTAATTAGAGCTGTAGATTATCTGTGAATAAAGTTAAACTAACAAACACAATAACAATGGTAATTTTTAAAGAAGTATTACTGTAAATAATACATTTAAAAACATTTCACTTCCATTCATTTAAATAAAGAAAATAACATCTCAAAATACTGTATGTAATTGATTGTAATTCAATACCAAAGTATAAGCCAACCTAAAACTTTCAAACCGTCTAAAAATGAAAATAATATGACACTGAAAGGTGATAAAAATGTATTTCTTCACGCTCTTTAATAATTAATGATTCAAACTACGTCCTCAGATTTTCCCGTACTTGCACCTGTCAGGAGTGACGCTGCACTTGGGCTCGGTGCTTATTCATTATTAGATGAGAAAATGTATTGAATATGCCCTTAGACGATATCAGTTTATTCAAAAGATGCATGTCTATTGAAATAATTTAATATAAATTCTCTTGACTTCTCAGCAGAAAGTTACTGAAAATGAATTTTACGCTTGGTAATACAAGTCACTCTACACTCAAACAATTTTTGGCGACAAGGGAAGGCCAAGTACATGCTTCTGGCCATATAATTTTATTTGTGAAAATGCTGTTCATTAAGTTAAATCAATATTTTGCTTTAAAATCATGTCGGTTTTATGTGAGATAAAATTAAACACCAAATTTACAAAAAAAAAATGACCTTTAATAACACAAGAAAACATCTTTGCAAATAATAATTTCTCATTAAAATGTTATGCATGACATTTTCAGGCGAAACCATTTTCTTTGAAATACTAGTGATGATAGGTGATAGGTACAACTATTTTCAGTGACGGTTAATGTTGATAAAATTTCTACAATCGCCAGGTGCACTTTATTTCCTCTTAGGCGTGTAAGGAGTAGCAGCAGATAGAGAGGACACACTTTTTTTTTTCTAGGTAACTACTCTTCCTCTCAGAGGCATGTAAGGGGATGGAAAAAAAAGTGAGTGGCTGAGAGAGACATAAAGAGGGGGAGAGAGAGGACGTTAGAACATTAGCATGCCACTCTGATTGCTAGGTGTAACAATTTCCCTTCTTGTCAGGTAGGTAAGGGGAGGGAGCAAACCAGACTCACACTGCTCCACAGAGCAGTGATAGTCGGTGGCGTGCGTGATGTATTTCACATCCAATTACTAGATGTTTGTGTAAACAACCAGCTTAAAAATGATTGTTGCTGGAAATCTTAAATAATGTTACCGAAAAATATTTTGAGTGACACAAAATCCGATAAACAATACAAGTGGGTAACTATATCATTATTTATATAGGAGTTTTGTAGGAGCAATGAAAATTAACTGTGGATATAGTTCATCAGTACATGCGTTGCCAGTACAGAGATAATCCAGTATCGCTTTCCCAATTTTACTATCTTTTCGTAACAAAATTTTTTAAAGAAAGAAAAAAAAAACTTGTTGCTGATTTTTTATACAAGCACTGCTTTTAACATGCAAAGTAATTGTAATTGTGTACAGAAACACAAAGACCGTAATTTAATCCATGAATCCAACAGAACAGATCATGATGAAAATAAATATAAATATAATGATATAGGTAACTTTACTGTATAAGCATGTCAAGACTGTGGTACAGAAGTGTCACTGTTAGAGTTATAAATTCGTAGCCATGTGACTTGTCACTTTAGACCAAGTACTACATGAATACACCATATCTATGGTGCACAGAAAAGTTTGTTTACATTTATTGTTGTTTTTTGCAAGTAGTGTAGCGAAGATTTTAGTGTACTAACATAAGTTCATCACATTTCGCTAAAACATACCAATTTAGTTTTTTATCATGCATTATGCAACTTTTCTTGCATTTTATAGTGGTTATTTCACATCTGTAAATTTTCCAGCATCCTAGTAACATTTCATAAAACAATTACTAAAGTATCAGCCAACTTGTATATTCTTTTGCCATATGTAAATTTAACATTGCCATGGGCTTGATTACTTTATTCATGTATTGATAAAGTGAAACTGTAAAATTATCAGTTAGGTAAAAATTTTAAAATTTGCTAATATAGTAAGAAGTCCGGAATACTATGGCTTGTTACACCACAGATTCGGTTATACCACAGGTAAATTTATGTCCCACTGCATGAATAAGTAAATGAGTGTAAAGTGTGCAGTCTGTTAGACGTGCTGGTAGTGAGGATGCTGAGAAGTCGGGGGAGGGGGCAGGAGGAGCGGGGGCTGGAATCTGTTGTCTATTTGAGAGAGGAGGGAGTAATGGTGTTTTGACTAATGCAGAGTTAGCAGTTGTTGACCGGGATTGATTTTCCAGCCAGTATTGTTTGTTTTTCCCACAGTCAGAGTTGCTTACATGGTGCAACGTGGCAGAAAAGAAAACCTATGCAGTGGGTTATAGACTAAAAGTAATTGACCTTATGGAAAAAGGAGATATGAAAGCAAATTTATCATGTGATTGCAGTATTCCTGAACATTCAGAGGACGGGTGAAAGAGGAAACTAAACTGAGAAGTTTTGTGGATGTTGTGGAAAGTGATGTAGGGCTGGAAAGAAAAAAGGCCATGCTAGAGGAAGACAGTGAACTGGATGAGTGTCTTCACAATTACAGATGGTTTTTAATAAAACTAACTGAAGGTGTACCACTACATGGACCTATTTTGAAAGCTCACCTTTTTTTATTAGATTGGTGAAGTTAAGGCTTAGATTGCCTTATCTCATACTTAACCAATTTAATGAAACTATGTTTAATCTTTGACAAAAGATTTCCTGTGGTCCAATTTTTATGTGAACATACGTGTGCAATCAGTATCTTATCTTTCGTGCAGTGCACACAGCACAGTATGAAGTATCTGTGCTCTATGCGTACTTATGAGAAGTAAAATGTATTTTGTACGTGGTGAAGTGAGAGAGGCAGTGTTGGTGAGTGATGTTCCTGCTAGGCTGAGAAGGGGAGAATGTGTGCAGGACTGCAAGGGGGAGAAATGGGCGTGAATGAGCACTTTGTTTGCCTGTCGCTGCGCGCCTAAGTATCACGCACAAAATAAAACACGAGACCAGCGAACTACACCTGCTGTACAGCATAGCTGCACTGTTTCTACACTGCTCATCAATTTTCTTTTGTAATTGCAATACAGTGATATACAAAGGAAAGTATATAGTGGCTGGAAAAAAGTGCAGCTACACTTTTGAGTTCAAGTTAAAAGTAATTAATTGCACAATATAAAATGGAAAACAAGTTGCCTGCAAGAAAATATATTGATTCTAGATGTGTCAGATGGTGATGTACTCAGAAGGAGAAACTAGACAAGGTGCCGAAAAATAAACGTGCCCTTCCTCACTTCTCATTCTCCCCTCTTTCTTTATGACAGCAGTAACTGTTACCAACTCAGCCAGTCTCACTCCCGCTGTCATAGCACTCCTTGTGTTTAGTTTCTGCCTTTCTCTTTCTCACTTCCTCCCAAACCAAGGAGGAAGAAGGGCACAAATCCTCCAAACCTTGTGACAAACACAATCATGCAGCAAAAAGCACAGCCCTTGGTAGAATAAGTTCATCCTTTGCCTGGAACATATGGAATTTGAGTCGTTCTTACTTTGATGCTTGCCCCCCTTTCACCACCCAAAGATAGCTGTCAATCCCATAGCACGGGAAGCTGTAATGCGGGTCTGAGTTATGTCCTCCAACATCCGCGTTGTATCGAGCTTGTATGTACACTTATAAAAAATAAGCAAGAAATATTATTTCAGTAGCCACACATTTTTACCTAACACTTTAAATTTAATGTTAATACACAGAGCTAACTTTCCCTCCATCATTACCAACTTAACTGAGTGCATGCTAGTTAGGGTGGCATTCCAAAACGTTACTCCGAGAGTAGGTAAAGTAACAGAGTAATGACCGGGGAAAACAAAAGTAAACGTGGCTTTAGAACGAGCATTATGTAAATATCATTCTGTGTTTACAAATAAGTACTGATTAAGCAACTAATGCAAATTCCAAATTATATTTGTCCATTTCCCCAAATTCTTTCCTTTTCATAATATTAGTTATATACATAAACAGCTTTACTTGTGATAAATTGACCATAAACATTATGTATGAAAATATAACCTTTATAAAAGTTAACTTTGAAATAAAAATACAAATTTCATCACTGCTCTTTTGTAATTTTCTCTGTGTGTATAAACAGAATGTCCAAATTTTGTTTTAATTAGTTTAGTTGTACTAAATATTCCACCATTTCCAGTTTACCCCTCGTTACTCGCAGAAATTTGGCATGTAAAAGTTTTACTTTGGCAACATGCTGTGAGTAACTACTCTGCAGTTTTGGGACACTGCAGAGAGCAAGTAGAACATTTACGCAAAGTGTTTTGGGACCATCATAGAGAAAAGTTTATTCACAGAGTAACATTTTGGAATGTTGCCCAGTGTGCCAGTTAAAATATATGCATGTAAGGGCAGTGACATTTTTCAAAGGTTGATTTCTTAAGTTTTTAATTAATCATGAACAGCGTATAGTATCTGTATCGGAACAGCTCTAGTTTACATAATGAATGTGTATCTATCTGTAGGTTTACTTTTACACCAAATAATCTGCATGCTGTGCATGAGTGTGTGTATAATAAGGTGAATTTATAGTTACTCCTTGGTATACCTCGGGTGGTGTGGGTGAATAGCAGCAATGTTCAGCAGGTCCCTGCTAACTAGGCATGGCTCTTCATAGAAATAGATTTACCTAAACTGTAGTGTTTGAGGTCAGGAATGTGATGGCGTTCCTTGGAACTAGGTAGTCAGTTTTACTGGTGATTAAAGTCAATGGGCTCTACTATTTGTAGATGGAGTAATGACCGAGCAGGCCAACTGTTTCATTTTTATCTGCAGAATACATGCTGGCAACAAGACTGTGGGTAACTTAAATTAGATAGTACAAGCTACCATCAGCCAAGGGGAGACAGCTCATGGATGCCTACCAGCTGATTACAAACATAATAGAGTATTTAGGCTGGATTACGGGGTATATGATAGAAAGTAAATGTATTATATTAACCCCCAGTTTTCTTTCTTTTAGAATATGTTATCTATGTATGATGGAACAACTACTTTGCATTTAGAAGTATGTATTGCCATATCTTCAACAGCAATTTATTTGTTGGTGATGATGTTAATGTAACTAATCTTGATTTTTCTCTAGCTGTATGAATGGTTTCAAGAATCTTTATATTTTGCACTATAATCAATTAAAATTCTTAGGAATTGCCAAAATAATTCCAAAAATTGAAGAAGAAATATAAACATATTTGCAAAAATTCAACAAATTGTTGTGCAAATTGGTCAAAATCTTAAACATATACAGACAGGAGAGGGTACAAGACATGTTAAAGCAGCCCATGCCATCCTCCTTCAGGCTTCTTTGTCCCCACCCAGTTGGTCATGTCAGGACTCCATGCGGGCTGCTAGGCAACCTTCTCCCACTCAGCAGCCTTGTAAGGTGAGGAAACAAGGTCATGCCTGGCTGTTCAAAGATGAATTTGCTCAATAACAGCCAAAGCTTATCCTTCCAAGCTGGATTTTAAAAGTGTAAGTTCGTTCAGCACTATACAACGTAGACCAGTATTCATCTGCCAAACTACAGCTGGTGATTCCTTGTGGAAAATAAAGTGGGATACACATTGACAACACTGTCAGTGGTGAATGTTAAGGGAGGTACGTGGTGTTGAAAATCAATTTTTGAAATGCATAAACGTAAATATTGCAGAAAGTACTTGAGATGGAGCGACCAAAATAGGAATAGTGTTTCACAAATCGGAGATCGTAAATCTGTGTAAATTTGGTTGGTCAAATTGTGCCTGCCCCTTCATTGTGTAAGTAGGGGTAGTTACCCTCTTTTTGCAGGGAGCTTTGGAACACTAGGTGGTAAAGAAAAAGTTGAGGCACATTATGATCCACCATGGCACAATGAAGACAAAAAAAAGGCCCTCTTGTCCAAACTAGCTTTGGTGAACCATTTGAGAATACGCCACCCAAAGCTTTGAATGTGCATGTATGGAAATCTTTTGAGAGTCCCCTGACAAACTGCAGATAGGGAGTCTACTGTAATTAATTAAATTTTGTGATTAACAAATATGCTTGCAATGGGATTAGTTTGAGCAGTAAATAGACATACAAAAAAAAAGAACCCAAGGCCCAGAAGTGCACTCCTCACATGCTAAATAAATTGACTTTAAATACCAAAATTATTTTTTTTTTTAACTTTGCAAACACTTCAAAGTTATTAAAATTTAATAAGTTTCTTTGTAGATCAGTCATTTTGACATACAAGACAACTAAACATATTTTCTTTTCTTTCAATTATGTGGTTATGACGTGTTCCAGGTGATAAAATGATAAAATTATTGTAGTACTATGCTAGACCATTGCATTGAAAAAGCATCTCCAAGCAATGGCAGAATACTAGATATTCTCACTTGCTTCGGATGAGCGAATAGAAGTCACTTAATTAAAATAAGAGCCAAGCAAGTAGACATTTGAATGAAAAGTTGAGTTTGAATTTGGCTGTCTGATTGGATAAAAATAGGACTCTGACCCTTTACAGAGGTGTCAAGTACTACGAATTATCTGTAGTTTGTACAATTTACCTAACCTCGTTACGAAATTACAGATGCTACTATGATAATATGGATTTTTATGTTTTCAGTTTTGCAAGATATGTTTTCCCAGTATTTTCTTAAGTATACTTGGGATAACAAGTGTTTAGATCAGATTCTTGGCAGTACGGAAAATGGCAAATATTAGCATAATTTCTCGTATTTGTATTAAATAAACCAGTGTTCTGCAAAATTGGTAAAGAAACATAATATTTAACCATGTGCTGTAGTGAAAACGTCTTTGTTTTGAGAAATTGATTGCGGTAGTTGCAGCCGAATCAATTTTTGACAAGAGAGATTCGAGAGTATCAAACTAGACATTGAGTGAGATCGAGACTCAGAGTTGAGACGTTAAAGTAGTGGGTTTTTATGTTAAGCTCCTGGCACAAGAGGCGTTGGTTTTGATGGTTGGTGTGCGATGTATTCCATGGCACAATAGATGGTTGGCACGTTGGTGTAAAATGTTTCGCAATCAAACCACCAGGTGGCAGTAAAGCTGTAAAAAAGTTGTATTGTTTCATTTGGTGAGATTTTGATTGTCTGAAATCAACTATACTGAGGTAAGTTATAATTGAAAATGTTATGTGACAGAAAGATACTGCATTGTACCAAAATTCACCTTTATCCTTCTCCATTTCAACCTTTTCACGTGGTCAAACTACAAAACACTTTCTGATTGGTTGGTTGATGGTAAAAACTTCACTATTTTCAACTTTCCACATAACCAGCTACCAACACTAACCACCAACCAACTATTGTGCCATCTCACATATACCACCCTGTACTTCAACTACTACCAACACCAACACGAATGCCTATTGTGCCTAGGGTTTTATGTGACATGTCCCATTTGCTAACAAATTTATTTTAAATGGATATTGTGAATTCTGATAAAGCATCTAAAGGCACAACCAAGACTTTTAAATGTGACTTAAAACATCTGATGTACCAGATATGTTTCTAAGGATATGATACACAGAATATATTTGCTATAAGCACAAATGACCGGCAATAACCTTGCGTTTACGAAAATCAATGAATCCTGCATAAATAGGAAGTTTTCATTATTGGCTGCTGCAAAACTGTGAAATTGACAATGTCTTTATATCAAGATTTTATGTTGGCAAACATGATTGAACTCATTCAAGGTACGCCTATTTAAAGAGTTTGAGACTTCTTTTTGCACATGTTTATTACCGTTAAGTTGCTTGAAATGTAGCCTATCTCTGTATCAGAATATATACTTAATTTTCCACAGTTCGAGAAAGTCGTCAAAAAGAGTAGTATTTAAATGACATATCTTACTTCCACTAAACTACAAATGAACTATGCATTCACCTACTGTTGGCTGGAGCCCGTAGCAGACAAAACAGGCTGTTATTAAAGACAAGTTGTACCAATTCAAAAATAATTAAGAATTGTGCTTATAGGATAATAACAGCAGGTGTAGTGAATGAAAATAGATATTCTTTAGTACACATTTACAGTTTTTCTAGTGCTGTAAATTTGTATGTGATTTTGTTAAGTGCGTCAAAAGGAATATCGTCACTACTGAAAATAAATGAAAACTACGGATTTTTAAACCAAAAATGAAATTAAAAAATTAATAAACAACTCATTGTTATGGGGATCACAAACATGGGATGTAGACAACCGGAAAATTTGGTACTGTAATATTCTGTATTCACAATCTTGGAGGGTAGAGAAGAAATGGTTGTAGTTATATGTTGAAAACTAACAAAAAAACTAAGTTCTTTATTTCGAACTACATCTAGCAATTTTCTACAACTACATAATATAAAATTAAATTAAAATAAAAAGCAAGGGAGCTACGTTCCTGGAAAAAATCTTTCTGCACACACCGAACACATATATGGTAGCTTCAAGTCAGAACATGAAGTGTACAAAAAAACAGTTACCATAGTGAATGGTGATGCATGACGCATTCTACATCTTTGATGCACACTCTACAAAACGACTTTGCCCCATCTTGAACGTAATGCTTAACCCATTCTTGCAAGTAATGCTTAACCCATTCTTGCAAGTTATCAATCCATACAGTACTGAAGAGGAGGGACACGTGCCTACAAGGTACCACATGGCGCAATGTCAGAAGAAACTACAGACACGTGATCCTAGCTTGTACTGTTCGCCAAAACGGTAAGAAGCTGTCATGTCAACACTCCTCCGCAAGAATGTACTGTTGGCTGAGCCTCCGTTCCCTCCAACCTGGGACCGCTAGTTCCACAGCATGGCAAGGGAGGGCAGCACCCAGTCTACTGTGCAGTAGAGCCGAAAATAAAGGATGATCAAACCGCCTCAGCACTTTGGAATTTTCAACCTCTGCGGCCGAGGCAATCACCCCCCCCCCCCCTGCACCCCTCACCCGCCAGCGCCTATATGAGATAAGTCTAAAAGGTCTGCTCCTCCACCGCTCTCATATAGGGCTGGAAGTAGCCTTCAGGGTGCGCGACCACTGCCACAGCCGCAGATTCCACCATTCGCAAGAACGGGAAGAATCTCCGTCAGTTGAAGACATCACCCACCAGAAATTCAACACCTCTTCAGCAGCTGCTGACCCACCACCTGCAGCCACCACAGATCCCACAGCTTCTGGGTGACTGCACGTGCCAGAGACTCCCAAAGACGTTGCTCCGCCTGTCTTATCACCTTCTGGTGTTGAATCCAGAACCTATTTGGTAATTAGGTCATGACGATGTCCCTTCAGGATCTCCACCCTGCCCACCAGATGGTGCTTGGCAACATAAACGTTACTCTTCTAGTAGTCACTATCCGGTATTTCAAATCAGTCGAGAATTAGTCGTTAAATACTAATTTCACCTAATCATTAGTCATCACCTTTAATTATTAGTTAAATTACCAGGCCACCTTTACGTGGATTTGCTTTGATTTTATTTTCCATTTCAAAGCCTAGATTAGGTGTAGCACGGTATCACTGTTTCTTATTACTCTTGTAATAAAATTAATGAAACTTAACTATTCTCTTATTACCAAAAGTTCTTTGGGTAAAATGTCATAGATTTCCTAAGTAGATCAGACTCCAAAAGTGAAGCCGGCGCAGTAACAAGGCAACAAGCCAGATCACACACACCTTAAGAGGCCACCCGAGCTCTGCCAACCTGGTAGAATTTGGCAGAGCCCAAAGCACTAGAAACTCCTCTGCCAGGTGAATCAGTGACTTGGATTATTTCATAATAAACCACCACTCAGAATAGGACTGGAAAGGAGCTGGAATAACTCTGACAAACCGACCTCTTGCTGATACGACACCTGGGCACTCCGGTCAGGAAGTAACTTGAGGTATCCACATTCTGTCCACTGCTCGCAAGGGCCAGACGAAAGGAACACAGGGTGCCATCTCTCGTTACAAGACTCGTTACTCAGAATTACACGTTAGGTCATCACAAAGCACTGGCTCAATTTTGTACGTTCTCATTTGTACCTTGATCTTCCTATGCCTTACACCCAGAAGGGTGGTAAGAGGAGGAGGTTAAGGCATGCAATTGTTGTCTCTGAAACTAGATCTCGTTGTGACCTTCAGTCTGAAGTTGCACTTTGCACTTCCACCCAAGAGCTTCACTCCTCATTGCAGACAGCAATATTTCCTCCATTAATTAAGCTTGAAGGCCCACCTCACCCTATACTAGAGCCTTTCCGATGGGGTGAGGAACCCCTTGTTGGTATTGTCAACCCCTGGTTGTGCAGTTCCAATCCTTCAGCACCCATTGTCAGCAGCACACTACAAGATCCGAGCAGCTCACCATTTACAAGTCTTTGAGGCGACCACCCACCCTCATCTGAAAAGGCTAAGAGTCTCCAGCCAACAACGACACCATTACCTCCGAAGACCATCTCTTTCACAGGTAAATGTGTAACAAATGGTCAGCCGACTCTTAAAGCTGTGACAGTGGCAATGGACTATGTACCCCTGCGACAGGCCACCAAACCTGTCCTATATACTGGCCGTCTGCCAGTTCCCCATTAAAGTACTCCATCTTGTGGTTCTGACATCGCAAAATAAAACTGCCAATGTATCTAAGCCCTCGTCCATTTCAATTTAACATAGTGTGACAAAGGTCACCATTACATTTAACCTCAAAGGTCTTGTAATCCTTATTTGACGCGGCTAGCCCCTCCAAATAATTGTAGTTACAATTCTACATCCCCATTGATCATGCGTCAAATGAAGGCCAGTTTTTGTGGCACCCAACATGGGGCATAAACAGTTATAGTATTGACTAGACAGCTTGACAGTGTCAGATGATCAACCCAAACCTAATCAGGTTTTCGTGACCTCTAACTGAATAGTCAGTCTAGACAGTTAGTTTAAGCCCACCATGCCTCCATTTAGTGCTTTAGCCGGACAGCTAATCAACTAACTCCCACATATTACGACTAGCACATCTTATTATGTCAGTGCTCAAAGCGGCCTATGTAGTAACCTAGGTTACCTTAGAGCTCGACCCCATACAACTAGTGCAATACTAGAGTCGGGTGTCGAACCCTATCAGGACTTCAGGTAGTCTGCAGATAAGAACATCCTGTGGCGCTCAACATTACATCAACCAGTCATGTCTGACTCGGTCCAGAGTCAACCTGATGCACCCAAGACCGCAACTGTGCACACTGCTCCAGATTCTACCACTACCAATGCTTAGGGTAGGTAGATGAACCAAGGTACACAGACTGTCTCTAATACCACTGAGTCACCTGCAGACAACGCCAAGCAGCTTGCTTTAATTGGCTGAATTGCAACGGACAGGGAACACACATGGTAAGGTGAACAATTTGTGTGCAAGAATTACATTATGTGTGCATAGATTGGCCAGACGAGCAAGTCGCTCGTCCTGGCCTAATGTACTACTGTAATGTGTAGGCGTGCACAAGATTATCATGCACCATACCCATGTACTAGCCCAAGCCCTGTTACAACCCTCGTCTCCACCGAATTTCAGTTGCCTGAATTTGGTGGGCAACCCCACGAAGATCTGATAACTTTCATAACAGAGTGTGAAAGGGAGTTTCGTGATCACAATATACCAACAAAGCAATGGGTCAGTCACACCCATAAGCAATGCCAAGGAAAATCCCGGGAATGGTGGGTGAAGTATGGGAAGTTTGTGATGGAATGGGAACAACTGAGCACTCGCCTCGCTTCCCAGTTCACCGGCGAGAAAGTGATTGCCAGGTTCATTTCAGAATTCCACACACAAGCAAAATTCCAAGGACAAAGCAGAGATGTATATACGTCAGAAAACACAGATGTTCCGGCATATGTACCCAAATGAGATTTGAAAAAGCTACGTACGAAATATTACGCATACGTTACTACCGTCATTAAGGAATTTACTTTTAATTCAGAAACCCTTAACTGTGGATGAGCTCAGGAGAGAACAAGGGAAATATAGAAAAACAACAAGGCACAAGCCTTGTTAGACAAGCCACCATGTGCTGCCAAGGTTGCAGACCCACCCTCTCCTTCCAAGCAGAAGTCCATTCACAGCCAGCCTCCTCTTGCTACCCTGCTTTTCCGGTTCTGGCATTGCCCGGGGCGGCATTTCAATAGAGACTGCCCGACCCTGCAAGGGCAAGGAAAGGGAGAGACAAACATGCAGGTGCCAGATGCGCCACTGCGTACCATCAACATTAAGGGTCCTGCCCAGGTGGGAAGTGCCAAAGCTGAGGTGCGTTTGGGGCAGCCACCCCAGGCGAACAAAGGCCCCTTAAACTCATGAAATTGAACCAAGTTTATGAGCACATGCCACCAGAGGCTCCATATCCTGGTGAATATTAACGGACGCCCTTGTCTAGCTTTGCTCGATTCGACTGCATCAGGAAACTTCATACGAAGCGCTACCTGTTGACAGCAGATCAGAAGGCTAATTTACAGCCCCAAACTCACCTCATATGCATGGCTAGGCCCAGTCAGACACTGAAGGTTGACAGGAAAACCAACCTAACTCTTGGAATCCATCACCTCACACACACTACCGAATTCACAGTATCACCAGATATTACAGATATCTTAGGCCAGTTTTGGCTTACAAGTCAGCAGTGTGTGAAGGACCACTGTAGAAATGCATATGTATGGGAGCGGACAATAGTATCACGGTCCACTGGGAGCACAGCTCAGAGGCGATCATGGCACTTCCTGTTGATCCCCGAGATATTAAACGTGATTTAGACGCCACCAGATTTTCCGAGCTGCGAAAAATCCTGGACAAAAATGCCAGTGTTTTTAATTCACCTGGATTGCTACGCCAAATACATAGCATCCAACATGAAATATGGACAACTACAGACGTACTCATATATGATCAACCATATAAGATGTCAGCCAGAAAGCAACAGGAAATTCTCCGGCAAGTAGAGGATATGAAGGAGCAGGGGTTGTAGAAACGTTGAATTTTCCGTGCAACTCTCGGGTTGTACTAGTCCCTAAAAAGGTGGTTTATGCTTTTGCGTAAACTACAAACACCTCCACAGAGTTTAACAATACTCTCCAGGATACCGGGGAGGTCTCGTATCTTCAGTACGCTCCGGCTACTGACAGATTGCAGTTCACCCCGATAGCCGGAAGTGTGCGGCTTTCATAACTCCGGAAGGGGAAACACTTCAATTCAGGGTCATGCCCTTCAGATTGAAGAATGCCCCTGCCACTTTCCAACGACTGATGTTGGTGGAAATATTAACTGGATTTAGTGGACAGTTTTGCTTCGCATACTTGGATGATATAATTGTGTACTCCAAGTCGTGGGAGGAACACTGTTCGCACCTCAGAGTCCTTGAACGACTCGAGATGCACGGTCTCATGTGCAAACCTGCCAAGATCCACTTTGTTAAACATCAATAAATTACCTGGGCCACGTAGTGACTCTGAAGGGTAATTTTCACTAGTCAAAATCAATTTGTGCCATACAAGAGGCTGAATGACCAATAAACAAGCAGTTTTGCCGCTTCTTACCTAACGTAGTTCAACAAATGGTTCCTCTTCATCAGTTGCTCACCAAGGAAGCCTGTTGGAAGTGGATGCAGGATCACCAAGACACTTTCCTTGCTTTAAAAGACAGCTTTTCCAATATCTCCTAGCCACAGCGTTCACAAAAGGGAAAGCTTCTCATACTACAGGCAGACACCTGCCAAGACAAGCAAGGTGCTGTACTGTACCAGGACACCTCAGGGCTGCCACTGGTAATTGCCTATGCCTTCACCCGACGTGAGTAACACCAATAGGCATTACCATATAAATGAGTAGGAATGCCTTACAGTCATCTGGGTGGTGCGCAAATTCAGGTACCAACTTGATGGCAAGCATTTCATACTCAGGACAGACAGTAAAGCGCTCAAGTGGCTCCATGAGTCCCGAAACCATAAAGCGAAGCTCGGACGGTTTGAAATGTTTCTGATGGAATTTGACTTCTCAGTACAACACTGTCCAGGCAAGCTTAATGACCTCCTGGACACTCTTTCACATCTGCCGGACCTCCAAGGAGAGCCTAAGGAGGAGGAATGGGATAAGCGGACACCTCCCTTGCTCCTACCTGAAGCCCTAATGAAAACATGTGTTTACAACAGCTGCATATTACACGTGAACAAGTCTCATATCAACAATAAGATCTGAATATCCAACGGCTCATCAAAGAACTGCCCCACTAATACCGATTACAAGATAATGTCCTATGGTCACGTATTGGCCACCCTAAGGCACCCTGGAAGATCTGGGTACTACAATCTCTCTGGAAACACATTTGTCACCACCACCACAACCATCAATATGCCAGACACCACCTCTCTGGTGAATTCTGTGCCAAGTTGGTTACTTAGCTGAGTCTAGTCAGTTATAAACTCACCGTACCTGTTGCACTAATCCAGCGCCTTGCCTTTGAGTTTGCCCTGGGTTCAGCTTACACATTGTTTAGGTGGGATTTCTTGTTCACGGAGCTCTCTCTCAAGCATTCAGCGAGAAAAACGAGTGGATCCACATGGGGGTGACCCGCAAAATCAGGAGTTTGGAGATCCTTGATGGTATGTACAGTACTGGTTTCGGTAGTATGCCCTGGGTTTTGCCGGCAGTATTCAGTGGCACGCTGACATATCTCACATCTGTAGGTCGGAGTATCCGTTCATCGGGCCAACTGTGGTGGGAGGTTTCTGCACACATAATCAACCAGACGGTGTGTGTTCCATGCTCTGGGGATGTTACCCAGCTACAGTAGGCTGTTTGTCTGGTCCGGCATTCTTCACAGGGAAACTCTAGTCCTTCTATGTGGCATACTACATCTGTTCAGCCCAGACAGACGTAATGTCATACCATCTGGTATTGAGCACATTCGATGCGATGGATCCCTTTGTCAGGGCAGTTTGGTTTTGCACAATGTTCAGTGCTGGCTGCAGCCATTGTGGCTTTGGCTTGCTCGTTTAGATCAGCGTTGGTGACTGACACCATTGTGGTTGACTGAGCGCCACGGGGTGTGTTTGGTTCCCCGGCTAGTTAGCTAGACTCGGAGTTGTGCTGGACTGGTTCTCTTTAACTAGTCTTTCAAATTAAGGTGTAATGCCCCACGTTAGATGCCAGAAAATCCCCATTTTTAACGTGTGATGGCCTTCAGCAAGTGGCACATCACGAGACCAAATGGACTTCGGTGGATGCTAGGCGCGTCCTGGTGTCTGGTATTCTTTAATCGCTGCACAGAACGGGAGCTCTGCCAGTGTGCAGTACTGGTTGTCACCTTCCGGTTCGATGAGCATTACTTATGTTTTGGTGGTACCACTCAAACTGATATACCTGGGTGATAATTAACCTGTGGCTGTGCCTGCTGAGGCTTGACTGGCGGCACACTAGGGGCTGTCCCTGTGATAGGTGTGCGGGGTTCAGTTGTTGTTAGGGTAGGCGGGTGTCATGGTGTTCCCAAATCCAGAGGTTGCCAATTCCAATTGACTGGTCCTGGCCAATGAGGTAGGCCTGAACTGCAGGGTGAACTCGCTCGGCAGTTCTTATAGGCAGTTCAAACTTGGCGGGCTTGTAGGTTGGTGCAGTTGGAATGGAGAGTTTGCAAAGTACCGCTGCATGTTCTCCCGGACTGAGTAGCTTGAACTTACCAGGAAGGGTTTTAAGACCCAGTGGATATTTAGAGGCAGCCTTTGTCTATTTCACCCTCTTATGAATACTACCACTATGGGTAAAATGCATGAAGAACGATAAATCTACAATCGTACCTCGCAGAGGTAGGGCAGTTGATGTGTAGGTTTGGGTTATTAGTGTGCATAATGCGATAGCTTGCCAATTCTGTATCTCACACTCAAACTCCGACACCGAAGGTGTGGGGTTAGTCGAGCTGCGCAATACTGGTGACAGTCCCAATACAGGGTATTGTCCTGATAGAGTTGATATCCCCAGACCTGGAGAGGTACTCTTCTCGGCACCACTAGTGCGCAATGAGAAGAGCAACCTCCGAGTTTACAAGCCGACCCTAATAGCAATGAGTACCTAATGTTGTGGCTCTACCATTCATTACACTGGGTGCAGAGAACGGGTGGCCTTCCAACTTTGGTATGGGGAGTGTGCCAGAGGAACTGGTCCCCCCAAGCCCATGGAAATACTCCTCTTGGCATCACTAGTGCACAATGAGAAGAGCAGTCGAATTCCTAAGGAAGCGGTATCCTAGTGTTGTGGCTCAACCATTCACTACATGGATGCAGTGAATGGGTGACCTTCCAAGATTGTATTGGGGTTGCTGTGAGATGTTTGACGGAAAAAGTAAAATCCTGGTCAACTGCTGTCGCTCTTACGGGTCCAATGTTTACGAGGAGAGGTATTACGACTATGAAAGTGATATTTGTAAATGAGCTAAATTCCTATCCATGTTAACTTAAGGAAGTTGAACACCCTACATGAATACAGGTGAAGACTACCTGCTCCTAGGCTAACAGGGTAGGCAGTAAAGTGACTATGTAAACAACTCTGATTTTAAACTATGCTACGGCTGTTGTCCAGAAGGGACCGGTACGTGTCTTAGTGTAAACTGCGACTCAAGACGTGATGTAAAGTAACGTCGGGCCCCGGAGGTGTGGTGAAGTCTTGAGGAGCGAAAATGTTGTCAGCACCATCAGGATGCCATAACGACTAAGGTAGGAGAGCTGATGGTTCCCGCAGCACCAGTAGTGTGGTGACGGAACAGGACAGACAATTGCTTGAAGACTGGTCACGAGCCTTGGTGCGGCCCTTTATTTATACTGCTCAGCGGCATGCCCCTTCTTCGGGTGGCTTAGGGGGTAGCAACTGCAAAGTGCTTAACATAGATCCTCATTGTGAGTGATGTCAGTTGCCAGTGCTGGATCCAGGATCACGTCTCTGCGCTCATACTAGTAGTGGCATCTGGCAGCACGCTGCTGTACTCGATGAACCTCGAGGCATGGCTTCGGTAGTTCGGCCAGCGAATAATTATATCTGGCGTGGAGCACCCGACCTTTGCCTTGGGTAGATGAAACAATTCCTGACATCACGTTGGTGGTGGAATCAAGTCAAACTCCATTGAAAGTGCTCCAAGCTCGTTTGTAGAGATGAGTAGAAGTCAGTTTATTATGTAGAAAGACGTCGCGCATCACTGTATTAACAATAGTTTTTACAACTATTATTTTACATTAACTTGTTATACAAGACAGCACATTACACGTAATGCACATTAATATTTTACAATGACCATGTTTAACCTCTTTTTATTGATGTGTATTGGGTTATTTCTGTAAAAGGATGGCGCCTCAGTTGGACTAAAAATTAAAATGATGGAACAACTATTCTAACCAAAAGACACATTAAATTCAAGCACGCGACTTATGTCAATTATATTTTGTATGTAGCAGCAACAAACTTAAAAGATAGCTGTAAACATGCACACAAATATTCCTAGGTATAATAACTTTTATTTCACTCATATTTCTGTGCATTGATACTTACTGTTTTGTAGGTTTATTTCATGATTTATTTTAATTTATCTGGCTGGGTTTAGTATTTGATTGAAATTGTGACAAAAATTCAAATCACAGAAACATAAGCACGTTACACTGTTGTGTTTCAAACACCTAAGGCAAAATTACATTGTGATTAGTAGACGGACGTAACTTTCAAAAAATTAATTTCATCATAAAAACAGTTTACGGTTAAAATGTATAAATTTCACACGTCCAATGTTAGCAATCTCGCACATATGCACTGGCCCAATCTAACATAATGGCAACAATACTTTTTCACACAGAGGGGTCACGATGCACATTACAGTATATTTATTCCTACCACTGAAAATCACATTTATCACATCATCGTAACTTGTCTAGGTAGGTTTTCAAAACAGTAAACACGTGTATAGGCTATTCACGGTAAAATGAGCACTTTTGAAAACCCTGCTCATGATCTACTTATATGTATGTTGTGTATTCTTCCGCCTTATGTAAGATTAACAGTGTCATGAGTCTCATCACTTTATTCATACATTGGTCAAGTGAAACTGTGAAATTATAAGAAAAGTGGATATTTTTTCAAATCTGTTCATTTTTAAACTTCGATTCATAAAAAAACAGAGAGCGAAAGAAACAATTAAAATTACCATAAATGGATACATAAAACTTTTAATTCAAGTTTAAGATACGGAATTACTTCCAATCCATCGTTACCTACCAACTTTACTGGTCTGATGTCACTCAGGGAGCCCGTTAAAATATAAGCAGGTAGGGGCAGTGACATTTCTCTAAGGTTGATTTCAACATTGGTCGCTTTATCATAAACAACCTTTACAAACTTGATGTGGTAATGTTAAGTATTTTTCACGAGAAGGGAAATTAATACTTTGCTCAGTAACATGCCACGCCATGTCATATCGCCAGTCGCGTTTCAGTTGTAAATTACAAATACAAAAATCATTATTTTTGCTGCAATAAGTATGAAATATGCTAAAATTGAAAATATACATAATTTTTCTGCTACTACTAGCAATGCAAAACTTCCCAAGAGAGAGACAAAGCACAAACTCTGCTTTGCCTATTCAAGCTTCTTCTGTGGACAAAAAAAACCATGTCACTAGGGCCTAATTACCGTAATTTGCACTGATATTTTTAACTGTAACAATGAAATGTGTTTCCTTCAGTGCTACCAAAAATTTTAATACAGTAGAACATCTCTATTACGACCCCTCACAGTTCCTGAGAATAGGGTCATAATAGAGGGCGAGGGGGTTGTAATAAATAATTTGGAACATTTTGGGCCGATTTTGACCCACCCGTAACCTAACCCCTATGCCCCCAAACATGCCATTTTTGCATAAAGTTTATGTTCAATCGTCTCTTAGTGCATAAAAAACCACTTTTTAAATTAAATATAAATATGTATTTATAGTTTAATAGCTGGACGTCTCCTGATTAATTTGATAACCAAGAGAGGCATATTGGACCATCCCTTGTAAAAAAAGAAGGCCTAAACACAGTATGACATGTCCATTGAAAGTGTGTGAAAATATTAGACTATGTATTATTAAAATATAAAGTTATTATTAAAGATCTATCACGCAGGTCTCGTGGGTCATACATTGCTATGAAGCATGTAGCGATCAAAAAGTTTAGGTGGCGTTGTGCAATACGTGTGCGCGTGCCGTGCTCTTGCTTTGGTCTGCCGTATGTATATAGCTGGGTGAGCGCCTAGATCCTCTGCAGCACGGCCGGGCGCAGGCATGGCGGTTTACTGCTGAAGCTTGGCCCTAGATCCTCAGGGTGGGCAGCTGTCAGTCGGTCGCTACAAGATGGTGGGTGGCGGCCGCCCGCCCGCCCATCGCCACTGCCATTGCTACAGGGCCGGTTTACTTAGTAACAGCGGCCTGGCATTGCGAAAACATGCTGATAGATGTGATTCACGTCAATGTGTTCAATTTATATTAAATGTAGGCAGTGTGTTAGCCTCTGCACTGGCACAATGAGGCCCGGCAATGTTTATGGGAATATAAACATTTAGTGTGGTCTGCTTGAAATATTAACTATCCTGAATTTTCCATCAAAAACTTTTGTCTATACACACACTGCCTCACTGGGCATAATATGGTACAGGTAACATAAGAACACATTTTATTTGCACGCACTTTCTTTACTCACTTTACACATAACATTGACTTCACAAGAAAAAAAAATTGCCCACCATTAAAAAATTAGCATATTACATAGGTGTGGATGCACATAATTAAATTTGAAGTTATCATACATACACTGATTAAGAAACTAGTCTGTGTAATGCGCCGCTGTTTTTACAGAAAAAGAGGGATAATGAAAGCAAAAAAAGATAGGGAGGGTAAGGCAGAGGCGGCGGCATGCGACTAGGACAAAGAATCCTTACTGACCTGGTCTGCAACTCCCCTCCCCTCGACTCGCCCTTCCATGGACAATACACCAGTGTCCCCTTCTGGCATTACGTAATTTATTGCTTCACGCTGCTTGGGACAACAAATGTCAAAGTCTATGATGGTAACTTGAGAAATGTGCGACCACTAACATCAGTAAGGGCTACTTTTCCATAGACTAAAAACAGTGGATAATAGAAAACCATAACGTGGTTGGAGAAAAGGTCTACAAAAACAAATCCGCGCATAACTGAAACCACAGCTCAAGATACCCCGGTTGGCGAGGGATTACTGTATCTATTTTTAGACATGTCTCAAATGTTCGACTTTTCCGAACCCAAACTTTTCACGGTTTCTCGGGATTGGGTCGTAATAGAGGGGTTTTACTGTATATCACTTAGGCAACATTTAATTAACAAATAGCATACCAAAAATCTAGGTAAAAATACTTTAACTGTGAAGTATTTCTTACTAGATTTGCCAACACATCATTACTCTCGCGGTTTTTGTATGTATTTGACATGAAGCAAATATTACAAGTTATAGAAGATACTAAGTTAAAATTTTATTAAATTAAGAATACAATAATTTAAAGATAATCACAATATTTGTATTATACAAGTTTATTTAAAACAAATGTTGACATGTTACTCATAGGGTGTTTTTTCAAAGGTTCATTTCAAAAGATCTGAAGAAACAGTGAATGGACTATACATGTTTTGGAGTTATAAGATGATCTGAAAGGTAAGACGACTTGGTGGGGGGCCCTGTGTTTTAATTTTTGTTAGCATAAAGGATTGTACTAATAGCAGATTTCGTTCTCCTATGGGGTACCTTGCTGTTTTAGTGGCAATCCCGTCTGGGGATTTCTCTGCCTGTTGGTTCTGGTCTTGGAACACCAAGGGGTGGCTCATAGGTTCACACAGCTTGTTACTGTTGGAGGCACTTTTCTCAGAGGCTTCCCAGTTCTGAGTCTCATCTGGAAATGTAGCCTCTTTGATCCCAAGTTGGCCACCAAAGACGACGCTTTATGTCCCTCCTGTTTGGAGTCGTGCCTTTAGCAGGTGGGCCTAATCAAAGCTTAGGGACTAGGGTGTGGAGTCCTATTGGCGGGAAGAAACTGTGCAGGGGTGAAGTACGATCAAGCTCAATCATAGTCTTCTGGGCTTTTGACAGTGCTGGATGTATCACAGGTCATGTATTCATGCAGGTAGGAGCGAATGCCTCCCTGCTGAACTCCAGCCGACAGATAGCGTTGGCAGGTGATCTGGATGATAATTCTCAATTCACTGCTTTGGGGGTTTAGGGGGGTGTGAAGAAAGCGCACGAAGGACATTAAAGCACATAACAGTGGCTCCTCCTTGACAGCCCCTTACCTCAGCTGGAGAGGTATCACAGTTTCCTCATGCTACACCCTGCTGCATACCTGGTTAGAGTCAAAGCCATCCTGGCTGCCTTCGACTGCCCAGTCCTATGGTGTGGCATTTGGGTTTCTGGGAGAAGAGAGAGTTTAAGCAGAATATGTAGTGGGTGTTCTGTAGGGATCAGCACGACTCTGGTTTGCAAAAAGGGTGTACAGCGTGTGGTTGAGGGATAAGGGATTAATTCCTGGGCGGCCTCCCGGAGCGTGGTGACTTCCCTCATGGTTCAATTCCCCAAGCAACACTTACCTCCTTTCCCAAAACAGCAAAGGGAGCAAGATTATTGCAGACACTCCAGTTATCCGTGGGGAGGTTCATGGCCCCAAGAAAATACAGTAGAATCCCGTTGTAGCGAGATGTCACGGTTCAAGGTTTGATCCTCCTTATAAGTGTGTCCTCACTTTCACCGTATTAGACCAATTTTGATCTCCAGTAGGGCCTACTACTTAAAAATCGCCATAAAATTGCTTTGAAATTGTGTTCGAACCACCATTAAGTAAAAATACATACTCTCCCGTCACAGCTCTGCACGCAAAATTCTCACACCTTTTTTACAGGATTTTAGTGCCAAAAATTAGGGTGCGTGAAATACGCAATAAATCACCACAACACGTGCGTGTAAACATTAAAATGGAGTCTACTGTAAGTAATCCCTCGCCAACTGCGGGGGATACGTTTTTTAAAAACATAGCATTTATTTATTGATAATAGATATGAAGATACATATTCAAAATAAAATCACTCGTGTGCTGGGGCTAGCAGCAAAAACATAGCCGTGTGTATGTAGCTGAGCGAGCGCCTAGATCCTTGCAGTGCGGCCAGACGCAACTTGCCGCTGCCGGTCGCTACACGATTATTCTGGTGGGTGGCGGCCAGCCACTGCCACCCACTGCTTTTGTCGTTACAGGCCCGGTTCACATCGTAACAGCGGCCCGGTATTGGGGAAACTAGACGTGCACGTTAAACTCAGAAATAGTGTATTTTTGGCCCACTTCTTCATTGCAGTGTTCCTCTGCACACACAGTCACCTGAAGTTTAAATGCAGCAGTTTGACGTATATTTATTTACCCATTATGCATTCGTACAAAACAAAAATGAATATAAATGTAAACTATTCCTTTCACATTTAAAAAACCACCTGTATACAAATAAACTCAGTGATTGATTTTGTTTACATGTTCGCAGTGCTGCGCAGCAGCCAGAAATTGATAACGGGACCAGTGACCTTGAAGTGTCCGACCTGGCATGGTGAAACAAAGCGTGGGTCCATTAGTATTAGATGTCTCGTTGAGAGAAACATGCTGCATGAAATATGAAAGGAAAATTTTTTTCCCCCAGTTAGATACACCATAAAATTCGGGTGCAGGAATTGTGCCAGTGCGAGAATTATGCCAGTAAATAAGGTAGTCACTGGAAAATTAGACGTTCTCAACTAACAAAACCTGCATGGTGCAAAACTTACTCAAAACCAGTAAAAATTCAAGAAAACTTTATAAATATGGATTTAAATGAAGTTCGTTACAGCACAGCGATAAAATTGAGTAGTAGTTGTGTCCCTATCTTTAATTGGTATGCCACAGTACGGAAAAAAAAAGTGTTAATATGTAGCTTTATTCGATTCCAGCTATCGCTTGGAATGTTATGTTTAATTGGAATTTGTTTTCATTTAACAATAACGTTCGACCCACATATGCCAAGTTGTTTAAAACCAACCACAGTTGACAGCACAGTGACCGTGAACAACTACGGAAACGCTGAACTGATTCATGAAAACTGTGTCAAGGTAGCAAGGGTGGTATTCTATTTATAGACCAATGCGCTTGGTTTGAAAGAGAGAGAGGTTAGAAGGCACGGCAGAAGAATGTGACATATGGGAGAGGTACAAGATACTTCGGGAAACGAGGAGGCGGGGCGAGGGAGTGGAGTTATGGCAGGCAGCTAACAAAACCGCACTTCACATGGTCATGAGTCCCGCAGCAAGCCTTTCTTCACACAATCTCGCTGCACATGTTTCAACTCGTAAAATTACAATTTTTTTTATGAAATATTTTTGTGATTTTTTGATGGTTCCTCAAAAAGACCTCGTTATACCCGTGTTATTGCAGTTGCTATACTCGCCACAACATAATTCTGCTGTACTCAGGTAGGGCAGGATTATTGCCAGCATGCCAAGCACTCCACTAAAGGATGTGTCAGTAGTTAACACTCCTCCAGTGATGACAGACGAGGCAAGATTATCGCTGCATGCTGGCTCCCAGCACAAAGAGGGATATTAGGTGCTAAATAAGACTGAATGGTGGAAGGGGGTTGGACTCATGTCAAATCCTGGAAGAGTGTACTAAGTTGAGTGTTGAAACTGGGAATAAAGCGGGAAAACTGGTGTACAAATATAGGAGAGCTGGTAGAGAAAAACACCTAGGATGTTGGTGTCTCTTTTATTGGTGAACATGCGGTAGAGTGAAGCCAATGAAGTGAGGGTGACCCCAAAGTACAGCATACTCTGCAAGCATGAACCAGGTGTTAGCACTGTGGATAGCTGAAGTGAAATGTAGCGCTTGAAGACGTAGCAGACATCAGAGCATTCCAGCAGAGTAACGTTCTGCAACTGTGCTGAAGCAAACCAGCCTCGAACTCTGGTAGGGGCTATGCTCACCTCCCACCAAGGTGAACTGGGTTCAGTCCCCGGCCGGGTCACCAGATTTTCTCAAGTGGGAATCGTGCCATACGATGCCGTTGGTTGGCGGGTTTTCTCTGGGATATCCTATATTCCCCACCCCTTCATTCTAGCACTGCTCCATATTCATTCCAATCACCCTCATTGGCTCTCACAACCTTGCTGTTAAGAGCCGCCCAAATCTCTTCATTCACTAACTCACACTCTGGTCCATGGCCGGTATTTATACACTGGACCCAAGGCTAGCGAGGAGATCATGAGGAAGGCAGAGAGCAAGAATGCTGGCTGTGTGGCTGAGATGCACTGTGGGATATCCCTACTTGGCCAGCGGCTGGAGGGGTGGCAGACCACCATATGCCCAAGCGCCGAGCTGCAGTGTAATGCAGGAGATTGGCACACAGGTAGCAGCAGCAGCTCCGCAGTCTGATACCCAAGCATCAGTTGGGTCAACAGCTGTAGCAGTCAACACGTTAATATTGTTCAGAAATAAGTTAAATGCAGCTAGAGAGTAATACTGCAATGTAATAGCTCACTGCTGTACTGTTAGTCAACATTATACAGGTGAGTAGTAGTCAAGCTATGTTATGTATTCCCTTAAGGGTAGCATGAATTTGCACACTTTTTAACAGACAATTACTCCCTCTACATTGGTCATAGGATGGGTACATCTAGAGTATTTTATCACTTCTAATACGCACCTTTGTGATATTTCGAGATCTTAAAATGGGCTGTGTCTTACATTTGCCAGCATCTTCAACAATCCCACAGTACAGTTAATACAAAATTTATTAGTGTAAACAAACTATTCGACCACAGATGAATAGGTTTCACATTAAAAAAAATATGACAGGAAAGTTCTTGTGGTTACGCTTGTAATGATAATCAATTGGGATGTCACACTTTGGGAAGTAATAATGTTGCCACTAAATCTGTGAAGATGATGTTTACAGAGGTCATGTAAACGTAGATATATAGCAATAATATGTTATACAAGAATAATAATAATTTAATAAAATTACATTGCACAAAAATTCTGAAGTCAAAAAGTTTATCACTCTGGAAACCTTTATATCAACAGAAAAGTTTATGAATTTGAGTTTTCACTGTCGGAAGACTTGTGCCGGGTTTACAGTTTAAAACTGAATTGTTAAACTATGTGTTATGTATGACATGTACAGACAAACTGAAAGTGTGTTACCTTGTGTGTTCACTTCCGATAGAACTTGGCAGGTTGTGTGCGGTATTGGGATTACCATAAGTAAAATTTGTGTGGCAGTGTCCAAACACAGCAGAGCAGTCTGTGTTGTTGGTGGGGAAACTGTTATTTACACTAATGTAAGCATACAAAAGTATTAAAGAGGGATGTGTGCGCACATGTTTATGATTATATTTGCTCACAAAAATACACTCTTATGCCAAGAAATTGTACCCGTTTTATTAAGTCGCTTGGTGAGGGAACTTTTTTTTATTGGGTCATTTAGAAATGTGTTTGTTTGGAATTTGTTGTTTGAAGGTGAAGTTTACTAACTAATATTATTTTGGAATTTATAACTTAGTGTATTCATGATAACCGACACATTAATTTCTCTCGACGTCTTTCAAATTAGTTTCTCTCTTAGCTGGCTTCTGCAGCTTAGCCGGCCTGGCAGTGCAGTTGTGACACGAGTAGGGCTTGCAACTTTCCCATCCGTGTTATCGGAGGAAAGGATGTAGCTGTCAGCACTTACAGTCACGTTTTAGTGTCATTTCACTCCGCCTGCGCTCTGCAACTTTTTCCAGCCCACCCAGTAAATTTTCGTTGAGAGAGAGGTTCCAAACTCTAAACGCAGTAGAAAAGCATCCTAAATGATGCCTTGAAACTGCGTTTTGTACCTCCCGAAGCCATCTAGTGGTGTGCACCTGAACAAGTTTAGTTTGTTTTATACCCACTGGAGCGATACCACTCATACGTATTGCCACGACTAACACCATTCCTTCCGTCTGGGTATTCCTGAGACTGGTTCAGAGGAGACATCCATGCAAGTTCACTTCTCCACCTTCAGCTATCATAAAACAGGATGTAGTCAGCCAGGATGATTTTGTAACTACCGTGTAGTCAGCTTTCAACAATGTAGTTTAGCAATAGTAGCCAAGAGGGAGATTTTTTTTTTTTTGTTGGTGATGAAATTACTGGACATTGGCAACACGATGTTCACCGGCTAGCATCTTATTTTTCCTCCTGTCGAGTAAGTTAATTTCCAACATTTGTTAAATATTTCGCTCATGGCTAAAACGTGTTAATAATTAATTTTTCTGTGCATTAATTTGTTGCAGAAGGTGTTAGTTCTACGTCACTTTCAAATTCCGTTTCCAAACGTCGTCTTCAACTGTGTTGGCAACCCTCGGCTGTAATGTTCGGTTGTTACGGCTCTGCATTCCTCGCTGGGAATGGCAGCGTGACTGTTGCTGTGGCCAGATTTGCGGACTTGCACGACCAATGAGCAGTTTAATGTTTACAGTTTAATTTTGTATACAATTTAATGTTTTATGAGCAGTTTATTTTTTGTAACAGCAGATAAATCCATAACTTCCAGTTCTTTATTTGTTTGAAAGGTTTCCTGATGTTTACAGGAAATTTAAATGTCACAAGTTTAGAGTAATGCATGACATAATAAAAGTCACGAAGGCAGTAAAACTTAGTAAAAATAGAAAAATGTTTTTTTTTTTTGTCTTAAAATAACAATTTCATGTGCAGGGCCCCAGTTTGATTTGATTGTGCCTTTTTTTTTTTATGAAGTATGTGGAAACTTGAGTTTTTTTTTTTTTATTATGAAATAATTTGAATAAATTATCTGTTGATGTCATATAAAGTGGTTAATGTTTTCAGAAATTTTAAAATACACCACCAACACAAATTCTTAACTGACTTTGTTTTTAATTTAATTCCAAACTACCGCTCCTCGTGGCAATCATATCTCATTAACCATATTTTTAACTTGTGTTTGTTATCAGTAATATAGTTGTTTCCTACCATTGTCAGCATGCCTGTTTCCAAGTTTATTTTAAAGTAATATATATCTCTAAATACAGGTAGTAGATGTTTTGTATAGTTAAAAAGTGATAGTACAAAATGTCTGCTTAAATATGGTTGTGTTATATGAGGTTAGGAATAAAAGTAGCCAGGACAGGCTTGTTGCAAGTTTTAATTGGCTGAACTTAAGAATTATCAGGTAAATTGTGAACCCAGAAGAAGTAGTTCCTTGGTTCATTTTTTTTTTTTGCAAGAACAGTAGTAACTGCATAATTCTTAACACACAATTTTTTAAATTATAAACCCAGCTCCATTTATTGCTTCATCTGTTGCAGTAAGGTTGCTTGTTTTAAGAGGTGGAGAGGTACACGCCTTGCACGTTAGTTGGTGTATTAAATAAACGTGCATCTTATATTTTTGCATGTATACTTTTTTTTAGACTGTTTAAGCACCAAAACTGGAGTGAGTCTTGTCTTAGACTTGAGTAAATACAGTAATTATTAATTCTCAATTAGTGTAGAGATAGCCAAAGGCAACTTACCTATTCACCCGAAAGGAAGACAAGCTTTTTTGACAGAAAAGGAATACAAAAAATAAGGGGTCATCTACAATTCTGGGTCGTCTTCGATTCAAAACCTAGGCACAAATACCATGAATGTGCGACACTGCTAGTTCAGTATTTAAGTTTGTGTTACATGCACAATATTACTATGGGCTTCTATTCATTATTTTTTACTCAGGTAGCAGTCAGTCCTCCAAAATTGATGTGCCATGAGACAAGAGGATTTTGACAAAGGCTTTTCATGTTTAAATACTGTGTCCTATAGTGGCATGTATTTTTGTAGTGCTGAGACTGTACCTATCAACTTTGACAAGAGTCCCCTTATCTGAAATCGCCTGGCCCATACAGAGGAAGTGCTTTGCTGGGAAGCAAAATGGCTCAATTCATGAATATATAACACCCACAAAAGTTTTACAGTGTAAGAAAAATGCTGCTTCCATACAGCCAGGTTAGACATGCCTATTTCATTCTGATTAGCTTTCTTTAAAAGTAAATTTAATATATCACATTATTTATATAATAGTATTTCTTCTTGAAGAGTTTGTTAATAATTCAAGCAAAAATACTTTCAACCTAAATAATTTTTTCAGCCTTTTACAGGGGTAGTCTTGAATTCCAGTTTAAATATTTTCCCCTCAGAAAATTTTTTGTTAGGAATGGCTCATCTTAGATTCAGGGGACCCATCTTCCTTACTGGTAAATATAGTATATAATGAGACAACATTGAAAACATTGTGAAATACCATATGAAAGTTCTTATTGATGTGGGGGGGGGGGGGGATCAGCCTCCTCATTATGGACACCTGCAAGTAAGTTTTTTCTTCCCCCATTCAATCATTTCTCACACCTGATCATGACAGTTGCACAAACAAAATATCATTTACTGCCCAAGTCAGGCATCACTTGTAAAAACTAATATACAAAAATGCATTAGCACATTAACCATCTGTGGCAATGGAATGTGTTTCCAAGACACATTATAAACAACTGAGCTATTCAAACAAAAAATAGCAAGTGTAGTGTCTCTGCACTTACAACTTTATTTTAATCACTTTTTTTTGGGTTTCGGGTACAAAAGAATAGAGAATCTGAGGTGAACCTGTCAAAAAAAAAAAAAAAAAACAATACTATTTACACACAAACATACAATGCTCATTCAGCTGCTTGGTATAAATTAAGAATATTGTTCCTCACCCGACTGTACACATTACTTGCCTTTGTATTTTATTTACATAATAAACAAACACTGTTGTAACACCACTAATATTACAGTCACAGATTGAAAAACACACCATTCTGAAGCACCTGTTTGTCTTTTGTGTTCATTTTTCAACGTCTCTTATGTGCTATATCACTGAGGTGAAAGCTGTGATGCTGAAGTTCCTGTAACTTCTCAGCGAATCATTGCACTTTCTGACCCAACAGTGACAGCTGAAAAATCAAAACATAATTTTCAAGTAGATACAGCCATAGCAATAATGTTCTAAGCAGTACTTTAATTTTCATGAAGGTCTTATTTCATGCTGTAAGCATTGACTACTATATTTCGGCATGTATAGGCCGCACATTTGTACAAAAAAAAATTATAAAAAGTGGGGTACAGCTTATTTACAAGACATTGGCATTAAAAAAAATTTTACCCCCAAAATATGTTTAAAATATACTGTATGTTAACAAATTTCTAATGTTCTAATTTAGTTTGGGGGGGGGGGGGGAACAAATGAATAGCTTTTCACTTGTGCAATAATTTGTTCACTCATGTTCATAAACACACTAATCATCCCGTATGCGTAAAATGTAAACATGTTGGAGCTAGGCCATAGATGTCGTACTTGAGAAAATAATTTCGCTGCTGTACAAGAGAAAGATATTGTACATAGTTTGCATGCCCACTGCATCACCACATGTGCACATTGATAGATGGAATTTTGTGTAACGTGTTGCTGTGGTTTTTCTTTCTCTAGTCACGTTACCATCCGTGGAATAGGAATCACGCGACAACATTGCAGCATAATACAAACTTTCTGTCAAAAATGTTTTGTAGGGAGAAATTAAGTCAGAATTGATTATGTTTGTATGGAATCGTGACTTAACAATATTTACAGGAATACAAAAATTCAGTGCCACCTGTACTTAAAATATTAATTATCCCTAATTTTTCATCAAAACTTCTGGTGCGGCCTATACACACAAAAATATGGTATTTTATATCTTGTGTTGTAGCTACCCTTTTACATGAACAGGAATGATTCTTGTTATATTTTACAGCTACAGAGACCACTGACTATTTGTTGTTCAATGCTACTAATACAGTAAATAGAATTTATACAATTAAATAACAAATGAGATGCCTACTTACAGAGCCCTAAGGATTTAATTAGGGGTTTGCAAGTACTCAAAACAAGCTCGCCGCTGAATATCTGCTTGCAGTTAGAGATTAGCTCAAAATATTATTCAGGCTTGGAAAATTCAAGCTTTCATCATCAATGTCGTCATTTTGTCAACAAGTGAGACTGTTTTACTGTTAACAAAATAAAACAAAAAACTGTTAATTAATGAAATGTAAATATTTAAAAGGTTGGCATATTCTGGCAGAGAGATCCCTAAAAAATGGAGATATGAATGCTGATTTACAGAAAAACTAGCCTAAAATTGGGCTGCAAATCCACCTAAAATGCAACGCCTGACAAGACTGTTAAAAGTTTATTACAAACTAAGACATTATTCATTCACGCAACTACAATTTAAAAGGTAGATTTGTCACAGTTAAAATTATTCCTCAGATCTACATATGTGAACACAGATTCCCATAAAAATTAGCACAACTGGAACCTAAGATGCAGTGCCCGACAAAACAGTTTGTTAGAAAAATAGGAGTCTATTCATAGGAACACTTGTTTCTCGCAATGAATGAAATCATGAGATTTCCAACAAATTTCCTTTACTTATTTGAAATTGCAAAATAAATTTATTCTTGGTGAAAACAGGAAATCATAATGTCAGATTCACGTGTAAAATAATAAAAACGTAGTTGATTTGGGCAATTAATTACAGCTGTTTGTGCTGAATCAATCGCTAGTCGGAATAACATTTGACAGTATTGAATGAGACGTTAAAACCTAAAATGGGGTTTGCTTAAATGATCGGAAAACATACCAATTTAAACTTGATGTTAGGTTATTAATATGGCAATATAAGAGACAAAGGGAACATTTTAATTTTCACAACATAACATTTTTGGTGTGCAAGTATTACAGTACAGTTATAGTGTGTATGTGTGCCCTTAACATACAAAACCCACAGGAAGACATGTAAATAGGAACAATTATACCGGCACAACTAAACGTTTCCCAAACCTCAGTAGCATCGGTGGAGAAAACGGACGTCTACAATGATGGATGAATAGGTTATTTCTAGTCTTTATGGCTAAAAATGTGAATAAAACAAGTTATTTAGTGTATATAATTTTTATGTTCTTTAAACCTACAAATTGCGTACACAAAGTAAATAAATTTAACTTGTTACAGTTTTAAAGGTTTTGCAGTCAAACTGTTCGGCTGATGCAAAATGTGGCATTCCCCAAAAAAAAAATGTTTGCTTCTCTCATTTGCAGTACAGTAACTTTTATGATTAGATTTATCTTCTGTGTGGGAATCATGCTCATGATGTATGCCATTGCTTTTATTTTAGACATTCATGCCAACTGGTTTTTATATGCACACACATGTACTGTATATACACTGACTAATAAGTAGTTTTTTTTTTTTATTGAATTGGCAAAATTTCAGCCACTAAAATAATATATTTACATAAATAAAAACAAGTATTTAAATTTAATATTTTGCTGAACAAAAATTTATTGTACAACTACTTTATTATTTGTAATATTGTATTACATTAAAAAATTACGCAGATTTTCTATGAAAGTGTAGAAAAAGTAACTAAACACACAGACATTTCATCAAAACTGAATAAATTATGGAAACTTTCTCACAGAAAACAGTAGTTGTTATTTATTCGTAAATGAAAGCATAATTTAAAAGCTAAGCATGTTCTGTTAAAATTATTCCATAAAAATATTCCATTTGTATTCAAATTAATAATTTTACATTGCTAAACCACTTAAGTTGCACGGGAATGAAAACAATAATTCAGCCATGTGCCTTGACACTTGGTTGTTTGTAATGTTAATTTGTGATACAAATCAATGATACCCGGCAACAAGATTGGAAAGTGCTCATATACAAAAGCATGATCATACAAAATAGAATACATTTAATAGTATTAGTTTTCTGTTGCTAATTTTTTTTTACCTGATGATAAAACAAAATATGTTATTAATAAATAAAATACTATTTCAGGAAGTTTATGATTATATTAAAGTCCTATTCAAATTAAAACTTTTATGGAAATTTACGTAATTTCTCGGGAAATAGGTGACAGATTCCTACCAAATTTGGCAATCAAGTAGTACTGCTGCAGTTGATATGTGCAAATATGTTTCAGACACATATTTTTAAAATGGCAGCCATCTAGATATATCTAGCATAGTATGCTCTATCTTAGTAAACATTTAATTAATTCCAACTTAACTTTGTATGCTGGGAATAAATATATCAAACATCAAATGTGTCTACATGGAGCCTGTTTTGTCCTCCATTTTGTAAGATTAGTGCCAGATTAATAAATAATGTTTTTCTGTCATATCTCGGGGAAACAATATTCCTATTCCTACCAAATATGGCGAACTAGTAGTACCACGGTAGATAATGTTAACTGATGTGCTTTAGTTACCTTTCCTCTGAAGTTGACACACACCATGTGACACTACCCTTCTCTATTCATACCCATAGTCGAGATCAATTCCTGAGGCAGCAGAGTGTAAGGGCATTTCATGCTTTTCTTTCCCGCAGGTTGAGCAACGTCCCATTTGACTATGCTACGCATGCTGTTCTGTGTATTCGGTTCCTCGTGCCGTTGCCCTTATGAATAGCCTTGCCCAAGCTGTGAAAACAGCTAATGGGGTGTGAAGGTCATGTCTTCCTACACGTGACTCTACCCAATACTTCGAGAATTGACTGTAATAACAGAGTCGCCAATGTAATTAGCACACCTAACTATAGTGCTACTTCATCAAATAAGACTTAACAAATTTTGGTCGCTATCAAACCAGTGCCAAAATAAAATAAGATAACAAGTGAAGTGTTACACCCAATGCATGGAACATCATTAGTGTAGCCAGTGAACTAAGACTTCTCATGAAAGAAGCATAGCGCAGGTCCATGCCCGATAGTATAAAAACTTTTTCCAGAAAGAAAGCACGTATTATTCTTGTAAATAATTTTTAGTCTTTGTTGTCTTACATTTCATTATTTTATCTCCATGCAAATATTGTAAATAATAAGTAGCTGTGTTTTTACATGCCCGTTCACAGTCACATTTTTTCAAATGTTAATTACCAGTGTTCAATATGTTTTGTAAACATTTTCAAATTACTTTACATTATGCTTATTAGTTTACGAGGGTCATAATGTTTTAGAATTAAGCATTGAAGGGATTTTGTTTTTTTAAATCCTGTAGGTGATCCGTACATATTAGTATTATAAGCTATAATTTAAAAAAAGGGTACTCGTGTTTGCATAGATAATTAGGTACTAGGTTAATTAGAGACCAGCTTAGGTAACAGAAGACCTAGAGTCTGTCACTTCTGTTAGCAAAACGACACATGTAAGTTTACCTGCTGTGTGACACTTAGGAGGCTACAAGACGAAGCCGCTCTTTTATCTTGCCTTCAGTGCCACAGCAGGTATTAGCTACTTAATGCCACACACCCCTCACAAGAGGGGCTTGTTTACACTATAATGTCACTTCTTTTGTGTTCGCATGTAAATAGTCTTTACAGAAACCACTGTAAATTTACATGTATTTAACATAACCACAGCCCTCACCCGAGCTTGTGAGCGAACACCTTAATAAACAAAGTACCGTGTTTCACAGAGAGCGGACAAAGCACTCTCATGACACAATTTCCTTCCCTTCCACCCCTTGGGAGCAAAGAACTCATCAGCTGGCCACTCGCCATCTCGTCCGCCACACGCCAGACACCCGCACAAGAGAGAGAGAGAGAAAGAAACAGACACACTACACGCAGCTGCTCAACTGGTGATGCGACACCTAGCAAAGATAAGCCCTGTGCCACCCCACACTCAAGAGAGCGTTTCCACATTCTGGAAAAACAAGAAAGTTGAAATTGGTTAGGGAAAGTCAGAAAATTTGCTTGACATCCTGGAAAAGTCATGAGGAAATTCTCCAGCTGCCCTAGAAGAGTTACATGATGCCAAAAGAGTATGCGAAAACCTGGCTGTGAGGGCAAAAAAACAGTATGTTAATCTGATTGTTGAAACTCAGTCGGAGAAGCGGAAGAGGAGTTTCACTGATTTTGTATCTCACAAGGAAACTCTTGGACTTAGTGATTTTTTCATACATTTATCGGCAATGACAAGAGATTCGAGGATTTATAGCATGTCATGAAGCTGTGTTTAATTTTGTCATGTGGAAATGCTTCCGTAGAAAGTGGCTTCTCAGTAAACAAGTCTCTCCTTGTTGAAAATGTATTAGAAGAATATTTAGTAGCACAATGTATTATTTGTGATACTGTGAAGAGTATGGGTGGTGTAGAACTGACTAGTACAAGAAGCATGCTTACTTCTGTGCGAGCTGCAAGCTTATTTGGAGAAGAAAAAACAGTTGAATACAGAAGAAGAGAAACAAAAGCGAGAAAAAAGGAAAATTGAGCAACCGTTCGGGGAGCTAGAAGAAAAGAGGAAAATCATGAAATTGTAGCGGGAGAAAGAAGACATTGAAATTGAATGCAAGAAAGAACTTATTGAGTATATGAAAAGGTTATAGAAGATGTGTCGTTAATATTGAGTTCCTTAAGGCTGGGAACACACTGCAAGCTCCACTGGCCGGGCCTGGTCTGTCTACTTTTGATTGGCATTGGGCAGCACACACAGGCACGGGGCGGACCCGTCACGGTGCAAGGTTAAAATGGGGCCTGCCAGGCACCCGTGGACGGGCGTTTTCTGGTGCCGTGTATTCCCGACCTAAAGTTGTGTTTTGAAAGACTAGACAATGTCTGACTTCATTAATGATTATGTAGATCCTGTTTATTATTTTGTACAAAATTAATGTGTAATGGAGATGATAGAGGCTGGATTTTCTTCATTTCTTTTTTTTTCTCCTAGAAAATTGCAAAATAGGCAAATTATTAACAAAAAAATTTTAGTCAGGGATATTTTACTACAGATTTGTGTGGACAACCTGAAGCACTACAGAAGCAAAACTTAATCTTCTTGGAGTCAGAGTTCCACATCACCATAAGGAACGAAAATTATTTTCTCATCCAGATGGTTCTACATGCAATGGAGAGGGAGCAACTGACGTGTGATGCAATGAACAGCTATAACATACACTCGAGTTTGCCCCATCTGAAAGCCGTTTCATTTCTCCCATAAAAGTTATTTACAGTACTTAAAGAGGCCGGACACATGCTTACAGGGTACGACCTCACAATGAGAGATGATGTTACAGACACATCAGTCCAGCTTGTACTGTTTACCCTCTACTCTAACCAGACATCACGCAACCCCCCAAAGGGAGACTGTATTATCTGCCAAGCCACCGAGCCCACCACCAAAGGTCACATAATTCTACGGCACACCGAGGGAGGCAACATGCATCCTGAGAGCAGATAAGGGACAAAGCTCGCCACATCAGTAATTTCTCAGATAGCAGAAGCTAGTAGATGACTCCAGCAGATGACACGCGAGGAAGAGCTTATCTCCTTCCTCAACCCTCGCCACCCCCCCCAGTCCAGTGGTCAACCAGTATACAAGTCTCTGTACAGCCCGAAAACTTCAGTCTATGTTTCCTCGATCCCTCAGACTTGGGCCGGAGGAAGCGAACGGCAGCTCGTTTCTCTAATCTTGCAGATTCCACTGCTACCCTTGGAGCTGGAAGACGCTTACTATAGCAGCCTGCTCCACCAGAAGCCTCTTTCGCGCCTGCGGCAACACCTTCAAGAACTCATGGAAGACTCAACCACCGCTCCTGAAGACGACGACAACACCCTCCCTGCCATCCTCTGGTAAACTGCAGTCAACAGTTCCTTCAGGACAAGGTAGAAAGTTGTAGTAAACTACCTAGTTTTTTAACTACGGTGTCAATTCAGATTCAGAGTACTGATTTCCAAGTGACACTGTGTTAATCTCACATAGGAGCAGCCCATTAGACCATGCTCACAAAAGTCAAATATAGTTGACTCTCAATGTATCATATTTCATGGGACTGCCAAAAAATTTCCATACATATGGGATTTCAGTAAATTAGGTTTCTGACCCTTATAAAACTTTATGTTGGGTATAGTAAGAGCTGTAAATAATCTGTAAATAAAGTTTAGCTAGTAAACATAATAAAAATGGGAATTTTAGAAAAAGTATTACTGCAAATAATACATTGAAAAACATTTCACCTAAACTTGTAAAAAAAAAAAAAAAAAAATGTCTTAAAATACTGTATATAACTGATTGTAACCTGACACCAAATACAAGATGACCTGAAATTTTCAAACCCTCTGAAAATGAAAATAATATGACACCAAATGCAAGACAAATTTTAAATGTCCAGTGTGCACTCCATCAGCTGAGAGTGCGCAGAGAAGTTATCGATCGGGCAGTGTGTTCATGGCGACTGGTGACAGAGGGGTGGCGGCGGGAGGATTACCCCTCCACACTACTACATGTTGGTGACACCTTGCGCCCATGGCAAAGGTCTGTCTTTTAAAGTAATTAATTATATTATACTGCAAAGAATACAGTACAACCTCTCTATTATAGTCTGTCTTGTGTAAGGTTTCCAGATTTTGACAGATTGTATGTAAGTAGTACCTTGTAAACAAACAGAATACGTATCCTTCCGCCACCATGTGCTTTCCATGTGATTTGTCAAAACATGTCAACATCATGTGAATTTTTGCATGGCATTTCAAACATGCCAACTATAGGCCTAATTGAGGAAAATATGTGATTACACTGATATTTATTTTAATTTCTGATAGTAACACCTACATTGTGTTATCAAAATACTATCAATAAAATATATTCATATTCTTACAATTAATTAAACAGACATTATTAATTACTATCAATCAATAATCACAAACACAAAAAAAAATATATTTTTTAAATCAAGAAATTTCATTGGACTTGCAAGTTTGTAACTCTCACAACAGGAAAATTTTTGAGGCAAGATAGAAAGACATTGATGTTGGTTACAATTAACACTAATAAAAATTAAATCACACATGTTAAACAATTTAACGGAGAATAAAAAACTTACCTAGCCCGAAGTATGATCAGAATTGCCTTTGTACGAATCTTGAGAAATTTATCGAATTCATTAAAAAAAGAACGTGAATCTCACATAGTTAACTGATGAGAGCATCATAAAATAAGAGTAAGGCCTGTCAAATCATACACAGAAATAGATAATTAGAACTGTAAAAGTCTTCCATAATCAATAATTATGGAACCTATTTGTAGCAATTATAATAAAATAAGTATGTACAAAAAACATTGCTCACAAATGGTGAAGACTGGTACGCCTGTGATCATAAAGTAATGAAAACTAGTGGCAATTACATCAAACACATGGCCGTATGTACTATTACAGTAATGTGGATGATATTTAATATACATGCCCATCGCCCCCAAAAAATTTTTCAATACAATGTGTTATCCTATACGATTAGAATTTATTACCATAGCTAAAAAATATACCACAGAACAATATGTACTTTACATAGTCTTTCTGGACAAATGTAACATTATATATCTCAGTTTTAACATAAATAGACCTAAATAATTAGTATTTGATTACAACTGCATTTGTGGTTTTGGTCTACACGCACAGGCGAACAATGTAACTTCAATGTTTAGGTGAAGTCAGTAAGTACTATTTATTGTTTATTGGAAAAACAAAAATAAATTCAACTGTAACATTAACATATTCTAAGAAATGAAATGAATGCTGAACATTTAAATGTTGCCTGCTAAAAACCCGCACACAAACTTAAAAATTATAATAATAATTAACAATAATAATTATAAAAGAACTAACAAACATTTGCCTAAGATATTTACATTTCCCCATCAAAATACACCACACTTCAAATATTCACATACTAATTTATTGCTATTTACTTTGCGATGGTTTTTGATGAAATTCCAAGCAATCGGCCAGTCGTTTCCATTTTTTTTAATACCATTGGATGACTTTCCAGTTCTCCCATTAGTAACATGTCTTCGAGTCCTTTGGCAACACGTACAATGTCTTGCTGTCGTTGACAATTGCATGAAGGATTTTTAAGTCGCTGCATTTTAAATAACTATTCACACAACATTCATTAATTTGATTTAGAACTTCTAAACTGATACACCCATCTACACTAATCGCATCTCACAATAACAACATGGCATCCAGTCATTGGTTGGTGAAGATAAACAACCCTCCTTTTTCATTATTTCTGTTATGCAATTTAACAAATTTGAAACTATAAACACGTTTAATAACCTTATACAGAACACTACAATGTAATATTATTTACGTTTATTCCAAAATGCTTACTTATTTTTTTATTTGTACTGTGCACTATTTTCTTTTTCGCAGACGTAAGAAAGAATATATGTTATTCAGGGGTACCACCATTGCTTCACATGGTGGTTAGCTGACATTCGTTATTTCAAATACGACACTACTGTATTACACTTTAAATACATTGGCAGCAGTAGCTGCCAAATTCTGGAAACCTTAAATGAGACAGACTATACGACCCTTCACGGTTCCCGAGAATAGAGTTGTTATGGGGGGGGGGGGGGGGGGGGTCCATAATAAAAAATTTGGAAAATTTTTGGGCCGATTTTTACCCACATTTAACCCCTATACCCCCAAACTTGTCATTTTTGCACATGAAGTATGTTCAATCGTCTCTAGCGCATAAACAACCACATTTTAAACTAAATATGACTATTTTAATAGCTAGACGTCTCCTGATTAATTTGATATCCTAGAAAGTCATATTGAACCACCCCTTGTTGGAAAAAAGAAGGCCAGTCAAAGTGTGTGAAAAGATTAGACTATGTATTATTAAAATAAAAGTTATTATTAAATATCTATTACGCAGATCTTGTGGGTCATACATTGCTATGAGGCACGTAACGATCAAAAAGTTTAGGTGGCATTGCGCAATACGCGTGCGCCGTGCTTTCGCTTTGGTCTGGCCGTGTACATAACTGGGCGAGCGCCTAGATCCTCTGCAGCGCCGCCGGGAGCGGGCGTGGTGGTTTGATGCTGAAGCTCGGCCCTAGATCCTCAGGCTGGGCAGCTGTCAGTCGCCACTGTCGTACAGAGCTGGTTCACTTCCTAACAGCAGCCCGGCGTTGGGAAAACATGCTGATAGATGCGACTCACATCAATGTGTTGAATTTATACTAAAAATTCTTACTGACTCTGCCTGGAACTCTCTCTCTCTCTCCCCCCCCCCCCCCCCTGCTTCAGCAAACATACACCTGCGTCCCCTTCTGGCATTAAGAAATTTATTGCTTCACACTGCTTGGGACAACCAATGTCAAAGTCTATGATGGTAAAGACTATTCACGGTAAAGTGAGCACTTTTGAAATCCATCTCATTTGGATTAATAGTCAATAAGTATGCTTTACTTTAGCCTTAGACGTTAACTTCCGAGTGCGGTGGAATATACACACTGTCTTTATTACGTACATGGCAATATTTATTTTAAAAATGTTTAAAGGATAAAAAATGGCTGAAAGAAAAAAATAACCAGGTCATCAAAAGTGCTCACTTCCCGTGAACAGCCTATACCTTGAGAAATGCATGACCACTAACATCATTGAAGTGCTAGTTTTCCATAGACTGAAAACCGTGGATAATAGAAACTAGTACCGCCGTTGGAGAAAAGTCTACAAAACAAATTTGCGCATAACTGAAACCAGGTTTCAAGATACCATGATTGGCGAGGGATTACTGTGTCTATTTTTTTAACGTACCTCAAATTTTCGATCCAAACTTTTCACAGTTCATTGGGATTGGGTCATAATAGAGAGGTGGTTGTAATGGAGGGGTTTTACTGTATTTGTAATTTTGAGACAAAAATGAATAAATGAGGCAATTATAATTGATTTTTTTTACTACCTTTAATAATTATCATTCAAAACCACGTCTTCTGATTTCCCTGTCGTGAGTTACACTGCACTCGGCTCGGTACTTACCTACCCCTTATTAGACAGCGAAAGGTGTCAAATAGGCCCATAAATTTTTATCAGTTTACTCAAAAGATGCATTTCTATTGAAATAAATCAATATAAATCCTCCAATTTCCCCACAAGAAGTTAATGAAAATGAACTTTATACTTAAACTAGAAGTCGCTCTATGTTCTCAAACCATTTTCGGAGACAAGGGGAGGTAAAGTATATGCTTCTGGGCATATAATTTTATTCGCGAAAAAAATGCCCCTCGAGTTAAATAAATATTATGTTTCAAAATCATGTTAATTTTACGCCAGATACAATGAAACACCAACCTTACGGGAAAAAACTACCTTCAATCAAAAAAATTTTTTTGCAAATAATAATTACTCGTTAAAATGTTTTGCATAACATTTTCAGGCTAAACCTTTTTACTTTGAAATAGAAGTGATGATAGGTGCAACTATTTTGAGCGACTGATAATCTTGATAAAATTTCTACGTTCACCAGGCGCAGTTTATTTGCTTTGTGGCCAGCATGTGAAGGTAAATGTGGGCGGCCAAGAGACTTGCTTTTTTTTTACTAGACATCTTCCTCTCACGAAGGCATGTGAGGGCAGGAAGGAAATGCATGGCTGAGAAAGACAGAAAGAAGGGTGAGAGAGAGGATACTAGGTCACCATCTGGTTGCTAGGTAACCACTTCCCTCTCATCAGGCGTGTAAGGGGAAGTAGTAAGCTGCAGAGCGTTGATAAACGGCGGTGCACGTGACGTATTTCACATCCAGTTACTAGACATTTGCATAAACAACCAGCTTAAAAAACAACATTTGAGGGAAATCTTGGGTGACGGAACCCGAAATATACTTTGATTGATGCAACATGCGATGAACTATAAAAGGCAGTTATGTTAACATTATTTAAATAATAATTTCGCCAGGACCACAAAAAATTGTTTGTGAATGCGATTTATCACTACATGCGATAACAATACATCGAGAGTCGACTGTACATGCACATTAGGCGGCCACCCGTGCTGTGCCTCAGGGTATAGTACGGTAGAGCGCCAACCACTAGAAAGACCTCCACCAAGTGGCTAGACAGTCAAGCTAACCTATGCTCCGCCACCACTCTCTATGGGGTCGGAAAGGAGTAAGAGTTGGTTTTGACGAACTGACCCCTGTGGATACCACATCCAAGTGTCATAACTGTACAGCTGGAGGGAACTCGCTGCTCTCTATGAGGCCAGACGAAAGGGACACAGGGTATAATTTTTACCTGTGCGGCTGCGGCCTTTGGCAAAACACAGTAGGGAGCACGTCACCTGCTTCACTTTTGCGAGGTGGTAAATTGTACTTTGTCCTATGCCATACACCCAGAAGGGTGGTGCCCAGAGGAAGTCTAGAAGGGCAGTTTACGTTTCTAGAAGTAGCTTGAATTCCAATCCAACTCTTCCTCCTCCTGCACTTTGCAGTACACTCACGCAGGGCAGAGTTCTTACTGCTCGCTTACTGGAGAGGCCTCACTTCCCAGTTCCAACCCAACTGCTTTTTACATCCCTCATCACAAGTGAAGGAACCCCCATCCACTGATAGAGGCTATTCGCTGGGGAGAAGAACCTATGGAAATCGCTAAATCGTGGATTGGAGGTTTCAAGAGCATCAGCCACCAGTCCACATCAGGCTCTCACGAGATCAGCAGTGCACCATGTCCTGGTGAGACCAACAGCAGCCATCCGCCCTTGCAGCAACAAGGGCAGCAGCTTCAATGGATCCTCATCCAACAAGGTAAACCCATTGCTAAGGGCCAACCCATTGAACGGGCAGTGACAGTGACTCCTGATTTTCTACCAGTCAGACAGGCCACATGACTTGTGCTGTATTCTGACTGAGCACTCACGAAACACTAAGTCATTTATTCTCATGTTTCTTGTAATACTGGTTTCACCTGGTTTCACAAACCAAAACCTTAATATTGACCACGACGACCACCTCTTCCCTTAGCCGTCACATGCAACCAGGGTTTTCGTGGCACTTGTCCTAAAGCATCATGCATCAAAGGTTTTCGCAGCACCCAAAGTGGAACATTAGAGCTTAATTGGCCAACACGCATCATGTTTATGGTACGGTACAAACTCGATTTTCAATTAGAAATTTTATAGTGAACTTGACTTGACTACTCGAGTTTCATACAGCTTGACTTGACTCATACCTGTAAATAACAAACTCACCCATCACTAGTATTATGGCAGCGGTGGAAGTTTAAGGGGGAAGAAGAAAAAATAGTTTGGGTTGCCTGACTCAAAAACCTACAGTATCAGAAATTAAAAAATAAAGAATAATACATAATAGTAATAAAAAAATAGGAAGTAATTTTAAAGAAATTTGAAATGAGATTATATATATATATATTAATTTAAATAATTATCTTGTCATCCCCATCATTCTCATTAAAAGAAAAAAAACACTTGTAAGAAGTCAACTGTCTCCACAACTTAACTTATTTGTGGGTAGTCCAGGTCTAACACTAATACTTCCACAAAACACATCAAATGCTTGTTTCTCTTGGAGAAAAGTCTGGGTTCCATCTCAATTAGGCCATTTACCAAATCCAAAATCTAAAAATTCTTCTGAATGAGATGGAAAACAAGGTAAAACGGGAGAGTTTGGTGATGGGGGGGGGGGGGGTCGGGTCCCCCGTGGTTTCTGGGGCTGTAAGGAAGGTAACAAGGTGCAGTTCCCTATAACTGTACTCAATTATTTCTAACTATTTTTAAACGTATCTCAGGGCTTAGTCTTAAAAATTAGGGATGAGCCAATACCACATTTTGCCGATGCCAACGATACTGATTCTAAGCAGCCAATGCCAGCGATAACGATGCCTGTTTTGATGAGCAAAATCATAATTCCAAATTCTCAAGTAACTTAACAGTCAAACAAAAACTGTTACCAGACAATACAGCATTCATTACAAACTGAATTCCTTAAAAACAATCTTCAAAACTTCAGGCAATTTGATGCGAACTTGTATTTTGGACCTCAGAAATTACATACATAACCTCAAAATACACGTTTGTTTAAACCAACAACCTAATGATGTCATAAAAAAACTTATTAATCATGTTAATATTAAATATTCACTTAGAATTGAGATAATTTTTTTATTTATATTAATATTTCCATTCGGTACTCCTTTGTCGGCCAAGCCGTACTCAATCCCTTGGTTATAATGACAACTGATTTATTTGAGAGAAGTTTTGCCAATTATTAATTCCAGAGTCTTTAACATTTTAACCAAAACCACAGCTGACAGTTTCCAATAAGAACTAAGTCCGTCAAATTACAGCCACGGATATACCCTCTAACTTGCCATTTACAATAACAACACCACAGATAGCTGAATACAGTGTCAGTATGTTTGATCCATTTTATGGTAGCCAACTTACAAATGCAATAACGAATCAGAGGAATAAGAATACAGGTTGCTTTCTCATTGTTGCCGATCTACGAATGCAGTAAAAACTTAAGAAGAAAATAGAAAACAAAAAAACTCTTGTGGGATGTAATCAATACTATCGATAGCACCAGTTATCGATTATCTGTTTAGTTTTGCATTCACGTAGTGTCCAACTGGAACAAATCATCGAAAAACCATCGTTCCGAATATATTTTTGGTTTCAGACAGAATGTCTGATTGATGGATGTGGTAAGTTAATGCTTTACAAAATTTAGTATGCTGATTTATTTAACATTGTTACATAAATTAGTGCTATTATTCTGTGAATAATAATCGGCAAATAACGTTCAGATGACGATGGTCATGGTATCGGCTGGTTAATCGGTATCGGCATCGGCCCATTCCTGTTAAAAATGAGGTGATAAATTCCTAACCTTAACCTTAAAATGTCAAATGACCAGAATATGAAGGCGTCAATTATGATTGAAGGGTGTGTGAACGAAAGAAAAACTCACGATTTCAAAAATAAATAACTAAATTAGTTTATTTAGAACAATATTTTTAAAAAATAACAAATATTAATAATCTTCATAATATTTATCAATTAACAAAATTTAGTTAGTAAAATTTAACAGTCCATTACTTTTCAAGGCAGAAGGAACAATGTGAATAAGCACAAACAAGTATAGAAAGCAATACTATTACGTACGTAAAATTTCTGGCTTACGAACATCATTTATAAAATGTAGTTATTGGTCGAGTATTTGGTTAGGTTAACTACAGATAAAATTTTTAATTAGAACTATGAATTATTCATCAAATAATTCTGGTTTTCATAAAAACAAAGATTAAAATTTATAAAATTCATATATAGCAAGTGTTATCATATAGGCTTGCTGCAGAAAACAATTTCAACCAAACCTTAAAGTATTCTAATAAAATTGCTGTTTCTCGAAAGACTATAATATTAAGTAAAAGAAAAATTTAATTTATATAACTGGTGACATCCAAACTCTTTTACACAAATTATACAATTAAATTAAACTTTTCAAATCTTTAACAGCAAAGTGATAATTCAACAAACTCCAAAAGAGATTAAATGATAATTAAAATTACAATCTCATTACTAGAGAAATAGGTATGAGAGGTTCAATAAATAGTACCAAAGGGAAAACTGTTTCAAAGCCTTTTGGTGTTACTAATTTTCTGGAGGGATGTCTGTGTTATAGGTTAAACCTCTATAAGCAGCAATGTAAACATCAACACTGTCATTAAAAACACTTGTTAAAACAGTTTAAGAACTGACTGATCTCATCAACTATACAGACTTACTTTACCATAAGAATATAAATAAATAATCCCTCACCCATTATTGATTGGCCAAAATTATTAGGAAAACTAAAAGAATAAGCAATAGGTAAAAAGATACTACGATTTACAAGTTACGAAATCATTAGACTATCAACAAATGCAAGGGAATGCCTATCAAAACAAACAAAAGACACAACTCGGTACCAACCTGAAAGACCTTGATCAAAAATGAAATTAATTCTTAAAAACAACCACAAAACGAATACAACTAAGTTCTCATTTACTTCTAAACACTTCTTAAATTATTTACGACTAAAGTTAAAAATACCTGTAACAAATATATAACAATAATCTCTCTCTTTTTCACTCACCAAAGTCTACTCTCACATGTGTGTGATTGTCGGCCTACCGACAGTGACTCATCCTCTAGACTCTTGACTCGTACACTCTTATACCCTTACACTCTCTCCTAACTAAACCTAACATCATGACTATTTATATGAACTGATCTGCGACATACTATCGAAACTTTGGAAAGAATGTCCCAAACAATCAAAACAAAAACTAGTACTTAGCTCATTGTGAATGGTCCTCGCAGCCTTCCCCCTTAGCTGTACACATCTGCTCATCATGACGCAATCTCTCAGACTCACGACCTCGTTTCCCTGACCCTATTTACGTTATGCCTCATTCCACCCACGGCAACCAATCAGCTTCCATGTTAACTCCCCCTGGCACAAGCTGACTGGCAACCATCCTTGCAGGAACACTCCACTTTTCCCCTTAACTGTCAACACTCTCTTCAGCTGCCTTCAGCAGGTCTACCCCTCTCCCCTCGGGGTACCATCAAACTCCCAGCTGACATTACACAATCAGACCGTGGCCACAACCGCTCTAGAAGTTATGACGTAAACACTGCAGTGCACAAAGATACAACAGAAATGTTCTGGAAATGACTAAAGTATGTGTTGACGACAACAGTAATGGGTTGTACTAAACGTGAAAGCCTAATGACCAACTCTGGTCTACTAATTCTGGGCAAATTATTCGCCCACTACAGTGAAAAATAACCAAGAAACATCTCAAAACTAACCAGCCGAAAATTCCTGTAAGTCCAACTTCCCTTTTTAAAATAAAAGGAAATATTAAAAAGGTTACCTCTCATAACAAAAAATAAAATAGTAACTCTTTCTAACAAAAAAGAAAGACTTTCCTCAGAGAAAATAAAAGTATATGACAATAATATATATTTAACTAACAAAAAAACACAACAACAAACAACCACCTCCAATTTTACTGCATCACAGCAAAATTTACACTCCATTGACTGCATTGATGAACACTGATGAATACAATTTTATTTTTGAAAACTGGCAGTTTCTTAATCTTAATTACATTAACATCTATGGATTAATTAAGATACTATTTGTAAACATTTTAGCATGCAATGAAATACTTGCTTACTGTAATTTGTGTAGTAAAGTTACTAATGTACTTTAAGTAATAATGAAACAATATTAATTTTAATGAAAAATAAATCCATTTTATTGCTTATATTTACATCTTACCTTTAAACGTTGTTTGTTGTAATGAAGTAATGAAATATTCATTAAATTGGTGCTGCACTTATGCGGTATGGTGATTTATCAATATTCAAAATTGTGACAATGAGAGATAAGTGACATTATTCTACCAATTGAACACTTGTCATTTATGCTGTACTCATAAAAGCTAGTAAGATACTGTTTGACTCTGGTGGTATTTATTAGCGTTTAACTGTCTATGTTGACACTGCAGATACACATGATATTACTGCATTGCAGGGCCAATATTTAAAAAGTTCACTTTAATATAATTTTTGTAAATACAATCAATTCTCGATTCTAAGACCCCTGGAATACGGACTCTCTTGAAATAACGACCCTTTTGTGGGGAACCATAAAACAATTTTCCAATAACGACCCTCTCGAAACAACGACCCTTTACCTGGGAACCGTGAAGGGTCTTAAAAATGAGAGTTGACTGTAACTGATTTTGTTGCCAGTACCTAGAACTGACAATTATCAGGAATCTAAGGTTCGAACCCATCTGTACTTAATACAAAAATATATAAATGTGTACATGACACCCCTAAGACACCTCTAAAAATGTCTTGCGAGTTTACAAGAATAAATGATACTTATACAGTATATACATTTTCTTACCTGCTTGAGAAACTGTTTGGCATTATTGAGAGTTGATGCTCCATATATCACTCTCTTGCTGGCTGCACTGCTAGCTTTTCCCTGCAATGAAACAACACATTTTCCTGAATACACTCAAATGCTTATATTACTTAAAAGCATCTTAAACAAAGAAAAATATATATGGAATGAAATTGGCACTGAGTGCAACTAACTGCTTAAGCTTTTCAAAATTAACTTAAAATGCAACAAAAAAATTACACAACTATAATTTTTAACCAATAATACTAGGTACTGTGTTTATTTCAATAAAACCAATATGACTGTATTATAAAGTGGGATAAACTTGCCTTTAATTAACAAAGCTCATAAACTGCCATTTTGTAGTGTTATTCTCACGTATTCATAAGCACTAGTAACAAGCGTATAGATCAGGCCTGCTGATTTTACGGATTTATGGATTAACAGACTTTTGATCACAAACGTAAGGTTGGAGTCATATATATGCATGTAACACAGTCTACTCTCAATGTATTGTTATTGCGTGTATCGATAAATCACATCCACCAACAATTTTTTGTGGTCCCAACGAAATCCCTATGAAAATAATGTTAACATAAACTGCTTGTATCGTTTCTTGCATGGTGCATCAATCAAAGTATATTTCAGGTCCCTTCACCTAATAGTTCCCGCAACTATAATTTTTAAGCTGGTTGTTTGTGCAAATGTATAGTAACTGGATGTGAAATACATCACGTGTGCCGTAGTTTATCACAGCTCTGTGCGCTTTGTATAATGTCTTGTCTTCCCAGCACGTCTGTCAATACTGCAGCCATGCTACATGGTGCGAATCTCGCTTGCTACTTTCCCTACATGCCTGACGAGAGGGGAAGTGGTTACCTATAGCAATGAGCTTGGCAACCTAGTGTACAGACAGTTTAGATGTTCAAATATTTCATGATTTCCTTGTTGCCACTTTCTCCTTTTCTGCACTGACCTTTATTTGTTACAAATATTGTCAGTGCAATATAATCCTGGGCTTTGAAGTTTCATTTGTTTGTGAAGTATCCTTCGAGTTTACCCTACAATATTATGTTTGATAACAGAGATATTGCATTTTGTAACGTACCCACCTCGAGAAGAAAAGTTCACCCTCTTACCTCCTACAAATCTGCAACATTCTGGGTTGAATCTTTCAACATCATTTGTAGAAATACCATGAACAAGGTTACTGGCATGGTAGACAAATGTTCTTAGCTGACATTATTTTATCCCACACACCTACGATGCCTTATGTTTGAAGCAAAACACAGAACTTTATTTATTGATAATATATATGAAGATACATTTCACTCGTGTGCTGGGGCTATAGGCCATTTCTTGTAAGTGATCTTAAATTTGACAGTTCTAAGAAAGTAGTGCCAATGGCAGCTGGGTGGCTATGTAACCTTCCGCCACAGCTGAACTGTCATTGAAGGTGACTGTTAGCAAACAAACACCATGCGACTGTCAGTATTTGTAAATAAACAACACGCGAATGCCTATTTTTGTAAACAAATTGCATGTGCCTCCTCCCAAATGAATTTTAGAAGCTGTGAAGGGCTGTTCAAACAGTTGCAGGTTGGCAACAATCCCATTTTTTTTAGTTCATAAATATTTTATGTAAATGACTAACAGTCAATGTAAGAAGTCTTCTAAATTGATAGTTTTTTTACCTCGCACGAAATTTGTAACCAGGATGCACGAAAATTAAATTGTATTTTGACTGTCAAATGAATAAAATATATTTTACTGTTTTTGCATGCACTGTAAATATATTAATGACAACTAATCTTGTCACACTTACCTGAAGTAAGTTCTTTACAATCCCCCCCCCCCCCCCCGGAATGCACAAATACCTAAATCTCCCCCCCCCCCCCCTCCACCCTCACATTTTTTTCAAAGACAGTATATACATTCTTACATACAGGCTATGCCTACTATTGCATTAAAAGTACATAATTCAGCTTCGTGGTATGATATGACGACAAACTCTGTATAGCCTGATACTTTTATTGTGGTTATAATTCTCAGGATGTTAAAGTATGTAGGTAGCCAAAATAATATTTAAGCAAATGTTACTTCATTTCAGTAATTTTAATAACTCTAATTTAGTAACTCAAATGTTAAGTATTGCAGGTCTACATACTAAATACTTTAATAACTTTTCTCAAATACCTTTGTGTTCAGATTGTCATGCTGTGAATAAAAACTTATTTCTGACTAACTCAGTGTTGATATTTACACTGAAGTTCAATAGCACACCTCCCTCCTCAAAATTGTGAATTCAACCCTAGGCTTGTTCTCGGGTACCTAATGGTATTTCAGTTCAGAGATGTTACAAAGTGATCTAGAGAAGCAGATGTGACCTGCAGCAACAATATATCAAACATGTTACTTACACACTAAAAAGATGCTCCACCTACCCAAGATTGAACACCTCATAAGGTTCATTTTTCTTAGCGATACATTTTGAAATGTCGCAGATCCTGCTGCTGCACGAGACATTTCTTTATTATGTTGGAGTACCTTCGTTTGGTGCTTAAATTGAAAGAATTTTTGTTTGATAAGCATGTTGTAATTTACTTGATATCAAAAAGTTGTCTTTCCAATGTAAATCCTGTTTATGTGAATTATCTTCTGTTACTGTTACAATATTCTTAACAACACAGCACTTTTAATATGCACAACAAAAGTGCTCAAAACGTTTATGAAAGACTCCAACATTGAAACCTACATGCCATTATGTTACATTCAAATACAGCCTTTAAAAACAGGAAAAACCTTTAAATTTATTTGCTAACAAGTTTGCCTGCGTAACAAGCTTGACAAATTTTATACACGTTCTAAAAAAATAAAGTGATACAACTTACAAGTTTGTATGGTTAGTAAGCTTTACATTTTGAAACCCTCCAGAACCAGAGTGCTATGAACATTTCTCTGTGTTATTATTGATGTTGAATCTCTAACAATGAAATGTGGGACCAATTAGGGTATCATCTTTATTTTATTTCAAGGGAAAAAAGGAAAAAGTGAGCAGGGTGGGAGACTTTAGTTTATCGTCTGTTGTGAGACGGGAATATTTTGATGTTCTTACAATGTCGGAATCACTTAACCCCAACGCACACGACATGACGGCCAACAGCCAATGAAATACTAGACAGATCATCACAAGCCCGATTGATTCTATAGTCTGACCAGCAATTTTGGATTAGAAATGATTTCCATTCTGTGTGTCGTACGGCACGATGCACAGAATGTACAATATTGCACAGTGAAATTGTATTGCAAGCTTTCCCTACAATGGTAAATACGCAGTTTAAAAGAAAAATAAATTTAAAACTACAGTATCTAACTCTTAAAAATAATAATTTTACTTTTGTATGCATTAGCGATACCAATTTGTCACTATTATGTATTACAAATTTCCCTCTTGTTCACCGCCTTTGGGACTAACATAGCCTATCAGCGCCTTCTAAATAGTTAGGTTAAATGCTGAGAGTGTGGTGTCGGTTGTGCTGTAAATTCGAGTACTCACGTTGAAATGTGCCGTGGTTGCGTTTTTGGTTGTGTCGTGCTGTGTTGGTCTGGTCTCTGTGATTCCGGCATGAGTGTGTGTGGCATTTTGAGTTGCATATTGTTTTGATGGAGCAGTGGAAAATTTTGCTCATGTGATTTTAACATTTAAATTTAACTTCGAAAATGATAACTTTAATGAAAATACAAAACACGATACCTATACGTCGCTGTTTGTATTCATACGGATGTAGCAATATATACATACATTCATACATACACACACACACACTTTGACTGAAGTTAACCTTACACTCGAATTTACGATGTAAACAAACAAATATTGTTCAGTCAAAACAAAAGTGTGGAAAGTGCGGGATTTTTCAGGGCGCGTGCCTTTCAATAATTATAGTAAAGGTTTGCAAATACATTTACAAAACATGCAAATTTACTGTTGTAACCTCTTGAACACATGTTTTTCTATGACAATCCTTGCAAATTTACTTCACTAAAATCACGTTTGTTTGTCACTAGCATTAAATAATTTATTTGCAAAATCATTCAGTAAAATCAACACTGCGGACGTTTCCTGATACAAACAAACAAACTTATATATGGAAATTATATTCGCGTCACTTCATTGTGGAAGGCGGTTAGGAAAATGACGGAACGAACAGTTTTAATGACGTTCCGATTAATATTACATTTCACTCAACAAAACGCACTACAACGGTGCCTACAATCAACTATGTTTGGAAAAAGCAAATAAAAAAATTATTAACTACAGATTAAATATCCCGACAACACCAATAAAATATTTGTATAATAAACACGAAGAGATAAAAAGTGAGCGCACAACTGCCTTCACCAGGCTGGAAACATAAACATGGCTATCCATTGGCTGTTCGTATGTGTCGACATACTCTGTCATAAATGTTGAAAGTATAATTAAGATTTTAAATTACAACTTTTAGTTCCAAGTACTATTTTCTTCCAAAACCATCATCAAAATAGCCAGCCTAATAACACGGATCCGCAGCAGTTCATCAGCTGATACAATACTGTAGCAGCGAGAGCATTTACTGTTTACATACTGTGAAGGTTGGTCACATAGTCTCTCAAATTTGAGACCACTTATTTGAAACGGACAATAGCAGCGAATACATTGCAGTGCACACGTAGCTGGCCGAGTGCCTAGATCCTCTGCAGCGCGGCAGGGCATGGCGACTTGCATCTGTCGATCGGTCCTAGATCCTCGGGGCTGGGCAGCTGTCGGTCGGTCACTACAAGATTACTCTGGTGGGCAGGGGCCAGCCGGTCGCCGCCAGTGCTGTCGTTACAGGGCCGGTTCGCTTCCTAACAGCGGCCTGGTGTTGATAAAACATGCTGATATATGTAATTCACATCAATGTGTTGAATTTATACAAAATGTAGGCGGCGTGTTGGCCTCTGCACTGGCATGATGAGGCCTGGCAATGTTTACAGGAATATAAAAATTTTGTGCGATGTACTTGAAACATTAATCATCCCGAATTTTTCATCAAAAACTTCTGACATGACCTATATATGCACACGGCCTTGCTCGCCAAAATATGGTAACATAAGAACACATTTTATTTGCACACACTTACCTACCTTTATTCATTTTACACATAAAATCGCTTTCACAAGGGAAAGAAACAAATGCCCAACAAAAAAATAAGTATATTACGTAGGCATGGACGCACATAAAAAAAAAAAAAAAAAAAAAGACATCGAATTAAATTTGAAGTTATACATACACTGATTAAGAAACTAGTCTGTAATGTGCCGTTGTTTTTACATCAAAAGAGGAGGGATAATGGAAGCGAAAAAAGACACGGAGGGTAAGGCAGAGGCGGCAGCATGTGACTAGGACAAATAATCCTTACTAACCCGGCCTGCAGCTCCCCCCCCCCCTCCCCCTTGCATCATCAACGGACAATACACCAGTGTCCCTTCTGTCATGAAGAAACTTATTATTTCACGCTGCTTGGGACAACACATGTCAAAGTCTATGATGGCAGCTTGAAAAATGTGCGACCACTAATATCAGTAAAGGCTAGTTTCCCATAGATTGAAAACCGTGGATAATAGAATCTAGTACCGCAGTTGGAGAAAAGATCTACAAAAACCAATCCATGCTTAACTGAGGACCGCGGTTCAAGATACCACAGTTGGCGAGGGATTACTGTATCTATTTTTAGACGTGCCTCAAATTTTCTACTTTTTCGACCCAAACTTTTCACGGTTTCTCGGGATTGGGTCATAATAGAGAGGCAGTCGTAATAGAGGGGTTTTACTGTACTTTGCCATCCTTTTGTCCTTTGCAAAAAAACTCTTTCTTGGCATCTTCCGTGATCACCAACATGCGAAGGTCCACTATGAATGTCCTTTTGCAGTTCATTTATTCTTTGTTGCTAAGGCAAATTTTCAGTGCTCCTGTTTTTTATGGCACTAGTCACTGCGATGCAAAAATGCAACTGATGGTTAGGATAGATAAAACCCATCTGACTGAAGCTGGCACCGGACCAACAGTAATTTTAGTTTTAGAAGTAATATGTCTCAGTCTGTGGTTGCAGTTTCTGATTATATGATTTGTGATGTTGAAATTTTTTTTATACAGTTGATTTCCGATCAGCTCTTTCATCATACTACTATCGCGTCACCTGTGCATATGAGGAAAACAGTATTTTAGCTAGGGGATGACATTCTTATGGTATACACTATAAATATTTCTTTTGTACTTTTACAAAGAAAATCTTTGGCAACCCTGATGCCAAAGGAGCCCTTTACAAAACTAGAAACGTTTTTCTTGTAAAGAATACAATGACCTAAGTAGACTTTCAATACATATATTTGCAAAATTACAATGGATATTCTTGTATTTCAAATATTTGGTAAGTAACGAATCTAAAACCATATTGTTTAGTGCACTTTTGAAAACAATTAATGTATAAATAAACTATGATACAAAAATTCACATTCATATTAATTTACGAAAACAAAGTGATAACCCAGACTCAAATTCTCACCATTTATGTTTTGAGCCTATGACCTTCACCACTACACCAAACCGTTACACGGTTTGCATTGTTGTTAAACAAATGGTAAGTAAGTATGTATTAACTTGGCAAAAACATTCTACATGTAATTACTATTTTTAATACATGTCTATAGGTGGATTGCACATTTTCACATTTACCTATTGATAATTTCAAAATATATTTTTGTATGAAATGTTTTGACAGGATAACATTTACTGGCATAATAAATCCACAGAATTTTCTTACGGGCGATTAAGTTAGGTTAAAAATATAAGAAGAGAGGGGGAATAACAGAAACAAACGCATGAATGCTTAAAATTTTCTCTCCTGCAGAAAAGTGCAAAAATGCAATAACATTTCATTACAAGGGGACACAGCCTTCATATTACAGTGAAATCCCATACCTACGAGAGTACATAAAAGTGTGAAAAACTGATTTAATTATGAGTACTCGTAACATCAGATTAATTACAAAAATAATTGAGTATTAATTTTATGGAAAATGTAAGGTGAGACTGCTGATATAAACATGGCGGGGATTACACGATTACGTGCGCTATCACTTGTATAGTAATAAATAACAGTGTCTGAATTCATAATCCATAATTAAAACATGATTTTAATGTAAAAATACATACGTATGAAATTTATATTCAGATGTGATAGCGAGGGACGTCATTACTGCAGTAAAAATTATTTGCAAAAAGTTACTACTCTATACCATTACTTGCATTATTCTCGTACCTTTTTTACAGAATTTTTTTGTCCAAAAAATTAGTGTGCATGAATTATACAAGAAATTGCAGAGACTAGCCAAGCCACGTGCATGTAAACATTAAAATGAGGTCTACTGTACTTGCATGTTGTGGCCAATTGCTACCTGTTGTGGCCAATTGCTAGCTGCTTCCTCTACATGGCCAGTTGAAATTATTACAGGAACAAAATAAAGGGCAATTGTTAGTATTACTGCACATTGTTTTTATTTTACCATGCAGCTAAATGTAGAAAAAGGTGTATATAAACATCTGTAATAGCAATGCAAGTGTTTTTAACATGGCGGCTTAGTAGAAAACAAAAAAATATTTCAGCTACGTACATTTAAAAACATCTTGCAAGACCAAAAGATGATAAAAATGTTGCTGTTTATGTGACATTATTAGCAAATTTAACTCCACACGTAAACCAGCAATTTATAAACTTTTATCGCTAACGAAACCTGAGCTACACGCCACAATATGTTCCATGAATGTTCAACCAATCACCTGCTCGCGCGCATATTGATTCAGTGTCTCTGTTCTAACTAAATGCCAGCGCCCCTAGTATACCGGCCATCTTGTGAAACTTAAACCGCACGCCACAGATTCTTCTAGATATTTTCAACCAATCATCTGCTCGCGCTCCTATTGATTCTGTGTCACTGTTCTAAATAAATGCCTTGGCAAAGGATACGAGGCAGATTGGACAAGCGTGTGGCGTTGCAACACCTACTGCACTGCAGCGTTGCCACTTCTCATGGTGTATGGCTTATACACATTTTATGAAATTAATTATACTAAATGCACAATATAAGCAATTTCAATTCACTGCAATTGTTAGAAAAGGCAAATACAATTAATCGAAATGCATTCGAATCGTCCGTAAAAACGGAAATACAAAATTAACCCTCACTCGCTGTAGCCAGATAATTTAACCTTGGTAGTATAGTACTATGTGACAGTGTATTAAAAAACTGCTGTAAGTACAGAATTCTTGTAATAGGCCGTACTCATAGGTACGGAATTTCACTGTAATTTTAATCCTTGTTCATTATTCAATATCATGTTATTCGCATGATAATATTTACTGGCATAGTACATCCACAAATTGAGGTATTTAGTATTTTCACTTCCCGGCTGAAAGCGGTTCTTGTTGACTACAAAACTCTTTAGAGTTTTACTACAAAGATGACCCTTGTAATTTTACAAACAAGATATCTTCTAAGCAGTATCTTTTGACTTTTACAATGGTTTGTAAAAGTACAAAGAAATACATTGTAAAATTTACAAAAAATTTTTATATTGTAGTGTGAATTATTTAGATAAGGTTTACCAAACTTGAATAATTTGCGAACTGTCGTGCAACAACCGGAACCTTTTTTATTGACATACGTGCAGCAACTTGCTCCAAAAAATAACTTACTTTACAAAGACTCGCTTGAATTTGTCCAAAACCGAGACATAGACTGTCACTCACCATTTGAATTACCCTGGTACAGTGTGTTATAATTATTTTCGTAGATAATAGCATGAACACCAGCTAAATCTTAAAAACTTGCAAAACATGCCGCAGAATTACACGTTTCTCTCGTATTGCAGTGACCCTGTAATTTTACTAGTGCAAATGCTGTAGTTAACTTCAACGCATGCCCCGATATAAGTTTCATGCCACTTTTCTAAGTATATTTGAAAATATAACAGCTTGAAAATGCCATTTTTAGTGATTTCGAAAACCTTCAAAATCATGTTTCCTTTGTGTGGGGTGCCCTGGAAAAGCTTTTCAGGCATAGACTGAAACATGATTTATTTTCTTATGAAAACAAATTCCGAACACTTTAGCATGCCACACTCCTGCGCATCGTGCATGCACTCCCTACTCTATGACTTTGCCCCATCACGTGTTGATAGTAATTTGGGGCAAGTCACACGCTGGCAGGCAATGAATTGCATGCCTACAGGGTTGATCAAAGCATTACGGACAACTACAGATACGCGGATAATTAATGGAAATTCTACTGCCCACTAATACATTGACATGCGGTCGCCACCCTCAAAGAGAAAGTTGTATTACCCACCGAGCCGCCGAGAAGAAGCAGCTAGTTGACAGAGATGCTGAAAGAGAGCAGCACCCTGCAGCCAATGTTGTCACTGCCGCCCGAGCCTCATGAAGAGGCGGTAAATATGTCAACAACCTTCAGACAGGGAGATAAGAAATTGTGGCACGGCCCACAACCCTACATTAAACAACCCCTGTGAAACGAGGCTAGCAACCCTCGTACCCCTGGGGAAGCTACCAAACTTAATTTTTCTATATACACTAAAACCTCGCTAATTTGAAGTTGATTAATTCAAAATCATATACAATTCAAAATGTTTATTCGCCCCCAAACTGAAGAATAGGATTTTATAAGCTTTAAGTTTGGTTAATTCGAAATTGAACTTTTATGTAATTCGAAGTTGGATTTCATCCAAAAGTGTATAAGAAGTTCAGATTAATTAATCAAAGCTATAATAATTATGTTGATCAACATGCATCATCTACACTGTTGCGGGTGTGCACATGGAAAACCAGTAATGGGTGGTGGCACGGAAATAAGATGATGCAGCCACTGCCGCCGCTTGCCACAGTAATGACATTGATCGTGCCAGAGTTTTCATGTCTGTTGACTGGTTTTTGTCGCCTCTTCCGCCTGCTGAAGAGGGGAAAAGATGACAGCTAATACCACGCACTGTGTGAAGTTAGGGAGAGTAGGACAAAGAAAATTCCAGGCTGCCTGTTGTCAGATGCCTTAAAAAAGGGAAGGGGTGTTTGGAGCAACATGATGAGAATGCAGATGATAGGAAGATGTACAAAGTGGGAAGAGAAAAGAAAAAGAGATGAAATAGTGAGTATAGTCCATTCCCCATCGGAGCCCTGCTAAATATCTACTTGCAGGCCCATTTTGTATCCTTCCACCAAATGTAAACAAACATTGCCATGTAGCATCTGTCAAAATCAATGTTTACATGCCATTGTGTGTGTACATGTATTCGTATACTATCGCTACACCTAAACATAAACATTGAAATGCGACTTCCACTTTTATACTTGTCAAATGTGTTGTTTACTGTTTACAGCTTTTCAAATAATTCTGTCATATTCCAAAAAAAAATTATGTACGAATATTTACAGTTTAGGCCTCTTAAAATGATTTAGTTCAGCTTTATGACATTTTAAAAATGCCTGAATTAACGACAGTTCTTACGGTTATTTTACATTAACATATTTGTTTTCCACGACATAGCACAATACATGTAATGCACATTAGTATTTTGCTGCGACTGTATTTAACACTTACAACTGTGATGTATAAAGAGCTGTACTAATTATCCTTTTGTTATTGGTATGTGTTGGGTAATTTTTTTAAAAGGACGGCCTCAGTTGGAATAAATATTCAAATGAAGGAATAATCAAACGAAAAAGGCATATTAAATTCAAGCACGCAACTTGTGTTGCTCATTTTTGTCATACAAACTTAAAAGATAGCGGTGAACATGCACACAAATAAGCCTACAGTAACATTTATTCGGCTCATATTTATATGTATTGCTAATAGCTGTTTTTTACGTTTATTGAAATTTATCAGGCTGGGCTTAATATTTTTCTTCTGGGATTGTGGCAAATTACGAAACCCCTTAGAGAAAGGTACAACGTTGTGATAAATAAACAGACATGGATGTAAATAATTAACTTCATAATAAAAACATTTCACAGTTAAAACGTATAAATAGTGCTAGTAAAATAATTGAAATCATGCCAAACAAGGCCTGCGTATCGACCACGATGCACAAAGGCATGCCATTTCACAGACGCAATGATTAACAAAACACACATCACAGTATATTTATTACTGCCGTGGGAACTCAGATTTATCACATCGTAACTTGCCTAGGTAGGTTTAAAAAACACAATATCTACAAACATGATGTCGTAATGTGAAGTATTTTTCGAAGTAAGAATAATTTACACTTCGTTTGGCAAAAATTAACACGCCATGTCATGGTCGCCACATCATGGCTCACCACGTCTGCCAACTTCACTTGATAACTGCCCGCCATCATATCTAAATATATTAAAATAAGTATGCAAACATTAAAATCTCTTTTCAGTTGTAAATTACAAATTCAAAAATCATTATTTTGCTGTAATAAGTATGAAATATGCTACAATCGAAAACATGTATGTGTTGCTTACTAACGACGTGAAACTTCCCGAGTGTGAAAGAGACAATTGTTTTCAGTTGCCATCTCGCTCGATAAAACAACACCATACCATTACGGCCTACTCACGATATTTTCCGCTGTTATTTTAAACTGTAAAAATGAGATATGTTACCATTGGGGCTACCTGAATATTTAAATAGACACCATTTAATTTACAAATAGTATACTAAAAAACTAAGTTAGAATAATATTTTAACTGTGAACTATTTCTCACCGGTTGTTGCCAACACGTCGCTGCTCTCACTGTTAATTCATATTTATAAAGAAATTAATATTACAAGTTATAGAAGATATTAAGGTAAAGTTTCATTTATTCAATAATACAGTACTCTAAAGTTAACCACAGTGTCATATATTTGTGGAATAAAGGTTATTGAAAAAGCAGGTTGACATGTTATATCTATAGTGTTTTTTCAAAGGTTGATTTTCATAAGTCGCTTACATTTGGGAATGGACTATAGGAGTATGGAACAGAGCTTAGAGCTGTGTTGGCCCTGAAAAAGATGATGGGGGTGAATAGGAGAAAGGGAGGGAGGAAGTGTGGTGCGGTGTAGGCGTGGCTTGTAGATGGAGAGAGGAACGGAGGGTAGTGGTGTGGATGTGGCCGGAGGTGGGAGGAGGAAGGGAGGGAAGCGAAGTGGTGTGGGCGGTGTGGCTAATGGGAGGGATGAGGGGCAGCTGGTAGAGGGTAAACTGAAATCTGGGGAAGGGAAGCAAACACAAAGAAGAAGGCGAGACCTATTCAGTGGTCAGATCCTGCTAAGCAAGGGGTGTTTCCTGACACAAAATTATGCATGGCACTTGGCTCCAGCGCCCGGCTCGGTACAGTAGGATTGAGAACTGGCAACAGCACTGTTATCCCCAAATCCATAAAAAATATCCACACCTTGCAGGGTTTCCTAGCCGTCCCCCCTTTCCAGCCTCCATACTTGAAAAAAAATTCCGGCAGACACGCAAGCACAGGCATCTGCTTTCAACTTTATCAATATTCGCCACAAGTGCATTCATAGTAGTGGGAGCGAGAGGACACTGGCTACCATAGCTGCAATTTTTAACCAAACTTTTTTTATTTTTTTATATTTTAGCATAGCAATTAAAGGCAATGATACAACACCTATATTTTACTGCACGTGAACATATAATTAATGACCAAGACAAATGCAACAAACTTATTTTTTGGGCTATTTCCTTCAAATCTTTGCCTTTTTTAAACCAAAAATGTTATGGTTCCCCAAAATAGGGTTGTAACTTTGAGAGGGTAGTTATTCCCAGGGCCATAGTTGTCTTTACTTTGGAAAGGGAATATGCGAATTTCTTTAGTAAACATAAACCAACTTTTTTTAAAATTCAATAATTTGAAATTATGTAATTCAAAGTCTAAAAATTAGGTCCCAAGCACTTCGAATTAATGAGATTTAATTGTATAAGGAGAAGCGACACCATTCTCGCCAGTCTTCGTTGGTCCACTGACCTGAACAAGGTCAGAACGCACTTTCCAGTCTGCAAAGACTCTCCAACAGTTTGTACAAGGCTTTCCAACCAAATCCAAGAGGATCCAACTCCACTACTGCAGCACGCAGAGAAAACCTATCAAAGGTTTATACGAATCTCTTAAGACGTTATCTAAATGTCAACTCCAGGTATCTCGACATCCCTAAACCTGTCTCCTCATTACCCAAATCAATCCACTGTACTCAGCGGTAGCAGGTCGTAAACATTGTCCCTTCTGAACAACCACCCTCACTACGAAAAATCAATTGCGACTTATAAATTTGAATCTGTTTCATTTTTCTTTCATTTGCAGGTTCGCCTTCATCTGCCGTAACGTATAAAGTAAATATATTACTACCTTTCTTAAAATTATTGTACAGAGTCAAGTATCCCCTTCTTTTCACAAGTACTGTAATAAATACGAGTGTGGGACAACTGAATTCTAGTAAATTAATTAATATTCACCTCTATAATTTTATCAAGTATAAAATTACTTTGAGTCAGTGAATACTATGGCTCTGAAAACCAAGGGACCGCTCCAGGTTAGAAACGAGTGGGCTGAACCATCTAGAGACTCCTGGCGCCTGAATAAGGCTATAGTCTGCACAAGACCAGAAACTCCCGAGAAGTGTTCAGAACACCTGAGCCTGTCCAGAGAAATGCTCACATCTACTCAGTATCTCTAACTTGCTCATTACCTCGGTTCGTCTGAATAAGACAGAAACTAGGAGGGTTTGAGCTACACTGATAAATTGGGAGCACACCATCTTAATTGCAAGCAATTATTACAAGCCAATCAAATATCGGTTTTCTTTGTTATTTTAACAGTAATCCTATGGCTAAGAAAGGAGGTGGGCATACAGCCAACTGAGACTACTAGCCTGACGGGCATGGCAACGAGAATTACACCAACCCTCAGTTACTACAGCATCCAACCAGGCCAGTGAGGCCCCACCCAACTATTCAGTCTATCGAACCTTTGTTTAATCCAGTTAAGGAATTGCCACAGATTAGGGACGATTGTAGTTCTTTCTTGGACTCCTGGCTAGGGATTTGTTGGTCGTGGCCAGATCAAGAGCACCTGAGTAATTTGGTTCTCCTTGAATCTAAGTCAGAATCTAGCCCCCCACCACGACTGTGCCCAGTTCGTAATGCAACCCCTACCACGTGTCAAGTGCACACCGCAGCTAGAAAGGTCATCACCGTAGTCATTCCACCTAAGCCGGTCTGTACACGCAAGGTGGTTGCATCCTCTGCAGATTTTGTCCTTGTACGAAAACCGACAAGGGCGGTCCCATATAAATGCCCCGGTAGCGTACAAGATACTGAATAGGTACTACCGGGAGCAATATAGTACACCTCCATTTTGTTTAACTCCAACATCACAATTTAATTATTTAATTGTGACAGCTGGCATCATGACTTTTGGGTACCTTTATGGTGAGCAAGACCAAGCTCCCTGGGAGAAAAGTCTTTGCGAGCTCACCCCGGGGTTTGATTCCCCTCCGCCATCTCTCAACCTTCCCTTTTTTTTCAGAAGCTAAAAAGGAAAAAGGGGAGAGTGCATCAATGTGTAGCAGTTTATGAAAAAAAACATGTATTTCAGATGCACTGCAATACCATTCACTCATGAGATAGATGGGTGCCTTAAAAGGCAGGCCTCAGTTTGCCGCTCGATGAGTGTGTGTAATTTGCATTTGTGGCACACATTATTTGTTACACCTTTGGTTTGTTACTGGCAGAAATTCTTACTGGCGAATTTAATAAGAATGAAGAGTTTCCTACATTACTCAAGTTACGTTCTTTTAAGTGATAAACAGGAAAACATATACAGTAAATAAGTTACTCTCGAAATGAAAGGTAAAAAAAAAATACATTTTTATTTAACATTTTCAGAAAATGCAGAATGAGTCTGTACTCGGCTCCTAATAAAGAATACTCATAAAATAGTGAAGGAATCTACACTGCAGATCCCACTTCCTGCCCTCAATCTCTAGCGCATATGCTACAAGATGTAGGAGAAGTTAAGATTTTCAGCACGTCCGATATGCAGTCCATCTACTGGCAAATAGCCATACACCCAGACAGCCATCTGTACATTGCCTTCACCTCACCAGAAGGGGAGGCATTGCAATTCAGGGTCATACCATTTGATCTTAAGAATGCCCTGGCGACTTTCCAATGCATCATGTCTGCCGAAGTATTGACTGGCTACTTAGGTAAGCATGGGAAGAGCACCTGTCACACTTACAACAGATGCAAGAACAACAAACTCCACGGACTAACAGCCAAGCTTTCAAAAAATTGTTTTGGAAAAACCTCCATCGAGTACCTGGGCCACATCGTATCTACCGAAGGCAACTTTCCACACGACCGCTCGATATAGGCAATTCAAGAAGCAGAGTAGACCCATACAGAGAAACAGCTATGACACTTTATGGGACTATGCAACTGACTCCAGGATTTCGTGCCCAAAATTGCAGAATCACCACTTCACCCATTTTTGGAACAGGAAGTGCGATGGCGGTGGACGCCGGAAATCCGCTCTGCATTCGTAGCCCTCAAGATGAGCTTCCCACAAATTCACCATCTTCACAGATCATTGTTCTGCAAACAGATACATGCTAAAACGGCCTTGACGCCGTACTGTACCAAGAGCACCTGGACGGCAAACCTCTTGTTGTAGCATACGCCAGCACCAGGCTTAATGCAACATAAACGAGCAAGAATGTCTTGCTATGATCTGGGCAATACAGAAATTTTGTTACTACTTAGAAGGCACTCACTTCATCTTGAGAACAGACAACAAAGTGCTTAAGTGGTTGCAGGCCTCACGCAAAAGTAAAGCTAAATTCAGAAGTTGGGACCTTCTACTTTCTGAATTTTACTCTGAGGTACAGCACTGCGCTGGCAAGGATAATGACCTCCCGGATGCGTTATCATGACAAACAAACCTTAACGAAGCAGTGAAAGCCGAGGAAGAAACAGAGCGCCTCACACCTTCCGAACGTCCGGAATACCAACGCGAAGAACAGCAAGACTTCTTCAGCTCCAGATAAGTTGAAGCCAAATTGAATGTCATCAGCAACAGGACACCGAAGTTAAGGATCTTTGCACCAACTTCCACAATGGTTTGAACTTCGAGATAACGCTGTGTGGTATTGGAATCACCAAGCTGGCGCCAAGTGGAGAATCTGGATACCAAGGGATCTAGAAGACATCTGCCGGAATTTTCATGAGCATCCAGATGCAGTAAACCCTAAGATCCGGGAAACGCTCACTGACATAAGTGTCGGATACATCTGGTATGGCATGAGTTGTGATGTCCGGAAACATGTCAACAAGTGCGCCAAATGCTGCCAACACGAAGCTTATCCTATCAGGAAGCCACATACTCAGCACAAAAAGAAATTGTTACCTCCTGGTTATAACAGATATGTTCTCATGCTGGGTGGAAGCCTTCCCCCCTACTGAGTCAGGAAACTCACCATATTATCCGGAAATTTGATTCAAAGATTTTCCCATGCTGGAGATACCTACATATCCTAACCAATAATGGAACTCAGTTTGTTAGCAAACAGTGACAGCTAGCATGTCAGGAATGGAGAGCTGAAACCTGGACAACGCCGTCCTACCATCCCCAAGCTAACCCAACTAAGCGCTGTAACCAAGAAATCAAAAAGTGCCTACGCCTCAGTCTGGAAGAAGACCAGTGCCATTGGGACAGCCACATCCCCAGAATTCTATTCGCTCTGCACCATCGCACAAAAGAAGCTATCAACACCAGTCCTAGTCAGCTATTGTTGGGACGAACTCTCCGATGCCCTGGAGACTGGCAGTGGGAGAATGAGCTGATGGAGACGCCCCAGCCTGAAGCCATCCGAATCGCTGCCAAGCAACAAATCGATAAGGCCAAAGACAGTCAAGAGGCATACATTTAAAAAAAAACCCTCACCCACGTACTAGTACAAGAGCCTTCGAGATGGGAGAGTCAGTCCTACTCCACAGCCACTCCGAGCCGAGGTAATGACCAGTTCAGCGTAGGACTGGCTAGACGATGGGATGTCACGACGTGTATTGGGCGGAAGACCGCCGAGGATGCATACAAAAGGCACCCAGAGGGCAGATGCAACCCTATCCGGAAAGTGCCTTGGAACCTGCCCAATGTGCCGACGCATTGTTAATATCTGACATGCCAGACGATGTTGCAGAGCCAGCTGAATCCCCCTCTCATAAGGAAGCATGGATGTCCCAACCTGCGAAGCTGGACGGAACAGAGCAACCAGTGATAGGCAGCATATATTCTGCATCCATAGGAATGGGATTCCAGTGACTAAACGTCAAAGAACCAGAACGATCGCTACCTTCTACGCCTTCTGCTTTCCATCAAATGTTTGCAAGCCAGCCTGGAAGATAGACCCCAGCACCACGGAAGTATCATGGAGAAGCCCACTGGATCGTGACCAGAGCTGCAAGCACCTACATCCGACCACCAGTGCCCAGATGATTTCAACTACGAGCTCCGTCAGACAGACAGTGCAACCAGCGCCTTCGTCTTGAGTCACTTTAGTTTCTTCGGCTCCAGCCAACCAGCTCAGTGAAGCTCCTGCAATGATGGATGCCATAGCAGTCGACGCCGCCAAGAGCCAGCCCTCCACGAGGATGACACCTACCACAGCTGCCAGTGACCACGAGGCCACCTCCCAGGCTGTGAAACAGCTGGTACCTGCAGCCACGATCTCCTCAGATTGCACAGCATCCCTAGCCGCCATGTCTATCCTCAACATGGAAGCAACCACCTTAGATTTCCAGACGCCACCCAGCGGCGCGGCCTATTCCCAGGGCCAACACCCCGGAAGAGTAGAAGACCGCACCGAGACCTCCGCCTCTTTTGACTCCGAGGTCATTTGTACTAACCCTACGTACTCTGCTTCTATGTCAATTTCCAGGTCACCTAAACCTGTCCTTGCAGAGGCAGACCCTACTGCCATCCATCATGGAAGTGAGGAGAACGTAGCTGAGATGCCCAACACAGCCCAGAGCCAGCCGAGACCTGTGATGATAGCAGATGCAAAGACCTTCCTAAAGCCACGGCTTTATGAATGTGAAGGGGTCCCCGTGGAGCAACCTGCAGCCAACTCACTCTGGAGCCCGCACTCTCCTGCAAAGGGAGATCCACATCCGATAGGGCAGACCGACGTGTCTTGCAGCCCCTGGCAACAGCCAAACCACCAGACACAAGTCTGAAACTGGTCACCCGTACCTGAGGGAGACCTACCAGCGCAGTTGACGGGCCGGAGTCACCTCTCCAGTCAATGACTCCAGACCCAGCACCACCTGTGCAGACCAAGGGGACAGACAAATGTGTCCTGCAGCCACTGACCGCAATGAGGGAGAGCTCCAAGAACGTGCTGACCAAGGGGGCAGACCGATGTGTCCTGCGGCCCCTGACGGCAACGCAGAAGAGCTCCAAGCAGCAAGACGACTGTTCCCAGGAAGCAGATTTCCAGCACTGGATCCAGCCACCCAGTGCATAGAGAGCCAGCTTGACACCTGGCCACTATACAGACACACCATGATGGCCTCCAGCCCACCTCAATTAGCCAAACCGCCTAGGAAAAAGAGGGGCACCCAGCACAAGCAACCAGCACGCCGCTACAGTGAGTTTAGTGCAACAAATTACCAAGATTCTTAAATAACCACAGATGCTATTGTCAGTAAATAGTTGGCTTTACATGTTAGTACACCAACCATCTCAGTGCAGTTACGTAATCCTAGACATTTTCTGAATCTATTTTCCTGTCACGAAACGTATAAAGTGAAGGACTTATTTGTAGCACTCACTAAACCTGCAATTCCTTTAATTACATAACTAACTTCAGAAATGGCTGGTAAATAACTGAACTAAACTTGGTGACAACATTTGAACCAAGAAGCACGTGAGTGAATGTAGCAGTAACAGACATCATGTGTGAAATCATCAAGATGATAAGTTTAATAATGTGTAAATACAGACAGGAACTGAGAGAAGTAAATAGGTTGGTCTGTTGCTTTTTAGAGACTTTAAAGCTGCAACACACCATAGTTTATATTGAGACATGCGATAACCTGTAAATATCTTTTGCCTTGTGTAGAATCAAGCATTTTCTTTAAACAGATTCTTTTCTTAAAGAATTAATGTAAAAGTTAATATTCTTGTTTTTTTTTTTTTTTTTTTGCTCAAGTGTCTTAACTGTGTGAAATTAACGCACTTAATGATGACTTTCTTTCAAATGATTTGTAAAATAATCACTTGCCAATGAATGTGTGGAATCCTTTTTAGCCAGCAACCCAAGGACTTTATAAACAAATGAAATGGTTTGCTAGAAGAAAAATTGTTGTACATTAATTTTTCATTTTTTTAAAAGGGTACTGTGTTGTGCTTCGACACCCTTCTTCTATTATGTATGTAGTGGTGACGTACGACCTTCAAAGTAGGTAACGCCTTGCCACAAAAACCCTCGCTCGCTAACTCTTATAGACAGTGGGCTGAGTCTGGAAGTGCTCAGTTCACTTTCCTTAGCTTGTTTCTTATAGTTACACATGCAATTTCACCTGCTGTGCGACACTAGGAGTCTCAGGGCAGAGTCAGTCAAGCATATTTACCGTGCTGGTGGCCACAACAGAGCATTAGCTAACACAAACCGAATGAGTGCAGTTCTTACATGGCAACTTTTGTTTTTAATTACTTAATAATCACAATTTTTATGATTCCTCAAGTGTCTTACTATTACGCGTGCAGCCCTATAAGTTTTGCTTTTCTTTTCTCCACAGCCACGCTATGACGTTGTAAGTAAACTAAACATTAAAGTTTGTCATGTGAGACTGCGCGCTTTAATAAACGAGACCTGCAGCACACCGCTCAGTTTCCCTAAGCGAGTCAAACACTGACTAAAATAATCAAAGCAATACAACACGAAGAACTCTAATAAAAGTAAAAAAGATGACAAAAACACCACCACATCCTGACACTCCCGTAACCCTATCCTTTGAAAGTAAAGAGAAGGAACGCCGAGTCCATGCAACAGAGAGAGACAGAGGATGTCTGCCATCGCCGAATCTACGAAACTACATAAGAGTGTCACCACTGCACCTGCTCCCAGCCATCGATCTTCCAGTCAGCTGATTCTTCGAACGCAAGGTCAAGTTCATTCACAAGGGAAGTGGAACGTGCAGAAAAGCTGACATTACAGAGGCACAACCAGGAGGGAAATAAATTGCTGCTAAGAGGACAGTTCTACATTCTCTCAAAGGAATTTATTTCTCCACCCATGCCATCCCCCTGAGTGAACTAGCAGAGAGGAAGGCTGATTGTTCCTGCAAGGGAGTAATCTGCTTCCATCTCTCCTCAGGGATGAGCTCTAATCTCATCCTGTTCAGATGGGGCTAGTTGAGAGGGAGACCCATTGATGTTGTGAGGACATTCCACGTCCTTTGAATAGGAATTTGTTTCTCTTCTTCCTCAAGGATGAGCTTCCGTCGCAGTGGAGAGAGGTGAATTGACGCATAATGCATTTCCTACAATGGTAATTAGATGACTTCAGCTCATCAGCATAACCAACAACACATCTGATTTCTACAAAGTTTGCATTACCGTTAACTATATGTGATGTTAGAACATTGTACTGTTGACGCTGCAAGAATGGGCATTACTACCAGCTGAGATTTTATTATTCACTGGCCCAGCATCAAGGTAATGAGTACTACTAATCACCGCTAGATGGCACCACAAGTATGTTTAGTCATTTGTCTGTCTCATTCTTTGAGCCGGCCGGTGACGTCACACCAGAGAGCTATGCTTTTCGCCACCCCCCACTCAGCGACCACCTCTCACTCTCAATACACTAGCCAATGAGCACAGAGCAGCAGCCTGGTAGAGCATAAATACGGAGTCAGAATTCGACTCAGGTCCAGTTTTTAGTTTTCCACCACACTCACTGCCAGAACTGACCAACCTGCCTGACAGTCTTCACCGTGCTAGCTGCTGAAGCACTCACTAGCTTCTATCCTCGCCATACCTAACTTCCCTTCACCACACCTTTGTGCCAGAAGGAACACATCTCCTAAGCTCCATTGTTGTACTTATCCTGTCAACACCTTACTTAGTTATCCTAACATCGTGCCACTTGTTGTCTATACACTAGACACCGCAGCCCCTTATGGGCAACAATACATTAGGGCAGGGGGTACCCAAACTTTAGTTTAGTTTATCACACCTTCCTTCTGCAAAATATATATATATATATATATATATATATATATATATATCCCCCCCCCCCCCCTTCCGCCATGACAAAACTTCATTATTATAAGGGTAAAACAAAAACAAATAAAAGTCTCAAGGTTTTATTTAGTCATTAAATTTTAATGCTCATTTAACACAAATTGTGGTGAACACACAAATCAATGAGATGGATGACATTGCATATTTTTAAAAAGTTTCCCAATTCTTGATTGAATAGAAGAAAATGTGCAACATAAATCACTGGCAATATCGAGTTTGCTCCTATACTTTGGCACCTACGCCCCCCTTAGCATATCGTCACGCCTCCCTTGGGAGCTTTGATAATCAATGCATTAGGGAGTTAGTATTAGTTTTCAGTTGTTCTAACAGCACTATTCTGCTCCTACCCTTGCTAGTTTAGAAACGGGTTGCCTCTACCCAGAATGCGTAGCTTAGTGTCCCGTCAAGCTCTGACAAATGGAGGAGGGAGTACGTCACAACGTGTTTATTTCCCGTAAAAAAGAATAAACATTGGTTGAAACTGATCCTTTAGTTCCGTTCCTGTAGACATAGCACCTTTCTCAGTTTACCTCACTTTTGAGGAGAAACACACGTGATCCCGGAAATTGTTTCTCAAACAAGCCAGTACACATCTTTACTACCCACAAGCACTCGTCCGGTCAACCTTTCTATATACCTCAGTAAGTAAAACGGCAGAGCCTACAAAGGTAAATGGTTTCTGGACTAGCTTGTTGATCTGGTGCTCGTCCTTTTCCATCACACCTTTGTACCGGAAGGGGACGTTCCCTAGGCTGGCAAGACGCAGACGAAACCAAACACCCACATGCTGAAGCTTGCAGTCAATGAAGCCTAATTTTTTCTACTCTCCGTGCCTTAGCGCAAAGCATTGAGATCGGGTATCCGCTCATCAGCAGCCACTCACATGGCTGTACACGGTAGAGAACCACTAATCCCTGTATTTCGTCTTACGGACGTGAGTGTGTGTGTGACTCCAGATGCCTTACTCCAGATAGAGTGGTCTTGAGGAGAAGATCAGGCAGTTGCTTATTTCCTCTGGGCATTTTTCAGAGCTGACCCCCGCCCTTGTCGATGCAAGGGATCAAGCTCAAGCCCTCCGACGTCTACTCATTCTAGTAACATCAGAAATTCCACACCTGTTTCAGCCATTAAATCAGCCTGAGTAACGAAGTTCATCCGTGGCCTGTGGAATACTACAGTCAACCAAAACAGCCACCAACAGAATCGGTAGCCTATCTTACTCCTGTTGCTCTATCACCATTGACATGAACCACATACCACACTCAGCTAACTCAAATCTCAGGATCATCTTCTCGTACCATCAGTCAGTCAGAACCTCACCCTAGCTCTAGAAATCTCTGTCATCCAGATATACCGCTCAAGGCTAAGATCCTCAAAAGGAAGACATTGTGCCGAAAAGCTACCAGGCCAGTACTCAAACAGAAATACTCTCCTACTTACATCTGACACACGCCTAGTCGACAGGGCATCACACGTCAATGTTTAGAAAAATCAGTTTTCATTTTCATTTTCTTCATGGCTTGAAAAGATGTGTTTGGAATATCATCTACTGTTTATGCCTTCATTTTCTACAATAACACTATCAAACACCATATTTACCCACATGCAATCCGCACATTTTTTCACAATTAAATTAGGCTCTCATAAACAGAGTGCGGGAGGTATCATGGTCAGATGCCACCTGAGATGTTTTTTGCAAGCAGGCTGTACTGAACACATGATACAGCAATGCTGCAATACGAAGAAAATAAATAATATTTTAGTATTGGAAATTTCAATCTTTGCCTTTGTATGCAGTTAGTACCCATTCATTTTCACCAGACAAATAGCAGAAAAACGTATAGTGACAAAGATAAGTACCATATATTAGGTATCCATTTAATAAATAGAAATACTGAAAACTAAGGCAGTGTTCAAATTAGTTAATTTAGTTACTAAATGGTCGTGTGATACATTTTAGTTTGTTAAAATGTGATATTATCTAAGTCGAAACTTTACTAAAATTGTAAACAAACCCACTGCCTTGAATGAGGTTAAATTGCTTGTGCCTGAGAAGAGAAAGCAGAAGGGACGTGTAAACAGCCAGCCGGCCACCCGGCCAAGGTCACCGCATCACCCTTCTGGTTTTTAACTGCCACATTGCCAAGTTGCGTGCACTGTTATGCTCATCAGCTACCTATGTTCAAGACTTTGCTAGTTAGGCTTTAAGAAATGATAATGTAGCCAAATATTTTACGTTTTTAAAGATAAATTTGGGGTATAGATGCATAACAAATATAGTACTTTGGATAGTTGTATTTTTCTTTAAAAAAATATTTTTCCCCAGCAACTCTGAAAATTAAGGTGTGGGTCTTACTTGGGGGCAGGTCATACATAGGTAAATATGGTATCATCTCACAATTAGTATTACTAATAACATACCTTAGCATAGTCTACGAGGTTCTGGTACTCAATGTAGTTGCCACCACCCACCAGGAACACAATGGCATCTTGGAAAGGGGCACGGTTACGAGGCACTTGCGATCCATCTATTGCTCTCAACTGTTTTGGGTCAAAGTACCTAAAGTCTTCTGTTTCTGGGGATGTTTTCAATTCCATCAGCTCATCAACAATTCTTGTAACTGGAAGGTTCTGTAAATTAAATTTATGTTTTACTTTATGTGATGATAATGAGAGTAGCTTTGAAAACTGTAGTGAATTAAGTAAATGAAAAAATTTAACTTCTGTTATGTTTCAGAGTACAAATTTGTAGTCTTCCCCTTGAAACATAGAAAAAAAAAAATTACTCTATCAGCTAAATAATATATCAACAAAATAATATATTATCAAAATCAGTTTGTGAATACAGTCAAATCTCGTTAATACATATCCGGTTAATATGAAATTCCCATTGACACAATGCAATTTTGTGGTCCCTGAAAATATACTAGGCACTTTAATGCTACATAGTAATTCATTTTGTATTAAATAAGGTTAATATGTCATGCCAAGTTGGTTTATGTCCCAGAAAAAAATTTTATATTTAATTTGGATACTTAATACAAACAAAAACGTAACCACTAAAATTAACATAAACAATCATAGTACCTTAGATGTACACAATACTATCAGCACTACTTTACACAGTGTGAAAATTATCAAGCCTATAGCATCAAAATATGTAACTAAAGATGCTAGCTGCATGTATTTGGTGCATGGCCACCTTCCGTAGCCTCGTGCACATGGAGCACAAAGTTGATTCATAATTGTGTTCTAGCACATTAATGGAAGTAATGGACCAAAATCCTGTAGTATCGATTAGCCAAATGAGTACATTTTGCTCTGTGGAGTTGGCTTGAGTGAATACCTCTGATGTTGCTGTAGTTTCTCTTGCTAGTGAATGTTATTGTTTTCATCTGAAAGTGTGGAAGGTTAATACAATAGTGATTTTAGTTTGTGATCTTTCTACATACTGCAGTGCAGTACAATGTAGACAAAGCGCAAACGACATGAGTTTACATTGCAAGAAAAACTCAAAATCATACATTAAGTGGATAACTGAAATGGAAATAGCAAAGCAGTTCAATCTTCCTGTCGTCACTGTTGATGATAGTTAAAAATTGTGACAAAATTATTGCAGCTCGTGATGCTGCTAGTGCACTAGGATCGAAAGAGACTCAGTGGTCCCAAACATGCCAAACTCAGTGCTTGGGTGCAGCAAAAAGGAGAAATATTGCATTAAGACTGTATATCAGACTTCAAATTTAGTTCTGGATGGCTACAATGCTTTAAGGATAGAAATAACCTAGTAACTAAAATGGAATGTGGCGAAAGTGCAGCAAGTGATAAGAAAAAGGCAGGAGATTGGCTGGAATCAGTAAAGCCAATATGTACTTGAGTACAAACCAGAGGAAATTTTCAACATGGATGAAGCAGTAATTTTCTTCAGCCTGTTGCCGAACACAACTTGGTACGTAAGAGTGTAAAGTGTCACAGGGGAGGGGGAAAAACAGCAAAGAGCATGTTACAGTTCTTTTGTGCTGCAATCAAGATAGAAGCATCAAACTTCACCCCTTTGTTGTTGGGAAATTCCTCAAACCCAGGTTCCTCTAAAAATGTTAAGAGCCTGCCAGGTGATTACAAAGAAAATTCATCTGCTTCGGTGACCACAAAAATTTTTCAAGCATGGCTAATCAGGCTAGATTGAAGGATAGCCTGTAAAAACAGGAAGATTTTGCTTCTACTAGATAAGTGTACAGAACATTCTGCTGAAGGGCTGAAGCTGAACAATGTGAGACTGATGTTCCTGCCAGCAAACACAAGTGTTCTTCAACCCCTTGATCGAAGCATCATTCAATGCTTAATAATAATAATAATTGATAACCTCATTCATCATATCAAACTGCAGATGAAGTCTAACATGAAATGGAATGTACTGGATGTTGGAGATGGGTCGAACGTTCAAATTTAGAACCGAACCCAAACTTTAAGGTTATGTTCTGGTTCGGTTCAAAATTAATTGCCATGTCAAAGATTGGTTCTAGTTCGGTTGAAAATTAATTGCCATGTCAAAGATTGGTTCTAGTTCGGTTCAAAATTAATTGCCATGTCAAAGATTGGTTCTAGTTTGGTTCAAAAAAATTACAGGAGTTCGTGTTCGGTTCGAAAATGTGCTAGAAAGGAACATCATTAACGAACTTTGAAAAAAAAAAAAAACTTAAGTATTTACTCGTGTACAGCGTGCCCTTTTTTCCCCAAAATCAAGGAAAACATTTCTGAGGAGTGGTAGAGTGGCAGTCGTAAATTATCCACTCGTAAACTGTGGGTGATGTTAAAGGGAAGTGTAGTGGAAGTGTCTCGAGGATTACTACCTGTGGGTAGAAGGGAAGAGGCATCACAATTTTTTTTAAAGAAGGGTTGTCTCTTGTCTCACATTCCACCACCGCAAAAAAAAAAAAAAAAAAAAGAACCAGCACAACAAAAACTGACCAGCATGTCACTACCTAAAAGAAGCAAAAAAAAAAAGAAAGCAGGCCACCCACGCAGTTGATGTTTCTCTTTTAATGACTGGCATTGCATAAAAGAAGCAAAAAAGCAAAAAAAAAAAAAAAAAAAAAAGGGGGGGGGGGGGGGAAGTCAGCCTCAGTTGTTCACATTCTTCTTTTAAAGACCATCTGGTTACTGTCAACTTACAGAATGACACAATGTTTTGGCTTTCAGCCCACTGAGTTATATAAGTAAAATATTTTCCAAATATATCGCAACTGTCACAAATCAATTTAAAATAAGAGAACAAATTGTTACATACTTACTAACAAAGCCCCACAAATGGGGGGAAAAATTTTTTCCTGGAACTTGTAACAAAAATCATGGTGTGCACTATACACAAGTTAATACGGTACTTATATATATATATATATATATATATATCACGTGGTTAGTGTGACGACGGCTTATGCACAGAGCCGGCTAGAACGGGAGTAATTGCACCATACACTAATTACACAATTAAATAGACCCTTGGATGATACATGAAATAAGATGGGCCATGAGATGAATATTCACAATAAACACACACGTGTGAAAACAAGCTTAGGTGGTGCGGTTGCCGCTGGATGAAGTTCGTAGCGGACCACGTAGTGCAGGTGAAATTCAATATTTCTGCGTGGAAACGGCAAACTAAATTCAGATAAAATATTATTCATGTTGAGCAAGTGGTTCTCTTTACGATTAGAGTCGTTACAGGCTTGTAACATGCCTGACGGCTGTGAAATCAAACATTACTGTGACTGCGTGGTCAAATACAAAAGCATCAATTTACGTGAAAAATACATAGAACCCTGAATAAAACTTACATAAAACCCTGAAATAAATTATTGCACCAACGATTTTATACAAATAAGCTCTTAAAACGCAATGATGGCATATACAATGGCTTGGCTTCAGTCTGCCACATGGTTACACGTGATGTTGCCGTAAAATATTCAAACACAAAAATTACCCTTAAATACATAAATAAAAATAAAGCTGTTAAAATTGTGTGTATCAATAATGAAGAAGTTACACTCAAATGCCATAAACATAGGCAGATGGTGTCCGATTCAAAATGCGTGGGTCGCATGACCTCTCTGACATCTTTCTCCTCCTTCTCCTTGATTAAAGTTATAAATGCCGCAAGGGCGTAAAAAATTAGTAAAGCGGAAGCATAATGCTCGGGAGAATGTCTGGCAAAAACGTACGCAAGCAAAGATTAACCAGTTAACTACATTGACTATGGACCTACATCAGTGAACAAAAGTTGTAGTGTCTTACTTCGCCAGCTCTCCTCGACAGACTGTTCAAATACAAGCTTCACATGGACCTATCATGGCCGCCTACAGGGTTCACATAAGAGGAAGTGCTATGCACGCCAAGTGAAATATTTCATATTGAAAATAAAATGGCACAAATTAAATTAGATATTGTTTTACATTTCTATAATTTTGTTACAAATTTCAATATTATTTTAATGTCTCTTTGTGATGAAGTTCATGCCAGAATGTTAAGTGTTCTTAATCTCGGTGCTGCGGGCACATTGAATATTCATAACCAAACAATTAAAATTAGTACAAACACTTTAAAACATTTTAAGACATATTTAACACTGTCAAGACAATATAACACATTTTACCTTGAAAGTTCAAAATTATCGGCCTCCTTGCGCACGTGCGGGACACATGAGCGCCATCATGGGCTCTAGCGCCGCTGGCTGTTAGCTGGCGTCAAACGTAACCATGCCCAATTTCGAATCGCTTCAGGAAAGCTGGGTTAGGTATGAAAGATGATGTTCTGAATGAAAGTGAAGATAAAGTCTGTGTTGAAGAGTGGGAACAGCTTCCAGAACCACATCAGTTCCAGGGAAAGTTTGATGAGTTCGTACAAGTGGATGACAATCTTGCAACATTTTCCTCAACATCCAAAGATGATTTATTGTCTGCTGGGCCTTTTCACATTGTTCCAAAAATGAATATGGAAAGTAAGCTGAAGGAATAAGAAAAAACTTGCCCATTTCCCACAAAAGTGGAAGTGAGCAGTGCATTGGCCACACTGAAAAATGTACTATCTAACACTGATGTTGATAATGAAACACTTGCAGTATTTGACAAACTTTTCTCTGTTGCGGAAATGCCTATAAATCTAAGATAGTACAAACCAAAATTGACAATTTTTTAAACCTAAAAGTGTAATTCCTTGTAGGAAGGGGATTTACGTGTGTTTGTGTGTGTGTGAATTTATGATATCATCCTCTCCTAATAATGTAATTATGAACCAAAAATTTACTTTGCCACCTACTAAAAACATGAGGCGTATTCAGTGATTGTTTAGAAAAGTTTTCCATTTTCTGTCTTTTGTTTGTTTGATACAAACCTCGTTATTACAAAGTGCTGAATTTTTTGGTCCCCACAGGTTTGTAATAGTAATGAAATTTGACTGTAGATGAAAATTATATGTGGGTACATGAAATATCTTAAGCAGGCAAGCCTAGCCAAGGAGGTTAACTACACTGTCATGCAGACCAGCAAGTCCCACCTGCAAAGCAAAACTAACTGAAGGTGGCTTTACAAGTTTGCAAAACACAGCCAGCGAGTTTCTCGCCACTTCTGCCTTATCCATCCCCATTGAAAATGTTGAGCCTATCTCAAATAATTCCATGCAGACAACGCATATAACGTGCCAAGGACGTAGTCCCATTACCTTGAACTAGCCTCACCACAGCCACTACCCCCTCCTCAGAAGAGACATTACGCAGCACACACCACAACTAGCCTAGAAATCCAGATTTGACTCGACCCAGCTGATGCCTCCTGCTGTGACACAACCTGTTTTGCACCATGGCGCCACTAGTCTTCGGTCGCAAGAGGAGAACAAGCTAGCAGCTTCGGCCGCCTTTGGCCATCTCCACCATTTCTCCACTTATCTCTCTCTCTCTCTCTCTCTCTCTCTCTCCCTCCCCCCCACAACCTCTCTGCTACCCCACAAACACCCCCCACTACCACGCTGGCCCTGTGCTCTGAGCATCTATAGAGCCTGCAGTCCACAGTTTGAGGCTGTTTCATGAAGTACAGTTGCACTGTGTCACACTGCCCTAAAACGCATACCAACTCGGCCGTTTCGCGCAGTTCAGTTGCACAGTGTCACTCTGCCCAAGTGCATACAGACCTCACTGTCTCACATCAGTCATTTGCAAAGCTCCTACTGACTTAATTTAGCATTCACAGCTTTGTTGAAAGTGTTACTCTGCAAGTGTTACTCTGCACGACACACAGACCACGCTGTTCGCCAGCTTGCCGAGCCTTCCACGCTTCTAGCTATTTTGTAGCTCAGCCACTTACGTCACAAGTCTGAGTACCTTTGACTTGGGGTCACCCTCACCCCCTGCGCCACCGCGTCTTCGAAGACTAGGGTTATACTGGTTGGCATCCTACTATTGACCCTTCAGGCCTAGTCAGGGTACAAGCTGATTTATGCGTGTTTACTGACCAGTCAATAAACAGAAATATCCTAACTTTGTTGAGTTGTCATCACTCCCAGCGCTCTGTACTTCTCTACCTTGCTCCCGCTATCTTCTGCTTCGTCACCACACCTCTTATACTCTTGCAGATGTAGTCATGAGTTGGAGCTTTCGTTCCCAACCACAGCCACTTGAAGGACTGTCTCGACATGGTGCTTGGGCTTAGGAAGCCTGTCTCCCTGAGTTACACAAGAGCAGTTATTTCCTTGGACTATCGCCTTCTCCCGTTTGTAGCTGGGTCTACCAGTTAAGTTCTGCTCATCAGCTTACTTCCTTGAGAATGATAGGCCAACCCCTGACAGGGAGCCCTGTTTCTCCATGTATGCTTGGATCCGCCAGCGACGTCCTGCTCACCAAGTAGACACAAAAACCAACACCCCAACCCGTACTTGGGTCTGCCATTGAAGTCCTACTCACCAAACAACTTGACTGAAGGCCAGTAGACCAGGCCTGCCTACCCCATCCAACGGCCACACCTTACTTCCTCTAGGCAGTGCTTACCTCTTGGAACACCCACTGTCTCTATTCTGTCACTCCCCCTCATCATAGGGCTAGCCACGTGAAAACAGCCAATCAGGGGCTAGCCCTGGATGGAGGCCTGAAGAGTGCTAAAATGGGTGCAGACCAGGTGTACTCATGAAAGGAGGAGGAAGCTGTTCGACAGAGGTGATCCGCTGCCAGCACACCCCGTGTACATCAGTGTCTGATCTGGCACATGGCACACGTAATGTCACCGCTGCCACCTACTCCACTCAAGAAACCAACCATTTTTAACCAGCCTGCAGCTACTTTAAAGGTGGCCAAATACCTAAACCTCACACCAAGTAACACCCCGACTCGAGTACCAACTTAGCCTACCTTAGCCAGTGCACCTCCCAAGGCTCAGCATAGAGTGACTGAGGCCCTAAGAATAACCCCGTCATCACGGCGACTCCCACTTCTCAGTCGTCGCCCATCAGCTGCAAGTTCCAATAGGGTGAGCATCAAGCATAAAGGAACAACATGTTGATGGACAAACCAAACATAGCTTGAAATTATGAATGTGCAGATAAGGCAGAAATTCGGGTCATGTATGAAATCAGCACAGCTTGCTCTATCTGGTTAGCATGACCTGCAAACATGTGAGTCAACTTTAATATGTAGCCCATAGCAGTAGCAACAGGCTAATTATGTTCACGGACAGCATTTTAAATTGTCTAGTACTTGAGGTGACCACTTTTACTAACAACATGTGGCACTAAAGTAGGGAAAAAAAATAATATTGGATTAGTGGCTGCAATCATGTGACATAGCAGACGAAAGTTCTCAAACAAAAGTTTAATAAGTTCTCTTTCCTTCTCTTTGATCAACCTCCTTTTTTAAATAAAGTTCCCTTATTTCCAAAGCCATTCTCTTTGTCCCCCTCTCACTTTCACTCGTCACTGTCTTTTTCAAATGTTCACCATATTTTCTACTAACATTTCTCATTACAAAGACTGATGAGTGTTGTAGGAAATAACCAAAGCCCCACTTTGGGTGCCACGAAAACTTTAGTTGTGTGTGACACCTGTGGAGTGCTAATGTCTCAAGTTACGCACAGCGAAAAACCTTGACACATGACGCCTTAGGAGGATTGGCACGAACACTCTAGTTAAGTGACAGCTGAAGTATGAGGAGGTCTTCGTGGTCAGTATCACGAGATACATCAGTTGGACTGACTTAGTGCTTTACTGGTGCTCGGCCAGTATACAATACAGATTGGGTGGCCTGTTGAAGTGGCACAAAATGAGAAGTCACTTCACGGCCCGGTGAACGGGCTGGCCCCTAACAACTGATTTAACTTGCTGGATGAGGATCCGTTGAATGTGCTGCCCCAGTTGAGGAGAGGAGAGGGCTGGTGGCTGCTGTTAGCCTCACCAGGACGTGGAGTACTGCTGATCTTGTTGGAGCCTTGAGTAGGCTGATGGTGGCTGAACTGCTGACTCCAAACCATGGGTTGGCTATCCCCAGTGGTGGCTCTTCTCCCCGGTGAACAGCCTCTACCATTCAATGAGATGCTCCTTCAGTCTTGATTAATTGAGGGAAAAGTGATGGTGGCGACAATTGAGGGATTAGGCCTCTAAAGTAGGCGGGCTGTAAAAACTCTGCCCCGTGGTGATGTACTGCCAAGTGCAGGAGACAAAATTGGATCACAATTCAGGTTACTCTTGGAGGCGTAAGCTGTCTCTCTATACTTCCTCTGCACATCTCCCTTCCGGGTGTAAGGCACAGGAATAGGTACAAATTACCACCTCACGGAAGTGAAGTTGGCAACGCAATTCCCTAGTGTGTTTTGCCAAGGGCCGCAGCCGCAAAGGGAAGAGTCATACCCTGTACTCCTTTTGTCCGGCCCTGTAGAGAGTGATGGACAAAGTGATGGGTTTCCTCAGGCTGTGCAATTAAGTGTGGTATCCACAGGGGGTCAGTTCATTCAGAAAACACTTACTCCTCTCCGGCCCCATAAAGAGCGGTGGCTAAGTATAGATTAGCTTGGTTGCCTGAACACCTGGTGGAGTTACTAATGGTCGAGGCTCTACCTTACGCTTGGTGAGCGTAGTCATCCAGCTACACTCCAACTGGCTGAAAACAATGTGAGGTTAACTCAGCAACACTCAGGAATCAGTACTCAGAAGTCAGTTTAGATCATGTGTATATTCTGTGAGAATAGACAAGGTGGCCTGTACTACCTCGTAAATCTAAACTGAATTGACCTGAAAGTCAAGCTACGCTCAACCAGAAGAAGGCAATCTGGTTTTAAATCTGAGAGGGAAGGCGATGATATCTGCTAGGTAGTTTACTACAACTGGCCCTAACTATCTACCTTGTCCTGAAGGGACAGGCGGTGGTGACTACCAGAAAGGTAGTGGTGAGGTTTGCCGTTACTGTCTAGTAAGGCAGGAGAGGTCCATGAAGAGGGCAGTCAATGACAGTTACCAAGGGGTGGTAAGGAAGGAGCTGTCAGTGTGAACAGTACAAACTGGACTGACGTGTCTGTAATATCATCCATCCTTGCAAGCCTATAGTCACGTGTCCAGCCTCTTCAAGTACTGTGTAATGACTTGCACAGGCAAAATGAAACAGCATTCTGATGGGGCGAACTCGAGTGTGCATTATAGCTGTGTACAGCGTCACGTGTCAATCGCACCCCTCCTGTTGCGACGTAGAACCATCTGGTTGAGAAAAAAATGTTCTGTTCTCATGGGTGACGTGGAACTGTCACTCTGAGAAGACGAAGTTTGCTTTTGTTGTTCTCTCTATTCTGTGCGCACGCTCCCTGGGGTAGCACTGCACTACCTTATCTGCTGCTGGGTGCGTGATATCTGGCAGCAGTTGCGTAGCTGTGTCTCTCTCTTACTTGAGCTCTTGGCACGTGGGTTGGCTTGTGGTGGGTGGTGGTGAGCGAACAGCTGTCTGGCTACTGAGTTCCTTGCTCCCATGGGAAGGAAATGAAAGAAACTGAGTGACGAAGGTGTTTCTGTGTCCTAGTGTCAGTGAAGCGCATTCCTTCGTTTATTAAAACGCTTGCTCACAAGCTCAGCTGAAGGCTGTGGTTACATTAAATATGTATAAATTTATAGTTTCTCTCTTTTAAAAGCAATTTACAGGCAAGCACAAAAAGATATGACACTGGAGTGTAAGAAATTCCACCCGTGAGGGTTGTGTAGTAGAGAATATCTAAAGCTTGCAGTGATGCTGAGGGCGAGGTAAAAATTTGGCTTTGCGTCATGTTGCACG